>CM022948.1:90347041-91547041 GCA_012931725.1 Litsea cubeba | reverse complement strand
TAATCCTGATTAACTCTAATTAATCGAGCATAAGAAGGATTAAGTGTGATTAGTCAACTTAATGATGATTAAGGATTTAGAATGGATCCAATTAGTCTTGAAAGACTAACTTATGTTCTTAATTGAGTTTAAACTTAATGGGTCTTCATGTGACTCAAAGTGGAAATTAGTAAACCCATGGGGGTTTAAATGCAAAAAATACATTATGACTCATGTTTAAGCAAGCATGAGCTGTTGAGAGGAGGAGGAGAAGAGGCCAGCAGCTGGTTTCCTTCCTTCTTCCTTCTTCTTTCTTCTTTCTTCATTTTTCATTGTTTCTTTCTTTTCTTTCTTCAATTTCTCATAATCAAGCATCAAGACAAGGAATTGTGAAGTTTTGTTTGGAGAGTTTCATCATCTTCATTTTCTCCCTTGAGATTGCAAAGCTTGGATTGAAGAAGTCTTGATCTCAAGCTCAAACTATACAAAAGAAAGGTTTTTTGTGGATTTAGCATCAAGAGAGGCAAGTACTTACATGTTTTTATGATTTGTGATGTTTTTGAATGATTAGAACTCATTTGGACCAAAAAGCCAAAGATTTGGCTTCAGAAATCTGAAGCTCGAACTGAGTTTCTGGGTGACTGTCGGTCGACCGACAGGTCGACCGACGAGTGAACCGACAGGTATAGAACCTGTTTACGTTGAATTTCAGTTCTCTGAAATTCGAACCGATGCGGGGTCGGTCAACCGACGACCTGACCGACGTTGTAAATATAGGAATTCGTGTCTCTGGTTTTCAAACCGAGTAATGAACCGATGTGGACCGACTAATGTCGGTCAACCGACAGAGTGTAAGTCGGTCAACCGACGTTCAAGTACAGGAATTTGGGTCTCTGGAATTCTGACCGATGAGAGGTCGGTCAGCCGACATGGAGCCATCGGTCAGCCGACGGCTGACCGAAGAGCTGACCGACAGTGAAGGGAATTTCAGGTTGGAATATGATTTTCCTGTTTAGAAGCCTAATTTATACAGGCTGTTTCTTGTTAATGTCTAAACCTACATAGGTGTAAACTAAGTTCTTTGAATGCACAATTCAATATAAAGTGATGTTCATCAAGAATAACACGTGCATTGGATAACGAAAGTTTCACTCAATTGTTTGGTTTAGAAGTCTTAATAATATTGAATAGGATTGCATAGACTTAACTTTGAATTCCGCATTAAAATGGTATTATGATTCTTAAGCTCAATGTTGAACTATGCTATTTAATGTTTCGTAAAGCTCGTATAGAGCTGAATTACATGGATGAAATGAGATGAATGTACAGCCTATATATTAGACTGTAATTCCCTAAGCTCGCTCTTGAGCTATACTAACATAATAAACTGACTTATTAATGAACAGCTTGTACAAGCTGAACTTGTTTTATACGCTGAATTACTGAACAGAATGTAATGAAGAATTAATGATTCCTACTGCAGTAGATGAGCTAGGAGCCTTCCGGAGCTCCGTGGTAATACCAGTGATCTCTGATCAAGACACTGGAAAGCCCACACATCATAGGCAAAATTGGATCAGAGCCAGGTGGCGCGAGTCCATGAGCTGGCACATCATAGGCAAAATTGGATCAGAGCCAGGTGGCGCGAGTCCATGAGCTGGGCAACACGTAGGCCAGAGCCAGGTGGCGCGAGCCATATCATATACTAAAACCTTGAGGCAACATGTAGGCCAGAGCCAGGTGGCGTGAGCCCATGAGCCAAAGAGGATTATATTATAAATATATAACTAACTGATATTGGTGTTAACAAATATACTGAACAGCTTTCGTTTGAAAGCATAAAATGAGATGAAATGTAAAGCTATTGTTGTAGTCATAAGTAATAGTTATTACTTGATTCTACTGATTATATCTGGTAATGTAGAATTGTATCGACTCATATAGAACTGTTAAATTGGTAAATTGACAAGTTCTTATATATGTGATTATTGATTAATAATATGATAACATGTACTATCATAGAACTGTATGTACATTGTTGAACCGTCGTGTTCACGGTATTATTGATGACATCGCAGGCCCTGTTGTCCGCGCCATCAGCAGAGGACGTTGAACGAATGGGTGTAAATATTCAGAGTGCGAATCGACTAAAACTATTCTGGAAATAATCGGAAGGTTTTATTTTATAGGTTTTGTATACTGCATTGTATATAAATATGCAGTGGTTGACTTTCTAGAATGTAGTTTAAACGTTTGTATTGTATTTTGTCAATGTATAATTTCCGCCATTGTATACAGTTGACAGGTATGGTATTTGATATCCCTTGTGGATTTCGTTTTAACTTTATGTTAATTCGGAATTTACGGGAGTAAGTATGCATTCGCGACTCGGGATTCGTCCGAGCTAATCGGATCTCGGGACCGGGTCGCGACAGGAGTCTTAGAAACCATTCATCTCCAAAAGGTAAGTCATCCGCTTCGCCAGTGCCTTCACAGCTGCTTTGAATAGCCCACTGAATGCCCCAGAAACAAAAGCATCCACCTCCTTCCTACTGCTTCCGCTTCCCTCCCCAAATGGCTTAATTGCCACCAACGTTGCCCCCTGCATCATCAATCCCTCCGGAAGTTCCAGATATGGCGCAAATCTTAATTTCATGTTGGAAGCCGGAACCTGGGTCCTGCTGGAAGATGCCGAAGCAGCCAATGGTTTCTCCCTGAATTCTGTCAGCTGCTCACCAGCCATACTTAGTGTTCCTTGCCCATCTGCGTCTGTCAAAACCAAACTTTTTAGAGTTGGATGGTCCCTAATTATCGGTTGCAACAGATAGTGCCTTGAAGAAGCAGAAATCAAAGAGCTAATCGTCCACACCACTCTCAACTTTAATCCTCCATTTGTATAGAATGACTCAGGTATGCTTCCATTGTCCTCAAGTGGTTCTTGATCAGATAACAGTTTCTGGTCTATCTGTGTACCTCCAAGAATGACACAATTCTGGAGAGTGCTTCCAAATTCAGCTTTCCATTTCAGGAGAACCCCATCTTCAGTGACAACATCGCCAGCAGGTAACTCAATCCGGAGGTTGTGAATATGATTGAAGTTCTTGAGAACTTGCTCAGCAGAGTGATGCGAAAGTTGGGGGAGAATAGGTTTGTTCACATTGTTGCTATTGTGTAGGTGGTGGAAAGGCTTGAGAAGTGTGAATAACATGAGTTTAAGAAGATGAGAGAAGAAGCTGCGGGTTCTCTGTGAAACGGAGTCAGGGTTATCATCATTGTCATCCTCAACAGACACAACTCGGTCCATCTTTATGAAGACATCTTGCACAAGAGGGATGAGAGACTTGAAGCGCTTAGACACAACAGCACAACGGCCTAGGGATTGAACATCGACGATCTTGTTAAAGATGATAAGTACTACAGAGTCGGGGATTCGATCAAATTCATCATACGGAGACGGTTCGGCATGGATCCGGCTTTTCATCTGCATCTCCTGTTCTTGGTATTCTTTAGGAAAGACTTTATGTGAAAAGTCTGTTCCACCAATTATTTTTGCAGGGCTTTACCAGGAAAATCATTCACGCTTACAGTTTTCAAGCTTGAATTAAAAAAAAAAAATCTTCTTTAGCAACTTTGGGTGAAATCAAATGACAGTCTCAACAAGTTCTGTTCCATTGTACATTTGGCAGAAAAGAAAGAACAGCAAAGAAGCTTTCCCTGCCTTTCCTGCACCAAATCAATTGTCATAAAGTAACCAAATTAATATAGAGAAGTGCCAAGGATGGCATGATTCCAGAAACATTTCCAAAATCGACTGAGGAAGCAATGAAAGAAAAGAAATTCAGGACTTCTAAACACAGTCTAAAATTGCTGTCTCCTAACCAAAATAACAACAATCATATGAAGATGTGGAAATCTAAAAGATCCAGAGACCAGAAGTGAACATGAGAATTTACAGATTTATTTCAGACATGATGATGAAAAGGAAAAAACAAGTCCAGGAAAGGAGGTATAGGGTGGGCCTGTTTGCCTACATTGTATTGAGTTCCTAGTAAGTCAAATAGTCAATAATAAAGTGGATCCAAATATAGGATGAACAATGGTGAAGAAAGAAGGATGTAAGGTGGAGAGTAGATGGGAACCTCACTTTCCTAAGATTTGATTTGAACTATCAAATTTAGGAAGATGAGGGGTCCATCTCTATCTTCACCTTATAGCCTTCATTCATCATCTATTAAGTACAAATATAACCTTAGGAAAGTACGAGCCCCATTTCTATCTTCACCTTATATCCTTCACTCGTCATCTACTTAATATCTTTCATTTAGAACCCACTCAACTATAAATTCTAGGAAATCAATTCAAAGTAGGCAAACGGGACCTAAGAAAGTATTGAGTACATCCTTCCAATTTCAGATATTTTTAAACCTTTATAAGATTCCAGATACGCAAAATAATGTTCAAAGTGGAAGGAGGAGAAAAAGGAAGCACATTCCCTCCAGGCCTTGGGGTTTAATTGAAAACCTAAAACTCTTTCGACATGGTATCAATTTCAAATCTTACAAACACCAAAGACATGTTCATGTGTGACAATTTTCCACAACATTCCACAGCGATTTCATTTATGCATAAAATAGAAATCTCCGCAAGTTTGTGCAATGCTGAGGATTTCATAGTCATACCCATGCAAAAAATGCTCCAATTTTCAATGCGGCTCAATTTTCCCTACCGAAAACCATTTTCATTGTATTAGAAATTGCTCCCCACAATCATAGGCCAGAAGTTCTTTTTTGTGTAACCCCCTCCACGCTCAGCACAGCAGTTTCACTCCCATAGAAAGGCTTTATCATCCAAGAATAAGGATTTTCCTCTTCCGGCATGAAACTTTTATGTACTAAAGTGCAGAATCATAACTTCACATAAAAGGCATATTTCTGGGATCCCCAACTGCAAGTTTTTCTCCACAGAATCTATAAAAAAAGTCAGCTCCTCCCCCACCAAAAAGAGGAAATTTTGTGGCCGAGGATAATCAGAGTATGGTGGAATCCTCGACGTTACACAAACATGCCCCAAACAAAAGTGACAAGAAATCCTAAATGTTTCCCCGCCAAACTAATAAAAACATGAACACTAACTTCAACGCCTAAACCCTGAAAAGCAAAAATATCCAGTGTGCGATTGGATCCAAGCCCTAGATCAATTGCAAACCCTAGAAAACAAAACGAGTAACCAACGACCAGATAGAAACAATACCTAAATGACCCACCTTTCATCCAAACTTGAGACATTCTCCGTCCGCCAACGCCGGAAAAAAAACTCGATTTGGCGATGAGAAAAAATATCTACAAGCCATCATTCATAATCTATTTGCTCCGAATCCACACAGATCTCTACCGACTCAGCTGATTCTGCTCTGGAGAATACAAAATTTTCGGATCGGAGATCTGCTATAGCTTTGAGAAGATAAAAACGATTCTTTTGGGCGATTGTCGTAAGAAAGATGAAGAAATCACAAGAAAACTAGGGTTCGTAGAAGAGAATCAGTGATGGAAATCAGTGTGTGCAAGAAGACCTTTTTTTCTAACATTTGACCTTGGCGACAAAGTCATTGTATCAAAGAGGGGAGGGATAACGGCGCCGTTATCCTTAACGCCGGTATGATAGAAGTTTGGGGATTTTACGGGAAAGGTCTCGAAATATAGTCATTCATCGAAAATGGTCCTTGCAAATTATACAACACTAATGGGATCCGTCATGCGCTGTTTTGCTCTCTGTTTTTTTTTTTTTCAACTTTAAGAGGAGTGACGCTAGCGTCGCTCGTATCATCACGACATCCCTCTCCTCCTCCTCTTTCTCCATCTCCGATTCCAGGATGATCAAACCGAGCCATAATCCATTCCTCTCCGGTTCTGTGGGTGCTATGATGGTCCCTTTGAGAGCTAATCCATTCCGAGAGGGGGGAGGGGACCGACGAATACCACATTTGGAATTTGGATAGACAAAGAGTTAGGCATTGGTTTGTAGACACAAACATCAACCGGCCAGGACATTTACAACATGTCATACAAATATTGTTTTTTTTTTCTAAATTGGTATCGAATAAGATCTTCCCCTCTCAACCCATGATGATTGATCCCAGCATTTATAAGTTCAAGGTGTTCATATGATAATCAACAGGGTCGATTTACCAAGAAAAAGAAACAGGCAACAGGGTCTATGTGATATGCACCACTGAATTTATTCCATTTAAAATATGTGATAGACCCCCGAGATTCAATGAAAATTAATCATGTGTTTCATAAGTGTTCCATTCCTGGCCGATGTTGTTGTGAATGAATGAATCTTGGGGACTTGTTCTTCAGAAAGGAAAGGATGAAGGAGCAGTAGAGAGAAATGACCTATCTTTTTTTTTTTTACTTTTTCTAGCAAGACATCGAATCCTAGGGTCCATGGTGTTATTAGGTACTTCATCTCAGATTCTCAGAATCAACAACCCTCTTCAACAGATGGAGAAATAAGAGGATGAGAGGAAGAAGAAGGTAGGAGATGACGAATGACGACGCTAGCATCACTTGTCTTAGATTTCAAAAAAAAAAAAATCAAATTGGTCCAGATGGACTCCATTGGTGTTGCACCTTTTGCGAGGACCCTTTGGGGCATATGGCTAAATTTCAAGATTTTATCAGTAAAATCCTCTAGAAGTTTTGAAGAGGGAGAGAGTTGATGCCATCAGTTTTTTTTTTTTTTCTTCTAGCTTTTTCTTAAGTTGGGCTGGGACCAAAAGAGCACGCACGAGTCCAAGTGAAAGAATAAAGCCCACGCCTATGAAGGAGAGCCCACACAAATGGAAAGACAATCTTACACACAGTGTAAAGAGTGGCATAGTGACAATCAAGGTTGCGAACTAATTAAGCAACCTTATTTGTTGCCTTTGGTCAATTAATTAGTTGACAAGCGCACAAGCTTAGTTTTGACTTGCCCAAGTCAACTAACTTGTAAAAATGACTTACCCAAGTCAACTAACTTGTTTAAAAACACTAAAAGGACTTCCCATGTGTAGTGGTTTTCATGGGCGTTGAAAAAATTTAAGGAGTCTTGTTTGCTTTCACACATGTGATAGAAAAATGGGTTTTTGGATATGTAGAATTTACATATGCAATTATAGTGCATATAAATATAGTATGTGTTTGTCAAAATTACCAGTTTTACACGTGTAAATGAGTATATCCAAGAGTTTTAAAATGTTACATGGTTTTTTTTTTTTTCTTTTTTTAACATTTTCACTAATTTCTTGAAAATCTATGAAGAATTAAAATAAAAAATTTTATCTCAGCCATTTTTAACCGTATAAAGAAGATGAGCATTTCAAAATATGAAATTAGGAAATTAGATTTTTACACATGAGATTTTTTGGATATTTTTCAAATCTCTCTAAATTCATGAGGAGTTAGGAGAAAATCTTTTGCAACGTATGTGTTTTTAGGCATACGAAGAAAATGAACGATTTAGATCCTAAGTTTTGGGGCCCCAAAAAAATTAATGCTCTTGATGGAGTTCAAACCCATATAATTGTTGAATGCCACAATGCATACTTGTGCTTCCCTACAATGCAGTGCATGAACCATTGAGATTTTTACGAAAGAATTGAGCTTAAACCTTAATTAAATGGTTTTATAAAGAAAAACTATAAAATGACGAGATAATTGTTCATATATCTTTTTGGACGAAATTATCCTAGTTGACAATATCATTAACTCAATTGACGATATCGTCAATCAGTTGACGACTTTTTATGGCAAAAAACTATATTCTCTATCTTCTTCTACCTAATGATGAAAAAATTATGAAAAATATTGTATTTTATGTCCCAGTGATCTTCCTTAAGTAATATCGGTAATCTTTCTTAGGTGTGCGGGTCACATGCTTAGTTCTACACATTTGTCACCTCCTTCACGTGAGTTTTGAGAGTTTGGGTTTGAAGTGCAATTTGGTGAAATAAATGCTGGAATGAGGATTTTCTCTCGAAGTGAGGTTGGAGGGCATGAATTTGGATTTGCGTTTATGAATATTAAGAGTTTGAAGCCATTTGTTTGGAAAATTTTCATAGGTTTTGATATTTGTGAGCAACATGTAGGGAGTCATGTTGGGCAATCTTCGCATACTAAATGTGAGGTTTTCACCTAGGTGTTGTATTATTTGTGTGAGTTTTTATATCCCAACAGTGCCTTTTGTCCCCTTGATCCGGAATCTTCGAACTAGCTTTAATAATGGATTTGATAGTGAACGGATTGAACACACTTTATTATGTGATTTGTGAAAGACTCGCCAAGCCCTTCTTTGATGCATTTATCACATCCTTTGTAACGCCCCAAAATCTGGGCGCCTCGAATCTCGGGGCGCTACGAGAAAGTACCTAAGAGATGCGGAAAATCCAATAATATAATCAAGTGTGAATCTCATATGAGCAGGTAAATGGACAAGGCCCTAAAATTTTGTTTCACTTTAAAAGATTACAAGGTACTTTCCATAATTAAACTAACTATTCAGTCCTAGGCCAACACGGCCAGCTACAAGAAAAGGAAAGAATAGAGATCTATATGATAGACGCCTCACGATGCACCAAATGCATCATTCTCTGAACCCTGCGGCAACGGATCAGTCGCCAAACAAACCACCAATCAAGAAAGCGGAAGAGAAGATACCTGAAAACACCAAGGATTGGGTCAGGCTCGATGAGCCAGGCAAATAGGCATGTTTAGATGGCAATACATTATATAATTAGATAGGAAAGAGGACCATACCTGATCCCAGCTGTACCTGCATGATTAGTATCTCGATAATAATATAGAATATCAGAGTGCAACAGAAAACGGTGTAGAGTGTAGTGCATAAACGAAAATCGAGATATTGATATAACAGATGTTTGATACAACCTAACAAGTAGATAAGAGAAGCCATCAAAACATCAGATAAACCACACAAGCACATCAGAGTCATCAGTAGCAGAAGTAAACAGAGGAAGTGACATTACCATAGTCGTATCCATCGCATCCAGATCCAACCGTATCAACGGCGGCAGTTAAAGACAATAAACAATGATACCCATAATATATAATATTCATACATCCAATATACATACATAGAAGCACACAAAGGTACGTCCACCGTTGAAGTACAAAGGACGTGGGGGTCAGAGCCAGCCCATCGTCATCGTCCCAACAACTGTCGATGGACACCAACCATGGGGGTCATAGCCACCCACAGTTGTCGTCACGTCGAATAAGAGCGTACAAGAATCCATCAATGTCCATAGCTACAGCCAAGTCACAGCCATTGGTCTTACGTGCTATCTCAACCAACAATATCCATAGCCACGGCCAAGTCCCAGTCATTGGACTTACGTGCTAGATCAATATCACCGTCCATCCATACACCCGGTCCGAGCGCCGGCGGTCTCAGTACCCCACCCACACCTGGTACCTACTGTGTCAATCACATCACAATATCAAAGTCCATGCCGGCATCATAACCCTCGGCAGACTAATCAATATCAATGTCCATGCCGGCATCATAACCCTCGGCAGACCAATCGTACAACCACAAATCTACAGATCACTAGGTGGGGGTACTCCGAACTAGATAGCCTTATTATCCTTAATAATAGTCAAGGGTACGAGACACGGAGTTCGGGTATAGCTAGTCCATCCTTGTGGTTCCCAACAGTTAATAGTGCACACCCTTGTAAACTCCGCTTCTCTATACGCTTAATTAGTATTATCTCAATATACAGTCCGTCTATTAGTATCTATCGTTAAGTTCCCAATATTATCGGTCAGGACTTCAAGTGCCATGTCCTGACATCTCATCCAATACGGACCGTGATCATGGATCAGAGCCTAAGTGCAATGCCCTGATTTATAGTACCTCTCAAGGCCTACATCCAAGGTTCGGATCTACCAGCCAGCCTTAGTGTCCGTTTCATCAACATAGATACCACACATCCCAAATCCATCGATGATTGCTGCCCCTCTATTCAGGTCCAAGGTCCCACTCCACCTAAGACAGTGATCACGGAGTCTCAGATGCTTATTAAGTATCATTGGTGCTCCTGTAGGTATTTAGCATCATAAGACATCCATAACCCTTGAATCAGGTTCCGTTTTACAACCCAAGACCCTACTTAGATGGCTACACGGGTCAAGGTTAAGCCCGGCCCTTGACTCGTGTATAGCGTATCCCAAATAGTCCAAATGGAAGGTCAACGGGGCCCACACATGATCAAATCATAAAAGGGTACAAATCTGGAAAATGTCAATGTATACACTGAGCTCGGCCATCCTACTCTGAGCTCGGCCGACCATACACTGAGCTCGGCCAAATTGTTCTGAGCTCGGCCAACCAGGCATTGAGCTCGGCCAACTAGGCACTGAGCTCGGCCAAACTGCTCTGAGCTCGGCCAACCTGCTCTGAGCTCGGCCAACCAAGCACTGAGCTCGGTCAACTAGGCTCTGAGCTCGGCCAACCTGCTCTGAGTTCGGCCCGCCTAGCTGAATACTGTTGCAAGTACCGTAATTCCTGGATTTCTCCCTTTTCATTCCAATATTCACCAGACACTTCCAAACATCAAACACATCTCCTATATCATGATCTCATCACAAGTGGGCCATTGATCTTCCAAATGAGGGATTCTCATCCATCAATGGCCAAATACACATAAAAAGAGCTTAGACTAACAATTCTATACATCTTATCATCCAATCAACCATCCAAATACAGAAATCATGCCAAACATCCATAAAAGACAGTAATTACCAATCTAAGCATGTTAATCAATTTAATTAAAGAATCTAAGCATGTCTACTTGCCTTTCGTTGGAGATGCCCAAATCCAAAAGCACTAGCTCAAAGCCCAACAAATCAAACCTAAGGAATAATTAGCAAAGTAAAACTAAATTAAAACATAAATCAATGGGAAGCTCTAAGCTACTAAACACACTACTACACCCAATTATTAATCCAAACCTAAGGGGAAGAAGGGCTTACCAAACAATGAAGGGAATGGGGTGGTGGCTTGCAAATTGGAGATGAGAAGCTTGTGGGGTCCATGCGGAGATGATGGTGATGATCGAAGGTTGTGGGGCCCACTTGATTGGTGGCCCACTAAATTAGTGGTGACGATGGTGGTTCATTGGGTAAGGGAAAGGGTGAAAACAGAAAGAAAGAAAGAATGGAGTACAGAGAGAAAGAATTAAAAAGAGAGAGAGATAATGGTGAGATGGGTGCTCAGTCTTGTGGGCAGTGAGTGAAGTGAGTGAGGGAGAGAGAAGAAAGAGAAAGAATAGAGAAAGAAAGAGAGAAACAGAGAAAGGGAAATGGGGGAAATAGAGAGAGATGGAAATGGAGAATTAGAGAGAAAGAGTAAGACAGTGAAGGGGAAGAATGGGGAAAAGAGAGAGAGAGAGAGAGAGAGAGAGAGAGAGAGGGAAAGAAATGGAAAATAGAGAGAAATGGAGGGGCTGGGTAATTTCGTTGGCTGGGAGGAGTGAGAGAGGATTAAGGGAGAAGGAGAAAACAGAGAAAGGAAACAGAGAAACAGGGAAGGGAAGAAGAAACGAAAAATGGAGAAAAGAGAGGTGGAGTGGCTGCCAGTGATCGAGGAGATCATCCACGGCGATGGCGATGGCGCCGTGCTCGGAGTTCGGCGGCAGTGGGCGGCAAGGGTTGGGAGAAGAAGAGATGGATGAGGGAGATGAGGGGATGGAGAAAGGAGAAGAGAGAGGAGAAGAGAGGTGGCCGGCGTCGTGGCGGCGTGGTCCGGCGGCGAGAGGCAGCAAGCCGAGAGGGAGGGAGAGAAAACGAGAGAGATGGGAGGAAGAGAGGAATGAGAGAAATGGAGATGGAGGGGCTGCTGTGTTGTGTTGGTGTGGAGTGAATGAGAAGAGAGGGGAAAAGGGTCTCCATCGTGACCTAGAATAGGGAATGGGGAAAAAGGGGAAAATGAGATGGGGGGTGTGATGAGAGTGAGATGAGTGAGGTGGGGCTCACATGGGATTAAGGTGGGGTAGGGTTTGACTAAAGTGCCCTCTTAATTAATGGGTAATGGGTCAGGCCACGGGTAGTTGGGTCATCTTAAGGTTAAATTCATAATTCTCCAAGGGAAGCCCATCTGTAATTAGGATAACCTATGGTTGACTTGGTCAAATTGGGTCCCACCAGGTATGTCTAGGGACGGGTCCTCACATCCTTTCGATTTTTTTTTCATTTTTTTGAAATGGATGTTTATATTCTCCCAAATTTTAGTATCATCTCCAACAAACTTAAAACAATTAGGTATGAAAACCATCGAAGCATAAGAAAAGCCCAAGAAGAAGAAGAAATGTTGAAAGAGATTTATGATATCGTCAACTGGATTGATGATATCGTCAACTGGGGTAATTTCATCCAAAAATATGTACGAACAATTATTTTATCATTTTTTTAAATTTTTCTTCATAAAATCATTTAATTATATTTTAAACTTAACTTTTTCTTAAAAATCCCTAAACCATTTCCACACCTTATTTATGCATAAGTTGGTGGAAAACAAATGCAAAGATGTACAAAAAAACATTATTCATGGGTAAAATCTACATATGTAAATGACGGAAAAGAAATGACCCCTAAAGGGAAGTTGTTCATAAATTTCCAAAAATCCATAAGGTTTAAGATGTGAAACCGAGGAGAATAATTTGAGGCACTTAAAAACTCTAAAAATAAGCTCTCATTTCATGATTTAGAATTTATCTATATGTTAAAGCATTTGGTAAATTTCTAATTATATCTTCAATTTGTAGAGTTTGTGAACAAATTAGATATATTACCTCTAATAAAATAAGGAGGTTTTTTTTATAGCTAAAGTGGATGGATCTCAACAATGCAAAATTTACAGGTATTTGGGACGACATTGACATTATAAATTTTTTTGAGCTACACTATAAATTTTAAAAGGTGGGCCCAAACTACCACAATTCAACAAGGCCGCCTTAATTACATCATGAAATAAGTACCAAACATATTAATTAATGAATAAAAAATAAAAAATTAAGTTTTTTATTTTAAATTTTAATCTAATTTGTTGTCTATTAACATTAACAAGCCTAATAAAGTTTCCAAACGGCCCTGTCCACTTGTCCCTTTCAAATTGGCTGTTTCGTAATTGTTTCGTCCCTATCCATAGCAGAGTCCGAAAAGCGTTTTATAAAATGAGGATGTTTTGCACGTGCGTGGGCCACATCCGTTCTCCTCATCTGTATTTCAGTGGGTAAGGACAAGCAAAAAACTTTTGCCTAGGGCAGTGGGACTCCCAACTCGACTCATTTAATACCGTCTTCACCTGTCGCTTTGCCACATACTCTAATTACAAAACTGCCCATTCGTAGATAATACGCGCGAATGGCACTGGTGGCATTGCTGCTCGACTCAGTCTCCTACCAAATGACTCAGTGGAGGAATCACAAATGTGGCAGTTTGGCATACAAACATGGAAAGTACTGTGCCCCAAACATAATAATAAGGAATGTGCCAAAGGTAATTAGCATAATTTAACATCTGAGGATGCCATGATCATTCCAACATTTTCATTCTAGATACTACATGTGAATTTTTATTAGGTTAATTTTAAGATTTTTCTAAATTATGATGAAATCTAACATCCATTCGGATTTATTTTACAATATAGAATATGGTTAGATCTAAGGCTGTCATAATAGACCTCCTTTAATGAAATGGTTCCTAATTTCTCACCATAAATGGATAAGTATTAGAGAGAATTATTGAACTCTAATAATCTTTGTGAATTACATTTTCCTAGTGTGGCCTAAGGTGTGAGCTAATTTTTTTTTTATAGAGATCATTAAATAAACATCTAAATTGAGATGACTACAATAAATAACCGTGGCTTGTTAAGAATTAGAGAAAATTTACCTTTTTTATTTTAAAAGTATAATTTTAAGATACAAGAAGACAAAAGGATACTAAGTCGAGCAACTCGGCCGAGCCCGAGTGAGTGGACTCGAAACTTTATCCGATCAACTTGGAAGGCAAATGGACAGTTGAGTAATTTCAAAATGGAAAAGTTTCGTACGTCCCCTGTCTGAGTCTGGCCATTGCGTCAGATTCGATATCCAAAAGCTGCTTTTTCCAAATTTACGAGATTGCCCTGGGGCCACCACCTTGCACTTTTATCCCAAATTCCTCCACAAGGGACTAGAGAATCTCTTTTCCTTTCCTTCTCTCTCTCTCGCTAGGGCTCTTTTTGCTCTTTTTTCCTTCTATACGATACGACTCTACCATCTGGAATGCAAAAAGATCCCAACCGATCTTCGATTTTGGTAATTCTTAAAACAAACTCATTTCACTTCTCTCTCAATATTGTCTTTTTTTTTGTCCACCGTCCAGAAAGAGCTTTTTTTTTTTAATTTTTATTCTCAGTCACTATGAGTTTTCTTCAAAATATCTGTTCAGCTAGATATTTTGCAATCATGTACTTTTGACATTTTTTTTATATTTTTTTTTTCTGTTTTCGGGTCCTGCGATTCTGTAATTAAGCTGTTTTTTTTTTTTTTTGATAAATTTTCGTGGCAGTTTTTGGGTAATTTGATGGTTGTTGTTCTTGTGAATATGATGTTGGATTTGAGTTTCTGGCGTTTGGGTAGTGAATATTTGGGATTTCTGGGATGTTATTGTAAAAAAAGATAAAATAAAATCAGTTTTTGTGTTGTGGGTGTCTTAGAAATGGTGAGTTATGGAGTTTTGGGTTTGGACTTTTGTAGATCTTTGGAGTATTGTTGTGTGAATTGATGTAAAATTCAGTGGTTTAGGGGGTTCCATCTTCTTTAAGATCTGATTTATGGTTTTTTGATGAGTTGGAAGTTTTACAATCAAACTTTGAATGTGATTTATGGGAAAGAAAATTGCTGCCGTACAATTTTTTTGAGAATTGAGGAGTGTCGCTGGGAGTGGCACCTTTGAAGTAGAATTCAATGGGCACATGATTCTAATGAATTTTGTAAGGTCAGATTAGGCTGTTCTGGACTTTATAGTGTTGAAAACCATCTTCTTCTTTTAGTAGGGTGGTAAGTGGCTTATTTAATCTTCTGATATTTTATCTAATTTGCAAGTATCTATAATATAAACAGATGTTATTATTGGAATATAAGTTCCATAGCGGATGGTGGGATGATTAAGTACACATTAGGAAGGTTCGCAAGTGGACCATGGTCTTGCTCCTCTAGGAACAACACTGACTTTCATATCATCACACCACTTTCTTTCTTCCATCACCAAAATCTCAGCTCTTTTTTCGATTTACTAGCATAAGTTTCTTACCCTGCTTTCAACCTCCCTTTTGCACACGATCATTCAAGCGTCATGATCTCATCCCCTCTCTTTTTCAATCCTCTGCAACGAGAGTTTTCTTCAAGCTGTACCATCCTACTTTATAATGCTTATGGAAGAGATTATCATAAAACTGATCTAGTGCTGTATTGGCTCCAATAGAATCAAAATGAGCAGGATGCAGCAGTGATGGACTCCCACTAGAGCAACATAATGAATGTTTTTCCAACAATGGATAGGGCATTAATTTCAAGAGATTAGATCAAGGAGTTATATTCAATGCAACCAATAACATGATCCTTTTTCTAAAGATACCATACAGCTGCTAGAGGGTAATATAGTACTACATATTAGAAAGATTGTGGTTGTAATATATCATCATCATCAAAGCCTTGTCCCAACCATGTTTGGTTCGGCTCAATGAATTATGTTTCTCCATTCCGATCTATCATGGGCCAAATCCTCTCAGATAAGTTGCACTTCTTCATATTTATTTTTACTATGTCCATCCACATCCTCTTTGGCCTATCCCCTCCCCTTGGTGGGCCATCGACCTGCATATCCAAACTTTCCTTACCAGCGTCATTGTCTGCCTATGTTAGACATGCCCAAACCATCCCCTATTGATGTTATTCCTAAATGCTCTCAAAATTGCTCATTTTTTATTTTATCCTTCCTAGTTTTACTACACGTCTTCTTCAACATTTTCATCTTTGCTACATCCATTTTGTGCATATGTTGCTTATTGATTGACCAAAATTCTACTCCATAGGCCATAGCTGGTCTAATCACTGTCGTGTAAAGTTTTTCCTTCAATCTTGTTGGCATTCGTCAGTCACAAAGCACTTTAGAAGCAAGTGTCCACGTCAACCATCCCGCTTTTATCCTATTTTCAACATCTTCATCAATCTCTCCATCCTTACTAATTATTGAGCCAATGTAAAAGAATGAATCTTTTTGTGGTATCTGCTGGGTTTCAATTCTGACTGTAGTTTCAGCTCTTTGCATATGCCCACTAGAGTTGCACTCCGTCTATTATGTCTTCGTAAGACTTGTTTTAAAATATTTGGATTCTATAGTCACCTGCCATCTCTCAAGTTTTGCATTCATATTATCTTTTGATTCATCCACTAACACTATATCATCTTCAAACAACATACACCAAGGTGCCCCCTCTGCAAACTTCGCCAATTTTACTGCCGGTCCCAAGCACGGGTAAAGGAGGGTTGTGTTACGTAGCGTAAAATTTTGTCACAACACAAACATGTGGTTGTAATATATATTAAGAGGAAAATGTTCTCCTACGAGCAACTACAAGTCAATCCAACACTGTGGGCCCACTTGGCCCAACCTGTCATCAATGCAGCCCCTTTGATACTCTTTTCATCCCATGATTTGGCATTAGGCCCAATTTTACACTCACTGTACCTTCATTCATTCTTGGATTAAATCTTAGGAAAATATACGGTTAACAAGCCACGAAACTTTAATGCTGTTAAATCAAGGGCTAGGATAATCTTGTGGGGCTATTTTTTGGATCCCCTGTGTCCATGAGAAGACCTTTCCATCTGCACAATGTTATCTTACGAGCAGATTGCATATAGCTTATATGCAGTCCAGCTTGTGGGGCCCACTTAGATGTATGCTTATCAATGGGAGGAGGCCAGATGGAAAGGTCTCCTCATGGACAAGGGGGATCCAAACATTCAACGCCACTAGATTATCCTAGCCCTTGATTTAACAACCTTAAAGTTTAATGGTATCTTAACTGTAAGTTTTCTTGAGATTCAATCCAACGGTGAGTGTTTCATTGGTGCGTGTAAAATTGGGCCTGATGCTAGATCATGAGATGAAAAGAGTATCAAGGGGGTTGCACTGATGAAAGGTGAGCCCAAGTGGGCCCCACATTGCTGGACTACACTTGTTGCTCGTAGGAGAGCGTTTTCTTGTAATGACAATAAGATCTATAGAGTTATGGTTGTTAGAATTTAGAAATATTAAGACATGCTTATGATTATAGTAATATCTCTTAAGATTGTCTATTTCAATCTTATTTCCTTTATTTATCTCATGAGTCATGACTCATCCATTGTAATCTATAAATATAGGATTTTCCAAAAGCATTGTGCTCTTATTGGCAGCTCTGGAATCGTTGCATAAGGATTACACCGATAGTTTTAAGAAAAACCCTGCGCGTCTGTTGTGAATGGGAGAGAAGGGAAAAGAAAGAAGGGGTGGGGGGGGGGGGGGAGGAATTTCATCTCTTTGGATCTCTAACATCTGTGGAATTATTGGCTTTGGTAGCTGTACCTTCCCAAAGGCTTAATAATGCTATAAATCTCATGTTGGCAGGGGCTAGTCAATGTCGTGCATTTGATTTACATTGGGTAGTTCTAACATTATATCTAGGACAGACCATAAGAATTGGATTAAATGGAGAATAAAGAAAGAGAAAGAAGATGAAGTGCATTTAGGGTTTTGAGGAAGAAGAGAGAGACCAGGGAAGAAGAAGATTGTTTGATTCGTCCAGTACCCACTGCCCACCTAATGTGCCCACCTAATGTGCCCACTGTCCATTGAGCCAGTCGTATTCGCCCAGTGCTCTTCTTCTTCTTCTGCTGCTGCTGCTGCTATTTGGAGATGGTTTAATTTTTGCAAATTCTGAAAAAAAAAAGAGGGAAAGGGGAGGAACTGCAATTCCTGCTTTTCAATGAAGTAGAAAGAGGAAAGAGAGGCTGCCATGAGTCCATGACACTCAAAGCCATCTCAAATCTCAAATTCCCCATCCCCTCAAGAATTGGCTGACTTTAAAAACCCTGAGTCAAATGTCATCTTTTGTTCATGCAGATCGTATATGAAGATAATTGTGCACGGACTATTACTCGTGCACTAGAAAATTGGAGTTGTATCCATATCATTATTTTACAAAGATGAAGAAAAATCTAAAAGCACTCTTTTTCACCACCTTCCAACAATTTTCCTCCGTTTAACCAAAATATTGAATTGTCTACGTAACATTTATTGGTCTTAATGCATTTGTGCCATTGTGTCATATTAGGCAGTTTATTTTGCCCTTCTTTGTGCATGTTATATGTTGCTGGATTTTTTACGATCATTTGGTATTTGTACGAGGAACATTATGTCATACATCTATCAAATCTCAAGTTCCTTCTACCATCTATTCCATCCATGCAGGACCATGGTTTAGTGATTGAGATGATCGATGTAGGGGGGCCTGCAGTGAGTTCTTAATGCCCAAAAAACCTCCTACAATGGAAGATAGTAACTCTTCAATTAGTAGCCTGCAAAAGAATGATTAAGGAAAGAATGCAATAATTAATAAAAGTGGAAGGCTAGGATCCTAGAATCTTTGGCATTTTAGAATGCCCTCTTGGTGCTAAATGTTAATCATTGAATCATGGTCATTGCATGTGTGGAATAGGCGGTTGCATCAAACTATACATTTACTCTGGTAGAGTACCCCGTAATTTTTGTTTTCAGGATCATAGGTGCTTGGAAACTTTGTTCTTTCTTTATATTTTGGAGAATTATTTTGATATGTATTTGACTTTGGTGAATTCTAATTCTCTGAAATGGTCATTGAAGGTTATAGATGTATCAAATATGGTTCTGGTGTTTTAAGAGGCTTGAAGATTGAATTATATCGTAGCAGAAGTCTGAAACCTGAACAAAGTGTGATTTTTGGCCCCTTTTGATCTGAATAATCAGTTGATTTGACAGAACTGCTAGAGGAAAATATGGGTTCTCTGTGTGATTACTGTGGGGACCAAAGGTCCGTGGTGTATTGCAGATCTGATGCTG
The DNA here is from genome assembly GCA_012931725.1 of Litsea cubeba. NCBI lineage: Eukaryota > Viridiplantae > Streptophyta > Magnoliopsida > Laurales > Lauraceae > Litsea > Litsea cubeba. The sequence goes on along the minus strand of CM022948.1, from coordinate 91,527,869 downwards.
CTTCCCTATGTTTGTCCTGTGACCGTAATGTCCATTCTGCTAATGCGCTCTCTCAACGCCATCAACGGACTCTTTTATGTGACAGATGTAATTCACAGCCAGCCATAGTTAGGTGTGCTGAAGAGAATATTTCACTTTGTCAAAACTGTGATTGGAATGGACACGGTGGGTCAATGTCAGCTTCAGGGCATAATAGACAACCAATCAACTGCTATTCAGGCTGCCCTTCAGCGGCTGAACTTTCTAGGATTTGGTCATTTGTTGAGGACTTTCCTTCCACAGCAGAATCAAACTGCAAGCAGGGGTTGGGCTTGATGAGCATCAATGAGAAATGTGACAGTAGCTGTTGGGGACTACCAGAAAACAGCAGCACAGTAGACGTAGCTGCCATGAGCAGTGCACATGATTTAGAAAGTGTTGATAAAATTGATGTTTGGATTGGATCCTCTTCAATGTCTCCACCAAATCATGTGCCAGGCAATGTAGATCAGTCAGCTGGATATGTGGAATCCAGGGTAATCTATAGCTTTGGAATACTTATTTATCTATCATCCCTAATCTTCCCATATTTTATGTGGTGACTGATTTTAAGTTATACATTCATATGCTGTTTTACACTGTATGTAGTATGAACAGTTAGTTTTGGTTTCTATGATCTATTTGAATAAAAGTAGGGAATTTGTCTGATAAGGTAACTGGCAGATGCTTGACCATGAGCCTATGAAAAATTTGGGGTGAATTTATGCTTTTTTTTTTGAAGTAATGGTAAATTTTATTTCGGAAGAACACCACCACCACAACAAGAAGGGCATAAAAGACTTATACACTTCATATATCCTTCTGCTACTGCTGTGCCTTTCAAGCCATCAATCTGAGGCAATATCAGATGCATGTAGATTTTGGGAATTTTATCATGTGGGTACAGCAAGCTAGAGTCTGGACTAATACTTCCTACAATAGCAGATTGATTATTCATTAGCTATAAAATCAGCTAGCAGCCTAAAGCAGTCCTAAATTAAAATGAGGGACTTTTTGAATGCAACAGATCTAGTTTGTATCGTTGAGTTATGCAGTATGTTTGATGTCGCGTTCATTTGGACTCTATCCATTGGCAGCTGGTTGAGAAAGTGGTTGGGTCTAATGGTCTAGTTGTTCGAATCTTAAAATATTTTTATTTGATTTATTTCAAATCACCATACTAGTAGGGGCATGTTAGTTCAAATAATGATGTGGAGCATCATATATGATAATTATATTTCTAGATGACATCCCTAATGATATTTGTGATTAATGTTAATTATCTTTAGAGATGTCATTATATCCTTGAGTATGTTTAGCTTCAGAAGTATCGTTGTGGCTGATTGTAATCAAACAAGATTCTATAAATATAGTAACAAGAGAATGTAGGAGAGATCATTCCCTTTTGCTGATCATCTCCTCTGTTCTTACACTTCTTCAATTTCTTCTCATTCACCATCACTATCAACTATCAAGGAAGTTGCTGCAAGCTGCTTCAGTTCATTTGTTACTGGACGTTACTTTTAACTTCATTTCAGGACTGGGTCACGCTCCTGTAGCATGACTTAATTCCTAGATTGCTAAGGATGTGTTCATGTTTCTTCTGATGAGAGAGTCTATAGTGACAGGCGATGCCATATTTGTAACTTTGGATGCAGTAAGACATTAGATTGTCTTGTCATAATGGGCTCTAAGTAATGGGGGTGGAAGCACTTTGTGAAACATTGCAATGGTTACATTGAAGATGAAGACAGCTTAGTGAATGAACTTCGATTATTGGTTTTTTTCTGAGTATTTCACACTAAGCTATCTGGTTCTGCTTATTTTCTTCATATATCATTGAAGTTCTGTCAGATGTTTCATGGATTTGTTATTGACGAACTGATCTGTTATACAGCTGCCAAAAGGACTGGGAATCTGTGAAGATGACGACCTCTATGAAGATTTCAGTGTGGCTGATGTCAACTTGAGCTTTGAAGAACTCTTTGGCATGCCTCAGAATCAGCCAGTACAGCCTTTTGAGGACACCAGTATTGATAGCTTGTTTGCAGTGAAAAGCATGCCTGATTCAAGTGGCCAGGGTGGCTTTGTGGCAGAGGTTTCTTTCTAACAGATTCTTCTATTGCACAATCTTGCATCTTGTATCCTGTCTTGATGTGCAATGTCTTTTCCTCCAAATTTATTATTTTAATTTATGTTCGTTTGCTGTGCTCGTCCAGGAATTCTTATACATAGCTCAGCAAGACACGCATGAAAAGCTACATCCATGGGGACAAATAATGTTCCATTCTTTCTAGGAACATAGCACACTACCCATTATTCTGGAAATTGAATTGTATAGTGAATCATTCAAGAGGATGAATCAAATCATATTGTGAATCATCACAAATTGTACGAGTTTTTATTTTTCTTAAAAAAAATAAAAATGAAAAAGGTAGTTATTCATAATCCATATGTTCTCCATCCATAGAAGCATCAATACAGTGGCAAATAAGATTATTATATAATCATATAAAGAACATCATTTGACATATACTAATCTATCATAATGATGTGTGAGTCGTTAGATATGTTAAAAATGTCAACATCAATAGGAAAAGTTAACTAGTTGGAGTGTTTTTTGTTCTCTTTATATAAAAAAATAAAAATAAAATCCAAATCATCAAACCTTATATGGTTAGGATGTCGCTTGAAGTTAAAAAAAGGTGTTCATGAAAAATCAAAAAGAAAAATGTAGGACGAAACTCTAGTCCAGTTGTATGCTCTAGTTACATGCATGTTCCTTATTTATATTTAAATCTGCTTTAAAATAGTACAAATTCTCAGGAGGTTTCATTGTTGACTAGATAACCTTTTAAAAATAGAAATACATAAAAAGAAAGAAAGTAAAAACTACTAATGTTAACCATCTGTATGTGGCTACTCTCGTTCAAACCTCCCCTGAATTGTAAGATTTGATTTTAAAAAAAGTATTGAATTGTAAGATCCACACCTGTATCTTAAGATTCACCTGCAACTGATATTCATGGTATAGATACAAATCTTTTTCCTTAGGATTTGATACGAATTGTAGGATTCAGGATAAGAACCCTTGGATTTTGACAACAATTTGTATCCTTTTTGTGTACTTGGATAGCCAACGAAGACGTCATTAATTACCTTAGAATCTATCTTATCTTGATGTTACTATGAAATATGCGCTTAACATGTACTTCCAAATACTTTAGGAGGAATTGGAAACATAGGAGTAGTTAGACGTAAGACTTTTATTGATCCTATTGACTTGTATTGGACCTTCATTGGTTGTATTGACTTGGGCTGCATCAGTTTGAAGCCTGTTCTATTGCTTGGGCTGCGTTAGTTTTGTGGCCCATTGTGTGGCTTGGGCTGCATCATTTAATCACAATAGTATTTTATAAAGGCATACACGGTGGTCTGTTGTCATCGCTTATTTTATAGTTAAATAATAAAATTCAATAGTCTGTTGTTATAACCTATATTGTAGTTAAATAATAAACCCATTAAGATGACACTGATTTGTGAGATTACGCTAAAATGATGTGCTAATGAAAATAAATCTGTCACGACCATGAACTTGCATATTGTTTTAGTGTGTTTGGATGTGTAGCAAGATTGCTACTTCAATTTTCTAGAAGACTAGATGTTTATCTGCTCTACTGTATCTGGATGATCCAGAAAACTAAAACAGATTAGATGGGGCTAAATAAAATGCTTAGTCCGTTGCAAATAATTACATCAACAACTGGCATTGATATGGGGGGCTCAAGAAGTTTGGGAGACCAATATCCACATCTAGTTTCATGCAGTCTCAAACGGACCGTGGAAAAAATTACCATCCATTCTACCGAAAACTTGCATTGAAGGCACTCCCCAATTGTTTCACAAATAATGTATTAATGAACTTATGCAACAGATCATCAATTTGTTAATAACTGTTCTCTTTTGCAGGATTCTTCTGCCAGGCAAGTTGAAGTCATGCAGGCAGCCTGCAGCAATGCAGTATCTGCTGATTCCTTGATGTCAAATCCAGGAGCTAAATCTGACTCAAACTTATATTTACCAGCAAGGCAGGCTCATTCCAGTCTCTCACTCTCCTTTTCCGGCTTGATTGGTGAAACTAGCGCTGGAGATTATCAAGACTGTGGTGTCTCATCAATGTTTCTCATGGGTGAGCCTCCATGGTACCCTCATGGGCCTGAGAGCTCATTACTAAGTGCAAGCAGGGACAGTGCTGTTATGCGGTATAAGGAGAAAAAGAAAACTCGCAAGTATGTCTAAATTTGTAGAGTTGTAAATATGCACGTGCATGTCAATTTGGCAATAAAGATTAACAACCAAGATTCCCTAACCAATTTATCATGAGATTTTCTTTGATAGATGGATCAACTGATTAATAATTTTGGTTGACTGTGGGAGCCCTTTAGACAACATCCATTAGTCATCTAAAGATAGATGTGATGGATGGGGGCATGATCTGGGACTGTCCAAAGGTACTATCTTGTGGGGTTTGGATGGCATCTTCTGATTTGTACATATACATGTACATGTCAATTTGCCAATACAGGTCAACAGCCAAGTTTCCCTATCTAATTTATCATGAAATTTTCTTTTATATAGGGATCAACTGATTAATTATTTGGTTGTTTGTGAGAGCTTCAAATCACATCTGCTGTGTGCGCGCCCTAGGTTACTTTATATCAAAGCTTGTTACATCAACCACCATGGAGGAACAGATTTAAGAGCTTCTCTCAAATCTCCCAAGTTTGAGAACAGTGACCCTCAAACTTCCAGGCATTCAGTTGTAACCAGCTCCACATATAATGTGTCTAATTGTCTAGGTACTTCATGGGTTATCTATCAGGAGGTACCCAACACTTCTGATAAGAAATTTGTGAAGTGAATCCATGAAAAAAGAGGTTAGATTAGCTGGTGCACCTAACTGTAGGATTTAAAAGGCAAAACAGAAACTAACTGTATTCCTGATGCATACCAATTATGTACACATTTCTATATTATTGGCTTGCAAATATGAGAAGAAAATCATAAATCGTCCACAGACAATGTGAACAGACAAAACAATGGTTGCTTCTCTTGGTTAGTTTAACCCTTTGTGGCCCATCAGTTTTTTTAACATTCTAAAATGCACTGAACCATTGGCTTCTTATCTAAAATCAAGGATGGAGTACACTCTTCAACACTCGGTTGAGTGTTGTATGTTCCTTTTAGTTCATTACAATAGGCCCAACATCAAAGCTCGATGTCTGAGTTTACTCTGCATATCAGTGGGTTGATAGTTGTATGTTCCTTTTACAATGCTATTATGTTAAGCAAAGTGTATGACCTGTGATGAGTCCTTTTCCTCTAAACAGGTTTGAGAAGAAGATACGGTATGCTTCTCGCAAGGCAAGGGCGGATGTCAGGAAGCGGGTGAAGGGGCGGTTTGTGAAGGCCGGTGACAAATATGATTATGATCCATTGTGCCAGACAAGAAGCTTCTGAGGAGAGCTGAGTATGAACTATAATTTTAGCAATGCAGGGCTGCCTTATGAATAACTTGAAGACAATGATAGTATTCAGAGATCAATGATCGATGATTTCCTTCCCTTCGCAACGACAATTCTTGCAACTCTCAAGGATACTTTCGAGCATCAAAATACATTCTAGATCTTGGCTTATAGAATATCCAGGTAAAAAGGGGGAAAAAGAATTGGTTTTCCTGGTATTTGCCAACATTGGTGGACTGCATTATCTTCTAACAATGCCAAAGATATGTCTCTTATCATAATGGGAATTCTCTCCCCGACCAGTCACACCCACTTATTGGGTTGTACTTCCTTTTCTCTGCTTTGTAAAGGTGGGCATTTAATTGACCGATTTCACGGAAGTTAATTCCGTAGGAGTTCCTCTCTGTGAAATGAAATATTGCAAGCATTTACTGGTTTGCCGCCGCCTTTCCTCAAGTGGCTTTGGAGATCTCACTTTAATCACATCACCTGTGGTGCTAACGCTGTCAGGTTGGGCATGCAAATCTGTTATTTCAGATGTTTATAACTTTTTTTCCCTCGTGAAATATGTAAAGCACAAAATCTATGTATGTACTTGAACTGGTTTGTCTTTAATTGAGATATCAATTTGTAGTAATTGTAAGAAAGTTGTACTATGTTAGCTATTTAGGTTTGTTTTTGTTTTTACTATAAATTCAGGATTGTGGAATCAAGGCCTCATGTATCTTGCTCCTAGAGTTTGTAGTTGGATGTCGATTTCCCTTTCCTGTTGCTACTTTTCTACCAAACTCTCTTTTAAGTATTTTGTTAAAATTTCCGAAACTATCAAAGACAGCTGCGGAGCTGCCTGAGAACGAAGTGAGGGACGTCATTTAAGATGAACATGCAACCATGTCAGGCAGAGATTGGGTTTGGGGGGGGGGGGGGGGGGGGGGGGGTGTTTTACAAATGCCCTCTTCCTCAAGAAACTTCTTCTTACATGGACGCCCTTGAAGTAAATTTTCTGCCTCCGCCCTTGTTGCAACCGCTTGTCATCATGATCTATGATGCCCTGATATGGCATGGATATGGGATCGACAAGCCATATAGAAATGGCATGGCACGAATTTTATATATAAAATGTGAAGTATCCCGGGACACATTCCGTTGTCTATTTTAAAGTATCCATGATAGATCATTACATGTAGGGCTTACTGAGTCCAACACTTGAGCTGCAACTGTCATAGATTGCAATGATAGATCATTACATGTAGGGCTTACTGAGTCCAACACTTGAGCTGCAACTGTCATAGATTGCAACCGAGTTTTGACTTTTGAGTACGTCCACCATGACAACACCACTCCCATAAACTATTCCGCTTATCAAGAGGGAATAACTTCGAGGGCATTTGAAAACTCCAAAAATAAGCTCCTATTTTATAACTTAGGACTTATTTAAACATTACATTTTTTTTTTCTGGTTTTTCTGAATGTATTTTCTATTCTTAGAATTTATTTATAAATTAGAGATTAAAAAAAAAGAAGCTAAGAGGTAGTTGGTAAACCCCAATCTAATTAATAATGGCTAATTAGATCAAGGTCCAAAAAATAAAAGCTCTAACTTCTAAATTGCAATTTACAGTTAGCGTGTTTGATAAAATTATAAAAAAAAACTCTTATTTCATGAGGTAATTGGGTCCCACTTAGGAATTGTCGTAATAGGAGCGTATCTTTTAAAAATTACAATATAGAACTTGCTGTTTGCGTAATTTTCAAAATTTATGAGGTAATTAGGGTCCGCCTTTGGTTCTATCCTACAAAATCTTTTTTGATATTTATTTTTAAAATTCCCCCTTTAAATTTTTTTTTTTTAACAATTGCATTCCAATCTTACGAACTCAATACAAACAAACAGGCGATTTTAAAAGATTTAAGAGGTTTTGAACATAAGAATCACCAACATAAATTATTGCCAACTTAATTACATGAATGATGAAACAAACCGGGCGAAAGTTTTAAATCTATCTTTCCATCGATAGCAGATTCGTCACGGTTCGCGGCGGAATATTACTCGTCCACGTGTACATGTTCTTCTCTAACGGCTAACGGCTAACGGCTATAAGCAGTCTCTCCTGTCCTCGTTAACCAACCAACCAACCAACCATTCTCGTTTGTAGCATGTTTTCCGCTTTCTTTCATTTCCCAATCCCACCAAAGCTCTGTTTCCCATTCGCGGGTGAAAAACGAACAACGGAAGAAAAAAAAAAAACCCAAATCTCTCGCTATTGAAGAAGAAATCTCGTTTCTTTCTTACGTTGCATGTCGTGCAATTTGATTATGAGGTCGTGAAACAATGTCATGTGCGATTTCTGGGGTAGTTTTGGCGGTTTGAGATCTGGATTTGTACCTGGAGGATTGAAATCCCCTAGGAGGAAAGCAGGCACCAGATCTTGTGATGAAATTTACCTAAATTGACATAAGTTGGGAATGTGAGGGATTAGTTTCGGTTTTACGGGGTTAGATTTGGAAATATTGGATAAGTTAATGGATTTGAGATGAGTTTGGGTAATTTGTGATTCGAGCTTCTTGTTTTGATATGTAGGATTTCATTTGGTCCCCTTGAGTGTAGTAGAAGCTTTTGAACCGTCAAATGTGGAAATGTGATGAATTTCCTGTCGACTTAAGGTGGAGATTCAATGCCTAGATTGGGTTTCATGGGTTGGTTTTGGGATTCTTCTGATTTGTGGTTTTATTGTAGTGTACAGGACTCATTAGAAGCTAGATCAAGTGTCAATCTGATGTATTTGCAGTAAATTGATTTTCTATGTGGAGTTTTGAGGGGTTTTTTTGTTTAATGGTCCAGGTGTTGGGATTTTGGTCATTTATGTGGCGTTAGATCTGGGTAATGGAAGGCTGACCGCTGATATCGTGAATTTCCTTGTATGTAATTTATAGAAGGGTATCCGATGATCTCTCAACTGTGGGAATGTTTGCTAGATTTTGAGACTATAGACACCAATACAGAAGATGATATGGATAGAGTTTATCTAAGAAGAATGTTGTGCAGAGATTAGGGTTCTTTAGAAGCCCTTTGATGGAGTGTCTGAGGGGATAAGAAAGTTTTGGATATGAGTTTTGAGGTTCTTAAGAGGCTCTGCTGGAGTGTCTGTGGGGATGAGAAAGTTTTGGATATGAATTTTGAGGTTCTTAGAGACTCTGGTGGGGTGTCAGACATCAAAGCAGGTAGAATCTGAGAGGTTACTAAGAAGAAAGATGATTGACCAGTTCATCAATTTTGTGATTCGGCCGCCTAGGTGGGTGCCTTTAGATTTTTTCCAGTTTTCCTCCCTTCTCATTGTGTATTTCTGCATAGTTAGTTAGAAGAACTGTTACTTAATCCAAGGCATTTGATCCATATAGTTAATAGTTTATTGAAGGAATTGTGTGATTCAGATCCACAAATGGGTTCCGAAATATGTGTTATCTTTTTTTATTTTTTGAAGATTGTTTTGTTAAGATTAGAGTTGAGGTGCTGTTCTGATTTTATTTTGTATTTTGAAACATCAACCTTGTCTGCAACTTTTAAACAAGGCATTCTCTTGTTTTAAATGTTTATATATCCATAGATCTTATTACCAATTAAAAAAAAGAAAAACATAACCTCGTTGTGGAAGGGAGGGATTCATTTTATGTTTTTTTAGCTCTATAGTTGGTGAAAATAAATGATTTTCCCGCTTCTTCTTCGTATTCTGACCTCATTTTTTTGCCCTGTACATATACTCACGCTACCCAAGTCTCTATCCAGCAAACTGAGGGATTGATCCCTGTTATATTTGTGGACAGGGAGATGCCTGCACTTGGCTGCCAATGGATTGGCAGAAGGGTGTGACACAAGAAATATGATTTTTTTTTTCCTCATGTACTGCTGCGCACTGGAATGACACCTTTACTTCTATGATGTTCGGAATTATGATTTTTTTTTGGTCTATAATTAGCATCTTTTATTTTTTTTCTATTTATACCTTTGCTTACCTGATGGATGAACAGGGCTGATTATAGTCCAGACGACTTCTTATGGAAAGCAGAATTCACACTAGCAGGGAGAAAATATGAACGGAAGGACTTGGAGGCAAGTATGAAAATCAATTACCAAGGTTTTTTCATTTGTTTTTGAGTCATTATATGTGCTAACCGTGCTAGAACTACCCCTTTTGCTATGGCAGCTTAAAAATGGAAGAGGTCATATCTTAAAGTGCAGTCATTTTGTCCCTTCACCTTTCCCAGAAAACACTCCCCTCCCTTGTGTAATCTACTGTCATGGAAATAGGTTGGTTAGCTTTTCTTTTGAGAATGTAAGGTATCTAGCAGTAGTGAATTTTTCTAATCATTATTTTTTATTTCATCCTTTGTATGTACTAACCTTAAATTTAAATTGCCATTATGTCATTTTGAGTTTCATGTAATGTTCATGGTATTTTGTTTATGTTCTTGGTTTTTAAAATTTAATTTCTATCCAACTCAACCAACCAATTTGTCTACAGGTGCTTTAGTTTATGTTCATTTGAAGGAAATCTTGAGAAAGACTGAGCTTTGTTAATTTTTTTCTGTCATTTATGCATGCAGTGGATGTAGGGTAGATGCTAATGAGGCAGTTGCAATTCTAGTACCTTCAAATATTACTGTATTTACTCTTGATTTTTCTGGCTCTGGTAGATCTGGTGGTGAATTTGTTAGCCTTGGGTGGCATGAGGTATTTGATTTAGTACATTATTATGAACATCCAAGATCCGATGCTTATTGATTTTCTAACCATTTTATCTGTTTCTGATTTTCAGAAAGATGATCTTAAAGCTGTGGTGTCTTTTTTACGAACCAACCAGCAAATCTCATGCATAGGTCTTTGGGGCCGATCGATGGGCGCTGTCACAAGGTAATCATGCATCATCTTACTTGATTTTTTTTAACTAGTCAATGCAAGTAGAATTTTCATTTAATTTTGACATCTTGACTGTGTGTATACTATCATATAATTCTGAATTATGGCATGATAAAGTTCTTGAACACCTAAGTTGGCTCAGTATTATAATAGCTGAAACTTAAGGACTACATCTTGACAAAGTAACATTTTGTATCCACTGCACTGAGAATAGCCAGTGGCTCTTATAGAGTATAAACAAGATATTAATCTTAAACTAGAAAACCTAATTTCATCATAATAAGAAACTGTAATCAGATTAGCCTAATATAACACAATTTAATCCAATTCTAATCTAAGAAAGACTTATTCTCATAATTAAAAATTAACCAAGAACCACCAGAAAAATTACAAATAAGACCCTAACTGTCTCTCAACACTCCCTGTCAAGCTTATGCACAGATATCTTACCAGATTGGAATAAACATTATAGATCTGCTTCCTTTCGTGGCAACTTTAGTGAAGAACATTGTCAACTCGAACTTTAATTCCAATGACTTATGATGGATCTTCAATCTATCTTACTCCTTAACTGACAAAGGAGATGAAAACTTCATATGCTATTATTAACTAATGTGTACTCTTCTCTGGAATGTCATGCAGCCTTCTTTATGGAGCAGAAGACCCATCTATTGCTGGAATAGTGTTGGACAGTGCTTTCTCAAACTTAACTGACTTAATGATAGAACTTGTGAATGTTTACAGAATCCGGCTTCCTAAATTCACAGTATGTTCGTCTTCCTCTCTGTTGCTAGAATAGGCTTGGACATTGCTTTCTCTAACTTAATTGATTTAATGATGGAACTTGTGGATGTTTATAAAATCCTCCTTGGTTGTTGGAATAGTGATGGGCAGTGCTTTCTCTAACTTAGTACATTTGTTAGAATTCCTAGGAATTCAATTAAGCAACTTTTGTTTGCATCGTTTCCTAGGGATTCGCTGTAAAGTGGGTTCCAACAACGGAATATTAGAGAGGTGAGGGGTGGAGGATATAGCGTAGATATGTAAATGGGATATGTAAATGGGTCTAAAACTTTCTTAGAATTTGATTTGCTAGTATGATGGCTAGGTAATCAATTTCCACTAAAGGGGATATTATTTGATGGCCATTTGGTGATCTTCACCTGTATTTCTTCAAATTTAGCCATTTTGATAAAAAAAAAAAGTTCTAAGAATTCAGGAAGTCAATTCCATGCAAACAAAGAGGCCCTAAATGGGAGTTAATCCTGTTTTATTTGAAGATATTTTTAAAATTTAAATTGTACCCCCTTCATAAACCAAGAAATACCAAATAAACCGCATAAGCCTAATCCAATACCTCATCATTAGCATAAAGACCTTATTCCATGAATCTGGGGGAGCTCTACAACAAAAAAATGCTAAGGAAGAAAAAATGAAAAAGAAATGGAGAACACAACCCATATAAAAAACTACTAACTAGAAAGTAAGCTCTCTCTCTCTCTCTCTCTCTCTCTCTCTCTCTCTCTCTCTCTCTCTCTCTCTCTCTCTCTCTCTCTCTCTCTCTCTCTCTCTCTCTCACTATGTGCATGAGTATCCAAATGATAAGCTCAGCCATCATAGAGGATGATACAGTTAATGTTTTGAAATAACCCTAATTAATATGGAAAGAAAAGATAAGGAAGAAAAAATCTATGGTTTTAGAGAGAACTAAAAGAAAGGAGGTCACTGGTGTTCCAATTAGGGTTGGACAGCCAGCCTTATCGAGATATAATTTTTAGTATTTACAGAATACCCTTTTATTTTACAAATTTACATAACAGTCTTTGAAAATTGTAAAATTTACAAAAATTTACGTCTCTTTACACTCCCCCTAAAGCTAGTGCATAGACATTTATGATTCCCATCTTGGAAAATACACCACAAGTGTTTCTTAACAGCAGCATTTATGTCTGTCAGGAAATCTGTAATTTTATCGTTAGTCCAGGTATGCTCTAACTGTATTTTTTTTTTTTTTTTGCCCCTTTTCTTGGATGAAGTGACAATCCACTTTGATATGTTTTATACGCTCATTGCATACTGGATTAAAGGCAATATGAAGCACAACAACAATATCACAAGGTAATAACATAGCATCAATTGCTACCAATGCCAATCCTTTTAGTAAAAAACTTTTCACCATAATAATTTGTGAGTCCTGCCTGGTACTTAGCTTTGGAACTAGAGCATACAATCATTTGTTGTTTCTAGCTTTTCCAAGAGACAAGGTTACCACCAACTAGTGAAAAATATCTAGTAGTAGATCTTCTATTTGACTTGGGACTTGCCTAATCTGTGCCTGTATAAGCTTTTGGTTTTAAGTGACCATGGCATGAATACACAATGCCTTGCCCTGCAGATCCCTTTCATGTTGCAATATTCTGTGAATTCAGCTAGTTATCCAGTTCAAGGAGCATGCATGAATTTACTCTCAACACATTGCATACAAAGTATTAGGCTGTTTAATGGTCAAGTAATTCAAGTTAACAACTAATTTTGATATGCATTCTGATCATATAATCACCACTTTCAGAATCTATGCCATGGCTCTGCCCTATCACTGTGTTGATAGGTTCGCATCTAATTTCCTTGTTTCTTCAAGAAATCCATTGTATAATTGGCTCAAAAACTACAATTTCTTTTTCAGATTTGGAAACTTCAATACCCCAAAAGTAATTTTCTTATCCTTGATTTCAAATTTACTTCTCAAGTAACATTTTTAGGCCCTGTTTGTTTACATTAAAATACATAGGAATTGAATATATAGGGTGGTTAAAAATGAAGATTGAAGGTGAATTTCCATAAATGAGCATAAAATAGCATCTTCTTTTTATTCTAATTCCCTAAATGAAAATGTTATTTAATGTTCACACTTTTTGGAAATTCACCTTTAATCACCCTATGTTTCCAATTCCTATGCATTCTAATGCAAACAAACAGGCCCAAGATTTTTTTTCTCTACTTTCATCATTTCCAATGACAACATTGTCATCCACATAGACTATCAGAATTGTCACTTGTCGTTGTTTCTTTTTTAAAATAATGCATAATCTTCTTGGCATCATTTATAGAAATACCTTAAGATGGCTTGACTAAACTTGTCAAACAAGCCTGTGGAGACTGTTGAAGACCATATGATGCCTTTGTCAATCAGCAAACCTGCCCTGACAGTTCAGAATAAATTCGGTTGGTGAACTCATATATGCTTCCTCCTATAGATAACAATGAAGGAGCACACTCTTCACATTTTTATTAATATAATGGCCAAGAAAAAACTTGCAGCAATACTCTTACATAATTCAATTTTGCAGTAGGAGGGGGCTTTCACTTTTCAAAAAAAAAAAAACAGGAGGGGGTTTCAGGATAATTTATAATCCCTTTGCAAACAACCTTTCCTTATAACAGTTGGATTCCATGATTTCAAGTTATTTCATTTTAATCAAGGAAAGATGCAGTAAATTTATCTTCAACTTTTGTGTGTGCGCATGCGTGCAAGGCATGCACGTACATCTGTGTCTGTGAGTGAGATATTATGAATTATAAATTTTAGATAAATTACTCTGTCTAAATTAAGTTGGGTACTCATTGTTCCTTAAATGAGACAATCTGATTGGAGACTTACATTCCATCACGTTTATTTGGTTCTAAACCGTTGCTTTGCTTCTATTTTCTCCTGATCATTTGCATAACTCTCAGCTATTTTTAATTTTGGGAAATTAATTGGGGAGTTTTTCAGAATTTGGATTTTTCATCTTGATGCATATCACCATCATCGTTGCATCATCATCATTGAACTTTCGTAAAATCTATTTGTGAAATTTTAGAATTTTTCTTGAGACATATTTAGGAAAATATTGCTGAAGATATATGAAAAAATAGAAATATATATGAAATCCACTTAACCAATAGCTTTTATTCAGTTTTTAGTAGTTTCATAGAACTTCGCTGACTCCTTCAGAATATCACAGTATTTGCAAAGTACTCCCACAATTGCAGACAGTTCTACCAATATTTTAGCCTCTACAGCTAAAGATTTTATCTTTATCTTGTCAGGCCAGTGTTTAGTGTAGGTTTTTGTTGATGTTTCAATATGGTAACTATGGAAATATGTTTTCTTTCTGCCCTATCAGGTTAAAATGGCTATCCAGTATATGCGGCGTTCAATTCAGAAGAAGGCTAAATTTGACATTATGGACCTCAATTGTGCACAGGTTTCTCAATTTATTACATTGTTGAGTTGCAGATTTGTGTCTCTTGAGTTAACAGCACACATGTGCTTTTTCTATAAAAAAATTATGCTAAACAGTTCAATATGAGATTTTATTTGCTTTAGGCCTTTTCTTCAATGCCAATGGTGTTCCTTAATAGTTTTCTATGTTATTTGATGGAACCGATGGTTCTTTTTTTTTTTTAATATTTTTCTGTGATTTGAGTGAACTGCATGCTGATATTCCGAGCATAATATCTATTTGCTGCTGCATCTCCAGGTTGCACCCAGGACTTTCATTCCTGCTTTATTTGGACATGCTACTGAGGATATGTTCATTCAGCCACATCACTGTGACCGCATCTTCAATTTATATTCGGTAATTTTAGATAGACATATTTTGTGCATTGAATGATGTGAACTAATTAGAATTGATAGGTGGCCGCTCTTTAAGGGTTCAAATAAGTCTATCCCTTGGACATCTTTATATGTGGTTTTTGAAGATAACTGTAACCAGGAAAGATGGTTAGATTGAATTTATCCCGGATATTTCAGGGAAATGAACATAGATTTTCAAGGATAGGGATATCCAGAACAGAAGCTTAGAAAGGACAGGCTTATTTGTGTGCCAAACAGGCGCTGCAAAACAATGTTATATAGGCTTAAGTTCTTTAGTTTTCTGATACTTGTTGGAGAATATCCTTTATGAAAACAAAAATTCCTGCATTTTTAACTTTGAACATTATACAGGGGGACAAGAATATTATTAAATTTAAGGGAGACCACAATTCCCCTCGACCACAGCTTTATTATGACTCTGTCTGCATTTTCTTCTACAACGTTCTTCATCCTCCCGAAACTTCATCAACATGTTCAAGTAAGATGGAGAAGGGTCATGATTTGGGGGACTTGAAAGTTGGTCCTGGCATGAATCAGGTGACTTCTTCAAATAATTATAGGATATTAAAAATCCATGGAAGATTGAGAAAAAAAAGGTCAAAATAACTAATCATTGTTGTATTTACAAGTTTTTTAAATATGCAACTTAGTGTCATCTTGCATGCTTATTAGTCATTGAGATCTTCAATAAATAAATAAAAATGGTTTAAGCTATGAAGAGTTTAAAGGCCAGTAAGAGTCTAGTTGTCATGATCATCTTCTTCTTTTTCTTCTTCTTTTTTGCCTCCAGCACTTGTTTTGTGATATTGTTGGCAATCTTCGTGCTATGAGTATTGATGCCGCCAGCACATCATCAGGACCTCATTGTGCTTTAAATGGTAAAATTCTCTAGTCTGTAAATGGGATAAGCTTTATCTTGATTGATTTTCTGTTTATCACTAACCAATAGCTCTAAAGCAGATTGTACTACAAAATCATTAAGAGACTTGCTTGCTGAAACGGTAGGTTTTACAAATTCTGTGGTAAGTTGATTCAATTTTTTTTTAATATTTTGGTTTCTAGTACAAAAATTCTTCTCTTTTTTTCCCCTCTCAATTGCAGGATGCAATACTTGATCAGAATAACAGTCTCGTAGAAAATGAAGGGAATGATGGAAATGACCCACTCCACTTCCAGGTGATTCTCATATTTGAGTATTAAGTTTGAATGTGGTTCTGCTCTTTCTCTTGATGGAGAATCAGAGAACCAGTCCACTTGTCTGGACAACTGTGGTCCTTTTCAGTTCTCACTATTACTACATTAGTGATATGGCATTGACTAGGTGTTATGGACCTAACCAATACGCCAAAACCCTTGGGACTGATGGAACGCGACAAATTAAGTCTTATAACTATTTAGGACCGTAACAGACCACCACGCTTCCGCAGCCGACGTCCTCGGCGGCTCTCACTCTGGCGGCAGGTAGCCATTCCCCCCCCCCCCCCGGGAGGGTTCACTCTGGCGGTAGGTAGCCCTTTTCTTCATTTTTTAGACGGCCCTCACTCTACTCCAAGTAGCCCTTTCCGTGACTCAAACCCGGGACGTGGAGGTAGGCTCTGATACCAAATGTTATGGACCTAACCAATACGCCAAAAGCCCTAGGACTGATGGAACGCGACAAATTAAGTCTTATAAATAATTAGGACCGTAACACTAGGTTGTGAGCCCAACAACTCCGATCCTTAATCAACAGTAAATCGCACGATAGAAAAGGAGAAATTAGGAATTTGCAGACCTATGATCGCAAATCCACCGAATAATGCCTTCAATCCAATGAGAGATACCTTAAAACCAAGTGAAGATGAAATATAAAAGTTCATGAAGATTACAACTTTATTGAAAAATAACAAGAGTAGGGATTCACAACCCCTTCACATTGTTTAAACATTGTTTGAAAATATTATAAAGCCCTAAAATCAAATATTACATTTCATCTACTGATTTAATCCCTAAACAAATCAAACCTTAATCTTCTTAAGAGTCCTAGTATGCTTAAAATAAGAAGGAAATAATTTAAAACAACCAAACAAAGCAATCCCAAGTTCCCAACTTTATGTGAGAAACACGAATAGCCTAGTGGTAAGGGCATCTCACTCTCAGCCAACTGCTAGGGATCGACCCCTGGCACTAGCGGAGCACAGATATGGCAATATACTGTGGCAAAGCAAGGATGCAAGAGCACACTCGGGTGGGGCACTACAGTGGGAGTAGTATTGCAGAGCACGTGCAACAACTTGGAGCACCCCGGGGATGATATCTGGGATCATAGATTAGGCTAGTTTAGGATTAGGATAGTTTACCATTCCTCCCATGTAATTAAAAAAAAAAACCAACTTCATGCTCATGTTCTGGAGTCTTCCATATTAGAGGATTGTGGGCCCTCTTGCTGTCCTTGTCGAGAAATTCTCTCGAACTTATCATAACAAACTCCTTAAATATAGTCCTAATTACAAGGAAGGAAACACCCTTAAACAATCAGAGGAAAGAAAATGGTGTGCACATGCACTGAGGCATGAAATACCTGTCATTGACTATGAGACCACACAAAGCAAACACACAAGGGAGAAGTCACACAAGGGTTTTATGTGGTTCGATGATATGCCAACGTCCATGATCGAGGAAAACTCTTGCTCTCTTTATCGTTTAGCTCATTCCTGAGTATACTCTTGGGTCTAGGGTTACAATTTACAACATATATATAACTTTCTTGGCTGCAGTTCACTTCATGTTAGTGATTGTTGTTTGCCAAGGGTGTTAGAACCTAAGAGGGAATGCAGTTTTTTGTATACCTATGGTGTACCATATCAGGACTAATCCAAATGTAATCTCTATATGAGTATCATTATTATCGTAGCTAAATAGATTGGTATCCTTTGGGGATTCAATAGAAATCCTTCCCTAGACGATTGGATAGGAATCCTTCCAATCTTGAACTTTTCCAAATTTTATACTCTGATTAATATAAATGCCTTTGGCTAGGGATGCAATGAATCCAGGATGGAACCATGGTGTATCTGGACAGTATCCGGTTCTGATTTCGGTTCCGATATGGAACCTATTTTTTGTATCCATTTCCGGCTTAGAATGGATCCGGGTTCGGATCGAGATCCGAAATAAGATGTATATTGCATTAGTATAATTGGATAAAAGAGCTTAAAGGTAAAGTTTTTAGATATACAAGTAGCACTAGAAATACTAGATGATCAAAGTTAAGTAGATACCCAACTATGAATATAATTGAAGCAATGTAGGCCCTTAAAACCTATATAAAATTTTATATGTGAATGTAGTTATCATGTATCTGGAAACTCGGGTTGGAACATACTAGGATCCGGTTCTAGATCTGAATGTTTCGGATCCTATATGCATGGATCTAGACCTGGATCCGAATTCTCCTGGATCCAAAACTAAGTTCTAGACCTTCTTTATTTGGAACCAAGAGTCGAACACTCGGATAATTGGATACCTATTTGCAACCCTACCTTTAGCATGTCATATCAAAATATATTCTTTTTTTTTATTAATGCCAAGATGTATATAAAGAAAAAGGTATCAAAATATATTCAATTCAACATTTCTCAAAGATTGTGTCACTGTGGTTGCGTTCATCATTGTCATTCCAAACCTTCTGGTTTTATAGAAGAAAGGAAATCGTTTGTGATTCTAAGAACTATCGTTGGTTTTCAGAAAAAAGGGAAATAGTATGCGATTCTAAGAACTAATGTTGATTTTCTATAATTTTAAGAAGCAAGGTTTGCTCGTGAGGCATAATCACCCTGAGTTTGAGGCTAACACTTCACACCTTGGGCAATGAGAACAATTTTCCCTCACCCATTTTAAAGCATTTACATATACAGCTTCTTTTTGAATCCTAATGATTACAATCAACTTAAATTAAGCCTAATAAATTCCCTAATGTATATCTTCAGATGATACACAATCTCAAAGATATTACTAAGTTGAGTGCTCTTATGACTTAACGTCTTGGGGGAATTAGTATAGTGATCCTCAGTATCGGATAAATGGGCAGTCTCCTTTCCACATTTGATGCTTTGTGCAAACTAGGTGACTATGGATCAGCCACCTACACTGGTCAACATTTTGATCTGCCCATCAGCTCTGTCCACACCTCATTGTGCATAATAATTGCATTGACCACTTGTTTTGGATCTATTAATGGTTCTGATCTGAAATTTAATCTCGTGTATCTAAATCTGTTCTTTTATACTTGGGATCTGATCAGCTATCTTTATCGCTGCTATAGTCTTCCACACATCAGACAGCTGATCATCTGCAGTCATTCACATGTCAGCCAACCACCTGCATTCCTTTTTTTCTCGAAATTCAAATCCGTATGTTGAATTTGCATTGGTTTAACAGATATGCGTTCGTCTGATTTTCAAATTCACATCCTAAGTTCAAGAGTGTTAGGATTATAGTAATAACAATAGTAACTAAAATTACAGTATTGTAGTAAAACTAGATAAATATCTTGGTAGATTAGATAGGACCTGGTTAACCCTTCGTAATTTTGATTTCATCATTCTACTCCTATGTAATTGTTCTTTTTAATGGAAAAACACAAGAGTTTATAGTGTTCTTTGAAACTCAAAATTTGAGGCTTACTGATTTCAGGATAGCACAAATGGGAAGAATGAAGAATGCAGCTTGCCTTCAAGCTCTGACCGTGACAGTTGGGGAAGTACTTCTCTTGGGGTGACAGATGGCAAGTCGTCCTCCGAGAGCACGGGGAATTCCAACAATGGGAATCAGGTCCCTTTTCTTCTTGTCAAATCTTTGGTCCAAAGTAGGTAGAATATCTGTATCTGAATTTTGAAAAGCCAGCAAATGGAAATTGTCATAAAAAAGCAAATGGGGTTACTGCTCCTTGTAAAAACTACCTGAACAAAGCATTCTTTAACTTCAAGTTCTTGGATTTATGAAAGATGTGAATGCATTTTTCAAGGATGCATGTTTTCATTAATTAAGAACATTCTCTCACTCCCACACTGCCCTTCTTTTCTCTGTAGACAGCTCAGTTGCAAGTTGGCTCATGGAAAATGGGTAGTGTGGGAAGTCGAAGAGAAATTTTCAGTTCTTTCGATCTTTTCTATATTTGATGTCTGGTTTTGTTTTCTTTGAAATTTCTGGTTCCTTTTATAAATGAATCATCCTTTCCAAAAACAAAAATATATTGAGGATAATGATCATTTATAGAAATAATGTCACAAAAACTTGAACTGTCCATTTTGTCAACCCCAAATAAATTTGATTGTATAAGCTTTGACACTATACTTTCTAATCGGAGCTTCTATTTCATCCCATCTCTTGGTTGAAGGCTGCTAAACAAACGTTGAATATGGGTGTGTAAATCATCTAATTAGCATGGTTTTCATGTGGCTGCTTGAGAAAGTAAGACTAGATATTATGGTCAGCTCCAGATAAATTAATTGGGTTCTCCATCTCTATCCAAATACAACTCAGTAACACTATCCTATTCATGATTGGATGGTCAATTGTGTATTCCCTTTATGAAATTTTTTTTTTTTTGGACTGCAGAGAACTCTCAAAGCACTCACAACACCTCTCAGGCGGATAAAGTACAGACGGAAAGACCCGTTGAAGGAAAATAAGCAAGTCACATCCATCCCCAAGAAGCGAAGGACTGAAAAACTTGGGTCGATAGGTCAGCGGCTTCGTTGCTGCATCCCAAGAAGAACGAAGCATAAGAGGCATTTATCGTCCTAAAAGTAGTTGTATCAAACAAATTTCTGTCACTGTAATTGTCCATTTTGGTCCCTTTTTTTTTGTTTCATGTGTTCTCTCCTCCCATCCTATCATATGTGCTCTTCAAATCACTGCACATATGAGGAGCAGTGAATGGGTTCTGAGTAATGAATGGGTTTATTTCATGTCTAGTGAATGGGTTCTGAGCAAGCTCCCCAACTTTCACAAGATTTGTTTTTTAGTCATGATAGAGTTTCCATGTATAAGTTTTATGGAATGGGTTCTGAGTTCTGACTAGGCTCCCCAATTTATTTTTTTAATCTTTTCTGTGCATCTGGAATCCATGTCAGGATCTGGAGCTTTGATTTGATGGCTCACCTTTGTCCAAAAAATAGAGGTATTATTTAATAAGCATTTTCATTTTTTCACTGATATCCTGATATTTTGAGAATATCCGAACATTTAAATGTAAATATACTGTGACAGTATCACAATAATGGAAAACCCTCCAAGTGTAGGTACTTTGCAAGAGACATTGGTGAGGACTCCATTTTTGTAAGCACATGGACCTCCTATGATTATTTCAATCCCCTAACTCACTGCCCTCGACCGCTGGAATCGACCGCTGGAATTGGCAGCAGCCCAAATATAACTACAGTGATCTCATTTGAATATTGGTGACCAAGTAATTTGGACGGTTCCATTTTAAACTTTATGCTTTCCGATCAGGATTCTCAAGTGCAGAGCCCATAGTTTGGGCTGAAAAGCATCCAGATGTTCTGTAGGGCTGATTTACTATTTCTCTGTTCTCGTGAGTGCATTGATTCCATTAATATGGCATCACCATTGCATTTATAGGGCTGGTCTTCGCTTTAGTACATTTGCAATCTTTTCTGCCACATCAACATGGACATTTCAGATCTTATTAATCCGCGAGCAAAATAAAGTTACTATTTACTAACCTCTTCGTAGGGGCCATGTTGCATGGTTCCAATACTCACTGCCAAACTTGCACGCCAAAATACAAAATATAAACAATTT
This sequence comes from Litsea cubeba, assembly GCA_012931725.1. Taxonomy (NCBI): domain Eukaryota; kingdom Viridiplantae; phylum Streptophyta; class Magnoliopsida; order Laurales; family Lauraceae; genus Litsea; species Litsea cubeba. Next base: position 91,505,962 of record CM022948.1, on the reverse strand, counting down.
CACTAGATCTAAGGCAGTTAAATAAATGGTCTAGCAGTGCAATGGTAACCGATAGCCTTCTCTTGTGCCAAAGTGCTTGGACGATTTGTATTTTTTTTTTTTTTTTGGTTTTTTTGGAAGATTGTTTGGAAATTGCAATATGTTTAGATAGAGGCAGTCTGTGGGTACTTTTGGTTATGAACTCTTTGATGGTTATTATACTAGAGGATCCATTTGCTCTTTGAACAAGCCAAATGTTCACCTACGAGCACACCACATTTGCAGTTCAGATCTATGAGCCCCTCTTTTAATCAGCGTACCTCATCAACTTGACATCGGTCCCATTTTGACACTCATTTAACATTTATTTTTTCTACAAAGGAGAATCTAACATTCGCACTCGCGCACTCTCACTCACACATCCATATCACAATCAGCTGATCCACAGCTTTGGACGACAGTCATTAGTCACAGTTAGATTATACATTATAAAGAATATAATATTTTTAAAAAAAGTACAGTTAATCTACCGTTGACTTCGAGAAATAGAACCAATTAATGGTTAGACTAAGTTAACGGGGCGTTTTATTTTCTTGGCCTACCAAACCCTCACCCATCATGAGACATTTCCTTTACCCTGCTTCAATCAATAGCCATATATATATCTAGGTTGGCCGCAAGAGTAGAACCACAGATGAACACTACGGTCCACACAGAGGAAAAAACTTCCCTTACCTATAGGACCTGTGAGGTTTCTCTCCTTTCTCACGTGAATTCTCTCAAGACACCCACCTCTTCATTCATTTCCTTCACGTTTGTATGTTATCCACCACCCCCTTCTTGTTTTATATCCACCCCAACTTAATTCCATCTCTCCACACCTACTCACACCCATGAAAGACCTCTCTTTCTTCCTCCTCAAGAACTCTCTAACATCCAAGATGAAGAAAGGCCTCAGGAACTTCTGCCACGGTGTCGGCTCGACGTCCACCCTCAACCAGCAGACCGCTGACCGGGACATGTCCTGCTTGGTCACCCCATCTTCTCTCATCAGCTCCTACATTGAGGACAGCAGCTTGGAGGGGAGCCCCCCTACCCTTGAAGAGATGATCTTAAAGCTCGATTTAGAGGAGGCGGCCATGAGGAAGGCGAGGCTCGACGATGACCCTGGAGAATCCCGGAGGAGGATGTCTTGTGTGAACAACTCTGATATCCTAAGGTCTGCGAGGAATGCATTGAACCAGTACCCGCGGTTTTCGCTAGATGGGAGAGACTCCATGTACAGATCCTCTTTCCGAAGCTTCGCCCCGCGAATGGCTGCCTATGCGAGTGGCTGGAAGTCGGCGTGCTGTGAAGCAGACTTGGAGGGGAGTCATGGGTTGCCTTCAACATTAGGAGGGGAGAGTGTGGTGTGGTGCAAGCCAGGAGTTGTGCCCAAGTTGATGGGCCTGGAGGCTATACCAGTGCCCATCAGTAGTAGGCATTGTAATGGGAGATTGATGAGTTCTAAGATCAGGCAACAGAAACTAAGGAGAGTTGAAAGGAATGACGAAACGCAGAAAAGAATTCTTGTTATGGGTATGCACGGGTGTGGGGGAACTAGGAGGCGGACCATGGGCATGGGCGAACCTTCAAACGTCAATTACTGCACGGCTAAGCCCATCAGACGTCTTCGTTAGTTATTTGTACTCTTAAATTTGATTTCTTGAACTGCTTGTATGGAGTTCTTACTGTTTGGGTTATAAAAAAAAAAATGGAAGTATAAATGATGATATATTGTTCTTAGATGCACCTTTCCTCTGTTGGCAGTGGCTGCTGGCCTCATATATTTATTTATTTGATTTTAATGAAACATATGACTTTGAAGAGCGGTTTCTCTGCCCGTTTAATTGGCAATATATTAGTTTAGTAAAAAATCAAGTAAATCCTTCATTTTTCATATAAGGAGTCATATCAAAAGTATACTTTTTCAAAATTTCCTCTTTTTTTTAAAAAAAAAATTAAATTAAAAAAACAACCTCCTTTCTCCACTAAAAAATAAAAAAAAAACCTTCACTTTTCTATACAAAAAGTAAAAAAGATTTCATATCAAACAACTAAAAATAAAATACTATCATAACCCACTCATACTTTATTCTCTCTTGATTTGATGCTTTACTTCATCTTTATTTTATGATAAAATTACCAAACGACCCGAAAGGAGTCAATTAGGTACTTTTAATTTGTTCTCTACTAGTTTCCATGACCTGTTTTCATTGCCTCCCAAAGACCCAAGGGGCATGATTAATGTACCAGATAAATGAGGGGGTTTGGATTCATGATACATGGGTCCCGCAAGGGGTATCTCCTATACGAGATTTCTATTATACATGGGCTCCTACCACAAAATGCACGAGCTTGTTTTTATTAAAAGATACCCCTTTCACTTGGATGCATGCCAAGAAGGGGAAGGCATGGCAATGAAAATATTTGGACATGAATATAAGACAACATGTCAATCAAATTGATCCTAATCCTTTAATTTCGAGTCCTTAAATTTTAACTGTTATAAATTATACAATTTTATTCTTTTTATGAAACCCAACTATGAATAATTTTAAGAATAATGTAAAATTTGGGCTTTTGCTAATTCAAGTGGCACTAGTACGTGCAAAAGAAATAGATTGCTTAAAAGATGGGGCCCAGTATGAAAAGAGGGTGTTGAGATCAAATGATAAATATGAAAATTCTCGTTGTAGCAACGGAGATTGAAAAACCCACACCACCGATGTGTAGGACACCTGCTGGTAAAAATACCTGTATAGTGTGCACTAGCGCACAGGCACGCACACATTTGGATTGTGCTCATGTGCAAGACACTGTAAGACAGCTATTGGCCCACCTAGGCCCTAATAAATCATAAAGATGTGGGGATTAAACCTTGTGGGACCACCCCAAATTTGAAACTTCAAGTCCATCTAATGATCCTAACTCTTAATAAGTGGACCACAAGTTTAGTGGTTTTAAATGAAAAAAAGAGAATTCACACTCAATCCATCAGTTCAATCCATTCAAATCGGTGCAAAACTTCATGAGATCCATGACATATGGGGAGTCGGTTTAAATGGTCCATTCAGATTGATCAGTGTCTTTTAAGATACGAAAAAACACAAACTAGTAGAAAACAATATATCAATTCCTATACAAGGAAAATGATACAAAAGCCAAAATAGGAGAGTCAGCGTCTCAACTTCCCCCTTTTATTCTTACCAGCTTTGTAAAAGGTGCATTTGCTCGAGGATGAACAGCTCGACTTCTTTCCTGAAAAGATCTCCAAGTTGAATTCCTCAAGGAAGAACAGCTCTCACTTCTTTCCTATCTGCTCCAAAGGACTGCCACAAGAAAAAACCAACTAAAAATCAGGTTGTCATATCCAACAGCTCATGTATAATATGAGGATATTGAGTGCTGATGTATGATGATGTGCACATTTACAGTATAACCAGAACCAGATGTGACATTCCAAATAAGTGAGTTCCATGGTTGGGTCATCCAGATCATCTGTATGACAGGTTGAACCATTGATGGGATGTGCTACAAATTAGTTATTATTTACTATTTTATTTTACTTCTTGAGCGAATTCCGATTGTTCAATGTACAAATTCCAAATAAAATTTAGAAAACAACATTGTCCAGTTTAGGTTCCTAATCCAGTGGACTTTGAAACTGCAACACTTAGTATGTTTATAATTGTCATATTCATCATCGTAGCCAATTTCCACTGCTGTTCTCGGCCTACTAGATTTAACAGATTGAACACTACAAAAAAATTAGACAGCTTTAATATGTGGTCAAGCTGATTATTTTAAATCCTGGATCCGGACAAGCCTTGTTTTTTAGAAAAGGGCCAGTCCAACCAGCAGATCAATATAATTGCATTATATTTTATGCTTTTAATGCCAAACATCTGTCATACCCAAGTGGTGGGTTATTCAGAAGAATAATCAGGGTTTAAATCATCCAAAAAAAAACAAATAAATAAACCTATGCAATTACTGAGTGAATCAATCAAACTCAAGACAGCATGACCAGCCAGTTATGATCAGACCAGTCTGGAATCCAAAACATTGCTTTTAAGTACACTTAAACCAGAAGAGACAGATATGATAATAGGAAGAAACATGCAGATTAACGTACCTCCACTCCATAACCTTTCACATAAACATTGGTGAAGAGTTCAGAAGGATCAGGCATAGGGCTCTCCTGGGAAAAAAAAGTAAAACAACAATGTAAGAATGAGAGTTGCAAAACAACCAAAGCATAAAAACATACCAGTATAAACAATACTCTAAAGACACAGGAATGGAGATGTAAATGTGGAGATTCCAACAAAATTTTAAATATCTGATTTGGTGGTCACCTTGGCTTGAGCAATGGCTTCATCTACTTGTTTCCTGACCTCTTTCTCAATATCCTGCATAAATGCATAATTCGGTTATCCCCCAATTGGTTATAGAATTTCAAGCTTCAGATGCATGAAGTTTCCTTGTGTCCGAGCTATAGCTGGCTTTAAGATCAAAATCATCACATGATAGAAGGAACCAAAACCTGATCTGTTTCTTGAGCCCTAGTTCAAGAATTTTGACCAATGAAAAACATGTGGCACTAATGAGTAATACCTTGAGATCAGATGCAGTGGCCAGGTCATGAGTTAATATCAACTTTCTTACTCTTTCAATTGGATCACGCTCCTGCAAATATTGGGGAATAAATTTAGTTCTATACTTGAAAAAAAAAGGACAAACAGCACGCAGATTGTTCAATATAAGCCAACCTGCCTCACGCCACTTATCTCATCACGTGTACGGTATGTGCTCCCTGGATCAGACATGGAGTGCCCATGATACCTGTAAGTGTCCATTTCAAGAATCTAACACCCGTGTCCAAAGAAAAGATCCATAGTTAGAGCTCCATATTGAAAAGAACAGAGAAATTAAACTGTTAGAAAGAAAGGAAACAAGAACAAGCAATTGAACAAGTCATATTTGAAGTTGAGAAATGCCTCACAACCCAGTGGCAAAGAGGCATCTCACCTTATGGGTTATGGCTGCCGCCCAGGGATGGTCTCACCGTAGTGTTCCCACCAGTAGTCCCCATAGTAGCCAAAAAGAAAGAAGGGGAAAAAAGAAAGAAAAAGAAAAGGTGATATTGAAAGTCAAACAACAATCTATTAAGGAAATGAGCAAACATTTTATCTCTCTTTTTTTTCTGATACGTAATGAGCAGGCACTACTCTTAAGTTTCAGGACAGTCGATCTCACATGGATCATGTGCCTTGCTGTACATAAAGGAATTAATGAAACAGAACTATGAAAAATTACAAACTGCTGTTGTCATCATTTAACTGGAGAAACCAAAGAAAAAAACACAATTCCCAACATTGAACAATATTATGGAACCAAGACCCATATAAAAAATTAAAAACCTATAACCAAATGCCCAAACTTAAGTTCAATAAAACAAAAGATTAAGAAGCTGTTCTGTTGCTCATTTTTCCAATGAGGTTTGCAGTGTGTATTGATTCACTAGAATATAAATTCTTGATCAAAAGGTGGTGACATGACAGCCATCCTACTTGACAATGATGCAGCTCAATACTTAAATCTCTGAAGGAGGACCAAGGGTCCACTTGACCAGCATATGGAGCCAATGTCATAAGGACACCAGCCCACATGGAATGTTATGATTGTCATACATCGAAGCAGTAGTCTAGAAGCTTTCTATTTATGTTTGTATTATATTAGTAGTCTAGAATGAGTTGCGAAAGTTGTGATGTTTTCATAAAGTTGCAGAAGTTGAAAAATTCACAAGAAAAACACAAGATCGTGACATAATCATTACAAAATGGTAAAACTTAAATAGTATTCAATTTTAATAGTAATTTCTATTTATTTATTTATTTTTAAAATTACTTAAAACATAAACTACTTTTAAAAGATTTTCCCAATATTAACTCGGCAAAACCCCAAATTTAAAAATATCCCTAGATTTTCCAAAGACAATAATTTCCCATAACAATATCTTTGATGCTACTTGCTGCTATGCACTAGTTAGGGATCACATCACAGGATTCAAAATGGCTAAGGGGGTGTTTGGATAAATGCATAACATAATATCAACAAATTTAAATATTGTAAGATTTCATTATCATAGAATAAAATAGTGTCATATTATTATTCCGTGTCACTTATGGTGTCCGGCAATTTTCACAGATTTTAATACACCTTTGAAGTGTTTGGCAATTTATAAAAAAACTCACAAGATGATATACCAAACAAGAAATGGAGAGAACATAATCAATTAACCCAATGCATGACCCACTAATTAGTAATCGTAGGTGTTAATAATCATGGTAGGACCCATCTATTGTTAAGAAATTATAAAATTAAATGTAAAATCATGAGATCTAAGCAATGTTGTTTAATTAAGGTGGGTCCACCAAACGTTGGTAACTATATTGTAATACATCTAATGGTCATTATCACAAATGGCCCTATCTAGTTTTTTTTTTTTTTAATAAGACCTTATCACTGATGAATCCATCTATGAGAAATCATTGTGGGACCCATTTGATGTTGGTAGTCATATTAACACTATGGGGGCTATCAAATAGTTAGACCCATTTAATGATGGCAAACTGATAATTACAATCACACAATTCAATCTTAGTAACATGAGACCCGGCTAATTTTGGTAGTATGAGACCCACCTAATGTTGGTAATCACAATGGAAGCCCCTAGCGTTACATTTGTAGGACCCACCTAATATTGATAATTAACAAGGGCTATGTAATTGTGATATGGCTATAGGACCCCACATTAAATTGGTAAGCACTGTGGGGCCAATCTAATAGTGGGAGTCATAAATGTTAAAATTTCTACTGGGCCACTATAATTAATGGTTGCCCATGAACTGTCCAATGGTTTTTATTCAAACTCTCCATTCGTATTTAGAAAAGATTTTTTAAAAATTATTTTATACAGCATATCCTTGAATAATGTAATATGAAGGTTTTTGGAAGTGAGATATTGTAAGATACTTTCTAAGTTATCCAAACACCTCCTTTTTAGGTGAATAGATTATATTCTAAATTAGTAGATAATATAGAAAAATCTCTTAAAATATCTTGTTTCCAAACACCCCCTAATGTTTTGCGATTTTAGAACCATAGCATTTTTTCAAACACATTTGTAGCATTGAAGAAAACATAAATGAAGATAATAATTAAATAAAAGAATGGCTATAGTTCTCCTAAACAAGGAAAGAATGACTTAAAATTTCATGACTATGAAAGTATGTTCAATGGTCTATAATCACTAAAATTGTCGATTAAATTCAATTTTGGACATTCAAAAGCATGTATTTAAAAATTATATTCAGGATTGAATTGAATTAGCTAAAATAGACCTATTCTTGCAACCATGTATAGTTTTTTCCTACAATGCTAAATAAGTAAGGTTTAAAACGTTTAGAGGTTAGGTTTCACTTAGTCCATACAATCCTTTCTTGATTTCTTCCATTATACTTGAGGAAGCTAGGGGCAAACTTGGGCCTGTGGGTGTTGGAGGGGTGCTTCGTGATAGTGGTGGTGTTGTGGTGGCTATGTTCTCTAAAGGTGTATGTTGTATGGAATCTAATGAAGCAGAGGTCATCGCCATTGTAGAGGTGTTGCACAATGCCGTTGCTTCTTTTCGATCCAAGTTGATTGTGGAAAGTGATTCTAATAATGCAATTTCTTGGGTGTCTTCCATTGCTTTGCCCCTTGGAGATTTCAGTATCTTTTTTAATGAGATTAAGGGCCTGTTTGGCATCATTCTATGAATGAATGTAGAAAAACTTGGTTGGCATGCATTTTGTGAGAGATAATCCACACACACACACACACATGCACAAAGGGAGAGACTACCAAACAAGTTTTTCTTGATTCATCATTCGAATGAAACATGCCCAAAATGATGCCAAACAGGCCCAAAGGTTCTATCGTTTTTTTATTTATGTGGAATTCAAGCATATTTGTCGGGAGGCTAATGGTTTGGCAAATGCTTTGGCCAAGCAAAGGGTGGACAGATCTCCTTTTTGTTGCTTTCACTATGTAGCTTGTTTCTTGTGATTTTTTTTTTCTTTTTTTTTTTTTTCCTCTTGGTATAATGCTTTTATACCTTTGTATTGACCTAATCAGGTTGATTGGCTCTTCAATAAGTTTTTGTTACCAATCAAAAGAAGAAGAAAAAAGCGAACGCAGAATCAACAGCAGTACGAAAACATTCAGTTCTAACTGAAACAAAATGCCCATCGGAAGAGAATCGATAAGCACGATAACTAGTCCTTGCTTTTTTGAAAGAAATAAAGTGTTCACCATCTTAACTTTATAATCCAATGAAGAATAAGAGACTATCGGGCCAAAAGCTGCCAATTTTCATCAGAATTCCAATGGAAAATTGTGTTTTTCTAATTTTTCGATGGGAAACGAAAATTTATTTCAGAACGAGTATAATTTTACTTTTCTAGTTTCTAATTTATCCCGACCTTTTTTTTTTTTTTCAATATATAGTTATCATAAAGATCTTCCTTTGACAACACATAAAATAGCTACATATCAAGTTTTTCTGTTGTGACGCAGCTCCTTACAAAATATGTACTCCACAGACGAACCAACGTGGCTAATCGGTGACTCTTTTTTTTTTAAATGATTATTGGTATGACTAGTACAAGTATAACTCACTCAGTAGCACAATTCATTCCCAAACCAGGCAAGCTCATAATAATATGAAAAATTATCGATCCAAAAAAATGGAGGAAATTTCCTTTCAAACCAGCTCACAGGTTATAATTTATTACACAAGTTTCAAGGCGTCAATTAAGTTGAATTATTTTGTAGGCTGATTTGGGCATGTAGCACAGTTAATGATGCAAATAATCATGGCAGCTCCACATAAAAATTTGCGTTTGGTGTGTGTGTGTGTGTGTGAGTGAGAGAGAGAGAGAGCATAGAATGAAATTTATGAGAAAATGCACACAAAATAAAATCAAAGACAATTGACTCACAATGGGTCCATTCTTCAATGCATGCTCCTTAGCAAATTTGCATGCCTGCTTCACTGCAAGAGCATCCATTCCATCTACCTGTTACAAATTATTAAAAAACATATATGAGGGTTTGAACCAAAAAACTTTAAAAGAATTTTACCGGTCTTATATTCTAAAGCCTGCTCTTTTACTTCTTCTTAGAGCCGTCCCATTACACAAGGTCTGAGATGTAAAGAAATCGAGTTGGACTTTTATGTAAATATTAAAAATTCAGGGACTATTTTGTAGTTTCAGAAAGTTCACAAGAAGTTTTTTGTAATTCTTGAAATATAATAAAGTATTATGTGGCTGGTCGTCCAACCCTAGGGGGCAGCCGAATGCTTCTTTCCTTCAAGTTCTTTTTCTTCTTATCTATTTTCCCTAGTTTTCTACTGTATGGTTTTTTAGACCATATGAGAAATGAGAGAAGACCCTAGGTTTCTTTCACTCAAAGCTTGTAACATGATATCAGAACATAATGCCTCGTAGAAGACTTCCGTATGAAGGCAGTGAACAAAGTTGATTGAAGATTCCAACAGGTTTATAAAAGCTACAGGCCCAGCCGAATCTGTAGAAGTATTGTCCGAGTCATATACAGGTTCGACTGAACATTCTGCAATTGTTTGATCAGTCTTTGGTCTTCTACAGTGGTAATCTAGTTTCTATTAGATTATTAAATTCCTACAGTGGTAATAAAAACATACTTCACCAAGTAATAATGTAGTTTTAGCAAGTCTAGAGACTGGATTGTTGCCTGCACAGATAAAGTGCTGTCTTTTCCCTCTTTTTTGGTCCTGTGTTGGCAGCAGTAGTGGAGCTCCCAGCAGGTATCTGATAATTGAAGACAGATACTCGAGGAGGATTATCCTACATGATGATTGCAGCAGAAACCAGGATATGAAGGTTTCTTAACATTGGCCAAACTCTGAAAGGAAGTCGCACAAGGACGACATGGAAGAACAAAGCATGCTTGTGCTTGCTAAGGAGTTTATGGAGCATTATGAGAGCTCTAGGAGGGAGAGCAAGGGTCAGATCAAGAATTAATCAATATTTGGGCCCCAAATATTCCCAATTATTGAGAAAAAGTTCATGTCGGGCTGTTTTAGCAAAGCAGAGAAAGCAGGGAGGTTATTTCAAATTACTGGAAATTCTGAAACTCAGAATTTCAGAACATGTGACTTTTTTTCGGGCCTCATTTTGTGGGCCAACCTGAGCCGAAACCCACTAAGGGCCTGTATCCCTTGGTTGCCCAGGCCCAGTGGGGTCCACTTCATCCATAAGCAATGAAGTGGACCATGTGGGGCCCACAGAGCCTTTTGCCCAGGAATGCCTGGGACGCCCAGACTCTCAATATTCTGCAAGTTTCTTAATATTCGTTTGCACTTATGTTTTGATTAGGAGTATTAGTAGGAAAGTTAGATTCAGAAACAGGAGTCTTAGGAAGCCTAGAAAGAAGCATCCTCATTGGCGCTACGAAGAACATGCACAAAAGAAGCATTAACCCGCTGCGCCACATCAGCCAAACACCAAGCCTAGAAAAACCCGTCGCACTAATCGGGACTGTCATTTCGTATGTCTTGTTCTCAAAGTTAAATTTTGGAGATTGAGGTCTGTCAAGGTTCATACTTTGTTTTGTGCTTAAAACTCAGAAGTCTGAACAAACACCGAATGATAACCTAAGGTTGTTTGTGGTGTTTGGTAGTGATTTAGAGGATCGTTTTTCTTCCATAATAAGGAGTATTCGAGTTTAGGGTCTGGAATGGAATCCAACCTAAGGGGGAGAAAGTCATGTGAATTTTTCCCAACTACTGAGTGTTGTGAATCCAAACACATGGATTACACAAAAACTGTTTGATGGCAATAATTTCAAGGAGCAAAGTATAAAACAAAAGAAATTAAGTAATCCTCAAGGGTAATCACATGTGTGATAACTTTTTCCCTAGCCTTGATTGCCACAACAATAGGATTCTATTTCCTATTACTGAAAACTCAATCACTCTCTCTAACCAAATAGACCATGAAATAGCCATCAGAAAACAATCCCAAAGTATATTTCCTAGCACACAAAAATACTCAACCTGTTTACTACCCACTAACACCACCACTGTTCTAGGCCAAATGCGTTGGATTACAAATTGTGAATAAAATAGGCCCAACAACAAAAGGACAACAAAAATAAGTTATGAACATCATCCGCATTGCTCACATAAAGCCTACGGCCCTACACTCATTTAACGTCATCATCTTTCTATTGTACAAGTGATCAATAGTTAGGCTCTTATCAAATGACGCCCCGTGAATTCTATTTCCCTTGAAGGTCCTTCGATTTTGCAAATGCAAGGAAACACTTCATGAACCTCCCATATTTCACCTGCCTAACAAATGATTATAAAAACTTTTAACTGAAAAATTGACCATTAACATTTGGCCCCCAAACAAGAATACCACCTCATGTGCTTGAAATAAACACCTGAGACAAATATCCCACAAAAACCTCCAAAGCCCCAATCTCATCATCGCATTCTGAGGGAAATTTAGAGTCCAAAAAAATGCTACTCCCATCAATTGCAATGGCAAACATTAAAGGGAACAAATCTGACAATCTTTTCTTTTTTCTTGAATGATGGAACAGGTCTGACAATTTCTCATATCATTCTAGAACCAACTATAAGACCCATCTGACAAGCCTCTAACTCTTTGATTTTTTTTTTTACCAACTCTTAATCCTTAGCATGTGAATTTACAGGGACAAAGAAAGGAAAGCAATTAAATTAAATACAACAAAATTATTCAAGCTATAAAAAATTAGATCCAAAATAACACTTAAGTTTATCATCACAAATTGTTGCTCCTACCTTCAAACCAGGGACATAGTCACCACGCTTATAATAAGATGGACTCTTGGCTGCTCTCCACTCTGCAGTTCCCATTCCATCTGCAAAAAATCCAAATCAATAAAAAAAAAAAACATAAGAAGGAGGAGGAGGAGGAGAAATAGTAGCAGTAAAGATCAAATTCTAATCACAATGCAGCAATAATTACAGTGATTGTTCTCGCAGACTAGAATCGCCGGCAGGTCCCAGAGCGCCGCGATGTTGAGCGCCTCAAACAGCTGGCCCTGATTCGCCGCCCCATCTCCATAGAGAGCAAAGGTGACGGTCTCATCCTTGGAATACTTCTGTGCGAAGGCGATGCCGCACCCAAGAGGGATCTGTGCGCCCACGATGCCATGGCCGCCGTAAAATCCACTCTCCTTCTTGTAGAAATGCATGGATCCGCCCTTTCCCTTGGAGCAACCGTCGCGGCGGCCCATGAGCTCGGAAAAGGCCTCGAGGAGGGTTCCGCCGCGGCCGAGGTAGATACAGTGGTCCCTGTAGGCGGTGATGATGGAGTCCTTCTTGGTGATGGCGGCCTCCATGCCGACGGCGACGGCCTCCTGGCCGTCGTAGAGGTGGCAGAAGCCGCGGATGAGCTTGGCCTTGTAGAGGGAGTCTGCGGCGATCTCCATGCGGCGCATCAGCGCCATGTCGTGGAAGAAACCCATGAGCTCTTTGGGGGTGGTATCGATGGAGCGGGATGGGGGATCGCATTTGTGGCCGGTGAAGGGGACGCTGGTTTCGATGGTCAGGATCTTCTCGTCTTCGGTCGACGCGGAGGAGAAGGGGCGTGGGGTAGAGAGGGATTTGAAGAGGAGATTGGGAAGAGATGGGAAGGTTGGTGATGATGTTAGACGTTTGAGAGACATCTTCTTCTTCTTCTTCTTCTTCTTCTTCTTCTTCTTCTTCACCCTCTCTGAAGTCTGATCTCAAAAGGCTTTGTGCGAGAGAGAGAGAGTGGAGAATTTTCTGAGAAGAGAATAGTAGATGGGGACTTTGAGAAATGAAAGGGGGGCGAATAGGAAAATGCGGTTTGGCAGGCGCCTGTGTTGATTATAATAGAGTTTGGATTCTCTCTCAACAACTACTTCAATTTACACGGGAAGGTTGTAACAAAATTGACGATGAGTTTTTGGGAACTTCACTAAGGTCCAGTATTTTCTTCTTTTTTTTTTTTCTATAAGAGGATTTTCAATTTTTTTTTATGTTCGACTAATCCCTCCAAGCATATAGGAAAGTCGGGTAAACTCCCATATAACCACTTGAACTAATAGAGAAGTGAAGTAAAGTTGATTTTGAATAAAAAATAAAATATAAGTGGATTATGACTTTACTTGACTTTTACTATATTAGCAAAGTACCAAATTAGCCCATAGAGTGAAATAAAGTAAAGCCTCTATTTCTAAGACAAAAATTCTAAATTTACAAATTCTCCTTTGTTTAATTTTTTTTTTTTAAAAGACAACCTTCTTTTTTCACTAAAAGAAAAAAAAAAACTCATTTTTTACAAAAAAAAAGTTAAAATAAATTTTATACCAAATAATTAAAAATAAAATCTCATGGTAACCCATTTATATTTTACTCTTTATTGATTTTAGCCTTTACTATACTTCATTCTACATATAGAGATTGTAGACTCACATAAAGCGAGATGATTTGGACTTTTTTAGATAGATTTCTTCCCCTCAAGTGTTGTATTCTCGAATTTCACTTCAAATGGAGTGGATTTCACACTCCCATTTTAACCACATTATTCCACATCAATGTCCAATCATGCTTCCATCATGTCCAATCGGATTGTAGGGTCCATTTCTTTTTATTTAGGGTCCATTTCTTTTTATTGTCTCTTTTGACGAAATAGCACGTAGCACTACAGGCATGAAATCCATCTTGAGTGGCCCGGATCATCACTTGGTAGGTCCAATAATGGAGTTCCAGAATATTGTTATACGCTCGTGTAAATATGTAATAGCCGCGAATAGGGTCTTTTGCTTTTGGACGCCCTTCCATTCTGTGTATTTGTAAAAAGGAAAACCAAATTCATTATTTCTGTAGCAAATTGGAAAAGTATCTTCGTTGTCATCTTTTTTTTCCTGAAAACGAATTTTCAAACTAGCAACCCGTTTTTCTAGAAAGAAATCTGCAAGGTGATGGACCACGAAAGTTGTTTTCATTGATTTTGTATGGACTTAGCCATGTTTGGCACATCTATTTCCAGCCTCTACTTGTCTAAATATTTAAAGAGGATAGAGGTTATAAAAATAAGAGCATTTGGCACAACATTTTGGCCTCTGTCCGTTTTAGATATTTAGAGGCAAATCATCTAAAATCCAAATACTCAAAAAATGGGCAGTTGAAATATAGAGCTTTGGCCTCTCATTTATATGACTCTTTTTTTTATGGCCCTACTTTAGCAAAACAGGCTACTGTGACATAAAGGGCAATGGCAACAACAATGGTGCCACGTAGAAGAAGGGGTGACAATGGTGCCAAAAAAATATATTTTTTAGGGATTTTTCATCAAATATTCATATGCATCTAAAAGCATCTTTAAATACATGTAATGCCCAAAGACGGACTTCATTTTTTTTTTTTTTTACAAAATTGTCTTTCACTTTATCTCTCACGAGTTCGAGACACGACACTCACGTTCACTTTATCTCTCGCAAGTTTGTGTCTACATATGTGTTCAACATCATTCACAAGCCCGGATATGAATTGAACATTAACATGATTAAGTCGCGATGTAGAAAAACAACTTGCAATGTCGATAAGAGACTTTACAATTCAATAGTTAAAGCTAACAAAAATACAATACATGGATGTGCATTTAGATTGACTAACCATTCTCAAGCTAAATGAATGATTTTTGTAGATGTATGAGTTCGAACATTCTATTATGAGTTCTTTCAATAATGAAGTAGTCACCGCGAGCATTCTTTTACTACAATTTGTGGAGATTCTGTTAAAAAAAAATTTAACATTTTATTTTCCCTATAAAAAAAAATTTGTATGCTCCGCTCCTTTCCGTATTCATAACTCTACTTTTACTACAATCATGGAAAGGATTATTTTCAAAGTCGAAAATATTTTTCTTCAATGTTTATTTATTTAGAACATGAGTTTAAAATAAATATTAATTACTTATGAGGTCCTAAATCAACTAGCGAGTTTGAGAATTGAAATAAAAATAATATTTTTTAAAACTTCGTCGAGTTTCAATGTTGTGAGAAAGAAGCTGGAGGCAAAATATAAATAGGGAGATGCTCCTATGACTCTATGAGAGCATCTCTCACCTTACCATGAGAGATAATGCGGGGTCGGAGTCCTCATATTTAAGTTGTTGGCATTAAATATAGATATGAGGGCTCACACCTTATCTCTCATGGTAAGTTGAGATCTGCTCTCATAGAAACATCTCTAGAATAAATATAAGTTGCTTTTAAGCATTTATCTGATGATGTTTTTGTAGGTATGAGATATTTGAGTATGCTTCACGGTAAAACCACTTTTTTTCGCATTCCAAATGTTAAATCGCCAGGTTCACTTCAGGCCCTGCCTATGGTTGGGACGCCTGTGCCATGCCTTGCCCTTCCTTCCCGCGACTCTTAAGCCCCCTCTCCCAACCCATACTACTCAAAACCCTCCATCCACCACACTGCAGAGCAGCAGATGATGGGGATTCTCGCCCCAGTCGTTTCTTCTCCGTCTGTGTTTCCCAGCGCCATATGGTGCGTGCCCTCTTCTTCTTCTTCCTCCTCCTCATGTTATCATTAATAATAAGTAAAAGATTGAGTGCTTTGGGTTACATCCAAACGCTACTTTTTCAATATCCAAATAACTGAAAGATGTGTTTTTTTGTTTCTTCGGATTTATTCTACAAACGTCTTATGCTGCTGTTTAACCTTTTGTCAGGAAGCCGCAGCAATGCCAAAAAGGGATAATGCGTTTCGCAGTGCTTCTCCAACATGGTAGAAGAAACCTCTACCCAGTTTTTCTCAGAACTGCAGCAGCTCCTGCAGTTCGATGCATTTCTACAAAAGGGTCTGTGGAATTGCATAACACCTGCAATTCATCCTCCGGTGGCATGGCTTCCGAGGACATGCAGAAGTGAGTATCCTTTTCCCTAACAATCGTTTGGGCCTGTTTGTTTGTGTTAGAATACATAATAGGAATTGAATACACAGGAATTTATAGTCAAATGACTTCGACCCAATGGCTATTGAAGGGGTGAAGTGTGAATTACATGAGGTGAGAGGTGAAGGATATAAGTTAGCAATGTAGATGAGACTTTGGCTTTTTAGTAGGGTGATGGGTGGGTATTCATTTCCCATCTTCCTTGAATTACTAGGGTGATGGGTGGGTATTCATTTCCCATCTTCCTTGAATTACTAGGGTGATGGCTAGGTATAGAGATGAAGGGTGTTATGTAGTTGGTCTCATATAGTGAATATTCAAGGTATATATTCCTGGCATATTGGAATGACTGATGCTAAGTGTATTTACTCTTAGCAGGTCTAAGATGTTGCTTGATAATTCAAGTACATCTATGGATAATACGAATGATTTTGAGACAGAGCTGCAAGAGTTCTTCAATCAAATGAAATCCATGCTTGTATCGGGGAACAAAGAGGGCGCCGTAGATCTTCTCAGAGCAAATTATTCACTTGTAAAGGAGCAAATTGATGCAGGAACTAGAGGCATGGAGCAAGCTGCAACTCTTGACATCATAGCTTTGGGATACATGGGTGTTGGTGATTTCAAGTTTGTTGAGAATCTGTTGGAGATGGTAAATTCATTTTTCTCCCTACACATATTTAATTACGGCAATGATATCTCTTATCATTTTCTCACCCTTTGAAATGATGATAGTTTCCATTGTCCATTCTGATTAACAGTTGCATGAGATGGTGGGGTGTGTACAAAATGATGAACCTCTTTTAGATTCAATATTGATGCATATGGGAAGTATGTATACAACTTTGGGGAAGCTCGAGGATGCGATGCTTGTCTATAACCGCGGTCTTGAAATTCTAGAGGGTCTATTTGGTAAGTAGTACTGAACATATTTATTTAGAGCTGACACTTTTTTTTTTTTTTAATTCTTATAGCTGTGAACCGTAACTTTTCAAATAATATTTTAATTTTTACTCGTCTTAAATACATGATACATGCCAGTATGTGCCCATACCATTTTGATCAAAAGTCCTTCATTTTGCTTCTTTATTGGAGCACCCTAAGTTTCCTCTTATGTTTTCATTCCTACGACCTTTCCTGTAACTCCCCACATTATTGTTAGCATGCACATCTTTGCAATGTGTACTTTTGCTTTTTCTTATCTTTATTGCTGAACCTTTGGCTTTATATCTGAAAGTGAGGTCAGGAAGTGGGCGTCACTGAGAAAGGAGTTCCAACATATAAAGTGATTTTGTAGCTAATTGGTTGTTTACATGAGGTTTGGCCGTTGGAAGGTCATAAATAAAGTTACTTGGTACCACCTTTTGCCTTCCTGAGATTTAATGGGGATGTGGTTACTATAGGTAAGCATGGTCTGGCATTAGTAGGCAGCCTTCTTTATGATGCTTAGGGGACACTTTGGTAGTGTTCTCGTCTCCAATAGGGGTAAGGGACTCAAATGAAGCGATGATTGGGCAAACAGAGAAGATTTGAGGGTGTTTACTGCTTCTTTCTCAGGATAGATCGCAATGGAGAAACAAAATTCATGTAACCAACCCTAACATAGTTGGGGCAACAAGGCTTTGATGATGATGATGGGGACGACGACGACGACTGCTACTTTCTTAGGGAAGCCTATTATGGACAGCAATTCTACCGACGCTGTCTGTTGGATCATTAATACAGAGGTGACCTTTAGACTTATACTCCATCAGGAGCAAAATTAATGTTTTGAGTGCATCTTCGAAGATTGAATTCTGTCTCGCTCCTGGGAAAGTTATTGAGGTTGCAAATTTGTTTGGCAAAATAAGGATTTGAGAGATCGTCTATGTATTTAGGCTCTCAGTTGTTGCTTGTCTGGGCCATGTCAAGTGTTTTCTTTCTCTCTCCTTTAGATGGAGTTTGTATATTGCTCTTATACCTTTCTGGTTTTTTGCTTGTATCAATTGATCTCTTTTATGGAATGAAATTATATTAGATGCTGATTAAGAAAAAGAAGAAGAAGAAGAAGAAGAAGAAGAAGAAGAAGAAAAAGATATGCTGTGGTTCACCATTAGCATCTGACCACTGAACTCAATTTGTTTTTCAGTTTTTTATGAGGCATGGCAATTATTAAAATTTGTATCTCTTCTCCCAGGGAAGCATAGCCCTTTTCTTATCACACCGCTCATGGGAATTGCTAGAGTCTTTGGACTTACTGGAAGGGCTACAAAAGCAATAGAAATCTACCATCAAGCAATCAGTATCTTGGAAATAAGCAGAGGTAATGAATGTGAGGATCTCGTGGTACCTCTATGTGCTCTTGGAAATCTTTTTATAAAGGAAGGAAGAATCACAGATGCGGAAAGTTCTTTTAAGAGGTCATTTCATCTTTCATCATACTTTTTGGTTTGTGTTTTACTTTTGTTACTTATGCGGCAATAATTTTTATTTTAGTGTGCAAATTTTCTTCTACAATCGATGTACCTCCGAATTTTTTTTTCAATTTTTATTTTACTTGCTGATGCTGTTTCGTGATTTCAAGTTGCACGATCTGTGAATAAGATTTCCTTGTTTCAAAAAAAAAAAAAAGATTTCCTTGTTTTAAATGTATTCATTTCTTTTTATATATACAAAAGTTCAGTATGTGAAAGGTGCAGAATTTCCTCCTTATGCAGACTTCTGATTCGGATGTTAAAGAGGAAGGGGCCCACCAGTAAACTGGGATCTCCCTGAATTTTACGGAGCCAACCATGGACCATGACAACCTCACTGGTCTGTATGTGGGAACATCCGCAAGAGAAAATTACTAGCTATATATCACCTAACTTTATTGCATGCTTACTGGACCACTTAGTACTTTGATTACTTACAATAAGTCGGCACAAGTCTTAATGGCAAAATGTCATTCATTTATTGATAACTGCAGAACTCATAATGACAAAATGTAATTCATTTATTGATGAAGTAAGAAGTTTATGCATATTTCAGCCGGCCTTCTTCATCAAATTATTTAGATCTTTGCCTTAAATGATGTGAAATGGGTAGTATTTTCTTCATGTCCTTTTGCATATCAAGTGGTTTGATAGTTTTGCCTTTACCTTTTCTTGTATAGGATTTTAAACATATATACAAGCTCATATGGAGCTAATGATGGAAGAGCTGGAATGGCCATGTGTTCCCTAGCCCATGCCATGTGTGCGAAAGGTAAACTTTGGTAATTACTGGCTGATATGTAGGAAGCTTCCCTCTTCACATTTCAGCCTGATGAAGTTTCTCTAGAGCAATTTGACATATTGTTTATGTTTGCATCTTGCAGTTGTTATAGTATATAGATCCTGATGAGCTGCATTGCTTTTCAGGAAACGTAAATGATGCTATTCTTTTATATAGGAAGGGTCTTGAGGTTATCAAGGACTCAGAATACATGTCATTAGATGATGATGTTCTGGAAAAGATGAGGGTAGACTTTGCAGAGTTACTTCATGTTGCAGGAAGGTAAAGTTTCTTAAAATTGATGTTAATCTTGGTTTGCCTTGCTAAGTAGCTAAGTTGTAGTTTGTGCCATGTCTTACAAGTTTTGAAGAGTTTCACGCTCATGCTTTTCATATCTTGCCAAGGTTTTCCATCTCATATCTCATTCCTGTTTAAGTTCCTGTTTTCTCTTTTATCAGAAGTGATCCCTTTTTTTCCCAATAATCTTTTTCCTGTACTGGATCTTTATCTTTTGGTGTTTGACTGCAAGGAGAACTCCTGAAGTGGATTTTGGCTGTTGGCAGGACCAAACAGTATTTGCTGGGTGTTAATTAAAAAAAAAATTTTTTTATGGGACGAATTCAAAAAAGCAACTGGGTCTGGTACATTGAGTTTTTTGGCCTTTAGACTATTCTGAATTCCAGAATTAGGATTGCTTAACTGGTAGAATTTGAGGTTTTTGGAATTCTCCTGGCATGAATTTCCTGAATTCTTCCAAATAAACAGATTCTATTTAAAGAAAACACAAACACATATCGAGGGCATTCTGATGGAATTTGTTTGGGGGTTTTGTAGAGAGCAAGAAGGCCGGGAGCTACTAGAAGAATGTTTGCTGATCTGCGAGAGGTACAAGGGGAAAGAGCATCCTAGTTCGGTCACCCACCTGCTCAACCTTGCTAGTTCTTACTCACGTTCTAAGAATTTTGTGGAGGCTGAGCGCTTGCTAAGGACAAGTCTGCAGATCATGTCAAAGACGGTGGCTCCTGAGGATCAATCTCTCACTGTCCCAATGTTGCACCTCGCTATTACACTATACCATTTGAAACGAGACGAAGAAGCAGAGAGACTCGCTCTAGAGGCTTTACACATTCGTGAAAATGCATTTGGAAAACAGTCTCTCCCAGTTGGTAAGTGGGTTTTCTTTGTACATTGTGCAATACAGTTCCTCTTTATAGTGCAAGATGCAATCTGTGGGCCTGGCTGGGCCTGTTGGTCTGTGTGGATACATCATTACTTGAGGGCATGTAAATGACAAGGTTGATTTGTTCACTCTGTTTTCCATTTGGTTTGAGGCATTTTCTGTTGCAGTAGCTTTCAAACTCGGTCATTTATTGTAGATAGATTATGCCTACATGGATATTACTGTTCTCTTTTTCAGTGTTGATCTTTTTTTCCCCTCGAATGGCAGGCGAGGCTCTTGATTGTTTGATCTCGATTCAGGCGAGTATGGGAAAGGCTGATGGTGACTTATTGGCACTGCTGAAGAGGGTATTAAGCATTCAAGAGGAATCGTTGGGCTATGAAAGCGAAGAAGTCATGGTCACCCTTACAAAAATTCTTTCAATCTTAGATAAGTTGGGGAGGCAGCATGAGAAACTGCCACTACAGAAGAGATTGTCCATACTCAGACGCAGGTACAAGCAAAGGGTCCCTATTTGATGGGTCTTCATGGTTAAATGGGTATCTTCTTTCTTTTGCCTTTTTAAAATTTATCTGTAATCAATCCTTGTATATTAAAGAAAGCTTTTTGCTCCCCAACAATGCCTCAGCTCCATTGGTTAGCCCTCTTGTTCAAACCTATGGTATGCTGTCAAGGTTATTCTCTTCTTAAAGTACTTTTGCACGAAGTATGAGAAATGGTTCCTCTCAATGGGGTGGAGAAAGCAGTCAAGCACCCTTCTCTTCAATGAAACTGAATTTTTTAGGGTACAAAAGTGAGTGTGACAACTTAATAACTATTTTTTTTTTGTGTACAATAGAATTTCAAAACTGTTTTCTTCTACACACCTCTCTCCTTTTTAAGCGAAAGATGTGGAAAATCAGTTTTAGAGAAAAGTGGTGAATCTTGATTATTGACCTCTGGATTTCTTCTCATTTCTCTGCATGGTGGAGCTTCCTTGTAATTTTCTTTTCAGCGAAATGGGTCCTGTTGTCCAGAGGATCCTTCATTGCTAGATTGCTCATTTCTCAACACATTAGGAATTCCATATAAATATAAAATCTAAATTTTGTTCACAAAGATAATAGAGATACCTTTGAATTTTCACCCTTCTTTCATGCATGTTTACAGTGACTTTCAGTTGCAGCTAAGTTCCAGATGCTCTCTCTCCACCTGAGAGCAGGACAATCATGTGTAAAAGGTTTGAATTTCGAAAGGCCTTTTCTTTAGTTTTCTTTGTGCATAAAATGAATGCTTTAAGAGCTTCAAATTCTTCAAATCCCATCTCTTAGATAAAGTGGCATGGACACCAAAATTTACATGATCAAGGTGGATGAATGTCAAAATATGGGTCACTGCTAGGGAAGCAGTTGGGTTTGGAGGGGGGGAACATGCTGATAGTTCCTAGGCAAGCCTATATGAGTGGCTTGAAATTTTATACCAAAAGCATTCCATTACTTGTAAACTTAATAGAATTGGCATGTACATGCAAGTGATCTATACTTCTTAAAAAAAGTGAAGCAAATTGCGGCTCTTGAGCCTCTAATTGCTATCTTTTGACGTAGACAACTTGTCATCCAAGTCGTGCGCCCCATCCTCACCCCTGTCCAGACTCAAATTTGACACTCCTATTTATATAGGCTCTCTCGTTTATCATGCAATTTGTGACATCCATCCCATTTTTTTCTACCCATTAGGATTTGGACTGCTTTGAAGCCTCAAAACTTCACTTTATCCGAGTTGTGCAATCTTTTGAATGCATTGCAAATGCAAGAGATTTCTAATGTAGGTGTGCATTGATGCTGACACTCATTTGATCGTGTAGGTTCAGAATAATCATACTACACTCTTGATAATGCTCACTTTTGATTGTATTTCTTGAAAAGGAAAGGATATTTGATGCTCACTTTTGAAACTTCATCTTTGATCTTCATTTTTAACTACTATAGGTATGATTTCTTTGTTTTTAATACCTATGTATTTGAATGCAAACAAATAGGCCTAGGGCCCTAGGAAGGATTGTTAGAGAGGATGAATGAAGGATAAAAAGTGGAGATGTAGATGGACTGATGGACCCCAACTTTTCTAGAATTTGATTTACTAGGGATGTTCTGTTTTTTACTAGGGATGTTCTGTTTTTCATTTTCCATATCCTGCTATTATTTTCCATTAGAGGGGACATTATTTGATGGCCATCCATTTATAGATCTTCCCACTTGTTTCTTCAGTTTCAGCCACTTGCAGGAAAGCCTTTGTTAGATTTCCAAGGAATCCAATTCCATGGAAGCAAATAGGTCCATAGTAAATAACGGAGTTCCTCATAATTTAATTTGCTCCATGAGAAGGGCAAGTTGAAATATCAGTCCTTCAGAGAAGCAGAAAGATCATCTATTAGTCAAAACCAGAAAATGAGGACATCTCTATTTTGATTTAAGTGATTTTATGAAACTGATCCTCCAAAAAAAAAAAAGCAGCTGATATTATGACTCCTGCTCCATGGATTCTTTACCCCAATTAAACCACTTTCAAGTAACTAAAAGAGGCAAGGCATATGGGCCCCACCACAAAGTCCAAAAACATTCTTCATCCCCATCAAACCAAGTCCCATCCATATCATTTCAAAAGAGAAAGATGATAACAAAATTATAAACCTTGGATTTCAGCAACTGCAACTACTCTTTGAATTTGTAAATAAAATTAAAAATGAAGAAAAGGCGACTATTCCAGTATCCCAACTCATTCAACAAAACATTTTTTTTACAACAAGAGAGAAACAAATGATTCAAACAAGCTTGAAAAGAATGGGTACCAAAAAGATCTCTTCAATTCTCATGAGTAGGAGCACTTTCAGATGCTGCTGATGAAGAGTTACCAACATCTTGTGATCCTGCCAAGGAAAACAGCCCATTGAAAGGCCATGGAGCTGGAACCCAAAACCTTCTTCCATTTCACCCATTGAAACTGCATCTCTCTACACTCTCAACTCCGTTACCATTCTCAGAGCCTACCTTTGATCCATCTGAAGGCAACTCAAACCGACAAACTGGGCATGTACTATGAAGCTCAAGCCAAGGCACAATGCACCCACTATGCTTGCAAGGCATCTCTTTCGCTTCTGATCCCATACCAAAATTATACAAACAAACGGAACAATGCAAATTCTCCCGAACCTTTATAGTAGGCATTGCTTCAACCACCTCTTTCTTTGCTCAAAAAATCTACATGGACAAACTTTTTTGCCAGAATATTGAACCCCTATGATATTCCCTGAATATCAGCACTACTCGAAGAAAAAGCCTCCCAAAGAGCCTCGAGGATTTCTCTCCATCTCATTTGAATTAAAGGATGAGGACTTCTATTGGCACCCCCCCCCCCCCCCCCCCTGTCCCTTTTTCTTCCTCCCTCCCCCTCTATTTTCTCTCCCTTCCTCTTCTTCTCTCTCCTTCCCTCCCCACCCCTTCCTCTTCTTCTCTCTGCTTCCCTCCCCACCTCTTCCTCTCTTCCTCCCCCTCCCAATCGCTGATAAGGAGGAAGATTGTGTTGCAGCAAGCGGCAGCCCCTGCAACAGGATTTTTGCCTGCTGCAACCCGATCTCCCTCCCCGCTGGCAACTGGGAGGGAAGGAAGTGGTGGGGAGGGAAGGAGAGAGAAAAAGAGGAAGGAAGAGAATGAGAGGGAGAGAAAATAGAGGGGGAAGGAGGAAGAAAGAGGGGGGGGAGGAAGGGGGCGGGGGGAGGTCGGCAGGGGCTGTCGCCGCTGGCTGCCGGCCGTTCTCCCTCCCTGCCGAAGATTTTTTTTTTTTTTTTTTTTTTTTTTTTGGGGGGGGGGGGGGGGGGGGGGGGGTGCGAAGAGGGAGGAGTGGTAGTTTAGGAATCTTGAATTTTTTTATTTTTTTTTAACGGTGTGGAGAGACAAAACCACGGTGCCACAACAAGCTCTATTAAAGGATCCTTGTAGGATTAAAGTGGGTTTGAAAGGATTGATGAAAATCACGCGCTCTCTATCACTTTCAAGAGGAATCTCCAATGGAGGCGAGCTAGGGCATTGAAGAAATTGGAGGCCTGTCAATTGAGCTCGTTAAAATTGGTACCCAGCCCACCTCTGCCCGTCCCAATCCTGAAAACACAAGACTTTTTAAAAAAAAGTTAGCATAGCTGGTTGGGCTTGGACAATGATCTTAAAGCCTAGCCAAAATGGAAGTGTGAATAGACAGAACATGCCCAGCCCGTCTAGGTCTGGCATGGCCCGGCCCGCCTGCGTGCACATGTCACTCATTTTTAATAAATTTGTTGTGGTGAAGCATAAATTTAAATAATCTATTAGGGTGAAGTCTTCTAGCTCATGATTCATGTTTGTTTTGACCAAATGTTATTCTCATATTCTTTTTAGATTTTATGAAATATAATGTTGGATGATATTTTACCTCTTCTAAGAGCAAATTAGGCGATGATATAATTTTAAGACAAGATAAATTTTATTCTTGATTTTAGATTTATTTTCATATAAGATAATTTAATGCTATATCATTTCTACTAATTTTTCAACCAAAGGGATTTGATGCAGGACTTAAGCAGAAAAGGATATTAAGCAGTCTTATGACGTATCATACAAAAGTAAACACCAATTTATGGGTCCCGTCAAAGAGATAAAGCATGTAGGTAATATGTAATTTTTGAACTCAGTAGAAAGAGTGCTTGTCTCCTACTTTGGTTAGAAACCATTATACTATTCATTGCAAAATAAATTACTACTATTTCACAACCATTATTTATACCAGCCGTGCCTAGCTAGCTACTTAGCCATATAGCAGGACACCCACAATCCCCCTTAATCAAGCAGCTAACGATAGAGAGAATCCAATAAATAAAAACAAAAAGTCTACATGGACTAACTCATGGAGTTAGTCCATGGACAAACCCCATAGTTTTGGGGGAAAAATCACATGATGTGATGTGATTTTCCCCCCAAAACTATGGAGTTAGTCCATGGATCGGTCCATGGGTTAGTCCATGTAGCAGGGCTCAAATAAAAATCCAACTAAAGAGAATCGTTCTTAGATAAAGAAGATTATAATAATATCTCTAAATCACCTCTAAATTGGCTCCTTCCAAAATAAAAAGATTATCTCTAATTTTAAATATAAACACCAAAAAAAATTTCATACATTTACATATGCCTTTGAAACAAACGTGGTAAACTGATTCACATGCGTAAATCATATGAAAATGGTGCTAATTGCCAAACATCATAAATAAAAACGCATGAATAGAGCTTACATACTCACCATGTACATACTTAACGTTTACGTATATAATTTGCATTTACGCATCCCATGTGTAAATGCCAAACAACCCGTAAGCAATAAAAGAGGATTTGACATAAAATTGGAGGAAATGAAGCTAAAGCAAGAAATGGGTTTTCTTGGACTTTGAAGGACATCAATGAATATTTGTTAACTTAGAAAGAGTTGGGTCAGCTTTGGTTGAATCTTTGGTCTTTAGGGCCTATTTGGATGTGTTATGAATTGCAGTATGGTGAGGTGAAACATTAAATCAATAGAGAATAATATAATGTGTTATGATGGTGTTTTATTTTTAGTTGTTTGGTATGGAATCTTTTAAACTTTCTGTATAGAAAAGTCGAGTTTTTTTGTCTTTTAGTGGAGAAAGGAGATTGCTTTTTTTTACATTTTTTAAAAAATTAGGAGGGAATATTGAAGTTATGTACTTTTGATGTGACCCTTGTCATTTTTTGTTTAGATTTACTTTACTCCATTTTAACTAGTTAAGTGCCAAACACGCCCTTATAGGTGGAAGAAGATGAATTTGCAGGGACACAATGACAAATGAGCCTCTCTCTCTATATCCTTTTTAAACAGTGGTTTTTCTATTTTTCCCCCTGGCGCCATTGGTGGTGTGATTTCATCTTCTCACAAAACGAGGACAACCATCATCTTCTGATTTTAAAACTAGCAAAATATATATATATATACAAGTATGAAATGTAGTTTTTTTTTTAACACCCTACCTTTAAACCTTCTTTGTAAAAGCCCTTTAGATTTTGAGTAATCATTATTAAAACCATCTTCTGTGCAATGGGGTCTTTTTTAACCCCCTATTTTCAGGTCAAACGTTTTTTAGAGTAGTTTTGGCTCCCTCTTTGGAAAACACAAAAAGGGCCCTCGCTGAGCACATTGTGGTGCCGATGGATAGGATTGTCAATGGACCAAGTTTGGCTTGAATCTGGTCGAGTCTAATGATGGTAACTGAAAATCTAGCTTGTCTAACATTGCAAGGTGTAGGTACTAGGTAGAGAAATTTAGGATTGAGATCTCTAATTGGGCTAGGGGATAATTTTTTTAGTACATCATGAGAACTTTTTTTTAATCATCAATCCAACTATAGAACCAATCCTAATGGTCTTAATTATACTTTAAAAATGTAATTTTAGAAACGATTAAGCTTTGATACTCTTATATCAATGGCTGTGACTACATTGACACCTACTTAAATCAATGGTTGTGACCATTTGACGCCCACCTTCCACCAATGGAGGCCATTTTACACTCTCATTCCCCCATGACCTGACACGGCTAACACCAAGTCCTATTTTACTCTCATCAAACCTTTATCTATAAAAAGTACGTAGTCAGCCCGTAGGTGAACATTACCCCCTAATTATTCTCCTGTATGATTCACATGACCTTAGAAGGACCCCACAGGCCACAGCATACCCGATTCTCAACTCGGCCTGTTGTCTCTTTATTTCATATTCGGGCATGGTAAATGGGTAGGGCGTTATGGGCCCAACTTCAAATCGACCCGACCCGACCCGACCCGTTTTATTCCTCAAAATTCTTAAAATGACCTAAACCCTCCCCACCATCTGCTGCTTCTTCTTCTTGCTACCCGCTCTGAGCAGAACAGCTGAAAATAGTTTGAATTCATTTGTTCATTTTGCAGAAGCATGGGTTCGTCCAATATCAAAGACCTCTTGACTTCATTCAGTCCTTCTTCCGACTTTTTAGCTGTTTCTTCTGGAGATGGTAGGATTAAGGTGAGTCCCAGATTCTTGTTTTGTTTTGTTTTGTTTGTTTGTTAATGTGGTCGAGCATGCAAAGTTGATTTGAGATTGTTATCACAGGAGAAGTTAGCTTTCAACTGTCTTTTGTTACTTGCAAATAGTTCATGTGGTTATGTTTCTTTTTTAGTATGTAGCAAGTGAAACTCTTCTGCTGAAGAAAAGCTTTGTTTTTTCAGTATGGATGAGTAAAATATCTAAAGGGGTTGTTTATTTCTCCAGATTTGGGACACTTTGAAGGGTCATCTGCAGACTGATTTTGCAGACATTACATTGGCTGATGGTGCAGGTTTATCTACCAAGTCTGAAAGTGGGCATCTTTCACTTGATTACAGATGCATGAAGTGGATGCCTTTAGAGCATAGGGTTAATAACATTCCTTACAAATTGGAACATTAGCGATATTATTTCTTCTGCGTTATAACTGTAATTTTTGTTATGGACTGTGGACCTGACTTTTTGTGAATTGCAGAAGAAAAGAAATCTGGGGAATTCATTATTGGTGCTAGGGACTGGTGGTGGTGATGTTTTGGCACTAGATGTTGCTGCTGGCCAGTTGAGGTGGAGAGCCTGTGACTGCCATCCTGGGTGAGGCCTTTTTTTTCTTGGGAGTGGGACTCCTATAGGGTTTTCTCTTCTTTCTGTTACCTTTTGCACTAGTTAGTAAAGCATGCATTCTGGATGCGCTGGCAGGCTATGATGCCTACATATAGGATAGATACAATATAGAAGTTTTGAGGGACGATATTTGAATGTATATTAGATCTGGATATGTATTTGTATCATTGAGCAAAGTCTTTTGTAATTGGCAGGGGGGTCAATTCCATCTCCTTCTCTGAACATGGTCCATACATTTACACTGCTGGGGTTGATGGCATGGTTTGCCAGATTGATTCTACGACGGGAAGTCTATTAAGGAAGTTCAGATCATCTACAAAGGCACTATCTTCTATTTCCATCTCTCCAGGTACAACATTTTCAAAACACGTCTTTGATTGGCCATGATAATCTTTTGCAACTTGTATCTTTCGTGAAAATATTCTGATTGGAGAATGATTCTTACTATGGTTGGGGCCTCTTACTTACTGAAATACTGGTAAATAGGGTACAATTTAAATAGAAATAGTACATATCTACATGGGAGAAAAGAGTACATTTACTCTAATTCTTTGGCCGGAGTAAAGAAGTAGTTTCAGGGTATGTTTGTGTAACACTTTTCCGCGGAAAAGTAGATGGTTTTCCACGGAAAACCATTTTTCAGGCGTTTAATGCGGAACAATTCCGCGGAAACGCTTTCCTGCCTCGTCAGCATTTTTCTTGATAATTGTGGAAATGGGTTTCCTATGGGGGGTATGGGAAATGGATTTCCTCGGAAAACTCTCACTTTTCCTCACTCGTGTCCACTTCAACCCAAAACTCTACAACTCTTTCATTTTTTTATTTCTTTAAATAAATTATTATTTAATGTTGAATAAATAATATACATGTTATGTTATTTTTCTTCAAAAAATTATTTCACCAAATAAGAAAATTTCATTTTTTATAAGGAATCCACAGCCACACCAAACAACATTAACATCAATTCAACGAGGAATTTTTTTTTGCACCAAACATAAATTTCTAAATTCTACGGAAATCCTTTTCCAAGGTTTTCATTTCTATGGAATTTGCTGACGTGGCAATTTTCCCTTTTCGCGGAAAGGGTGTGTACACAAACGTGCCCTCAGGGAAATAAGCACCAAAGAGGAGACCAGATAATTTATTGCTTGAAATTGGTGCAGGCAAACATCATCGTTTCTTTCTTTCTTTCTTTCTATATTCTGAATATTTAAGGTCTTTCTTTCTTTCTTCTTTTTTATTCTGTACATTTAAGGAAAAATACTGGTCTCAAAACAGGCCCTTGCACATGAGATGGCATATGCAATTGTCATGTTTATTTATTTATCTGGTGCTTTCATATTTAAATGCATTTTTCATGCGCTACCTGCTTGGGTCTTCGGACAATGTTCCAATTCTTGCTGCCCATCTTATAGGAGAAGGCTGGTTTACAAGTAATTTCATCTAGTTATATATTTAGTTAATTGCTAGTTGTATCTCCTGGTTGAATATCTTTGATTGTTTGTTTTTTGCTTCTTTTTTTTTTGGGTAATTTTTGCTGCTTATATTGCTTATTATCTTTCTTGTTAGACGGGAAGATACTAGCCACAGCAGCCGGTCAGTTGAAAATTTTCAGTTCTGATTTCAAAAAGATGCAGAAGTTTTCAGGCCATCCAGTGAGTATTTTCCCATTCTTCTTATTCCGCGTGTATTGCTGTTCTTGTCAAACTCGTCGTGATTCTGTGTCTTATTTTCTTCAGCTTGCTTATGGTTACCACCTACTGGCTTCATTGTTTTGCCATCAGACTACAGTTATTGGCTTCTACTTACTTAACTAAGTTCATGTGTACCACTGTAGGCTGCTGTTCGCTGTATGATCTTCACTGAGGATGGGAAGTACATCCTATCATCTGCTGTCGGGGAAAGGTATATTGCTGTATGGAAAATAGATGGCGGCAGAAAGCAACCTGTCAGTTGTGTGCTTTCAATGGATCATCCTGCTGTCTTTCTGGACAGTAAGGGCACAGACAATGGGGGTGCAGACAATGATGGTTTATTTGTTTTAGCCATTTCAGAATTGGGCCTCTGCTATTTTTGGCATGGGAGGAATGTTGAAGAGTTACGCAGTACGAAGCCTACAAAAATTTCATTATCTTTAGAGGGCCCCCTTCCCAAGTATCAGAAGAGTTCACTACCTACAATATTTGCTGCAAAATTACAAGGCATTGTGAAACTTGGGTCAGCACAAGTATCTGTTGCTTATGGTTCTGTGGTAAAGCCGTCATTTGAGAAACTCTTAGTGCAGCATGGTGTGAATGTCAATCTAAGTAGGTCCCAGGAAGGGGTTCTTTTGCCAATGGATCAGTCTTCCAAGTCTAAGAAGAGGCAAGTGTCAAGAACTGAAGGTATGCTTTGTGATTGTAGAATGCCCATTGAATGAGTTATAATAGGACATGGTGAATAGCAACTAGAAAGTATTCATTTTGGTAAACTTAATTATTGCTAAAGATATGAAATTTTCATTTGAAGCTTAGTGTTTCACTTGAGTCACTCCAGATTGGGGTTGACCCAGGTCTAGCACTGCCACTTTGGTGTAAATTCAGGTTGGTCTACAGTCCTATACTCATGTTGTTGGCCTAGGGTTTAGTTTTTGGACCTGAAAGTTTATAGGGTTTGTCTTGGCCCTAGGTCTGTCTAAAGGCTATTTCATGGTTACTGGAAAATGTCATTAAAGATTGTGATACGCATTTTGATGGAAATGCATTTTGTACTGGATTAGAAACACACTTCCTAAAATACGGGAACTGAATATTTGCATAACGGTACTCGGTTGGTAGTTCGGGGACTAGACTAAGACTTAGCGATTTGTGGGTTTATTATTATTTATTTCAATTGATAAGTGAGTAAATTCTATTCCAAAAGAAGGAAAAAAAAAGCACAAAAGGGCTTTTGAAACATCAACCACTGGAGTTGGCATCCTAATACCATGTCAAAGTGCTTTTTTCTCCCTTGCTATAAAGTTCTTAATCCTTATCAAGAAGGATCCCTAGACAGTGAAGAGTTTGGGTCTAAACTTTGGTCGAGTCACGGACTTCAATGGTGTACCTAAAGAAGCCAATCTAACTCAAATTTGCATCAGAAATTCTTTCTTTATCTTTGCTGGACCAGGATTGAAAAAAATCCTAGATGGCGTTTTAATCACAAATGAATTCATCCACTATAGGTTCAAGGCAAGAAGACCGGGTATTATATGCAAATTAGACTTGGAGAAGGCATATGACAGAGTGGGATTGGGACTTCTTAGTTCTTTCTATAACTATTGAGGATGGGCTTTGGTATCAAATGGCGGAATTGGATATTGGAATGCCTAAAATCAACTTCTTTCTCCATCCTAATAAATGGAACCCCAAAAGGTTTCTTTTCGGCTACTAGAGGGTTGCGTCAAGGGGACCCGCTGTCACCATTCCTATTCTTCATTGTAGGAGAAGCACTTAGCAAAATGATGTATGCAGCAACAAATGCCAGGTCGATAAAAGGTTTTTCTCCTTCAAGTGAGTCGCAAGAAATAACACACTTGCAACTCGCAGATGATACCATACTTTTCTGTGATGCGGAAGAAGAGCAACTTCACAACATTAAAGCGATCCTCCTTTGCTTTGAGGCGTTCTTGGGCCTTCAAGTGAATTCCTTTAAATGTGAGGTCATAGGAATCGGAGTTGAAGAAAGCCATTTACAAAGTCTGGCAGACCTTATTGGGTGCAAAGCAGGGGTGCTTCCCTCAACATATCTTGGATTGCCACTTTGCTATGGAGTGGCATCCAAATCTCTATGGACCCCGTGTGCTTGAAAGGTTAGAAAAAAAAAGCTCTCTTTGTGGAAAACTAAGTATTTGTCTTTTGGTGTCAGGATCACTTTAATTAAAGCGGCCCTAGCAAACCTCCCAATTTACTTCATGTCCCTTTTTAAATGTCCGGTGAAGATAATCAAAAGAATTGAGAAATTGCAAAGGGATTTCCTATGGCACAGTAATGAGAAGAAAAAGAAATTTCATTTGAGAAAGTGGTCACAAGTTTGCAAGTCTAAAGAAGATGGGGGCTTGGGAATTAGAGCTGTGAAAGAGAGTAACCTAGCGCTACTTGGCAAATGGTTATAGAGGATTGGGGATGGATCAGAAGCCCTATAATATTTTCAAAATATGGAACTTCAAGGGATCGGTGGGAAGTCCGAGATCCTATGCCGTGGTGCCTCAACCATATGGAAAGGTATTCTTGCTTCAAAGGAGATGTTCTTTAAGAATATCAAATATCGTGTTGGCAAGGGCAACCAAGTCTTTTTTTCAATGTTGTAAAAATCGCTAGGCGGACGCTAGGCGGTGGGCATGGACTAGGGATTAATTCCTGATTAATCCCCTCCTAGCCCGATTAATCCCCTTCTAGTCCGATTAATCCCCGCCTAGCGCCTAGGCGGTGACCGTCGACTAGCGCCTAGGCGCTGCCTAGGCCGATTTTTACAACAATGCTTTTTTTGGACTGATCTCTGGGTGGGGGACTCACCGTTAGCGACTTCCTTTCCAAATCTATTCAATTGTGCCACTAATCAAAAAGCCAAAGTTAATGATTACTTCGAAAGGATTGATGAACGAGTAGTGTGGGGGCCAAGGTTTAGAAGAAATCTGAATGAGGCGGCCCAATTCCAAGCTGTGATGCTTCTTATTGGTAATGTTTTCATTCCGAAAAACAGGAAAGATAAAAGGATCTGGACAGCTCCACAAATGGCATATTTTCGGTTGCGTCGTTGTTCTCAGCCATGACTAAGATGCAATGGCATCACACCCACATATTGCCAGCCTATGGAGGATTAAAGCCCCACCTAGAGTCATTGTTTTTGGGTGGTCTGCTCTGCTTGGTGGAATTTTAACAATTGATAACCTAAGGGGAAGGAGAATGATGGTTGTAAATGCATGTCCAATGTGTCTATCGGATGAGGAAACCATCGACCACCTTTTGCTCAATTGCAAAACAGCACAATTCATATGGAAGGTTACATTGGGTTGGTTTCACTGTTGCGGCTCTCTTCCTTAATCCCCACCATCCTTGTTTGAATATTGGAAAATGGGAGTGGGTTCAAAAAGAGGAAAGACGATGTGGAATCTTTCGTTCTTGGCGGTTTTGTGGTGCATGTGGAAAGAAAGAAATAAAAGATGCTTTGAAGGATTATCTTCTATCGATAATTATTAATCAACTAGGAGAGAGAATTAAACATTTGATCGCTATTTGGTCTTCTTCATTAACACTCTTCAAAGGTATTTCAGCAAATTCCATCATCCAAAATTGGATGTAAATTTCATTCTCACATCCACATAAACCCTACATAGTCTATAGATGGACTCCTCCAACAAATGGTGGGTTGAAATTGAACTTTGATGGAAGTGCGCTAGGAAATCCAGGAATGGCGGGTATAGGGGGGTAATTCACAATGATCAAGGAGTCACCTTGTTATCATACTCAGGTCCAGTTGGTCTATGCTCATGTAACAAAGCTGAGCTATTATCTCTAGAAATCGGGTTACAAGAAGCGGTGAGATTCAATCCTCAGCTGCTGATTGTTGAAGGGAACTCTTCATGTGCGATAAAGTCGGCGTCTCAAGCTTCTATGGTTCCTTGGTACCTTACAGATGTAGTAGAAGAGCTGGCAGAGATACTAAGAATATCAACATTTCATATAACCTCATTAAGCGCTCTGCAAACTCGGAAGCGGACAGCCTAGTCAAAGAGGGAGTGTCCAGACTGTCTTTGTGTATTGTAACTGACTGCTAATATGTTTTTGCCTTTAAGTTCATGCCTATTTTTTGGGGGATGGATAGCCCTTTCCTTTTGGGGATTTAGGATTTTGCCCTTGGTTTTTTGGGCTTTTTTGTTATCACTCTTATACTGTAAAGCTCCCTGGTGAAATGAATTCAGTCATCTTTTTTTAAAAAAAAGGCCTTTACCCCCTACCTTGTGAACCCCATGATTCCATGCATTGAAGCAGGCCCCCACAGGCTAGGGTGTTATTTCTTCAAAACAGCCTGGCCATTCCCTGAAAGTGTTTTTTGCAGTAGAAAACTACAAAATTCTGAAGAAAAACAACATTAAACAAAGCAGAACAGGTTTGAGACTACAAGACCTTGTCTTGTACATTTGTATTTCCTTTTTTTTTTTTGAAAAAAAAGAAAGAGTGTCAACATAATTATATTCAAAGAAAAAAGAATATAAAATTATTGGTAGTCATATACTAGAAAGATGAGAAACAAAACAAAGGAAAACACAAATTATAGATGAATCAAATACAGTGAAGCTATATCTAATTCAGACTTGGCCAAGGAATGTGCCACAACATTGGCCTCTCCAAAAACATTATAGAAAGTGGCTTCAATGGATCACATAGAGCTTGGGTCCCTTTGAATAAGAAGTGTGCCCTCCATGTATAGGTGGTACTACGAAATAACCATGAGTCCATGACACTATGTTTTAAGAATCACTTTCCATTTTGAGACTACCAGAAAAGGAAATCGAAAAAAATCCTAAAAGCCTTCCTAATAGCCTATATCTCTGCTTCATTTTTTTCCTAGATGATGCTGGACCAGAATAGACCAATAGGTAGTCCTCTTTATCGTTGAAGAGAGTTCCATGGAGCTGGGTTTGCATTCCCTCTTGCAGCTCAATTTACATTTAACTTGAAAGATCCCAAGGGAGAAGGATTCCATTTTACCAACCTATGCACTATAGAACTGCCACCACTCATTTAAGCATCCCAATTAGAGAAGATTCCATCCAAGTTATATCCACAAAATTCTGGTCTTATGAGCACCTACCGCCCAATTCTAACAAAAAACACATCAATCAAATCTTCAATGTCTTTTCTTTAGCATTGAACATTATGCCGTCCCTCTTCCATAAAGTCTTGAAAAATTAAAAATAAATCTCCTTAAAATTTGCCTTCTAAGAGAGAGAGAACAATGCATCTCAGAAAACAAAGTACCCCAGTCTTTGCAAGAGAATCTACTTCATATTACCTCGTGACATGAGAAGGGAGTATGAGAGACCATTATCAATTGCAAACATATATGCACTGCACCCTTTTTATACATTCTATGCCTACTTACAAAAAAGGTAAATTGTAGGTTTGATTTTTTATGCACAAGGCTTTAGCAGTTTATAAGTCACTTCCATTCCCGATTAAAATTTTTCATATTTCGGATTATAGATCTAATGCAGGCACTAATTACTTGTGTTTCATTGAACAGTCACTGCTTTAGACCGTGCAAATGCAGAAGATGCAATACTTCCAATTGCAAAGCTCCATGATTATCATGAGAAAAAGAGAAAGCACAGTATCCAGCATTCCGCTCTTGAAGAAGCAATGGCTGATGCCACAATTGACAACAAGAGTGAAGTTAAGCCCATGGATTATGAAGGTTGGTGCATTGTTTTCAGAAAGGTTGTTACATCACTTTCCAATAGATTGACCACTTTATATTGTTTTGACTTTTAATGAGGCAAAAACGTCATTTTATGATTCAAACACATTATAGGTAACTGTAGTTACGAACAAAAAGTCAAACGTCACTTCGTTAATGTAGTAGTATAAAATAGTACCATGTATGGAAGTGGCTCTGCTGAAACTGCAGTACAGAAGTAACACTTCGTATCTCAGAGAAATTTCCCTGAGAATTTCTATCAGCCAGAGTTTTAGATCTAACTTCAAATCGGCAATAAAAAGCAGATTCGACGAGACTTCTTTGAGCTCAAATATCTCGAAAGGCTTGACTGCTTTGAGTTCAAAATTCCCAAAAGGCTTGACTGTTATGAGTTCAAAAATCCCGAAAGGCTTCACAAACAGAGTTCTTCCTCTCTGCCAGAAAGATCTATTCTTCTCTGCATTGGGTTTGGCACTTCAGAGAAACTCAAGAAAGCTTTCTTCTTCCAAACAGAGTTAGGCAGTCACAAACAGGGTTCGAAACTGCTGCGCAACAGTGAAAGTCCCATGAAAAAAACACCAGAGTGTTGCAGGTAAATCAGCAAATCAGAATACTGAAGGCCCATTTAGTTCAGCCCAACGATCTAAACTGAGCCCAAATGGACCCAACAGTCCAAAGCAAAGTGGAATGCAGGTCATCAGGCTTTGGCCCACCAAACCTGGTCCAAACCAGGCCCAACTCTACTGGAACAGGTCCTAGCCTGGTTGCCCTGACCAGGTGACCAGTTTAAAATAGCTGGCTGGCCCCACCAGTCCTCATGGGGGCCAATAAACCAAAACAGTAAGTTTGCCCAAGTTCAAAAGCGAAATCTCTCTTTTGGCTTGATTTGGTTGTTTCTTGAGTAATTTCATTCCTGCTGCCTATTTGAGTTGTAATAGGACTCTTTTGGTGAGGAGTCTGTTATGATTCAGATGGATTAAGCGGCTGGCTATTTAAAAACAGCAAGTGGGATCCACGCTCCCTAGAAGATCTTACTCCCAAGAGGAAAAACCTGTCCTTAGGATATGTTTACTTTCATATTTTGAGATGTATTGGGATTCTAAATTTTAGGGATTTCATTGATTGAAAATTAGATTGAATTTTGAAGGCTCTGATTTAAAAAAAAAAAAAACATTTTGAGCATCTATATGAAACAATGTACACGGGTCGGCAGCCCTAGTGATACTTTAGTATGATATTTTTTAATAAAAGCTGCAATATTTTTTTTGCACTTTTGGCCTCTTCTTCTCCTTGGTTTAGTATCTCCCATTGGATTGAAGTTCTAACACGGTGGATTTAGCAATTGAGTTAAGCTAATCTGCTACCTTGCTTCTTGTTTGGCGTGGATTTTCTGTTGCTTGAAGAAATTGGGTCTTGGGCTCACAAACGATTGGAAATCAATTCCTTTGGTTGCCTCAGCCATCTGTTAAGGAAACCCTTTTTTAATTTCTTATGCACATGAATGGACTGATTCTTATACACTGAGTCCAAGAAAACTGAACTGTTGTTTAGCATATTTATTCATGGTTTTTTGGAGTTATGCATGCTTGATCTATTATTGTCACTAGCTTAAACTTTTACTAGTTTGAAGAGTCTTTCTCAGTCACTTTATGTTCATTTTCTTGGTCAATGCAGATGATTCAGATAAAACTGAAGAAGATGCTGGTACAATTTGCATGGAGGATAGGCTAAGATCTTCAGGACTCCTTGGTAATGTGGATGATCTTAGAAGAGAAAGCTTTCCGGGGATTCCTCCTGGCATTTCTTTGAAATCTACTACATTGAAAGATGATCACCTGTGGCTTGAGGCTAAGATTCCAGAAAAGAAGGTTTGTTTCCTCAATGGTTGATATTCCATAGATAAGAATGGATTATGATTTTTTTTTCAATTTACCAATAATCAATTTTCTGTGTTTTTAAATGAACAACTTTATAGCATATACATCTTGAACTCCGCGATTGTCATTACTGACTATATCACTTCCTTCTCATCAGATTAAGGAAGCTTTTTTGGCCATGAGCCCAACCGATGCTTACAAATTTCTTACAGTCTTGGTTGCCACATGGAAATTGAGGTTCTTAACTTTCTATTCTTTGTAAATTATTTCAACCGGATGAAATTAATGTTGGATCATGATATTTTGTTTTATCCAAACTTTTTTTTTATTCTCACTAGTTTTTATCAAATTTTTTGCTTTTTTTTTTTTATCGGTTCTGTACTGAGATTTGAGTTTAACTTCAAATTCTATGGACATGGACTATTTTGTAGAGGGGAATAGATTTAAACTTCTTGGAATACCATATGAGCTACTCCATTAGCCTTTTATGTATGACTACATTTTAGATTTACAATCAAACCATCGAAAGGATTTTTTTTTTTTTTTTTTAATTACAGTTACTTGATTGAGCATGAAAGATCAGAGGATTCTACAAGATGTTTTGTTCTTCTAGATCATCTCATCACACACCTAAAATTTACCCAATTGTTAATTTTCATTGCCAATTTTCATACCTAATTAATGATGTGTTGCTTCAAAGTCATTTTGATTGTTTGAAATGTGCATAATCATACATGTTGTTCACTTATGTATTTCTCTAGGCCACAGTTATTTTTTATTATTTCCACCCTAGCATGTGTATAAATTTTTACATTGACCTTCAGGTGTCTTAGTTGAGGTTCTGTTTTAACAGGTCTGGTAGTGGAAAATATGTTCTTCCTTGGATAAGAAGTATATTAGTGAACCACAGTCACTATGCCATATCTCAGGAACCCTCTACTCAGATGCTTGGTACACTACATGAGGTACAATATTGAAGTCAGTGATAGTCGCTCTGCTATTTTTTTTCTTTGCTTTTCTTTTTGTTTCTTAATAAATTCAGCATGTAAGATGTTTTTTGTTCCTACATTATCTATTGTAATTACAGCATGTTCTTATTTCTGTATCTGTACTAACAACTTTTCTTTACCTCTTCATACTGCTGTGCCTTGAAAATGCTATCTGGCTGTTTCCTTGAAATAGCAGATCAAAATATCGTCGTGAAATATGAAACGACTTAGCAGCACCTGAAACAGGTTATTTTCATATTTTAGGGGATGTTATTAATTATTGTTGCTTGATGGTGCCTCAGACAAGACCATTGAAGGATCTTTCTCTAATTTTTTCTAGCCTTTTTGTTACCTGCTTAGGTCAATGCTGATGGAAGCATAGAAAGGATGATATTGGGTGTGTCCATGAATATAAATATTGCATGTGGCCATCATTGCTTTCTAGTTTACACCCATTAATCGCCCTCAAGGTCCTGTCTTTCCTCATTTCCTTCCTCTTTCTGTAACTAGTGTTCAGGCAGTGCCACTTTCCCCCTTAATCCAACCTCAACGTTGATGCAGTCCTACGTATAGGTTCTATTAGATGAGACCAAAGAAGGAGCCATCATTCAAGGAAAAAGAAGAAGAAGAAAAGCAGGAGGAGGAGGAGGAGATGGGAATTCTTTCCATTTTGTGTCGTCTTCTTAAGAATCTTTAAAAGGATCTTTTAGAGTGCAAAGATGGGAACTATTTGTGTCAAATGTTGTCAAAATGCAAGAAATTACGTGACTAGGTGTGTATTTATTTACCTATCCTACGAGCCCAATTTTGCGATTTTGACAAGGATCAAAGAACTCATGACCTATTTGCTTATAGAGTGAAATTTAATGCAGGCTTGGGGTCTGGTTGAAGGTTGTGTGCTGACTCCTATTTTCTATGACCCCTCATATTAAATGTCTGTCGTCGATATCTTGCAATCAAAAGGCCTTTAATAATATTCTTCTAAACTAAGATTGATTAGTATTGGAACACAACTGAGGAAGTGTGTCAGTCAAATGGCATTTACCTGGCCATTCAAAATATGCATCCAAACTTCTCATGTGATGGGCAGTTCCCCACAAATTGTATTTATTAGATAATCCTTTCTTGATTTTTTTTTTATTTTATTTTTGGCCGCAATACCTGATTTCCTGTCACTAATTGAGTTGGGTCATGGAGAAAAAAAATTCCCAGTTTTCCCTGAGATGACTGAGAGGAGTCATCCCTTACCATTATAAGTTGTACACCTTTTGCAGTTACAAAGTTGGACATCCAAATGGGGACTTCATTTGGTTGTTGGAATAGCTATAAACGGGGACTTCATTTGCTTGTTGGAATAGCTATACCTTCTCATTTTTGCATTGTAATTGTTTAACGTATACTCATTAAGAAGTAATTATTTGTAAGGTATGCCGCACATCATTTCCTTTCTGCCTCACTTAATATATCTTTTTAATTGAATTAAGAGTAGCTGTTTTCTCACTGCTGTGAACTAAATCTTGCTACTATTGCAGATGACAAAGTCGAAATGTTCAGCTATTCAACCTCTACTGCATTTGTCTGGTCGTCTAAAGCTCATCTCAGCACAGGTGAACATGCTCTTCTTTCCTTCTGCCTTTCGGTCAAGTTAGTGGTGATTATGTTTTTCTTCATATTCTATCCCATCTTGTCAGATCAACATGGCTGGAGAGAGCACAATTCAAGCATTTTCAGATGATCACCAGGTGGATGAAAGTGGTTATGACGATGAGGACATTGTCGAACTTCTCTATGGAGAAGAGGAGGGATCTGAAAGTGGTAGTGATGCTGATAATTAGGAGCATTACCCATGAAAGGTATATTTCTTTTTCTAGGTACTGTTTTTATATAATTCACTGTTAGTTATAGAATTCTATATTCAGACCCATGATCTGAAGTTGTGCTTAATCTGGGCATTTGAGTATTTGCAGATGGGGCTTTTGGTTCTGTGATCTGTAGTATTAAATGATGGGCTCGCTGCGGAATGTGGATAGAGCATGCCTCATAAATCTACACAAACGGGAAATCCTTAAATTGGTTTGGCAGCCAACCTTTGTTCTTGATGTAAAAAAATTAAATATTGCATCATTAGGACCTTTCAATCTGGTTTACAGAGAAAAGTCCATGGGCCACAAGATGAACAGTATGAGCAACTAAACTGTGGGCCCTCTCATTTACAAATTCAAGCTCGAGTATCCTATGTATTCTTTTTAGGACCCTATGCAATTTAACTTAGAGTGTCAAGATTCTAGGTTTGCAGCTGTAGTACTAATTAGTCAAACAAGAATGCTAGTGAATGGAAGTTAGTTTTTGGAGAAAGTTGTTCTATTCAAATGTACTGCAAATTAAAATATTTGTGACAAAATATAGTGATTGCAAGTTTAGTGGACAGGAAGTAGATATTGGAGATTGTCAATGCTGAAAACAACCTAGTAAGCAGTGTGATAAACTGACAGTTTCTGATGTCTAGGAGCAAACGTGGAATGAAATGGATGGTTTGAGTAAGGTATAACAAGCATGTGGTGGGTAAAGTTGAAACAAGCTTGTAGATTGTTATGCAATAAGCACGTGCCATTGTGATTAGATCGGCATGTTTCAAAATGGCACTTAGACCCACATCGTCGCATGGAGCTGAATGTTAGGCTATGAAGAATGAGAAGCTATGATGCCCAGATACGGGAAGTTATATCTCTTCGCACATCCCCATTGAAGTAGTAATTCATATATTCCATCTTCATATGACTTATTTTTGAGTCCTTGGGTTCTAAAGCGTTCTGCCATCTCTCAAGATGCTAAGAATGTGATTATGATAACAAAATTTATGATAGGGATTAGGGAGCCTAGGGAAACAATAAATGATCAAATCAAGGACTCTCGCTTGAGATACCTTGACCACGTTTGTAGAAGGCCACTTACAGTCCATGGTAGATGAATTAAAGGTTACTTGTTCAAGCAACTAAGAAAAGCTGGGAAGAGCATTAAAGATTGTGGGCGTAGTGGTGAGAAAAGACATGTCATAATGTGGAGTTATATGATTATGGATAGGGTCTAGTCGTAAAATTAGAATTCACAAAAGGCTATTCTAACTATATGGAATCAGGCTATGAGGATGAGGATATAGATTTTGAAGTCGTAAATTTGACAGACTTGAAGGTTCCCTAGCGCTTAACAGTCGCTAGAGAGAGAGTACTCCTTATTCTTGATTGGTTCTTTTTAGTAGGATTTTTTAGGGAGAAATACTGCTGAAAAGAGATTCCTTTTAAAAAAAATTGCAAGTTGCTTCTCTTACTTCCATAAATAGATAGGATTTTTGGTCATATCTTGTTTATTAAGTATATTCATAGAACTATTTTAGATAACTTCCAGAATGATGGGACAAGGTTCAGAAGGCAATGATGATGAATACCATGATTCTACCATTATGATGTTTATTGAATGTTTTCTGTCTTGTTCTTTGGAGTAAATTGTTAAAGTAGTTCTTCTCAGGCTGTTGTGTATTTCATTCTAGAATGGTTTTCCAGTTGTAGACTTCAATCAGCTGGACCAAATCCATCTCTCTGTTATTTTTTCTTTTTTAAAATTTTATATACTTTGTTTCTTTTGGTTATTTGCAGTTAAAGCTTTGGTTGCCCTCCAAAATCAAGATGAAGCTAGTCATAATTGACTTCCAACTTCATTATAAACAAATTTTTTTTTTTTTTTTTACTGCAACTTGCTATTTGGTTGGCAAGAAACAGCGTTCAGATTGCTTCTTTTTGGTAGCACTCTCTGATCACTTGGTAGCAGATTTTGGTACCTACAACTTGAATCTTTCAGATTGAGTGGGAATGGATCTCTTCAAGCAACACCTGAAGGTGCCAGAGTTGTAATCTTGCCACGAGATAGCTTTGAGGGTAAGATCAAATCCCATATCATGTGTGTAGAATGCGCGTTTTCACCCGAAACTGATCCGCTAAATCTAATGACATGGGCATTTTGCTATTGTGTTGACAAAAGTTTTGGAAGATAGTTTGATTATGAATCTAGATGTTGTACAACAGAGTTGAGAGAGAAAAATTTTACCCAAACGAGTTCCTGTATATAGTTTATATCATTCCATGTTGCGGACAAATGCCGACACTTTAAATCTTGTTAAAAGTATGTGTGTGTGTGTGCATGTGTGACATTGTGCAGGTGGGCCAAAGCCTGTGGGCCCCACCTGGCAAACCCCAATCGCCACCATCACAGATAGGTATTGGAATCTTGGGGTCCCTCGATTGGGTATGCAAAATTTGACACCCATCCAGCCTCGTGCAATTGCTATATATAGATAAAACATGCAGCTTTGTCAAACACCGATACAATCAAATACGGCCTACAATTGTATGACCCATCTACCTACTGACACTCATCATATGATTTTGACCGTCCAATCCTAGGCTCCATGTGACCCATGTACCTACCCGTTGACCGAAATCTCGACCCATCGTACACCCAATCATATGACCCATCCCATTTG
Organism: Litsea cubeba; assembly: GCA_012931725.1. NCBI lineage: Eukaryota > Viridiplantae > Streptophyta > Magnoliopsida > Laurales > Lauraceae > Litsea > Litsea cubeba. The sequence goes on along the minus strand of CM022948.1, from coordinate 91,462,897 downwards.
ATGCTTCAAATGTGGCTATTGAAATTTCTCATGCGCAGGGGCTATGAGGAAGAACTGAAACCACCCTGTCAGCGATCGAGCCCTAGTGTGGAGGCGGGAGTTGCGAGTTGCTACCACAGCAACTCCCTATGATTCCCAATTTAATTTTATTTTACTAACAAACATACCCAAGTAATCCATATCAAGGACAATGTGTCAACATTAAACTCTCTTAATCAAATGTGTGGGGCCGTTGCAGACTCTCTTTTTTTATCATTAGGATGGACCTACAAATGATTGCATTTTTTCGTTTGGTGGGCTGCAAGCCTGCAACACGATTCCAATTTCCACCACCTAACGATTCCAATTTCCAACCCACCATGGCTTTTCGTGATGATGAAAAATATGATTCCCACACCCAAATCATATAGCGATGATGCCAACACGCTGTTTTATTTTTGAAACCCCAGCCAATGGGGGCTGGACCCATTAGAAACTCCATCACTCGGAGATAAGACTTGCTCGTTGCTCCCATGGCAAATGGGTTAGTTCACTGTTTTGTAAAGGTGGTTTAGGCTTATGACTTGAAACCTGTTTCTTGGTTATAGATCCGGTTTGAAAAGATGATTGGGATTTGGAGCCCATTCCTATTATAATATATTAAGTTCGGCGGTTTTGGTTATAATATATTAAGTTATGAGGTTTTGGTTTTAATTTTGATCGTCACTTATAATTTTGACCGACGGTTATGTAACTACTCATACAACTATCCACTCATTTTTTATTAAACCACTCATGTTTCAATTGTTCTGATGTAATTGTACCATTTTTGTTCTAATTTCTCTATTTCTATTTTATCGAACTTGTCTTATGGAAGAGGTAATTTTTTTTAATATGTGATTATTTATTTTACAGTGCAGGGAGATACCGTGCTGAGCACAGGTTATTGGGCTAGTTTAGTTTATTTTATTTTTCCTTTTAAAATAGGCATATCATTTAACCCCAAAAAAGAAAAAAAAAAGAAAAAAGAAAAATAGAAAAGATATCACTGAATCTGGTCAACCTATAGGAGGATTTGGCTCATAATAGATGGGTAGGGAGGAATAGAAGTCGTATAGCTGCCGTCAATATAGTTTGGACTAGACTTTAATGATGATATTATTTCACCCAGTAACATACATCAAATATACCTTCCACAATCGATAAATCCCAACCTTTTTAGAATAAAAATATAGGTAATTATATGAAGTTTTTGACATTAATGAATACAAATTTAAGAACCATGACTTAAAAATGCACATCCACTCAATCGGGTCCACAGTTTGGAATTTGTATGAATTCGGAACAGTTTGGAATTTGTATGAATTCGGAATTAGATCTGATTAACAATTGGAACCTAAATTACGTTTTACATCCGAACCCGTTTACGAATCAGAACTTAAAACAAGTTCCAAACCCTCATTTTTTAATGATGAGAATCTCAAGATAATCAGATATCTGACCCCATCCCTAGATAGGGAAACCAGGGATTGATTCCAATTCTATCCCTTGTAACGAAAGAAAATTGCGAGTATGTGGCAATTGTGATGGTCTTGATGGGCTCATTGTGATTTGCACAGTCCATCATAATTCCATTACTTAAGTGGTCATCACCACAAAATTCACCATTTGAATGACTTGGGTCCCCTATGATTCTATCAATTAACTGACCATCACCATAAATCCATCATCTGGATGAATGGAGCCCAACACAATTCTATTGCTGGCCCACTATGTTCTTAAAATTGGTCTGGACCCATTATGATCCAACATTGGTAGAACAAGGTCACATGATTCCATCACTTTGGCTGTTGGAAGAGTGACAACTGACAATGACATGCACAATGGGTCACATTCTCACCCTAAAACTACTTTCACTTTCAGTTAAAAAGATAAATAACGGTAGGAGGGTATCTATAAATTATAAAAAGACACAGGTTCTTAACTGTAATTATAACAAAATACAAGGGAAAGGTTCTTAACTGTAATTATAACAAAATACAAGGGGTCGCTTGTACAAATCCGAAACGTATATTTATCATTAAGCGTACGCTCATCTCGGTGCTCCGGCAGTGTACGCTACAACCCCACCCAAAAGAGAAACCCTTCTCACTTCGATTCCTCTTCAACTCTCTCTCTCTCCTCCTCCTCCTTTTCACTTCCCCTCCAAAACCCTCGCAACCACCAGCTCTGCGAACCGTCGGATCTCTCGATCGTGGTCGAGAGCCGTAGATCTTCATCTCAGTCGCTACTGCAACTCTGCAAGTAAGTGTCCCCGAACGCCTCTCCTTTTCCACGCCCAAAACCCGACCATGTTCCATTTTTTCCTTGTGATGTATGAAACCCATATCGCATTTGTGCATTTCCGCGTTTGGATTCAGTCAATATACGAAATATGGCTTCTGATTGGGTGTTTGTCTTGTAATGAATATTATGATGTGTTGGATTTGCGAACCCTAATCGTTGGATTTGAAATATTTGAATTGGATTGGGGTCGAGTGGTTCATGGGCTGGGCCAGGGTTTGGTTTTGGAGGCCCGGGTCCGATCCGAACCAGGCCCACTGTATTTGTGGACGGGGCTGGAGATTATGGAGGGTTGAGAGTTTGAGACCTTTTTCTTGTGAACCCTAGACCAGATAGAGATGTTATCATGGCCCAAGCCTTTTACTGGTAGAGGTTATGGAGGTTTGAGACTGGCCCAGGCTAGTGTGGGCCTTTCTTGTGGACCCCAGCTCAGATTATTGGTGTTCATGTGGCCCAAGGCCGAGAACGGGCCGTGATGCTGGGCTGATGTGTTGTTGGGCTAGCGAGATGCAGGCCTGTGCCCAATCCGGGCCAAAAAAGAAAAATATATATTAAAGTTTGATTTTTTTTTAAAAATTTTATTAGATAGATGACTTTTAGAGCCCTTTAAATAAACTATTATAAAAAAACAAATGTTATTACAAATGGTATTCTGATTTAAGTCATCAAAATTTAATTGCCTTACAATGTGCATGTCTATTTGATACAATCCAATGTTGAATAATGTTTAAGACAATGTAAATTTTGGGCTGTACCACCTCAAGGGCTGTACTGATCCCAAGATCCTAAACCAGAGCCCGAATTCGGATACTAGCGAATTTGGCTCACCCTAGCCTGAGTACTTTTGTTAGTTCTCAATTGCATTGTCTTTACACTTGCTAACTTGATAACAGCCTTTTTGAGACTTCTTGATTTGTATGATTGAGGTCAATGGATGATATGCAGATTGGAGTTCTATGTTTAAGGCCTTACAATTGGTTATGAAAATGAATGCTTTGACACTTACTACACAATTGTGATTTTTTGAACTGAATGTATATTTGGGTCGCAGATATTTTTATCACTTGAATTGAAGCATGCATAAGATCAGTTATGTTACTCATGCTATTTAATGCATATGACTGGATTCAAATCATATTGTAATTTTACTATTGATGTGATTTTTTATTGTTTTCATGTCATCTTTTTATTTTATGCCTGAACTGATAAACTCACTTTTCTACAATAAATTGTGTCTATCAGTAATTGATACATAAAATACTGATTCACGACAGAAAATATTGTCTAGTTGCATTATGTTATGGATTCCTTTTGTTTCCTAAAGCTTGTCACTCGCATCTGTTCAAGGGAACATTTGTTTTCCAACTATTTTTTGCATTTTAATTAGGTGATTATCATCTTTTTGTGTTTTGCTAGTTTCAACTAGTGTTGCAAATTGCAACTGCACGAGGCCTTGTTCCATTTGTAGCTATTTCTCCTCTTTCTCCTAATGCCCTGACCTGTGTCCAGTCAGGTCATGTTTAGCCTGCAGTCCAGTCAGATCACCAGTGTAGTACATAGTCTGGCCCCAATGCATTTATATATATCGTAAAGAATCAGGTCGATCAAGGTCAATCTAGAGGGTACTTGGAAATAGCTATATCCTTGATCTGTTAGCAAATGGACTTGAAAACTTTGGATGGAGCTCGCTCAACAGCCCTCGCACACGAAGCACTCGATAGACCCTAGCATACGAAGCTCGAATCCATCCCAAAGTTGTCTGCCTTAGCCTAGTCTGAACATCTTTGTTTCCTCTTTGATGCAGGATAGACCCGTGGACGTGGTCCCCATGGGTCGAGTCGCTTTTGGGCCCAGCCTAGCTATCTTAGTCTATTTAGAGTTTTATTTACTTATTTATGTTTTAAGTTGTATTTCGGTGGATGTTTTAATCTTGACCGTCGGTATATTTGGATGGTCCATATTTGCTTTAGGGTTAAGTTTTCTCTTATTTAAACATTGTAAAGCCTCTTGGCTTATTCAGACTTCATGATTAATGAAAAGAAAATTGAGTGTTTACTCTATTCACTCCCCTGGAAAGGGCATGGCATGAGGCCATCGGGTGTGAAGCCACTGTGTGAGGTTTGAGCTATCCCCCTCCACTTCAGGCGTGAGGCCTGAACATATCCCTACATTCGATGGCCAAGATTAAAACATCCACCTAAATACAACTTAAAACATAAATAAGCAAATAAAACTCTAAATAGACTAAGATAGGTGGGTTGGGCCCAAAGGCAGGTCGACCCATGGGGACCACGGGTCTGTCCTTCATCACTCTTTAAATGTTAGACGATAACCACACTGTTGTTTACTCCATTTTCACAGTATGCCGTGTGGAAACATGAATCTCTCTCTCTCTCTCTCTCTCTCTCTCTCTCTCTCTCTCTCTCTCTCTCTCTCTCTCTCTCATCCAACAACGGAAGTCTTCATTATATAAGAATAGGGGATAACAACATAGACCAAATAGTTACGCTGACAAAGTTTAAAACTCAAACTCGGGGGTGTGGTTGGGAGGGGTGGGTGGTGTGGAGTGACTCGGCTGAGTCGCCACTGGGCACCATAAACCTTGCAAAAAAAAAAGACCCTTCATAATGGGACTCGACTGTCTTGGACTTGGAGTCTTGGACAACCCTCTGCTGCATACAGCCGCATGGAGAGGGACCATGTGGCCTCTCTTGTGGTGCCCGCCTGGTCCCCCCGTATGTTCCATCTGTCTGTCGCACCTACTACCCCCTGAAAGCCCCGGGTTTTTGACATCCACCTGAATGTCATTGACCTTTGGATTGAAATCCTAAAAAAATGATGCCTTCTAAAACCATTAATCTTGAGGGCCATGGATCAAGGGATTAGGATGTTCTAATGGACTTGAAATTTTGCACATGGGTGGACCCCATCCAGCTCTTTTGATCTCCCACCTTCCCTATAATTGCCATGACCCTATGGCCCCTGGCCCCCACAAGGGAGGCAGTATGGGGATTGTACAATCAGGGTGCTCAGGAAAGCGCGATACACACATTTCTCATAATCAAATTTTGATGAAGCCTTTATTGGCTTTCTTGTACTCAAACTTTGAGAAGTCTTTTATTGGGTTCTTGGACTGGCTATATCATATATTAGATGTTCTTTGGCCCTAATTCATTTTGCTAGGTTTTGTGGTGAGTTGCTACATATTTGTTTTAACTTGTTGAAATATTGCTGAAAGTGCCTCCTGTTTGGTTTAGGGAATATTTGTACTTGGGCTTGGTTGATTTGATTAATCAATTAGGTATCAGAATCTCGTGGTGGGAATATTTGTATTTGGGCATGCTAGGTTTTTTACCATTATGTTTTTATTTCTGAAATGGAAATTTCGGCAAGTTTGTTTGGAATGGTATGGAATTGTCAAGACCAGTCATGCAAGAGAAGACAAAGCGACTTTGAAGCTCCTCCCACATCACCAGCCTAACCCTGCACTTGAAATTTACCCCATAATTCACTGATCATACCCATAAAACCGCTTGATAGCAAAGCATGCCCAAATCTGAAAATGCGGGACCCTGGTCAGCCAATGCAATATCTATTAGAAGCAGGATGATCCAACATGATCCCTGGCAGCTCCAAGCCTCCAACTGCTTCACCGTCCAAAATTTCTCTTCCCAGTATTTAAAAGTTAGAAACCTATCCAATTTGGGAGGGTCATCCTATGTTACTTGTTCATGCCAATTTACGACTAAGAAAAGGGAGATTGACTAAATCATTGCCATTAATAAAGTTACATAAACCCAAGGATGAAAATAGCGGTAGCAGCGGGTGTAGCGGCCCGCCGCCAAAACGCTATGTAGCGGAGTAGCGGTGCGATTTGGAAAAATCGTCAAAAAAATATGAAAAAATTGTAGAAAATATAAAATATTGGAAAATGAGAGAAAATGTTTTTTTTTTTTTTTTGCAAAAGTAACTAAGATAAGGGGGGCGTAGCGGTCCCCTCATTGTATGAGGTCCTGTATCGCTGTATAAATAGAAAATAATAATAATGATCATTTTTTTCACATGTGTTTATGTTGTTTAGTTATGCTAACTTAGAAACTAATGAAAGGCTTATAAATGAAAAAAACTATGTCATGGAGTCAAGACATAAGACTTAAGAGTACTTAGAGAAAAAAATACATCTACCGAAGGGGGTGTCTAATAGGATGTACTTAGAGAAGAATCCTTGAGAAGAACTCTCTGTATCGATTGTAATTCGGCGAGATCATGTGCTTTTTGGTGTTCTTTTAAAAATAAAATGGTAGAAGAGTTGTGTAGAAATGTTATTTGGAAATAAGAATAAAAGAAATAAGTCTTATTATGCATTTTAAAAGAATTTGAAAATGTTATTTGGAAAGAAGAATAAAAGAAATAAGTCTTATTATGTATTTTAAAAGAATTTGGAAAGCAAAAATTCTTCTCACCCCGTAGCGGCCCCGCTACGGGGTGCGACGGCTGATATTTTCGTCCATGGAGAAACCCTTCATTCCTGAATTACTTCTGCATCCTCCCCTCTTTCATGGGAAAAGTGAATAACACGAAATCTCTCTAGTGCACCAATCCAACTTTGATTGCTTAACATCTTTTAATCACTTCCAGAAAGGACCCCTCTTTCTATTTACGTTTGGTCCGTATATATAGATGCCACCCATTTGAGGCTAATCATCTAGTGAGCACAATTTCAATATAGCATCATTAGGTAATCAAGTGTTATTTATTTGCCTTTCCATAAGGTTAGAAGATCCCAACTGTAAGATGACTGAGCTTTTTGGAGAATCGGATGATCAATGTGATCAACCATATTGCCTTTATGTAGAGGTTTGTGATGCAAAGATTATAACTACATAAATGGAAGAGTATCAACTAATCTTGAAACCATTACCCAAAAAAAAAAATCTTTTAAGGATCAGTTTGTCATATCAATCTAATCTCCAAGGTAAAGATAAGATATTTAGGGCCCTTTTTTTCTGCATGGAATTGAATACATATGATTTCATGTTCATATGGGCTCCAATAAAGGATAATTAAAGAGGTGAGGGGTGTAGAATATTAGGTAGAGATGTAGATGGGACCTTGAATTTCCTAAGATTTCAATTACTAGGGTGATGGCTGGGTATTCATTTCCCATTCTTCCCTGAGCCAAACCCATTACCCATGGGGTCCAGCCCATTGGGCCCAGTCCACAGGCCCAACGGAACCAGCTACTTACGAGTTTTGAAATAATTAGGAGTCTTTAAATTTAGTTTAATTTGAATTGTTTCAGAATTTTTTTGGGGATTTAATTTTCTTCTTTAGTTTCCTTTAAATTAGAGAAGATTTAGGAATTAGAGTCCTATTGGGAAAGGGATGTCCAACGATTCATATGACTATGTAACCCCTCCATTGGGAGAGGCAACTTTCATTAATTCAATAAAGAATTGTTTGGTTTCCCTCGGTTATGTGTGTTTCTCTATGATTGAGAGTGTTTTGTGTATTAAATTCCTTGGAATTGGCCAAACCCTATTCTAGAGTTGGTCTCTTGCTTGGAATCCATGGAGGATTTGGCAAACCCCCGTTTTTGAGTTTGTCCACTTTTGTTAATGGATCTAAGGCTGCCCTTGATTCATTTTCCATGAAGGGGAATATTATTTGATGGTCATTTTAGGATATTCATATTTTTTTCTTAATCTGCCACCTTTGGAAATAGAAGCCTTGGAATTCTTGGGAAGTGGGAATTCAATTACATGAAACAAACGTGCCTTTAGAGATAACTCCTAATATGGTGCACTGCAGGTGTACAACATAAGGTCGCTTAGCTTTGAAACCCCCGCCTTTTCCATGGACTTTGCAATGAGATACTCCGAACATCTAGGGCTTGGTAGTTGACAAAATTTGGCTGGAATGAGAGGCTTGGTGAAGAAAATAGTCAGTTGATTCTTGATTGGTGAAGGAACAGAATAAAGTGCAATAGTGCCTTGTTGAAGATGTTCTTGCACAAAATGGCAGTTGATCTAGATGTGTTCGTACATTCACAGAAGACTTAATTATGTGCAATTTGGACTCTGGTCTTATTATCATAGAATAGATGAGTGGATCATAGAATAGATGAGTGGGGTGATGAATATGAATACCCATATCTCTAAGTAACCATCGCAACTAAACTAGTTTAGAGGTAGTATGGGTGAGAGCATGATATTCTGCTTCAGCAGAGGAATGAGAAATGGTAGACTGCTTCTTGCTCTACTCAAGAAAAACAAGTATCCAACATTGCTAGCTCAGTCGGAAATGGAATATATTGGAGAGTGAGAAATCTGTTGGAAGAAGTAGTGCTCCTGTCATTGTTCTATCAAGATAGGTATAATGCATTGAATTGCGGACAAATGAAGAGAAGTTGGAGCAGCAATAAATAGATGACTATATGAAGTGAAAAAGCAATTGCCAGTCATCAGTAGACAAGGCTTCCAACGATTTTCTGATAATGAGTTGGATCAGGTAGTGGCTTCCCATCAGTAGGAGTAAACTTGACATTTAATTTTAAGGGAGTTAGAACAGTTTTGTCATCAGTATGGCCAGCCGGTTCAAATACGCCATTTACAACTTGGAGCTGAGTTAGGAGATAAAGATCAGGAGTGTAGGCAACTTTTGTTGATGAATAAATTATTTAAGATCTACAACAAAGCAAAAGAAGAACTCGTCCTTGAGAAGCAATGGGAAAACATAGCAGAATTATAATAGCTTTGTTGATAGCCAAAACTCTGATTGGCAGTTTAAAAGCAACCAGACGAAGCACAAGGAGCTCGTTCCAGGCAATAAAGAGCACGTTTAATTCTTGGAGGTGGATGAATGTAAACCTTCTCAAGAAGAGAACTGTTAACGAAGGCATTCTTAACATTCATTTGATATTGGCAGCTAAGGACAAACAAAAGCTCCATAAATTAAGGTTTCTATGGATGTCAGTTTTGCTACCGTAGCTATGGTATTGTTGTTTGTATCCTTTAGCTATAGGACAGGCTTTATATCTATCAAATATTGCATCCCCCTTAGTTTTTTTTTTCCCCGTTATTTATTTCTTTTTCTATTTATCTTTAATTTATTTTCATGAAGTGTAGTATAGTGAGGCTAGGATTTGAAGAGTTATTGTGGTTCCCAGTAGGGCCTGCCTATAAAAATCTAAGCCGCTAAAAGAAAATGCCTCACTTAGTATGGACCCTAGCCAGATTTTACAACAAAAGAATTTGGGCACACCGATATTTGATAAATCTGATGGTTTCATATGTTCTATACATGATAAAAAAAAGTTCACTTCAAACAACTCATTTTGGATGACTCATATATGTTTTGGGCCCACCGTAAGATAGATCGTGTATAAAACATGCGAACATTATATTGCAAGAATCCATATGTTTTTATGTATGATTAATCTTTCGGTTGGCCCATCTTCTATCAGAGCAGAATCTGGCCAAACTTCTAGTAGAGTGAATTTTGTTGAGGCCTATTCCTGGAGGCATTTACTTTGAGCATTTTAGATACCATAAGTGGGCCCCATTGAGGATCTCACAAATTTTTTACTGGTCTGAGCCTAGGAGGATCTGGAATCTAAGGTTACAGACTGGCAGACATTCTCCTTTGTTAAGGAGCCAATCTCAGCCTTTACTAAACGCTTTGAACTGCCAACGAATCTCCTCTATATCCGTGTCTGATAAAAAGGATCTGGAAATTTTCTTTGATTAAGATTGTAGATTATTTTATATTTTCACACCATGCTTCATATGTAATCTTTTTATTTATTTATTCAGCTTTCACTAAAAACATTTGGTCATCCTTTTGGAATGAATAAGACAGGTTGATGTTATTTTCTCAATGCTTTTGTTTACTTTTACGCAGAAATACATCCTAATTCGATATGACTGCCAAGAGTGAAAATGAGCAAGGTACTACTGAAGTCTCCACCAGACGTAGGAGAAAAAAGTCTTTGGTATGGGAGCACTTCACTGTGGAAGCAGTGGCAGGTGGATGTGCAAGGGCATGCTGTAAACGTTGCAAGCAAACCTTTGCATACAGTACTGGTAAGAAGGTATTAGGTACCAGCCATCTTAAGCGTCACTTGACGCGGGGAACCTGTCCAAAGAACCAGCTTCAACAGGATAAAAACCAACTTACACCTTATACTCCAATGACAAAATCTGATGGAACTGCTACAGAGCAGCCCAAAAGGCGTTACCGCAGGAGCGTTAGCTTTCCGGGCATCATGTTTGATCAGGACCAGAGTCGCCTAGATCTTGCAAAAATGATCATTATGCACGATTACCCTCTTCACATGGTTGAGCATTATGGTTTTGTTTCTTTTGTGCAAAGTCTTCAACCACAGTTTAAGATGCTATCATGTGCCACTCTTGAAGATGATATTCTTACAATTTACCAAAGGGAAAAGCAAGGCGTTATGCAACTTCTGGGAGCTATACCGGGACGGATCTGTCTTGCTGTAGAATTGTGGACATCTAGTCAGACTCTGGAATACATGTGCCTAACAGGCCATTTCATTGACAATGACTGGAAGTTAAATAGACGGGTTCTGAATGTCATTGTGGTACCTTCTCGTACTGGAGGTGCTCTGGCTGATGGCATTGCAACTTGCCTTATGGATTGGAGTATGGAGAACAAGTTATGTGCTGTCACCTTGGATAACTGTTCTTTAAATGATGATATTGGTTCAACTCTTAAAGACAACCTGTCCAGCAAGAACTTAATTTTACCCAATGGCCAGTTATACATTGCAAGTTGTTATGCTCACATCTTAAACATCACTGTTCAGGAGGGGCTAAAAGCAATTCATGAAATCATATATGTAGTCCGTGAAAGCATAAAATATGTGAAAGCATCACAAGTGCATGAAGACAAATTTGCAGAGATTGCGGAACAAATTCAAATCAATAGCACAAAGACTCTATCCATCGATGTTCCGACACAGTGGAACACAACCTACCAAATGTTGGTGTCTGCCTTAGAGTACAAGGAAGCATTTTTCTACTTGGCAACGTGTGACTCAAACTACAGCCAATCACTGTCAGTGGATGAATGGAAGAAGGTAGATGCTCTTTGCAAGTACTTGAAAGTTCTGTATGATGCTGCGAATGTCTTCAAGGGAATGGCACGCCCAACTGCAAACATGTACTTCCATGAGGCATGGAAGATCAAGTTAGAGCTGTCCACTGCAGCAGTGAGTGAGGATGCTTTCGTCAGTACTGTGATGAGGCCAATGCATGAGAAATTTGATAAATATTGGAAAGATTGCAGTCTCATCTTAGCTGTTGCTGTAGTTATGGATCCACGATTCAAGATGAAGCTTATTGAATTCAGCTACTCAAAAATCTATGGTGATAATGCGGGTGATTACATTAAGATTGTCCATGATGGTCTTCATGAGCTTTATCTTGATTATGTTGCACAACCATTACCATTAACACCTGCTTATGAGGAACAAGGACCAACCAACAATGCCGTGGAAGGAACCCTTCTTTGCAGTGATGACGGGCTTCTAGACTTTGATGTGTATATTTCTGAAACTGCTAGCAGCCAACAGACAAAGTCGGAGTTGGATCAATATCTGGAAGAGGCAGTCTTACCCAGGGTATATGAGTTTGATGTCTTAAATTGGTGGAAGCTGAACAAAGTCAAGTACCCAACACTCTCAAAGATGGCCCGAGATATCTTGTCAATCCCGATGTCAACGCTTACTTCGGAGTCCATGTTTAGCACTGGGAGCCAAGTGCTCGATGACCACCACAGTTCATTGCGACCAGAGACGGTACAGTCCATCATCTGTGCAAGAGACTGGCTTCAGCAGCCGGAAGAAACGCCGGAACCTTCCAATGCCATTGTCAAAGTGGAGTACTGAACATGTGCAGGTATGATCACTTCATAGTTGATTTCCTCGAGCTCCATGTTTAGGCCTGGGCCGGCTTCTAACTGTAGTGTAGTGCAAAGGATTTTCCGTTTATTGGATCTTTAGCTTTTTTTAGCTTCTTGTCTAAATTTCCTTGTCTCTGTATAATTACTATTTTGATCGGACCATGCTACTTTCCAGAGAACATTAAACTTTTTCTAAGGAACAAATCTTTGTTATATGGAGGATGGATATGTGGCTGCTGCATGAAATTGTGTTTTTGAGCTTTGTTTTGGTTGGCCCTGTCAAGTGTTGTCCATTATTTGCCGGCTGATAGTTTATTGATTTATCTGAGAGCCTCTATTGTGGATGTACAGCTCGTTTTGATTGGCCTTGTCAAGTGTTGTCCATTCTTTGCAGGCCGAAAGTTTATTGATTTTATCTGAGAGCCTCTACTGCCGATGCATCCAAATTCTAGGGAAGACTCTAGCCAGCTATGCTTGGCTCACAACAATTTCTTCCGTTGGATATTGTTCAACAATGCTGTTCCGTAGCCTGAATAGAGGTTTTCATTAAATTGGTAGTCGGGTATAAAAAGCTTTGTCATTTTTGTGTTCAGCTGACCCAGATGCTTGTTGATGGTGATTATGAATGCTTGGTGCTATTTAATTTTTTTAAGAGAGAACAACAATGGCCCAGAGGAAAATAAAGAAAAAACAGAAGTTAAACTGTCTTCCCCATCCTTTCCAGAGATTGATTCATCAGGACAACACCAGTGATATCATCTGTGTATCAGTAATTGCTTATTTGTGTTGGATCTGCGGATGTCAATGCACGTCTGACTACCCGGTTGCCTAAAGAACCTAACGAAAAAGATCTCGGTATGAACCCGATTAACAATCAGGTTTGCCCCGAGATATCCACAGTACCCGTTGATACGCATACCTGATATTTATAAAAATGATATATATATATATATATATATATATATATATATATATTGTTTTAAGTATGTAATAGTAAATACTATATTGATATACTTGCACAATAAGTAAACTAAAAGCATAGCTGGCCCAGTTAGTACCTGTGCTTGATTGCACACACAACGTCTTCTTTGACTCTCTCTGCATGCATTTCGATGTAAGTGCCTGGAGTAAGGTTCAACCATTTGGGTCCTTAGGGCTAATCCGGGTATATAGGTATGCTAAATCAGGTCTGGGTTCATGTTTTGTTCAACCATGGACCTGTACCAAACCCATTTTATTCATTTAGGACCAGAGTCAGGTTTGTGGGGAGTTTAGTCTAGGTCCAAGAGTTCAAACCAAATCGGGTCCAGCCCAGAACTGTGCGAAACTGGACCAGTTCACATCCCTTTTTAAGTCCCTACTAGTTGGATTATCTCTACTCATGCTTACAATGTTGTCGTTTTTTTTTTTTTTTTTGAAAAAAAAAAATATTAGCAAATCTTTGTCTCTGAGCATGTCAGTTTAGATCTGGCAAATCAGATTTCATAATGATTTGCAGTTTTACACTGTTGTAGCCAACCAGAAGTTTTGGTCAGTAGTAACGTCTTACATTTACATGCCCCAAGCAACACTATTCTAAGTCACATTTTGCTATATAATAAGATAAAATAAAGTAAAGGAAAGGGGTAAAAAGACACAAGTTGTTTTAAACAACATCCATTAAAAAAAAAAAAAAAAAAACCCCAGAATACAATGGCTCTTTTAAGTGTAATATAAATGTTTTCTTGAATAGTACAGGGACAAAAGGGGTGCATGAGAAGCCTTTCCGAACCACATAGGGCAGTGGGTTTCAAGATGATGTGTATGATAAAATGGGGCCTACATGGATATGAGGTGACTGAAGTTTCGCCCCCATCCAACTACGGGGCCCAATTAATAGGGTGATGATTGTTCATCTTAATCCAATTTCTAGGATCACTGGAAAAGCCCTTTATTTTTCAGAAACTAATATCTTTCCGTGGTGATTTTTAATGGTCCGCCAGATTTTGAAGTATCAAAATTATACAGAGACACTTTCTAAATCCGCAACCCCAGCCTGAGACCCCAACCGTCCACTGCAACACCATATGTCCGTAGTACAGATATGGTGTGAGAACTCTATAAAAGATTACTTGTTATAATTACAAATATAACCTTCATGCCTCACCTTTAATGACCTTTTATATATGCGATAGGAAAATAGGTTTTACATGTGTAAATGTTACAATGCAAATGTCACATATGCAAATATTACACTAGGGAAATACATTATCATGTTCGTCAAAATCACATGTAAGTGTTACAATGTAGATGTCACATCTACAGATATTACACATGTGAAATACATTCTATGTTTGCCAAAATCACCATGTTTCCTGATTACACCCAATGATTTTAGATGTATTTGGACTTATGCAATTACTCACAAAATTTTTAAAATCCATAAAGAATTAATATATGAAACTAAATTATCTCATATTACCATACAAGAATGTCGAATGGTTAGGTTCATGAATTAGGTGCCCATACAAGCAAAGAAAATTAGATCCATAGGTCTGGACATTTTCACATATTACTTAAAATCTATAGAGATTTAAGATAATCAGCTTAGATCTTGGGGTTTATTATTTTAATAAATAGATTAAATAATTTAGATTATAAATATGGGCCCATAGGAATGAAAAAACAAAGCTAGATGATACTGCGCACAAGAATTCAATCACTGTGTGGGACTATATATATTAGTGCCTAAAGTGAGTTTCACCTTTTTTATATTGAGTACAAACAAATATGATCGATCATCCATAACCTCCATCATGTATATATATATATATATATATATATATATGTAAATAAACTGAACTGAACCCTAAAAAGGCTAGAATTAATGCATGCACGGTTGGATTCCATCCTCATTGAGGGAGATGCCGTGCATTTCTAGTGATAGAGATGCTTTGGAGGAGACGAAATCCTTCTCATGGGAGCTCTGCACGTGGAAGAAAATCATGTCTGGGCTAAAGAGAGTTAGGGTTTGGTCTGCTCGATTCTGTAGCCGCTCGATCAGCAAACAGGCTCACTATCTTCAGCATCAATCTCTCACCATATTATACACTGACACTTTGCCCCTTGATCCACTACTGCGCCATTTTCAGGACATGAATAATTGTCTTCCCCCATCGGCAGAATGAAGAAAAATGTGCCACCGAGTAAATGGGTTGCTTTTTTTTTTTTTATAGGGTTTGAGCTCACCCTATAAGCTTTCATTGTACATGTGATTTTGGCGAAATCATCTCAATCAGATCAACACAGCCATTGATTTGAGGCTTTAGGTTTAATGGTTTATGAAGTTACATATTTTGTAAAATTAAATTTAATGGTGAGAATAACTCAGATTCGTGTTAGTTTAGGATGAGTGCCTTTAAAAGGAAAAAGAAAATAAAAGAAAAGTGGGCGAGTGCCAGTTTGTGGAGGGCTAATGTGAGAGGTTAATTAGATAAATTGGGTTCCCACATGGTTGTAAAATATTACCTCTAAATGTAAGCTATATATGACAGGTAATTAACTTCAAATACTGAAATATATTAGTGAAGATGATAGAGATTTAATTAAATTTAGGGCTTCTGAAGGATTCCTAAAATATTTCAGTTTTTCTCAGCTATACGCACCAATACGCATAATAAAAAATGCGCCTCAATATTCTTTTGGACACAAATATCAACATTCATCACGCTAAGAAAAGCAACCTTAAATCAAACGTGTGGGCACCAAATTAATGTCAAAGACAGCATCTTAGCAATTACTAAACCATGTCTCCTCTTATAATGAGTAAAGAAACCATGTGCAATGTATAGCAACTTCAACGTTACAATTGCAGTAAAGTCTATCTTAGAGATTGCATATATTGTTACATTCTAGTAATTTACATGGAATTGGATTTTCCATGGGATTGGATTTCCACTACTCAAATGATGCATGTTCCCTAAATTTAGACAATAAAATATATACAACAAAATAAATGGATATACATCAACATCAAATGGAGCATAAATTCCCATCAACCAGGACTAGCAGATCTGTGTCAATCGTGCATATGAGAAAGAGTTTGTTCTTGGGTAACATGTGCCAAGTGCTGGACAAGAGAAGCCCTTGCAATCTTTGAAAAAAAAAGTCTTTGCATAAGTTTTCAAACAACAATATGATCATCAATCAGAAAGTTTAAAAGTATGTAGCAAATGAAAAAGAAAAAAAAATACCATATACACATGTATGCATCTGAGAGCAATAGAAATATTTGGAAAGGATATCGATCATTCATTCTGAAGTCTGAACAGACCCATAAGACTCTCTCCATATTTTTTCACAGCTATCCTGAACTGCAAGCAAGGCCTTGAGCCCATACATGAGTGCTGGGAGGTGCAGTTCAAGAAAGCCGTGGAAGAATATGAAGAGTTCCATCTATATAGAGATCCCATGGAGGACATGAGTACCCATGTAGATGATAATACATGGGAGGGAAAGGGAATTTGTTTAGTCTAGGGAGAGATGAAGGGTCAGGGTGAGGAAGACAAGTATTTATAGAGGAAAATAGAAGGTTCGGGGATTTGGTGAGAATCAATCCCCTAGAGAGATATCTGGCGTCTCTCAATCTCCCATAACGTTCAAATTTCCGCACTATCAGGAGGAGATTAAGATTTCTTATTATACTATAAATAAATAAGAAAAGAAGTGAAAGAATGGATGTAAAAAAAATTAGTATATGATTTGTTTAGTTATAATATACTTGTTAAAAGCTATGTTTATATAGTGACCAAGTATATACATATATATATATATATATTATTTTTTTAAATAAAAGGCATAGGATAAATTCATGCTGACCAAATAGGTCTTTTTTTTAAAGAAAAATTGCTTTCAAAAAAGAGAGAGAAAAATTAACTTTAGAAAATAAGAGGTGGAAAGAGCTTTTGAATTTTAAAAAGCCCAACCAAACACATTATCTATGGTAACTTAGTAAAGTGAGGGGATGATTAAATTAAGAGAGAACAAATAAAAAAGTGCTAAATGACATGTCATGACTTTTTATAATTCACCGACTTGAAAAGATATCTTTTTCCTACTTATATAAAAAGGGAAATGGGGCATCAATCAACAAGAAATAGATCATAAATTTCCATGAAAAGCACAAGTAGTTTTGAAAGATAAAAAAAATAGTTTGGGTCATGTTAAGATCTGATCTGTTAAGAGTTTGTATCTCCTTATCCTCATTATAAGTTAGTTCATATTTGCTTATAAATGTAGATCTTTTCCTTTAATAAAAATTACTATCAAGCTTGGGCCCCGGGATATGATCTTGCAATCAAGGCGGTGTATAATCCTACGATCCAAGTAGGACAAGAAAACTGAGCATTATAGTAGGTTAGATGATTAGATGATCATGAAAAAGATTCAAGCACATAACAAATGAAAATAAAAAATACATACATGGTTGCATTTGATACCAGTATGTGGAAGAAAAAAAAAAAAAAAGAGAGAGAGATCTGCCATTCACTACAGACTCAACTTTTCCACATCATCCTTGAACTGCAGGAAGGCCTATAGCACATGCATAAGTGCGGGGCGAAGCAGTTCAAGAAAGCTGAGAAGGTTAGGGGGGTTTGGTGAGAATCAATTCCCAATATAGATATGTGGTGGCTCTCATCAATCTCCTCCTTTTCAATCTCGAAACCCATTAGATGGCGATTAGACGTTCATATCTTTTCTTAAAAACTCAACTAGTGTTTGCAGTGATTAATTCGCGTACGTCTCTACAAAATGGTAACGCATATATGCAACTATCTGTCGGTTGGGGTATGCCACCGCAAGTGGCCCACCAGGATGGTTGAAAATATTCTTCTACGAGCTAGCAGACCGGTCATCCAATGATCTTGCACTCTTTAGGAGGCCTTTCCACCTCCCTCCATCCTCCTCCCATTGATAGATATGCATCTAAATGGACCCACGAGATGAGCTGCCATCAACAATGTATATATCTTCTATGAAAAGAAGAAGAGATGTCTGTCCGTAAACACAATCATTCAAAATGAACGGTAACTTTTATCTTTAACTAATCCGAATTCACGTCATTAGATCTATGTAATGCGATAGCTAGATCATGTGGATGTCAGGTAATTTGCATACAGTGATCAACATGAATCACAAAAGAAAAATTTACCAATATGGAGACTCGAATAAATTGCTGATTGCTGTTTGTGTTCGTGAGCCGAAGCTTATAAACCTCCATCATGTACAACAGTAGATGGATGGGCCACGATGCAGAAATGGTCCATTGAAAAACCCTTGCAATCTTTGAAAAATATTAGAGTAAAAGTTGTTCAGCTGCCACAATAATAATGAATCATAACTTTGGTGAAATGAATAAGGATAAGGAGGAGAACGAAACAACAAGACTATGAAAAATATTAAAGATCCTTGTAAATGATTCTGTTTTGATACCTATAAGAAGAGAAATAATTAATCACGAAGGAGTTCTTCCATTCTGCACCGACCGACCCATGCATGGGACTCTCTCCGTATTTTCCCACAGCTTTATTGAACTGCGACGAGGCCGAGTGGGCATAAATGTGTTAGGATGGATGCAGTTCAAGAAAGCTGTGGAAGAGTACAAAGAGGACCATCTGTGCCATATATATTGAGAGAGATAGAGCTAGAGAACTAGCCATGAGGGATGTAGGGTTGTGGGGGAAAGGGAGAAACACTTATATACCGAATAGAGAAGGTTGGGAGGTTTGGTAAAAAAATTCCAATCCCAAGAAGAATGCCTCCTCCTAACTCTCTTTTTTGTGAAGCCTTTTCACACCATGGAGAGTTGAATGCCGACACCTAAAAAACAGAGAAAAAAAAAATAACAACAACAACAACACGTGAGTGAATGACGACCATCTTTCTACTCTCCAATAAAAAAGAAAAAAACTAGGGCTTGCAGTTTGCATTTTGCACGCCTTTCTTCTTTTTTTTTTTTTTCAATTGATACTCTGCACACTTCTTCATATATAGGTCTTGCAGAATTAACCATAGGACGTTAATGTGTCCTACATACAACTAGTAAAGCGGATTGAATAAGTCCGCCCCAAGTGGGGCTCAACTGGATAGTAATTGGCAACTGATGTAGGAAATCAATGGATTAGGATATGGGTTAGGGATGCGGCTCGAGATAAGATGGATCAAATGTTATATATTAACCTCCTCTCCCATGGGCTTTTCATGAGAGGGATGTGTAATACTCCACCATAGGGCCCACCTAATGATAATTTAGACCGTTCAAGATGAATTTCATCCCCTATAGTGACACGTTGTCAAGTTTTTTGTCAATTGGAGTTAGCCCCATCATAAAATTGAGTATAAGTTTGATAATGCAATTAATGTATATGATTATTAATTAATAAGATCGTGTTAATCACATGATCATTTATGTGCTCGATTTTATAGTGGGACAAGTTCTTATTGATCTAAAAACTTGAGGATGTCACTGGGGCTAAAATGAAATTCATTTTGAACCATTTAAATTATCAATAAGTGGGCCCCATAGTGAGTATCCTCACATCCCATTGCCATAAAGCATGTGGGAGATACTCAGGTGATCCAAATTGTTAAGAAGTTGAAACTCAGTGACTTCATATAGTAGAGTGCAAACTATTTTAATCAAATTCACTAGTGATGAGCAGTTGCATTGAACTTTTTTACTGTTGAGTGGTGTTGGCACCTTGGTATTACTCGAATTATAAAGAATCACTCTTCGCATGGAGACTAACTTAGGGGAAGGGGAGGATGGTATTACTCGAGTTATAAAGAATCACTCTTCGCGTGGAGACTAACTTAGGGGGAGGGGGAGGGCCAAATCTCTTAAAACAGAAATACACATTTAATGGAAGATTTGAGGCCCCACTCTGAAATTCTAGAGCGAGATCTAAGGATGGCGGTCGGGCTAGAGGGACAACAGGTCGGGTCCATGTCCAGTGGAGAGATAACATTAGTTTTTAAAGAGGAGAGGAGAGTCTTCCCACACATGCTAGCATGTGAAGGTGCGTTGGGTTTGGCATGACCTTTTGGCCCTCCTCTTGCGGGCGATCGGTCGCCTTGTCGGTTTTGGATGACAGACATCTCGCTCGCTCGCTTCGACTCCGTGCTCTCGACGCAGTTGCATTCTTCTGGTTTCAAGAGGAATAGAGAGATTCTGGACCAGACACATGGGAGAATTAAAAAAGCAAACAAAAAACACATGTCTGTCATTCTCACCAATCTAAGCCATTCACTCAAAGAAACACTTTATCTTCGACCATAATATCCAATGCATTGGAAAGGAACCCAATTGGACCCCATTTCTGAAATGTGGACCCCATGTTGTATGTGTGGTGTAAAAGGATATAAGAGATCATAACTATCTAAATGGGACTTTGACTTTCTCAAGATTTGAATTACTAGATTGATAGTTGGATATTTTCCTTCTATAGTATTTTCATTAAAATTTTAACCGCTGATCAAGATCCTCTTGGCCACCTTACGAACCCACTAATGGGTTCCATCTATAGAATCAAACCTACTCAAAATCCTGTACTTAATCCATCGAATGAGTTGTCAATCATTAAATAAATCATGTTGAGAATATACCTATAAAATGAAGTTACATAGAGCTGGACTGACAGAAATCTCTCATAACGGATGCTGATGTTTGGACTCACGAGAAATACACCAAGTAATTGCTTTCTTTCTTGCACTTCGATCTGCCTCAATGAGTAATGAGAAAAGAAAAGAAAATCTATTAATTATTTTTACAAGTATGATATCAATTGAATTCCATTAAGGGAATTAAAGACCTTCAATAAACAGCATATTTAACAAAAAGTAAGAAGCGTAGAAATAAGATCATGGCTTGACAAATATGAGGAGATTCTGGGGCTTTGATAAACATGTCGATGATAGAAGGTTTGTCTTCATTATCCTTTTAGTGCGTACATGTCACGAGCACATATGCAAAAACTGAATCGATATATTTTAGATTCAAATGAGTAAAAAATAAAAAAACTTAAAATTAATTTGGACCATTAATTTTGGTAAAAGTCAAAAGTCTATATTTGACTTTGCTGATGTGGCATCTCATGTGGTTCATGCTGTTGACTGCTTTCGGATGGTTGAAGGTCGGAGCAACCTTTTTTTTTCTTTTTATAATATTTCACAAAGTTTCATTTTTTTTTTTTTTACTTTAGATAAAATTCGTCACACTATAGGATTGAGCGTCTTATTAATATTGTATCAGATATAATTAATCACGTATTAAGTCTTATAATGGAGTAGGCATGAGAATTGAAAATTGGCCGTGTTGTGCAGGCCATGCCGTGCCTAGGCCAGCTAGGCTCAGTCCAACAAGGACAAAAAGTAGGGACTTTCCGTGCCGTGTTGGGCCGTGCCGCCCTTGAGCCAACCCACATGCCTCTTTTAATTTCTTTTTAAATTTATTTATATAAATTAAAAGAGAAATTACAAACTTTTTAAAGGTTTTTAACTTGAAATAAAGTCTAGACTATTAAAATAAATTCACAAACATTGATTCCAATTTTCAAATGAGCAATAATTTTTTAATTATTTTAATTTTTATATTTTATATTTTATTTATATAAAAAAATTAAATATATATATAGGTCGGATCGTGCCGTGTCTCGGCCGCGGCATCCGTGCCGTGCCGCAGCCTGGGGAAATTAGCGTCCGGTGCCGTGCCAACTTGTTGACCTAGTCAACGTCCCATGTACAATTTTTTGGGGCTGGGAAGTGCCGTGCCTCGCCTGGCCGGCCCCGCGAGTTTTCATGCCCACGATGGGCCAACACTTCTTGAAGTAAAACCTTGAAGACCATACAAGGGGACAGTGTACTTTGAGATTTTGAACTGGTGGGCCACATTCACTTCTCAAGACTCACGCTTTTGACCGAGCAACACTTTCAGACTATCAAGACTCGGGAGCTCTGGGTCAGTCATTCACAGCTTCTGAAAACAATCTATTGCTCACTGGTAACTGAGGTGGACAATTGTTTGGTCCGGTCCAAAATTCTCTTATTCAATGGTTCTTGACCAATTTTTTAAAAGAAGAAGATGAAGAGCCCAAAGACTTTCGTTTCTCTTGAAAGGAAGAAGTGGTTTTGTTGGGTGTGTCTTGAAAGCGTCAACATGAAGAGGAAATGGCCCACTCGAGATGAAGACCTTGTTGACCCTCTAGCAGTTTGGAAATGGGTGGGATGTTGCAACACCAACACAGGAGAGGTTGCCTTTCTCTTTTTAAGAAATTTGGTGTGTGGGGGTGGCCTTGGCTTAACCCCTGCTCTTACTAGACTTAGACTACAGAAGCTGAGTCTTTTGACTAGAATGACTCCTGGTGAGTCATATGTGACATGGTGCCACATCCACAAGTTTATTTGAGGATTGGAAGATGACCCAAGGACCTTTTTTGCACAAAAAAAAAAAAAAATTCTAGGACCAGCGCTGGTAGCCTGTAGGAGTGAAAACTGGAAACACCTAGTCAACACAAATGCAACTTCCAGTCGTCTTCCTTATCTTCTTTTCTGACCATTGGCTTTGTCTTCCATTTATTATTTTGTAAGAGGTTGATAGAGGTGTTTTTGCTTTATATCTTGTACCAGAATAAAAGCTCTATGCCCACGTTTGGCACCTTTATTTATAGCCTCTAATTGTCTAAATGTCTAAAGCGGACAAAGGTTATGAAAATAAGAGAAAAATAAGAGGAAAATAAGAGTGTTTGACACAACATTCTAGCCTCTATCCGTTTTAGACATTTAGAGGGGAATTTTCTAAAATCCAAATGCTGAGTTTTGGCCTTTTCTTTGTATGACTCTTTTTTCTTTATTACTGTACTTTTACTAGATGTGTCAGGAAAAATATAGAGATACCAAACATGCCTTATGTCTTCTTTCCTATGCTTGTGTTTGCAATTTTCATTCTAGATTGTATTGATAGCCAAAGGGTAAGAACTCAAGCCTTCTTTGTCAAGGCAGCAAGACAGAGGTTGCAAGAGGCCATGAATATGGGCCGGTTTTGAGGATGGGCCATGGTGAACACGTACTTATATCTTAGGTTAGCCATACATATCCATAGTCATTCCCTAACCATGGGGGTACACAAAACAAGCACCTACAAAAACTCAAACCTGACCAGCATGGGCTAGCTCTGGGTGTACATAAGGCCCTAAATTTCAAGATGACTAAATGGGCTAGGATTAAATAAGCGTTAGGGCATATGAAGATATATGAAGTTTTAGTACTACTTGGCTGGCTGGCACAAATAGATATATGAAGACATATCAAACTTAAGTAAACAATTCTCCTTACGTGTAAGTTCAACATATTTCATGGTGGGCTACACAAGAACAACGGGATCGGAATCGGAATCAGAATCCGTTCTAATACCATGTAAGAGGCCATGTACCAACCCAAAAAATTAAGCCAATAGGTGGAAGGCCCAAACAGGTATATGGAGACATGTCAAACCTATTACTTAGGCGATGTGAGATGTGAGACTTCCCAACATCCACTAAATCAGATAAGATATTTAAAATTAGTACAATATCTACTCAAAACATTGATAATGTATAACTAATTGAAACGAAAGTCAAGAAAACCATAAATCTATTTTTGATAATATTTTATATTTATTTGTATTTATTATTATTTAAACAAAATTATTTTACAGCCTACACAATTTTTTTTTGAAAAAAGAAAAAAAACCTCCTCAGATTTGGAAATATTCTGATATTTTTCCATTATAATTTTCCAGAACCAATGGTGTCTACTATCATTGCGCCTTTGGAGTTTGGTCTAAAGCAATAGACCCAAACTCGGTACCTTTTGGGTTGACCCGGACGTCAGCCCAACCCTTTCATAGCCCCCAAATCCCAATATCTAGGGGTGTTCATGATCCGGGTTAGGCCGAGTTGAGACATATTCAAGCCCTGCCTGACCATAGAAACAGAAATCTACATTTGACGTAAGCTCTACAGAGGCCGTAAATGTTAGGCCTAAGCCCATCTATTTAGCCAACCGAGCCAGGCCGTATCGAGCCAAACCAATTTTTTAATAAATTGTTCGTGCTTTCTAGCAATCGTTTCCACAAACTAATCACTAAATTACAAGCACTCCTTATTCCAGCCGACTCCGGCCTTGCCTTTTTTTTTTTACTTATCCAACCCCAATCCAAAATTAAAGGCACCCGATTTATATGTGGGCTTGGGCCGGTGAAGGATCAAGATAGACTTGGCCCGGCCTTTGAACCACCACCCTACATACCCAATTCAAGAGAATTTTTAGTCGGTCGTCAGCACCAAGACAACATTATGAACACCACTTTTTTGTTTCATTTGTATTAATCGGACGGCCAAAATCGTGGCGGCCACTCATATCAACGGCTCTGATCTATTTGAAAGCGATGACAAGAGGATTCTTGCTGTGAGTCTGTTCTATCTATAATATTCTATATATGTATATATACAATTTTCTCGGCGATTCTAAGTCGCATTCTCTGCGAAAGGGGAAGAACGAATTCTTCCTCTCTCTTCAAAATTAGGTATGTAATTCGCCAGATTCGTTTCCCTTCTTCTCTTGAATTCCTTGATTCCGTTTTGAAACCTAGTTTTCAGTGTTCGAAAACGGATTTCGTTGTTTCTGTTTAGTTTTAATATCCATTTCCAATGTCGATCTGCGAGAGAGTTGTATATGTGCTATTGGTTTGTGATAAGTTTCTTATCTCGGATTTTTTACGCGGTTCTTGATTGATTCGAGATGTTTCTGAAGTTTTTTTTTTTTTTTTTTCCTTTTTGGTGGTTTTGGATTAGATTAGCAGAGATGGGGAATTTAGGGTTTATTCTATGAATATCGTTGTTTTGTTTGCTTTTTTTTTTTTCTTTCTCCCTGTATTTGTATCTCTTGTTTTATGGGAAGATTTTGATAGATTGATTGGTTGCGGAGAGGATTTAGGAATTAGGGTGGGAAGATGTGATTGTTGAATTGGTGCAAGTATCGGCGGTTAATTTGTGGTGGGTGCATATAGATAACCCGCGATAGGGTGGAAATCGCTGCTTGAGGCAGCCAAAATGCCCTTATACATCTGTAATGAAACCGGTGAAATTTCGGTTGATTCCAACATGTATGATGCTTCTTGAGGCAGCCAAAATACCCTTACGGAGTCTCTTTGGTTAATCAAATTTTCCGGCTGATAAAGAAAACCCATTTAGAGAATTATGTTCTTTCAATCGATGTCAGTTATTATTTTTTCAGTTCTCTTTATGTATTGTACTCGGTTATATGTAGAAATATGTATATGGACATGCATGCATAGAGTTCACCTGGTAAACTCAACTATTTTCATCCTAAAAGTCCCAAAGAAGTTGCGTTGTTGGAGTTTAAGGATGCCGTTGGGCGTACTTTATGTGTTCCATTTTTAATTTTGTCATTTTTAAGATATGTGTTGCTTTGTGGAGACATGAGAGTAGAGTTGTCAAAATCTTGATCCAGAAGCATGGTTGCTTGGGTTATATAATCTATTTGATTCAGGTTCTACTTATTGGGTGCTTCACATATTTTTGTTTCTAGTTTAGGGTCTTTTAGTTGAGCTTTGAGTGGATGGGGAATTTTAGGCCAGTCTTTCATCAATGCAGTTGTTCTTATTAGATGATATTGTTGCAACTTAAGGAGTGTATATCTGCAGTGGTTATGTATTCTAAATGCTTTGAAAGGCTGGCGGGCTTTGGTGCCCTCTTTTAGATGCTTGTTGTTGGCCATATGTTTGTTGGATATGGTTCTGGAGTGTCAAACACGACCTCGTATGAAACACATCATTTTGATGCTCGCTTATCAGCTTATGGAAGGAGAAGATCTTGGATTAGATAGCCATAACCATAGTTATCAGAAGCCTGTGCTTCGTATCTCGAATTTCAATTTGTATATTGAATCTTAAGGAAAATTATTCGTATCGATGCAACGAATCTTATTTATAGATGAATTTTATGATTAAAGCGTGAATCTTATGATTTGATACTTATTTCGTCGAATCTTACGTTTCAAGTGATTCGGCTAGGTGAGAATAGTTACAACCACTAAAATTAATATTAACAATCTTTTACCTTTATTCTTTCTTTTTTTTTAACGTTTTTACTTTTAAAAGTTATTTATTAGTTAACAAAACCTCTAAAGAATATTCACAACTTTTGGAGAGTTTTTAGAGATAAATAAAGAACATGCATTTAATTAAAGCGCTCGACTGTACGTATATTTCTTATCTATATATTTTTTTTAAAAAAAAATTGTTTTTTTCCTCATGAACACTTACTTAAAAAAATATCCTACTGTGTAAGATTGATGGTTTGGATTTTATTTTTACTTTTATATTTTGATTTAAAGATAAAAAAAATATTCTATATTGATACCTTAAAAACTTATTAAACTGTTTACACATATTATTTATTATGTATTATACATGTCATGATGTTCTTGATATGGTTGTATGATAGGCTAATTTGTCATTGTATTTATATTATTATAAATGGAAAATTGGATGATTATGAATAACTACTTTTCTAATTTATAATTATTTTTTATTTTTTTAAGAAAAATAAAAAAATCCTACGATTCACGATTCGATTCGATTCATGGGTATGGACGATTTGCGATACGATTCCGATTTTCAAAACTATGGCTATAACTACGTTTGGATGTAGGATTGTTGGTTTTATTATATTTAATAAGCTTTTATTTGGGCTTTAAGTGTCTCTTTGTGGTCGGTTATCCCTTATTAGGGTTAGTTGGTCATAAATAAATCCTTCATCATTCTTTTATCAAGCATGATGGTCAATTAAGAAAAGTCCTTAATTTTTTTTCTTTTCTTTCCTTTTCTTTTTTGGTAACTATCATTAATAAAGGCTTAAACAATACAAGAGAAATATACCAAGAAGGCAACACCCATAAAGCAGGAGATTAAACTAGAAGTCAAGGTGTCGTTTATTTTCACTCATTTACGTATGTAAATGTTACACCTGCATTAACGTCGACATATGAACACATTTGTTTGCACTCTTTTACACTTCACATGCGTTAATTGTGACATGACCACTCATCTAGGCTACCCATCTAGATTGGTATATCGTCCATACCCAAGTTGCTCTCTAACAAATAACCTGAACACCATTGTTGGTCTTCATTCTCTGGACAGGATTTCTTTGGTAGCCACTAGAATTCCATACCGTTTTACTGCAAAAGTTGCCTTCTATTATGCTTCTCTATTTCCCAACATATCTTTTAAACATTTTTGCTGACACATATTTTTCGTGCAGTTTTCACACTTCAAATTGATAGAGATAGTTCAATCTGTGTTCTGAAGTGACGTGTGGTGACACTTTTGATGGATGATGACTGTTCCTATGGACAACTCATCTGCTCCTTCAGCACGGGAGCTTGTCCAACGTCTTCTCAGCAAGGTATGTCTTTATTCTTGTTTTGTTGATTTTAGCAGTTGTCTTCTTTTGTTTGTCCTTTCACTTTACAATTAGGTGACTTGGATGGGTATTTTGCAGTCTGGATCCCCTGCTCACCTTGGTGGCGTGCTCCCCATGTGCACCTTGCTGTGGGGCCCACCTGGGCCCCCCTAGGGATGGGGAATGTTGGATGGAATGGTCTTGATGGTCTTACCTCTATGCAAAGTTTGAGGCCCATCGTATCATCCTAACCCCTTGGTCCATGCCCCACAAATTCAAAGTTTTCTATTGAAAAACATCCCATCGATCGAACGGTCCCTCTAGTTTGTTGTGTGCTTGCCGGGGCGGCGGCGGCAAGTCTTACCTAGTATATTTGATTTGTTTCCTCTTTTATCTGTTTTGCATTTTCGTTGGAACTTGTGATGGGCAAGATAATTGCATCCGATTGTTTAAAATTAGAGGTTTTTCCCTATAGCTTACCTTTAGGGCCATTGGCCAGTTTGGCAATTCTACTAATAGAATCAAGTGAAGTAAAGTTGATTTTGAAGAAAGAATAAAATATAAGTGGGTTATGGTGGTATTTTATTTTTAGTTGTTTGTTATGAAATCTTTTTTTACTTTTTGTATGGGAAAGTGGAGTTTTTTTGTATTTTAGTGGATAAAGGTGGTTGCTTTTTGACTTCTTTTGAAAAAGATGGAGGGAGTTTTGAATTAAAGTGCTTTTGATGTGACATCTTGTCTGAAAAATGGAGGCTTTACTTGACTTTTACTATATTAGTAAAGTGCCAAATTAGTAGAGATGACTTCTCTCTCCTCCTTCCCAAAAACTATAATTTTCCCCAGACCTTCTCCATGCTAGGGGAAATGACAAAACTGTCCAAATCTTCTTTTCTTGAGGCATCTCCATTCATTGATTTTTACTTTTTCCCCTCTTGGTGTGATTTCTCTTTTCCTCTTCCTTTACGAAACATTTGGTCATTGCACCCTCTGTGGCCCACCTCTATGCGTACAATCCACCTTTACATATTAACGTGAAATTTGATACAATGATCATATTGGAAGTGGTTGTTCATATGATCAACTTTAAACAATGAAATGTGGGCCTCGAATAGAATAAATTAATTATCTCCCCATTTTCTTTTCTTTTTTATATATAAACTGGTCTTTCTTCATGATCCAAAAAATGTACATTTTTTGAGTCCTAACACCAAAAATCACATTGATTGATAGATAGTAAGGATGGAAGACTCATGAAATTTTAGTTGTTTGTCTTGCTTGGGGCCGATTTTATTGCATAAAAATAATTCTTAGGAATTATAAAGAATCGCTTTATCACTAATTTCTTATCCTGAACATATAATAGGACATGTTTATATGAATGGAGTTGAATTCTCAAGGATTTAATGAAATGAATTCTTTATTGTTAAAAAGTTATTGGGCCAGACTATTATTATAGATCTAAATTTCTAAAAATTTCAAGAAACCTATTATGTGCCATGAAAGGTAAGACCTATTTGTTCACATGAAATTGAATTCCTACAAATTTAGAGGAACTCATTTTACCATAAAATCCCTTATCTTAAATCAAAGAAACCCACTTTACCATGGACTCCTTATCTTGAAAATATAATTATAGATTTTTTTTGTTTTCATCGAACTTAATTCCTAGGAAATGGTGACGTCGTTTTATCATTTAAAAAATTTATTAAAACAAATTCATATAGTTATTGACCATTTTTTTTATTTGAGAATTAAGGTCAATCTTGAATTTAGCGTATATTATAATGTAAGGTAATATCCAAACTATTTCATTCAAAATGTATTGAATGTTTTGGAAACTATCAAACAACAACAATAATCTAATATTTAAGTGTTTTATGATATAATATTTTATTTTGCTAGTATTTTGATTTAAAAATATTTTATTTTGTACATATCCAAACATTCCCTATGATCTAAAAGAATATAAGAAAATGCATTTAGATGACAACTTCTCAATTATATAATTATGCTATATATTTTCATCCAAACCCATTTACACCGTTGCATTTTTAGCCTACAAATGCAATAATACAAGTTCGAATGTTTTCATTGGCCAAAATTCAAAACCCATTTATAAGAATGCAATTTTCTTATGCTATAGCCTACACTGGGTATTTTAGTCCTAAAATGATGTAATTGTAGCAGTGGGGGAATATTTAGACTTTGGGAAGGGGGAGGGAAAAGTCATCATCCAACTAAAAAATGCAAAGTTTGTTAAAAACAACCATTTCTTTCTTCCAGCATGATGGATTTGAGTTTTTTTTTTTTTTTTATGCAAATCTATTACTTAAATCCTCAAAGACCTTGTTAATTTTTTAACTCAACTTTCTTATGATGGAGGAATGTCAAATTGGTGCCATAAGAAATATTTCAGTCTTAATTGGCACACGGTACCATTTAAGGAGATTGGTGAAAGCTAAGTAGCTTATTAGAACCCTTGATCAACACCTAGAGCCTGGTTGGTAGTGGTGTTGTTAGGAGACTGGTTGGTGAAAGTATTGTTGATATTTTAATCCATGGATAGGGTGCTTTCCTTACATGTTCAAATTTGTAGTTGCTTTTATTTTTCAAAGTGACGCACTGTTCGAAATATGTTTTCCTTATTATCTATGTTATTGGATCATTTATGTCTTTTTTTTTTTTTGTTAAACTGCATTTTTTTTTTATAGTTTTTGTGTATGAGGGCTTGATTGGCAAGTCTTATCCATTTGAGATAGAGCTGATTGAAATAGAGCTGTTTCAATTGGACTATACAAATAAACTATTTGGTATGTCTGATTCAAACTCAATTAGAAATAGCAAACTTGTCATACTTTGAAAGTTGTATGGGCAAATTTGTCATAAAGTAAAACTAGTACAGGAAAATTTCTTATAATGTAAAAGTAGCACAGGCGTTTGTCATATTAGAAGTTACATGGGCAAATTTGTCAAATAAATAAATAAAACAGTGTCTGATTGCTTTGGACATTTGTGTCTATTTGAAAAAAATTACCTTTTGGTTACTTTTTGAAAAAGAAGCAAAATGTCTTAAAGCTGATGAATCAAACATCCACATGAACTTTGCTTAACAGTCTAAAGAACCAAGAACATTTATTTGAATCACTTTTCAGTTAAATAGACATGAATGGCACTTACATATTTATAATTTTATTCACATGCTTTGTACTCTCCTGTCATAATATGATACTTAAGGGGTGGTTCATAACCGTCATAGTTCTATTCACATGTTTGAACTGTTGATAGACATCTTAGCCACGGGTAGGATATGTCTAGTTGTATATAATGCTGTGGTGTTTAGTCTCAAATCTCAAACCCTTAATTTGTGGCACTTACAGGCCATTTCTCTTTCCTACAAAAAATTTTATACATAAAACTTTGATAAACATTTTTTTTATATTTCACATTGCTTACAGAATATTGAATTGGAAAATGGATTGAGGATGGCAGCCAAGGCAAAGGTTCCTTCAGATCCCAACGCATGGCTTCAAATGCGAGAAAATTATGAAGCCATAATACTTGAGGATCATGAATTTTCTGAATCACATGAAATAGAGTATGCTTTGTGGCAGTTGCACTATAGACGAATAGAAGAGTTCAGAGCGCACATCAATTCTGCTTCAGCATCTCTGGGATCAATCGCATCTAAAGGAGGGAAAGGTGTTGTTCGACCTGATCGAATAAAAAAGATACGCTCTGTTTTCAAAGGCTTCCTTTCAGAAGCAACTGGATTTTATCATGACCTGATTTTGAAAATAAGGGCAAAATATCGGCTGCCACTTGGATATTTTTCTGAGGGTCCAGAGAATCAAATTATTCTGTCTAAAGATGTGAAGAAATCTGCTGAGATGACGAAAGGCTTGGTATCTTGTCATCGTTGTCTAATATACTTGGGTGATCTTGCTCGTTACAAAGGTCTATATGGTGAGGGGGACTATGCTACTCGTGATTATGCTGCTGCATCGAGTTACTACATACAGGCAGCTTCTCTTTGGCCATCAAATGGGAATCCTCATCATCAGGTATCTCCCTCTTTCTCTCTCTACATGCACATGTCTATCCATATATACTACTTTGGCTGTCTGTCTCTCAAACGTCATTGATCACCTTCTTTTTGTCCTAGCACTAGCATTTTGGCTCAACATCATTTCCTGTTTAAACTTTGAACAATGAATCTGCCAGTTTTTTTTTTTTACTTATTTTGAGCATGGATAAATTGTGCCTTCCATAGCTTGCGATATTGGCATCCTACTCAGGAGATGAGCTGGTCGCAGTTTACCGTTACTTTCAGAGTTTGGCAGTGGATAGTCCTTTCTCTACAGCAAGAGACAACTTGATTATTGCATTTGAGAAGGTATTTCTTCATCTCTTTTTTAATTGCATCGTGAGGTTGGAAATGCGAACTTTGATATGCTCTGTAAAACCTGTAATAACACACCCCCCTCACACCCCCACCCACACACACACACACACACAAAAACAAAAAAAAAAAAAAAAAAAAAAAAAAAAAAACCATTGTTATATTCTTAACCGATTGGCTTGATTGTATAAGTTGTGTAACAGCAAGTATGCTGATAGTTTGACTCACTTATGTTTGTTAACTTTGTCATTAACTGTTCGCTATTTGACATATATTGCCAATTTTTGTTTGAGCAGAACCGTCAGAGTTATTTCCAACTCCCCAGGGATGCCAAAGTTTCTTCAACCAAGGCAGCATCTGGGCGAATGAATGGAAGAGTGAGAGGCAGGGGGGAAACCAGGAACCTAGCTAAAGATGTTACTGTAGAGTCTTCTTCTGTAAAAGAAAGAGCTTTCTGTATCCAAGAGATTTACAAAGCTTTTTGTGTTCGATTTGTTCGACTAAATGGCATTCTTTTCACCCGTACGAGGTATCTTATTTTCATCATTGGAATTGTTCCCTCCCCCCTTTTTGCACATGATCTGTGACGTAACATTTTGCGTATTACTCTTTTTCTAGCATGGAAACATTTGGAGACATCTTCTCTTTGGTAGTAGGAAATTTGCATGATCTTCTTTCTTCTGGGCCAGTAGAAGAGCTGAATTTTGGTTCTGATGCTGCTGAAAATGGACTTTTCATTGTTAGGCTTATTGCCATTCTCATATTCACAGTTCACAACGTCAGTAGGGAATCAGAAGGTCAATCATATGCTGATATCTTGCAGCGTTCAGTTCTGCTTCAGAATGCATTTACTGCTGCCTTTGAGATCGTGGGACATATTCTCAAGAGATGTGTACAATTACAGGATTTATTGTCAAGCTATCTATTGCCTGCTGTTCTAGTTTTCATGGAGTGGTTAGCTTGCCATCCAGATATTGCAACCGGTGTTGATGTTCAGGACAAACAGGCAGCAGCTAGATCATTCTTCTGGACTCAGTGCATATCTTTCTTGAACAAGCTTATATTGAGCGGGGTGGTGTCCATCAGTGGTGATGAAGATGAAACTTGCTTCTCAGACATGAGTAGGTATGATGAAGAGGAAACTGGTAATCGTCTTGCATTATGGGAGGACTTTGAACTGAGGGGATTTTCTCCTCTTCTTCCAGCACAACTCATTTTGGATTTTTCAAGGAAGCATTCCTATGGAACTGATGCTGGGAGCAAAGAGAAAAGAGCCCGTGCACAAAGGCTTCTAGCTGCTGGAAGGGCTCTTATTAGTGTGGTTCGTGTTGATCAGCAGGGGGTATATTTTGATCCAAAACTGAAAATATTTGCAATTGGTGTTGAGCCTAAAAGGTCTCAGGATGAATTGATTACTGCAGATATACCCATATCAAATGATATTAAGCATGAAATTCCAGTTGAGAAAACAAGGGATGCGAGGACTATGCAATCAACAAGGCAGTTAAATATGGAAGGGGAGGAAGAGGATGAAGTGATAGTTTTCAAGCCTACAACAGCTGAAAAGCATGCTGATGCGAGTGCTCCAAACTTGACTTCTGTCGAGGTTCTTAAGTCTGTTGAGAATTCTTTCAAAGGTGACCGCGCAAGTTACTCTGGAGCCTTTTCTACATCGCTTACTGATCCTCAGCTGCAGGCATCTATTTTAAATGCCAATCCGCAACTGTCCATGTCTTTCTCAACTGTTATCCCACAGTCATTACAGCATATTAATTCAAGCACTTCAAAGTGGAGTGTGGAAGAGCAAACATCATTCGCTGATGGATTGAGAAATTTGAGCATTGCTGGAAATGTGGTACTGGCTAAAGCTGAGCTGCAGAAAGACTCTGGTGTTTCACAGCCCCTTTCATTTCCACTTCCCTTTTCCCTATCCACAAATTTTGCATCCCATGGAATGTTATCAGGTGTGACGGGAGTTGCAGCAACTGTTATACCTTCTAAGTTTGATTCAATTATGCCTTTTGGAATAAATGCCAATGATCAGATTGCAAAGCCACCAAATTTGCCTACAGTTCCAAGGAAAAGTCCAGTTAGCCGACCTGTAAGGCACTTTGGGCCCCCACCTGGGTTCAGCCCGGTTCCTCCTAAGCAGTCCAATGACTCTGTGGTGGGTTTGGCTTCGAAGAACGAGAATCAGCTGGTGGATGACTATAGCTGGCTCGATGGATATCGGTTGCCTCCTACTGAAGGCATTGATGCAAATAATCCCCTTAAACATGTGAATAATGTGCACTCACATGTTCATGGCATTAGCAATAGCACAACTGGTATGGTGAGCTTCCCTTTTTCTGGAAAACATCTTGCAAGTGTGAATGCTGAAGTGGAAAACCAGGTAAGAAAGTTGGATTATCAGCTTGTTGAGCATCTGAAGCTTTCAAAGGAGCAGCAGTATCAACAAATCCAGCAAGGAGTTCAGCAGTTGCCTGATCAATATCAAGGGCAGTCACTGTGGTCAGGTCAATTCTCCGTGTGAGACACTTTGTATCGGAAAAAAGACGGTATGTTTCTTTTTTGGTCATATGTTTCCACCCACATCATGGTCAACATTTTCTGTGTTCCTTCTAACAGTCTTTTAATAGTGTTCTATGGAACTTGACTGATTTTATTTTCTTCTGATTAAGGTCATGGATAATCTATTCTGGTGATAGGCTTGCAGCTTGGTGCTGTGAGTTGAGTCTCCACCTTAGCAGACCTTTCAATGTTGTTGTCTCTATCGGAGCATGGATAGTGATGGGAGCATTGCAGGCTTGTGCCTTGGTACAGGTGAGTTATTTTTTAATAAATTTTGTTACCATGTATTACATGACAGTATCACACTCAAGGATATGATCGTCAGGTTTGATGACAGCATAGTGTACATGCCAGGTTCAGTTACTATATTGTTAGAACTTGATAATTAATGATACGATCTATGAGGCAAAATGTTCCGTGTAAGTGAGAGATTTTGGCATCTATAACTGGGGCCCATACGTGACAATCCTAGCACACCCTTTTATTGCTCATTGTATTGCACGGTCTCCCATTTGAGTTCTAACTCTTAGATTCTCTTTCTCCAATTCATCATCACCAAATTAGAGAAAGAGAAGTTAGAACTTAAAGGAGATTCTCTTTCTTTAATCATGACTTAAGGAAATATTAAGTTTTCTAATGTAATTGGGATTTCCTAATGAGTTAAGGAAAGGGGAGATTTTCCCTTAAAAGAAAGGGTGGCATCATCGCAAGAACCTCTAATTGGTACAAAAAAGGGGCACAGGAAGAGAGAAGCTAGAGTTCTTCCCCTTGGAAACCTATACTAAATCTTGTTATAGGTTGATAATGACATCAATTATTTAGTTCAACCTCAATTGTGCGTAGTGAATATGATGTGGTTGATCCTCGCGGGCAACCTCAAATCTTCACAATTGGGTGTGATCTAGATCGATGCCTGGTACATCTGCGAGTTTGTAGAGACCTAATCATCACCCACCAAACCTTCTGCATTGCGAAAGGCTAACAGTTTGGTCATGAAAGCAAGTTCTTTCAAGTTTCAACTAAAACTCGTTGCTGATTCATCAGCAGCTTTTTCTCTGATGGAGGTCAGGGAATAGAGAATCTGTCAATAAAGATTTAATCCATTAAATTATCATTTAGATGACCGAGGACATGAAATTTTAGAAAGCGGTGTTGATGAGGTGCTATCACAGTTCTCAAATGTAATATTGGGTGAGTGGATGGGTAGGGGGTGCGGTGGAGGCAGTCAAATATTTTAATAATTTTTCAAGTAATTGCTGCATCTCGCTCTCTCTCAAAGAAAAACCTGCATGTAGTTCCATCATCCCATTTTTTTCCTTTCACATTGTTGGGAAAGTACCAGTGTAGTCTTTTCATAGATTGAACCGATCAATGATGTTAGAAGCCTCATCTCTTTGCTGGTTTTATCAGCAGGTGCAGAGCTCTCCAGACTGGAGGGAAAGGGACAGCAGGTCGGTCTCAATGATGATATAACTAGTTGTCTTGTTTTGGTTGGATGGTCAAGATGCTTTTAAGTGTGTTAAGATCTGGGAAAGGGCTTGAGCCTTCACAACATGATATTTCTACGTCAGGTGGTGGAGCGGAGAAGTGCTTATGCTATATTGCAGCTGCAAAGTTACCTGAAGTCTTATTCTGCTGGAGATTTGTATGCTTCTTGTTCCTGCAGCAGCAGAAGCTGATCTACAGGTGGTTAGCAGCCAAAAACCTTTCTAAATGCAAGCGTGCTTTAAGTTTGTGGGTGCTCGTTGTTATGGTTAAATTATAGTAGAAGGGAAGAACCATATGTCTATATATATAATACTCAAATATAATAATAGCTCAAGGGAGGAGCACGGTAATGATGGGTGTGGTTTGTAGTTTATGTTACCACCTTTTTTTTTCTTTTTTTTTTTTTTTCAATTATGAATCTTGCTGCATAATTATAGAATACTTTATTTTCTTTCTTTTTCTTATATTGAACTGCTGCTATGAACAGTTGTTTGGCTTATTAAAACGTTTTGGTTTGTGTATTATGAATTTGACTCTCTCTCTCTCTCTCTCTCTCTCTCTCTCTCTCTTTCTCATATATGTTAACTTTGGGTTTCCATATATGGCATCTTTCACAAGATTTTTCAAAAGGAGTTTGACATGTCCCAGGAAATCTAATGATTAGGTCTTACCATTTATTCATCCAAGTGAAGAGATGAATGATGAATCCCTAGGTCTATTATGAATAAAATGTTGGGGCATGATCCATGATAGTTGATAGTCTCTCACATGAGGATGCTTTGTTAGGGTTGAGTTGTGTACTGCCTTAATTCATGTTGCAGCCCCTGCGCTGAACGGATTACACTTATTCTGTGGAGATCACATGAACGGCGTCAGTAGATACATGAGAAGGCTTAAAGAAAGTTAAAGGCCGAATTCATTGTTGAGTGTGGAGTCCATTGTATTTGCAAACCCTAGCTATAGATGCTAAAGTAGGGTAATTCTTTGGTTATGAGCTATAAATTTTGAATGCAT
Organism: Litsea cubeba; assembly: GCA_012931725.1. Taxonomy (NCBI): domain Eukaryota; kingdom Viridiplantae; phylum Streptophyta; class Magnoliopsida; order Laurales; family Lauraceae; genus Litsea; species Litsea cubeba. Next base: position 91,425,676 of record CM022948.1, on the reverse strand, counting down.
TCATGATTAATTTAGGAAACATATGAAAATATGATGGGTCCACTGAATGATTCAAATGATTTCTAAAAAAAGGTTGAAAAATGAGTCTTGGGGTTTTGGAACAATTTTTATTTTATTTTTTAATTTTCTTTTCAGTTGCAACTGAAGGAGAAATTATAACAAGAAGAAAAAAGAGAAGAAAGGTTGGGGGTAGGCCTTGTATGTCTTTTTAATATGGATGGAGCCTAGCAAGGGCTAGCTGTATTAGTACTACATTTACAGTGCAACGTGAGAAATAAGGACGAAGGGCAGTTTGGAAAGGCTAAACTCTCGTTTCTCTTTATTTATGTTTCTTGGCGTTGGGGTTAATTAGAATAGGATACTTTACCTCCCAACTCAAGGAAAGTGAAACCTTAGAATCATTTGATTTTATCTTTCCTTTGCATGGGCCAGCGCTGGAATGCTTTCCGGCGAGGTGAAAACTTACCTTTTGATATTTATCTATTCTTTACCTTTATCTATCTGCATTGGTAAGGCTCATAATCATTACGCTGAGATCGTTATTTTACAGTTGAGTCTTGTCTGTTTTTGACTGAGGTGATCAGATTTTAAAACTATATTGAACAATTATTTATGGATGATGATGGGGATAATATATATCCTCTTTAAAAGGGGAAACCAAAGAGTTGGATATTGTGGGACCCAAAATGCTGCATTACGAATAAAGTCCCAAGCACTAAAACATTATACTTGCAACCGAAAAAAGAGAAAAAATATAAAATAAAATAAGGCATTTGCTATACTCGGCATGCGAAGATGATCCATCTGAAGAACCACCCCTCTGCCCCGACAGAAACTAGTATGACATAGCGAGTGGGAAGCTAGCTGTAGCCAAAATCTACACCAATTAAGCACAAAAAATAATCAGCCAAAAAACTTCCATGATGACTCTCGGGGTTTTTTTTTTTGTGCAATCACATTTCCAGGGAAGCATTTGTATAATATCCTGTGTTGGGGTGCATACGGCTTTCTCAAGAAAGATACAAAATATTCCTATTTTTTCTTGTTAAGGAGGATTTGGAAGTCTTACTTCTTTGGCTTTACACAAACATACCCTTAAAGTTCTAATAACCTATGTCTATCAATTTTCTCCCACCAATTGCCAAGGGATCCATTTTTGACACCTAAAGAATGGACAGATCTGTTCATTGTTGCCTTATCAGAAAAAGAAGCACACTTAAAATAGCATCCAGTTTCTTACATTAAGACGTTTGATCCTCCGAGTGTCTTTCATATGATTTCACAGTAAGAGTTAAACTCCACAGTGAAGTCCATCATATTTTAATATGTGTTCAACCTAATTTTCACTTGAGTAAAACTGTAGGACATCTTTTACTTAAGGAAGGCATTATTTTGAGGAGGTCAGATTTCAATAGATATCCCCCACAGCAGTTATACTCGGAGAATCCGGACTCTACATCAATGGCTCCAAATGCCATTCATGCTTCTCTTTCACCCTGTAACCAGGTGGGTCCACCCCTCAGACAAAAAAAAAAAAAAACGGCCCTTTAGCATCATATCCACTTCTAAAGGGATTAGAGATCATATTAATGTCGAGCCCAAATGATTCATTCGGCCGGGCATCTCCCACTTTTAACCATCTTGAGAGAGAATGATAATTTTATTATGTATCTTGAAAATTGATGATGATGATGATGATGAGGAGAAACCAAAGTGTTAGGCATGGTGGGACCCAGATATTGCATTAGGCAATCTCACTCAAGCTGCTTATTGAGTTATTGAGTTATTGTGGTTAGCTCGGCCTGGCTACAACGTACACACACAGTCCCAAGTCCCAAGCACTAGGCATTTACATTACATGGCATCCCAAGATGGTCCTTCTCAACAGCCTGCTGCTGCTCCTGAAATCACCGATAGCGGTAGCGGCAGCAAAGTCGTCGATGTCGTCGACGTCATGAATGTCACCCTAACAGAAGCTAATGATCACCAACAGATAAGAGACGACCTGTTCGTCAATGTCATGGATGGCGATTGGGATGCTGTTGTAGAAACCTACCTCAAGCACAAAATCATCGTCCAAACTGCCAAGATCACCAAATCAAAAGAAACGGCCCTGCATATTGCCATCATGGTCAACAAAACAGAAGCAGCAAAGAAGCTCCTGGAGCTTGTGGATGCCAAGATGATCAAGGAAATGAAGAACGAGAGAGAAAACAACCCCCTCCATCTTGCAGCCGCGCGTGGGCAGGTATGTAGCGTTGGTGTGTTCAAAATTTAAAACTTCAGCTCGCTCCATGCAGGGTTTTTTTTTTTTTTATTCTTTCTTGAACAGGTTGAGATTTGCAAGAGCATGATGGAAAAAGACGAAACACTGATAGGGGCTCGAAACAAAGACGGGGAGACGCCTCTCTTCCTAGCGGCGCTTTATGGGAAGAAAGGAGCCTTCTACTCATTGCATTCGAAGTGCTCCATTAGCGGACTTCACATTGCCCATGATATCTCACACTGCAGAAGGAATATTGATGGAAACAGCATTCTTCATGTTGCCATTCTTGGAGAATATTTCGGTATGAAACCATGTGATCTGCTGTATCTAGTACTCATCATATTATTCAAACATTAATTAAGTAATAGTCTTGGGTTTCTGCATTGCATGTAGAGTTGGCGTATCAGATAATGCATTGGTACCCGGAGCTTAGCGAGAAAAGGAGTAAGAACGAGAAAGGGCACTCACCTCTCGAATTTCTTGCCAAGAATCCCTCAGCTTTCAGAAGCGGATGCCACTTGCGACCACTTGATGATTTCATCTACAACTGTAATTAACACATCTCTCTCTCTCTCTCTCTCTCCCTCATTTGCGTGTTTTTTTTTTCTTCTTTATTAGACCATCAGCAAATAGGACAAAAAAATCACATTGTAAATTCCCTGAGAAAATCAAGTTCAATGGACCATCAACAAACACCCAAAAGAGATTGGATTGCAAAAGAGACTGAGGGCATTGAAGTAATACCTCTCTTGTGTTTCATGAATGGATCACAAGTAATGCTAAGCAGAGGGAGAGTTTGGTGGTTGTTATGCTCACAAGGGAGTGAGATGACTTCAACCTTACAAGTTCTCTTGCAAACATCTTTTCAAGAATCAAATCAGTTCAACCGTTACACATTCTCAAATATAAAACACCCATTTGAGCCACCCGAATGAAACCCATTCCTATCCCAATCCAGATCTTGTCCTTGATCTGAAAACTCCACATCCATGTCCATGAATCGATTGATCTAAAGTCTGCATGGAACCCCTTATCAATTTCCTGCAACCAAAAGTCTAGTTCCAGGTGTTTGCTAGTTGTTTAGACATGAATAAGATTGACCCTTACACTGGTTGACAGAGGGAGGGAACTGTAATAAAGTTGTCTAGCAATGCATTGGGGCCAGTATTATTTCTTCTTCCTTGTCCTTTCCTTTTCTTAGTGATTATCTTTTTGGTAGAGAATATTCTAATTAGGAAATTTGTGGTTAATTTAGGATGTGATCAGTAAGATATTGATATCGGATATTCAGATGAGATCAGGAAAGAGCTTAATTTGTTAGATGCTTGTTGGTTATATGATAATATTAGAAAAGATCATGTCCATGACAAATTGCATGATTTAATCTCCCTAATTATAATATATTAAGCTGAAAGGTTTTGGATCTAATATTGACTATCGGTTATAATTTTGACTAACGGTTATGTAATTACTCATGCAACTACCCACTTATTTTTTTCATCAAACCATTCGTGTTTCAGTTGTTCCTATATAACTATACAATTTTTGTTCCAATTTCTAATTTATCCAACTTGCCCTATGGAAAGAGGTAAATTTTTTTAATATGTGATTATTTATTTTCCAGTGTAGGGAGATACCATGTTGAGCGCGGGTAATTGGGCTAATTATCTCCTTAACTAAATGTCATTTGTACTTACATATAGTGCACTGTGCACTCTTCCCATAGAAATATGTATATTGTGTTTTATCAAAATTTTGCCTCTCAAATTTCATAATGTTATCTTTTTATTTCCAGGTTCAACTGTTGAACATCTAAACCGGGAGTTACCCTCTGACTTCAAGGAACAAAGCCCAGAACACACCTTTCGTATCCCTGAGAATTACAGAGCCTGCTTCGACTTATTTGAGATCTTGCAAAAGGCTCGCAAAATTTTTTGTAAGGCAGTGGTTATTGTGAGACTGGGATTTCTAAAACAGTAGAAGTCCTGACTCAAAAATTTTAGTCTTGGAATTATTTTCTGTTTGAAATGCTGTCAGGATATCTAAAATGCTGTGTGTTCTTTAGATGTTTGGTGAGATATCCAAGGTTCCAAACTGGCTCTAAGGTCATAAGCATATACCATGCTCATAAAACATAATTTTGGAACTACTAAAGTTGAAACTATTATGTAGCTTACTATATCTGTCCCATTTTCTACCTTATTCACTAAAAATAAGCCCATGCATGTGGATGGGTCATATGGTTAAAAAAGTAAGCCTTGCTATGTTGTTGTCACCGTAAAACGGTGAGGGATAGATGTGCATGAATATTTCCCTATATGTATATATATAAGAGGAATGTTCATATGCATTCATCTCTTACCATATTATGGTGAGGGACAACTTGCTAGGGACCAGTTGGGGCCCTACTGATCACGGGACTGGAGAATGAAAAGAGACATTTTGGATGGACTCAAATATCAAGTTTGGGGGTCAAAACATAAGATAGTGTTGATCTTCAGGGATTCTAGATTTAATTAAAGCATTACAATAAATATAATGGTTGAGGTATCTACATTAATAGATTTTTAGGGTTTCTAATTGATACCATAAAAATCACAGTAGTTGATGTCCAGAGTAAGGCTGTCAATCGAGCCCTCCTATGAGGGCTTTTGTCTTCCTTAAAAAACCCAAGATCCGGGCTTGGACAAAGTTTTTATAAGCCCACAAATTTGAGTGCCGGGCTTGGACAATACTAGGCCTATCCAGGCCCAACCCTCTTATTTTTCCTTTTTATATAGATATGAATTTATGTGAGCATATATTTAGATTTATTTGAGCATATTTCTTATTTGATATACTAATTTTTTTTATGATTCTTATGTGAATTTTGTGTAGATAAAACATGCAAAATTCTCTCTGTTTTTTTTTCTTCAGTGGCTTATCAACATATAGTTGTTGTATAGGTGGATGTACTTGAGCATACATGTGGATTTGTTTGAGCATGATTTTATGTGTGTGCTTAACAGTGTGGGATCGCTTTTCTTTAGTTACTGGGTCTGATGTTTAGTCTCATATTGAGAATCAACTCCTATGGTCCCCCTCATATTAAGATTGTAGTAACTTCATGTTCTTGTTTTGTTGCATTGCATTGACAGTCTTAAGCTTAGATAAAAGAGGGTTAATGCCGGGTTTGAATTTAGTGCCCAGTGGTGATCCTTGCCCAGGGCCAAAAAAGGGCCTTGGCCTAGGTTGTGCCCAAGGGCCTGGGGCCACCCCGAGCCCGGCCAGCATTTGTTGATATTCAGGGCCTGGACAATGTGGAAGCTGGTTTCAGCGTGGGTTGGGTTTTGTTGATTTGAAGGTTAGAACTTCTGAGAGGTTCGATTTGGATTTCGCAGACTTGTTTTCTTGTTTCTCTCCCTGGTCCAATGAATTCCAAGCAATGGTTCTCCTCCTGGTAATATTTGGTTAAGGTGTCAATGTGTCATACAGACTTCATTGAATAATATACAGAGAATTTTAATTCTCTCTGTTTCTTCCCTTTGATTCCTAACCATGTGGTGGTGAATTGCTTGTGTCCTTGCGATTGGTTGAATAGAATCACCTTCTTTCGTGACAACCACAGTCTAAGAAGTAGCAGTCACATAAATCCAACTGTTACAAGTAGGATCTGAATAGCAGTTTCCTGTTCTGGGTTATTCTCACAATTCCTGTTCAGCTTGACTCAGCTTGAGTATGACTCAATTAAAGTCTTGGCTTGAGCTTGTCTTGATTAAACTAACATTATAACAAAAGCCAATCAAGCCCAGCCTGAAGCTCTGCATGTTTATAATCAAGCTCAAAACGGCAAAGGGAAAACAGGCCAAGCTCAAGCTTGATAAAAAGGGAAACAAGGCTGAGCTTCAGCAGTGAATCAGGCAGTCGAGCTCGATAGAAATAGGTTAGCGATTGCGCTTGTGAAGTGGATCAGGCCGTTGAGGTCAAACTCAAGCTCTGTCCAGCTTGACTTTTTAATCCCCTTATGTACAATTATTGCAATCAGATTGCTTTTCTTTTCCTCCTCCTCCTCCTCCTCCTTTTCTATTTACAAATTTAGATATTTTTCTTGAAGAAATACCTCCAGAATGCATGTGTCAACATTCCTTTTGTTCTTGTAGTTACCCATGCAAATCCGTTCAAGGCTCACAGGAAGGAAAAAGACATAGAAAACCTGTCATTGTCTACAGAATCTAAATGTAGGTATACCACCCAAATGTAAGTACATAATTATTTTTTTTGGGCAAAAAAAAAATATTGTTTTAAGAACCGCAGATGGTCATTTTACATGAAGAAACTGGCGAGTGTGATTGACATAGAGAAAATGCACTACCACATATGAATCTTCTCTTCAAGGAGATGAATTTTGTTTGGCAATGAAATATAATGGGATTTCTAACAGGAAAAGATATACATAAAAGGGATAGGATTTTTCAAGTTGAATTGAATCTCATTTTTGGTATGAAAATGGCATCAAATAAACTCAGTTGAATTTGTTAGACAGACATTTATTTTAGGCTTTTGGTGCCACCAAAAACCGAACAATGATGTGATTTTGTCATTTTATCTTACCAAATATATTGTTCTATTTTATTGAGAATGAATTAGCTATTTGTAAAGTAAAATAAAGCATTAACCTGAACAAGGACTCTCCAGATAACCTAACCACATAGTAACTTTAATCTAATCCTAATCAAATCTGATAATCAATTCACATTATAAATGTAATCTAATTTAAATATCTAATCCTAATATAATACAGACTCATCATCATCATAATCGTATATACTTTTCTTAATACTCTCTCTCTCTCTCTCTCTCTCTCTCTCTCTCTCTCTCTCTCTCTCTCTCTCTCTCTCTCTCTCTCTCTCTCCATTTAAATTTGTAGTTTTCTACTCTACAACCTTTGAATCTGAGCTCTTCCGTTGTATATTTATGCACTAAGTATTCAGATTATTAACAAATTAGATATTTTATTTGACGAAATACATTGATAATGAGATTTGTTATGTTCTTACTGTTTCCCTTGTAGTTTCCAGTCCAAATCAATCGGTGGCTCCAAGGGAGAAGGGAGATAAAGATGTTGAAAATCAGTCTTCCCCTGTACAATCTAAATGTTTGCCTAAACGATCTAAAGGTAACTAGAGAGCAATAACACTACTTGAACTTTCTATTAGAAGATAGAAGTGGGCCTCAATCGACATTTTTTTAAATAAATAGAGTACTCCGTTTTCTCATTCAACCCAATAGAATACTTCTGTTACTCCTTTCGCTCCCTCCTGATTAAAACATAGCCCTCCACGCATACTTCTTCTAAATTTAGGGGAGCAAATCAGGTTCAAGTGCAAGTTTTGTACGCGTTTTATGGAGGTCTCACTGCTGATTAGAATAAATTTGGGTCACGTTAATACACAACAATACAAGGGATGCCATGATTTTGTACCATTAGATTTAAGAAGGTGGTCGATCTCATTCATTCACTTGTTGGCTTCTCATACGGAATTTATATGCAACCTAATGTAACAAGTGGGTTCTAATAAAGATGGAAATAATCAAGTCAATGCAACAACTAAGACCCTAACTAGTGATTAGTGAAACAAGATTCGGAGTCTGGTACCCAAAGCCAAACCCAACTTGGGTCAGTTGAATTTAGGACTGCATCTTGACTGAATGAATTGGTTTGATATAATTGTGACTAGCCAAAGGCTATTTATAAAGTACAACCAAAGATGTCTACTCAAACTACAAACCCTCTTCATACACAAGGAAATCTAATCTCATAACAATGGATACTCTAATAACATCATAATCGTAGCAACAAAATTCATTTCGTTTCGGACGAATTTTCCGAACTATTTAGATTTGTCCATTAAAATCCACTAACAAATTCGCCTATCGTTCCAGTTTGAACAAATCCCAAATTTTCCAAAATTCATTCTAGTTTGAACTTTATGGTTGGACTTTTGACTTTCGAGTGATGTATCTAAATTCTAGGCTCTATGGTTGTGCTGAATATTTGAAGCTTTAAAATTTATGGTTGTTGAATTTTATGAGTACGGTCCATAATTATCACAAAATTTTGTTATGTTGACAATAATATTATTTGTTTAATTTTTTATATCACACATGCCACATTATGAGTTGATTTAGTAGAATAAACTAAATGTATCAAATCCTATTTTTAAATTTTAATAGTGATGTTATATTTTTCTAAATTTCATATTTTTTTCCAAAACGTTTATCCTGTTGCAATTGAAGACGAGAATCAGGACAAGAAGAATGTGGTATTGTTAGCTGTGGAGAACAGACAACCTCGGGTGTACACCTTTCTGAAGAACAAGTACGCTACAAACGAGAGTATATTTCAGAAGGTAGATAAGGACGGCAATAGTGCCCTTCACTTGGCTGCAACCCTTGGCAGCTATCGACCTTGGATGATTCCTGGCGCAGCTCTACAAATGCAATGGGAGCTCAAGTGGTTTGAGGTATGGCATCTCCCACTCTCTCTCTCTTCTCCTTGAGTTAGGGCCTTATTTAGGCTCATTAAAACTTGGCAATGTTTTCTATGCAAATTAGGCTATCATGTGTTGGGCTTAAAACTCATTTTATATAATAGGATGCTTCCTGGAAGCATGTCATTCAGTAAGTACGAAACCTGATGGGCTAGGCTTGGATAGCTTGGATTGGCCTAACCCAACTCATCCCATGAAATCCCTATGTGAGCTTATCCGTGTGTCTGACGCTTAAATGACTAATTATTGATTTGGGCAGTTCATTAAAGTATCCATGCCCCGCCATTTCTTCACACGCCTCAACAACAGTGGTCGTACAGCAAAGGAGGTCTTCGTGGAGACACACAAAGAGTTGGTTAAGGATGGTGGAACATGGCTAACCAATACATCCCAATCATGCTCGGTTGTCGCTGCACTCATTGCAACAGTCGCTTTTGCTTCAGCCACCACTGTGCCTGGAGGTGTGAAAGAAGGCAGAGGTACACCGACACTTGAAGGGAAGCCTGCATTTGACGTATTTGCCATCTCTTCGCTCGTTGCATTGTGCTTCTCTGTCACCTCCCTAACCATGTTCCTGTCCATCCTCACTTCTCGCTACCAAGTTGAAGACTTTCACTACAGCTTGCCAACTAAGTTGATACTAGGCCTCACATCGCTCTTTGTCTCCATTGCTGCTATGCTGGTTGCCTTTTGTGCTGGCCATTTCTTCGTCCTTGCAGAGAGACTAAAATACGCGGCATTTCCAGTGTATGCAATCACATGCCTACCCGTAACATTATTTGCTTTTGCACAATTCCCGCTCTATTTGGATCTACTGAAGTCCACCATGGCACCAGTGCCAAAACGCAGTTATGAGGTGATTTCTATTTAGTACTTAATTTGCATGCACAGCCCATATCACAATCATCATACGTCTCCTACTTTTTTTTTTCCCACTTATTATTAGTGGTCTAGCGTACGTATACGTGCTTGATTTATTGACCTTTGAATCTGTTTGTTGTAGCTTGAGATTGATATGGCATTTTTGGGTTGTAAAGTTTGGGTGGTGTTATTACCCTAAACTTGGTTGTGTTGTCATTTCCTAGAATAGTACTTGAGATTTCTTAAATTTAATTATCTATGGATTACGGGCACTATCTATTTAGATTAGATTACATGATCCACAAATCAAGCAAGTTAATCCATCTGTAAGACTTCTCATTTATTGGGTGCATGGTCCCACAAGATCATGTTTAGATATAGTGCTTTTTTGTGTGTAATTAGGATTATATATATATTAGAGTGATGATGTGATTAGGCTTAATATTTGAGCTAACACTTTATTATAATCTATAAATAGCCGTTGGCTATTCTCAATAATGAAATATTTTGATCAAGAGTAGTCCCTAATTTTCCACAAGGATCAAAGGATTCAAAGCTCATTTATCAATGCTCTTTCCATTACAACTTATTGACTTTTCGCTATTATTGACTCACTGAATTCTCTCCATTTTTTATTTTTTTTTGTTTGGTACCAATAACGTCCATTTAAAAAGGTGGGGAACAAAAAGGTTTAAAAAGCATTACACCTTCAACAAGCTACTTCAGCAGCCCCAAGAAAGAAGGAAATAACTACAAAGGAAGAGCACTCAAACTACCAAGCTCTATCTCTCTTTGATGAAGGTGTTGGTTTAGCTTAATTCAGCTGTTGAAGGTGCTGGTTTTTTCCTTATCTCAGCTGTTCTTTGGTGTGGAGGAGTCTTGCTGCATTAATTGTAAGGGCAGGTTAGCTTTTTGTATGACAGTGTCTCATTTTTGTATGACAGTGTCTTTGGTTCTTTTCTTCTATCATCTGCCCCTGTTTGTTTTGGGTGCATTCTGTTCTCTTTTTGTTGGTTGTAATTTTCTCCCTAGGGGCTTTGCCATTTTCATTAATACATACTTACCAAATTGCAAAAAAACTACTAATACTAATTAGTAAAAGCAAGAAAAGGAACAGTTCTCTCCACACCAGACTTTGCCAACGCATCGGCGAAGCCATTAGTTGACCTTCCAATATGATGGAATTCCACTGAATTCTCTTTTTGCATCTTGCAGTTTGAAACTTACAATTGCATAAATTCAATCCTCCCCTTCAAATCGAGCACCATAACTTCTAGGAAATTATAGGGTTCCTGAGGGACCTAGTTCTCTAAGGTCCTCGTTTCTTCTCTCTTTTCTATTGATTGGTTTCGATGCATCATTGGGCACACACTGCACCAAGAGAAAGTTTTCGAACCACAAAAGCAAAAGCTCTCTTTATCTTGGGCATGAAAAGGCACTATGTGGTCCCACACCTCAGGTGGTAGTTCCTGTCTGATCCAATTGAGTGCATGTGCCATCTCATGCTGGCTATTCTAAGCAGGATTCGAAACCTACCCATTAGACCTTGCACTCCTCTAATCCTCTCATTTTTATTGTCCTCTCTTTCTAATTGGTTTCTCATCTTTTTAATCTAGTCCTATCATCTCTCTCTCTCTCTCTCTCTCTTCATGTTCCTTAATTAAGATCATGTCGGACCAAGTCTATCGTAGATCTCGGGCCTAGTCAGGGATGCAACCAGTTGAGTTGTAAACGCCCGAGCTAGAGAGCACTTATGGTTAGGAGTGTTCATGGGCGGTAGCCCAGGCTCTATCCTAGCCCAGCCCACTTTGAGTCAGACTTGGATATATAATTTGGACCCGTTCGTGGCCCAAGCCAGACCATGAACACCCCTACCTTGGCTCTACTTTTTGCTGATTTCCGAGTTCCGAGTTCCGATCGAGTCAACTGGCCGGCCGGGCACTTAACATCCTGATCCATCATACCATGACTGGGTGACTCAACCAACAGGAGACTCAATATTGGTGGGCCACAGCCTGCCAGCTCCCAACCATGGTCCAATCCCCAACCTAGAGGACTTTCCACATCCCATTCGATCGGCCTGAATCCCGACTACACAAAATCCACCACCCATCAAGATCAGGTTAACCCACGCTACTTAAGTCACAACAGCCCCAATATTGATAACCTCTTGTTTACTTTAAAAAGAATGAAAAAGAGAATAATTCCACACACGCTATCACAATTTCAACTTCAAGGAAATGCAGACAGACACAGTCGAGAAATAGAAAAATTCACTGTACAATGGATGATTATACAAATGAACAAATTAAAGATTCTTGTGTTGGCAATAAGCTTTCGGCTGATCTATTGATTAGTGATACTCCTCAAATGACTTGGGACTAATGGTATTTCATTTGGTAAACAAAACTCAAGAAAACATTAGAATTTGTATATTTCTTCATGTTTTTTTTTTTCTTTTGGTAGAAGTCTATTTCTTCATGTTAATTGACAAAATAAAGAAACTGGTGTACAGATTCTAGTGTCCATTCCCAGAAAAGAATATAATCTCTGGAGAGAAATAACAGCAGTTGTCCTTTTTTTTTTTTTTTTGGATGGTTTTATGATGAGAATGAGATGAAAGCCAACACACTCATTGTTGAGTGGTGCTGGCACCATTGTTTCACATGCAGTCATTATTAATTATAAAAATGTGGTAATTAACTAATTATAAGGGCATTGGCCAACCATAGTTTTCTTCTCATTTCTTCACCTACATTGAGAAATCTTCACTTTGTGATTTTCTCCACTTTTCTCTTCATCGAGATGGGCCTTAGTCTATTGCAGTGGGCACCCAAGCAAAAGTAAAAAGCTGAGTTTTTCCACCTATATTATTCTCGCAATGGGAATCTCCATGTCCATGGATGAATCCTATCTATTCATAGGGCTAATGAGATAGTATGAACACAATTTACTAGGTTTTATACATTTGGGTATAGTAACCAGTCGTCTAGTCCTAATAAAGTACACATAGTAAATTACCCTATTCCGGTTTTACAATCATTTGAGTAGCAATCACACCTTTGGCCAATCCTAGCTATCTTAATTTAAAATCGCAAATTTACTGCTATTATCCTTATATAAAAAAATAGTATTAAGGTTCTTAAATTTTAATTAATACTTATAAGCTTTTTTATATTTGGGCCAATTTGGTGACTACTACCTACACTTAAAACTACATATCTCAATTGAGTTAATAGCATTTATAAAGGACATAAAGGGATCTATCTACATTGGTTATAATGTCTCCAATAGCACCTCTAAAAGATTGGGTTATACTTATTTTATATTTTATGTGTGCTCTTAGCATTTTCCCCAAAATAAGAAAAAAAAGAATTGCCAAATCCCAACTCCTCAGATTTAGCAGTTTTGAGGCATTATACTATCCTGAATCTCCTTGTCACTTCTTATCATGTGAATATCATTGAAAATGATGTTTGACCTATGCTTTCTTCATGAATCTCGTTGCGTGCCTCATGTCATTTTTAAAAGTGATAAATTAATTAGAAGGGGTTTTTACTTACAAATTAATCACAATGCGACTAAGAAACAGTAAATATGTATATTTAAAAATATCAACAGATCGATAGAAACAATGGTACAGGGATTAAATAATTAGGCAAATCAGTTAAATGTATATTTAGATTCACATGCTTCATTGATAATCTGAGAAAGCTCAAGATGGTATTAGGCACTGTGATTTTTATGTGAAAACATTGCCAAATTTTGAAAATATCAGCAAGTTATGAGACTAATTCAAGGATGTCCAAATTCTAATTGCCTACACAAAATCTTTACAGACCATGACCGTGCGAGCCATTGTGATTAGAGCTTTTTGTATATATCCCCATAAGGTTAATAGGATTTGTAAATAGACCCCTGAGGTTTTAGCATTTGCAAATAGGCCCCTATATTTTAATTTTAATACCTTCTTGGTCCCCAAAATCAATAGTCTTCCAACCACCGTAGGATTTTAAAGTAAAATGACACTTTTATCCATCTCTTTTATCCTTATATGTATAATTTCAAAAGCTTGGACTCAATTTTTTTTTTTATATAAAACATGTAACATTAACAATTGCACTTAGTGGGATAGAACAACCCTACATAAATTCATTTTTTTCTTATCAATACAAGGCTCATTTCATTAAATCTAAATTGATCATGATGACAATCAACACCAGTACTTATAACCAGTTTTTATTTATCCAACCCACACATGACCCACCGTTGGATTGATGAATGTTTCAAAATACATGATTATGCTTCATGTGCAGGGGGTGTAAAAGAAATATTGAGGGAACGAGCAAATTTAAAAAATAAACATTAACTTTTAGAATTTGCGCCGGGGGGATTTAAGCTTTTCTCATATATGGGTGGGGGCTCCAGTCCTAAGTCAGCCCCTAGTCATGTGTATGATAGAATTATTGAGAGAAACCATTGATAATTGAGATAAAATAATGGTATTTTTATATAATAATATACTCATTTTTGTTTAATGGATGTAAGGGCAAAAATATCATTTATATAAAAACCCAACACAAATATCATGTTGGCTATCCATACTTGTTAGGATTATTGATTTTGGGGACATGAAAGGTATTAAAAAGAAAATGCAATGGCCTATTTACAAATACCTAAACCTCGGGGGCTTATATACAAATCCTACAAACCTTAGGGCGTATATACAAAAAGCTTTCGTGATTATTTATAAAATCACTTGTGTAACAGTACATAATTGGGCCTGTAAATAGAAGGTTATGATCACCCATTTTATAAACAAATGGAACTGGGCCTTGTGTATCCATTAAAACTTTAAAGCCCATAAATAGATAGTCATGGTCACCACGGTCTGCATTCAGAGGTTGTGAGTTTGAAACTGTACTACCATACTGGACCACAGAGAAATTTTATCCGACTTTCTCTCTTATACCTGTAGGAATTATTCTGGTCCAAAGTTAGGTACACCTACGTTATCATAATAAAATAAAAAGGTCATGATCACCCACTTGTGATCAGGGACTCATGTGTCCGTTCAAATTTTGAAGCCATGAATAGATGTTCATGGTCAGTGGTCACTCACTTGTATACACATCAAAACATATTTGGCCCTCCATATCTCCCGTTCCTCCCCTACTCCTATCTAACACCCATCTGACATGGGCCTCTGATCATGTTGCGAGGCATCCATTTCAAACTGTTCGTAGCCAAATTTTACTCCTGCCCTTTAATGCTACGTGGTGTCGTAGGAGAAGCAACACTACACCGACTAAGGCCACCAGCCCACCACCTGTTGTCAATCCCTTGATATCATCGAAGCAAACAAATTTGAAAGTAATCAAGAAAACCCAGTTCATGTTTTCGTCCCTTTATTACTCCTATATTCATTTCCAGGCCCCTTGTTGTTTTTGGACTATGAATCAGGTGAATAAGTATTCGCAAAGGTAGCAAACAATTTGAAGACAAAAGGAAGATGACGGTGGATTTAATTGCAGAAGATACCGTAGTGGTAGATAAAAGGAGGAAGACCACATACCATTTGATTTCTTATATGGAATTGCCAGAGTATTTGAAAGACAATGAGTATATATTGAGGTATTACAGAGCAGAATGGCCTTTGAAGGAGGCCTTCTTGAGCTTGTTTCGGTGGCACAACGAGACTCTTAATATATGGACGTGAGTATGTATTAATCTTGAGGTATTTCATATGGTTTTTGTTCTTTCAGTGAACTAATATTTTAACCTGTGAAGCTTAATTGTTGTTTTTTTCTGTTTTTTTTTTCTTTAGGCATTTGATTGGGTTTCTATTGTTCTTGGGATTGACTATAGCACATTTGGGGCAGGTGGCTAGACTGGGTGATGTTCTTAGCATGGATACAAGGTTTGTTCCTGGTTCATCTTCTTATTTGAGTATATTATAGGTCGATTTTATAGTTTTAGTGTAGGCAGAGTTCTTTAAAGTAACTAGCAAATCAGATTGAGGGTGATGGTGATGCCTTCTGTTTTCTTTTTCTTTTTGTAAGAACCAAGTTTTGTAAAAGTATTTCCTTTTTTTGAAGGGTTATTTCCCTCACAAGTATGAATTTTCTTTGCTTTGGAAATCGTAGAAAAAAAAAATTCATGATGGGGAATTTCGAGCATATATATTTGGTTGCATCTTTCTTAGTATTTCATGTTATTCTAATTTTTTAGGATTGTGATTTCATAAGTTGACTTTTTCCCATTTCTTGCTTGGGATACAGTTTCTCCAGAAATTAATTACCTGAGTGCAACACTGTTTGGATGCTTGGACTTCCATGGAGATGCATTTTTATTTAACGTGAAAGTAGAGTGCATTTCATACATTGATAATCCTTCTTTTTCTTTGGGAATAGGACAAAAAGTTACAGTTCACCTGCTTTGCTTTCAGCAGAGAAGTAGAACTGAAGAAGTCTAATACAAAAGAAAGAAAGGGGAAGTAAAACATAATTCATATCGAATGGTCATCCAAACATCCCTAGCTTTTTTATTTCTCAAAAATAAGGTACATTTCTATTTATATGGCAAGCAACCAAATGAAAACATCATTTTACCTAACTTAAAATTGACTATAGCGTTTTCTTGTAACAAGCACTTTCAATAAGCAGCACTAAATTGGCTACTAAGGCAACTTAAGTTTAAATAATCACCTTAAGAACAGACATACGTGAGAAAGATCATTGATTTGTTGGCATCAAAACCTCACACTGATTTCTAATTCTCATTAGAATTACCGATTTTGGGGACATTGAAGATATTAAAATGAAAGGGCAAAAATGTATCACTAAATACTCAAACCACAGCATCCAATTTACAAGTTCTATAAACCCTGGGAGCATATAAAAAAAATAAAAACTCTTTTATAATTGCACGCCAAAATTTAGAAAAGGAGAGTTAATGGCTTAGCATATCTGTTGTTTCAAAATAACATTTCTTGTCAGTTAATTAAATGCGTTAGCATTTTTTTATTTTTTTTGGTTTCACGTCTTTGGCAGATCTTTACAAACGGCTTCAGCGGCAGACACCTCTCACAATCCAAGCAATTTTCTTGGGGTAAGTCATGCAATTTTTCTCAGTAAGCTCGCTTGACTCGATGATCTTTAATAGCTAACTTAAGTCCGATCACTTGACCGAGTTAGATGGGTGCCCTGTCAATTGGTTGAGCCAAACAGGTGACCCACTCCAACTCAACCTATTGGGGTGGGTTTGGTAGTTGTTTAAATAGGTTCAGGTGGTACAAGTTTCTAGATTAATTTCAAGGCAGCTTTAAGTGAGGTATATGGTTTACCACAACCATATCAAACCCACCCTGTTGTATTTCCAATGTGTACCCAAGTGTTTTTAGAAGCTTGAAAACTTGACCAACTCTGGAAGATCCTGGAGTCTTAAGTATGGGCGAGTCTGGAGGAGGAGGGTCGAGTCGGTGGTTGACTCGGCCAACTCTGAGCTAAGCCCAAAAGAGTTTATGAACATTTTCATGTAGGGGAGCTCTATTGACACTACGGTTTTTGCTCTTCCCACCGCGGAAAAAAAAACATTTCCTAAACTACCCCTCCTCCTCCTCCTCCCTCATCTTCCCTTCCTCTCTCAGCCTCCACCACCAACCCCCCCCCCCCCCCCCCCCCTCGCCCGCCGGGGGGGGGGGGAGCCCCAGCCGGCTGGCCCCCCTCCCCCTCCCCCTCTTCTTTCCCTCTCTCCTTCCCTCCCCTACTCTTCTTCTCCCTCCCCCTCCCCCTCCCAGGGAGGGAGATCGACCGGCAGTCGAGGGCGGAAGCCCCAAAGGGGAGGGAAGGAGAGGGAGGGAGAGAGGGAGAGAGGAAGAAAGAAGGAGAGGGGGAGGGAGGCCAGCCGGCTGGGGCTTCCGCCCCCGGTTGCCGGCCGATCTCCCTCCCCGTCGGCGACTGGGAGGGGGGAGGGGGATGAGGGTGGAGGCTAGGAGAGGGAGGGAGGAGGGAGGAGGGAGGGAGGAAAGGTAGTTTAGAAAAAAAAAATTTGTCTTCTAGTGCGGTGAGGAGAGAAAAATTTGTGGTGCCAATAGCACCACTCTTTCATGTATCATTTAACCTATATCATGTCACAGTAACACTAATAGCAACACTTCAACGCCAGTATTCTAATAGCAGCAGTACTCCTCCCAAGGGGACCCGATGGCCCTTTTTTGTCTCCCTTGGTGGCTCCATGTTCTGCCTTCTCTCTAGCAGCATGTGCCACCTTCTCATCTGCCACTCTCACCGCATGAAACTCTTACTCCTGCGGCTCGACTACTCGGCAATATCAGTCATGATCGTCGCCTCCTTCGTCCCTCCAATCTACTACACCTTCCAATGTGACCCTCGTTGGCAAATCATCTATCTCACTGCAATGGTCTCCATAGGCATCTTCGCTGTTGTCACGTTGCTTTCGATTGCATCAGTGTCTTCTGGTGCATTTCGTGCATTCCGCTCGATGTTCTTCATCGCAATGGGGCTCTCAGGATTTGTTCCAGCCATCCATGCACTGTTTCTGAACTGGGATGAGCCCAAGTACTCCATAGTACTAGCATATGAGGTTGCAATGGGGCTAGCTTATATAACAGGGGCCCTGATTTATGTTAATCGGGTTCCTGAGAAGTGGAAGCCGGGTTCGTTTGATCTGGTTGGTCATAGTCACCAGATATTCCATGTGTTTGTGGTAGCAGGGGCCTTAATACATTATGCTGCCACCCTCATCTTGCTGGAATGGCGAGACAGAGTGGAATGCAACCAGTAGCTATATATTCATTATTGATCACACGATAAGTTTGTACCAACTTATTCAGTTTTATGCAGACCTTATTCTGCAAGTTGAAAGAAAACTTACCCATTGAAGAAATTGTAAGAAAGCTTCTATGATTAATGTGATATTCCTACACTAGTCCTTTGACTACCTACTTGTGTGTGAGGAATCTTTAAAAACAAAGCTTTTATCTTATTTAATGATTGAGAGCTAATTTGTAAATTAGAGCATTTGGTAAATCTCTAATTGCCGTTTTCTAATTTTAGAGGTTATTTATAGATTAGAGCATTTGCCTCTAAAAAATAATAAGCTAAGGGGGTTCTGTTTTTTTTTTTTTTTTTAAGAGCTTTTTTTACTAAAAGCGAATTTACAAGTATTTTGGATGAAAATGACTTCATAAGATTTTTAAAGTTCTCATAAGATTTTTAAAATTGTGCAGACGGTGGTTTTTACATTGTATTTTTTAAGAAAATTGTGCAGATAGTTTTTACATTGTATTTTTTAAGACAAGGGCTCCAATTATCACAATTCCTGTGAAATAAGAGTTTTTTTATAATTTTACCAAATAGATGTATGTAAATTATATTTAGAAATTGGAGCTTTTATTGTATATTTTAATTTAACTGGCTCTTACTAATTAGATTAGAGTTTCTAAACAGCCCCTTGGTATTGGAATTAGTGAGACTTTCAAAATTGTGTTAGCCCCTACGCATAATTCCATGAATCAAGCCTGCATAGTATGGATTCCTCAGTAGATTAGCCTCATAAGGAGTTCAAGCCATATACCCCTAAAAAGGAGGTATAATTTACCATCAAACCATGCATAGGATTGGGCCTTATTGGATTTTATGAGTCGGGTTGTCAGATTGTTGGTAGAGTTATATTGTGCGTACAGTATCACTTCTGATAAACCTGCAAGGGACCCCGACGCCTGGTCATAATTTTTTATTTTTTTTGAACTCAAGGGCCTATTTTATAAATATTTATTTTAGTAAGTTCGTTTTGGTAAATAAGGAAAGGTGTGTAATAAGAAGATCCCTTTAAAAGAGAACACCCTGTAGTCTTAAAAAACAAAGATCAACTGATCAAGGGACTATTTTATAAATATTTTTTTCATTGAGGTGTTTTAAGAAAATCCCTTTAAAATAGAACTCCATATAGTCACATCGAAATATCCCTAAACATGTAAATTGGAAATAAAGAAATCCTACTATGATCATATATAGACCTGGATCCCAAGGCCCAAATCTGGATCCAGGTCTAGCCTTAATTTTGGGCTCATTGGAAAGTCTGAATCCTCAATTATCGGACAAGAACTTGTGCATATTCAGGCCTGATCAACCTGGGTCCATTGCCGGCCCAAGTTATAAGAAATGAGATGACAGAATTAACCTAAGATATAGAAGTCAGCTGGCAGAAACGGTTCAAATTGGCAGAAGAAAAAACATCTTTCTTCCAAACAGAGTATATGTAGTAAAAGAGAAGATGGCTCAACCAGACCTTTATAATGCCCAGTTTCCCCAAAGCCAGCTATATATCATTTCTGTTGTATCCTTCAGAAGTTTGAACAATGTTGGGGCTCTCAAATGCCACAACATGTTCCAGAGGATAGGTTCTGTAAGCAAGAAGCCTGCTCTGGTTACTCTTGCAAGCTCCACCCAGTATTACAGTTTTGTGTAGCCCTCCAAACAATCCTCCATAGTCTCTGTCTCCACTCTCTCCCAAAAATACCACCATACTTGACAACTCTGTTCCCCATCTAACATAGTAACATACAAATACCTGAAAACAATGTATTTAGAATCACATTTATAATCTCACAAGTTTTAAAAGGACAACAATTAGGTGCCTAAAAGGAATAATTCAACTAAAGCTTGCATTTGGGTTGTAGAGGGCTGTCAATGGGCTGAGCTTTGAAGTGGTCAAACTGGGTTGGTGGGTTTCAACCTATGAGAACTTTCCATTTTACTTAGCCTAAGCCTGGCTCTTTTCTACCTGCATTCATGTGGATCAAACAAAATGGAATTAACACTAGGGTGGGAACTGATTTGTCACCCCAAGTCCGAAGGAGGTCTCAGCCTTGGAAGAATTCAATACATAAACGAACCTTGCTTCCTCAGGCTCGGTTGAAAGCTCTTGCTTCCTCCTGGTTGAGAGCTGCTTGGATGAGATCTATCCATATTAAACAGTTCAGTTTTTGGCACCCATAAGCAGGCTATAAAGGAGGCTCATCATGCATTTTTCAGAAAAAGTTAGCTCTCTCTCTCTTTTTCTGCAACAAGGCAGCAAATGGAAAATAGATAATAAAAGCTGATGATGCCAAAATTGGGTTTCGGACAGCACCGGTCAAGTAATAGATGCAGTAATAAATGCGGTAAATAAATGAGAGAGAGAAAGGGAATTTATAGTGGTTCGGTCTGTGTGACCCACATCCACTTCATAAAGGCAGAGGTTGCCTGTGGTATTTTACTTTTTCAATGAGTTGGGATTACAAGCTAGAGGAATACAAGAGTAGAAAAATGGGAAGACATCAATCGCCCCCAAGTGCTGGTGGGGCTCCTCGATTTATAGTCCTCCCCTAACAGATGGGGTCGACTCTTCAGCAACGTTTGCCCTTTGAGCCCTCGAACTGCCCTCGCGCTGGACGAGGCAGGTGAGATATTTCTCCGCAGGTTCTGGTAGGAGCGGGACTGCTTCCGAAGCAATGTGGCTGCCCTGACTTGGTCTCTTCATAGGCTTGGACTTGAGCTTCATCCTCATGGGTTGGGTCATTTAGGCCTTACTCATCAAAAGCTTTTCGTATGATTCTTCGCCTTATATGGAAAAGTCTATAGACCAAGCATCTCCCCGTTCCACCTTCTCCTTCTTTGACCCAGTTAATTCCATAATTGCGGACTGCCAATGGAGCCACCAGTGTTTCTGCTTATCCATCGAGGGGCCATTTGGAATTCTCTCCCATCATGTTCCAATAAGGCACTAATTAAATGTATTGGAGCCATACTAATAATCTCTCTTTTTGCCTTTACAGAGGGCCAGAAACCTTCACGCTTCCAGAGGCCTTTCATTGTAGAGTGCAAACCCTATGCAGCGTTTCTAAACCTTTCCAAATGCCTCTTCGGATGGTGTTGTTTTCAAATTCCTTGAGATGGTTAAGCAGTGAATATGTCCAGATGAAGATGGTTCTCCAGTAATTGGATCTCCATTGCAGCTGGTCCGTATCAGGAACCTGCTGCCGCTTGTGTAATATCTTAAGTCTTTCCGGACTCGGTTCTTCTAAGTCTATTCTTCATCATCTTGCTTAAATCAAAACTCCACTAGGTATCAGTATGTTTTCATCCTCACACAACTTATATGACAGGGTGAGAATTAAACCATTCCCCCGTCCATCAAAATAAGCAGCAAGTAACTGGATCTGATGGAAGAATTAGCCATTTCTTGGGTAGGTCACCAAGACCTTCCAGCAATCCGGTGCTTGTCGTTTAGATGGAAACAGCAGCCTTCCATCTTTATAAACCATATGCCTATTTCTCCAACACTCATGATTGACTGGCGTTGGCACTTGGCACCTTAGTTTCCCATGAATAACCACGGATTGATCCCTGTGTCTTACAAGTTTAAAAAATCACTAGCAACCAGTAGCACAACAGAGCAGCAAAAATAATGCCCCTTTCTGCATATTTATAACCCTTTCTTGGTCGATGCTGCCTATTTCTGCATGTTTAAAACTGTTTCTTGACAGATACCCCTTGATGGTGAGCAGACATTCAGAAAGCATTCTTTTTCCATTCACCATGAGATCTATATGGGCAGAGCCAATAGGCAATGGTCACTGCCATCAGCAGGAACCCAGACATGGGCCTATGAAATATCAGCTTTAGTTATTTCCATTTAAGCCAACACAACATCTTGCAAGTTCTTCATTGCAATACACGGACATAGACAATTGATTGTTTCATTCGTTCATGGTAGAAAATACAAAAGGCAAGGCAATTCATATAGTAACAAAATGTATTGAAAGTGAGCTGAAAGAAAGACGCGGTGAGGAATTTAGAAGAAATGAAACATACCAGTACCAGTTGCTCACAAATCCCTGACACTGAACATAATAAAGAAACCCCCAACAATCCAATAACAAAAATGTTTTGACAGCAAGCTAAAGCAGAACTAGAATTAACAAAATATTTTGACGGCGAGCTAAACAAACACTAGAGAATTAAGAAAATGTAAAATATTGCATTGGCAGGATTCACGAGGTCCACCAATTGAGATCAGAGACTTTAGAAGTAAATAAAACCAAACAATTATCATTGTAAGAGAAAGCCGCATACGTAAGCAAGCCTCTCGAGTAGGCCTGAAAAGGCAGACTTAGTCCACTAGAAGAGTCTAAATAACATGAAACTAAATCCTATTAGAACCATAACAGATTTAGTCAACCTCCTCCATTTTGCTTTCCTCAGCACCATCAGCATCCTCGAGAGGAGGCATATCTGCATCTGCATCAGCACTTGCCTCGTCCTCATCAATGCTCAGTCCCAACTTCAGCATCCTGTGAATCCTGTTGCCGAAGGTGTTGGGTTCCTCAAGGCTGAAACCTGAGGTGAGAAGGGCAGTCTCAAAAAGCAGCAGGACCAGGTCCTTAACTGACTTGTCATTCTTATCTGCATCAGCCCTCTTCCTAAGCTCCTCCATTATGGGGTTCTCTGGATTGATCTCCATGGTTTTCTTGCTCGACATGTAGCCCGCCATGCTCGAGTCCCTCAGTGCTTGTGCCTTCATGATCCTTTCCATGTTAGCAGTCCACCCATACTCTCCAGTAACCAAACAACAGGGAGAGTCGACAACCCTGTCTGAGACTATAACCTTCTCCACCTTGTCACCAAGAACGTCCTTGATAACCTTGCATAGGCCCTCAAACTTCTCCATAAGGGTTTCTTTTTTCTTCTTCTCATCTTCGCTTTCATCTATCTTCAGGCCTTCCTTGGTTGCTGAGACAAGTTTCTTACCTTCAAACTCTTTCAATTGGCCCACAGCATACTCATCAATAGCGTCGACCATGAAAAGAACCTCATAGCCCTTCTTCTTGAGTTTCTCAAGGAAAGCTGAGTTCTCGACTGCCTTCTTGCTCTCACCCGTGATGTAGTAGATGTCGTTCTGACCATCCTTCATTCTAGTCACATAGTCTTTCAGGCTTGTCAACTCATCGCCGCTCTTTGTTGAGTGATATCTCAGTAACTCAGCCAATTTCGACTTGTTCTGTGCGTCCTCATGGATTCCAAGCTTCAGGTTCTTGGAGAAAGCCTCATAGAACTTATTGTAATCCTCCTTGTTCTCAGCAATCTCAAAGAAGAGTTCAATGCACTTCTTAACCAGGTTCTTCCGGATGACCTTCAGGATCTTGTTCTGCTGAAGCATCTCTCGTGAAATGTTGAGAGGGAGATCCTCGGAGTCAACAATACCCTTGACAAAACTGAGGTACTCGGGGATCAATTCCTCACAGTTGTCCATGATGAAAACACGCCTGACATAGAGCTTGATGTTGTTAAGCTTCTTACGGGTATCAAAGACATCAAAGGGTGCCCTTTTAGGCACAAAGAGGATGGCCTTGAACTCAAGTTGCCCCTCCACAGAGAAATGCTTCACAGCAAGATGCTCTTCCCAGTCATTGGTTAGACTCTTGTAGAAAGCCGAATACTCTTCCTTGGTGATCTCTTCTGGCTTCCTCATCCAGATGGGCTTCTGCTTGTTGACCACAGCCCACTCATGCGACACTTCCTTGATCTTCTTCTTTTTCTTCTCTTCCTTCTCTTCATCAACATCCTCCACCTTGCCCTCCTCTTCCTTTTTCTCCTCTTCATCTTCGTCATCAGATACCTCCTTTTCGGTGGTCTTCTCAGTCCAAAGAGAGATAGGGTAGCTGATGAACTCAGAATGCTTCTTGATCAAATCCTTGAGACAGCGCTCCTCAAGGTATTCCAACTGCAACAGAACCAAAACAAAACATCAAGAGAGTTTTCCATTTAACAAGTTGTGCACAAATAATATCATGTTCTTAAGAAGAATCTCAGCAAGAACAATGAATTATTTCGATTTTTCATGAATCATCAGCTATTTTGACTTTAAATTATACAAAGCAGATGATGACTCAATTGTGAGACAGGCAAATTCATGTAAATTAAGTTATTCCTCTTCCTGAGGAAAAACACAAGGACTTGGAAAGGAAATAAGTAGTAGACCAAAGCAGACTATCCTTCACCAGTCTACAATAGCTAATAAGGCCCAAAAAGACATTAAAAAGATTATAATAACACAAGCTAGAGTTACATTTTCGTGCAGCTGATTGTTGATGCTGAAAATATAAAAATGGTAGTAGGAAAAAATTGCTTTTTTAACTGTGGAATGAAATGTTTATCTTACTAAAAAAAAAAGGTAAGTACCCAGTACAGGCCCCGCCAAAGCAGGGTCGTCCAGACTGGAGACAGACCTAACCTTTGGCCTTTTTTGAACAAAGTGGCTGCTCGTAGGTCTTGAACCTGCGTTCTCACACATGGCACCAAAGCAATCACCCCACATGTTTATCTTACTAATAGTTAATTAAAATAAGAGAATCATCATAGGATAGGCTACTTGCAGTTGACAAGCATGCCAAGATTTTAGTACTAAATCATCAATTATCTATTAAGTTTGAATTTGATCCATTACCCTCGCCAATCTGCCAATTTTGTCCTTGCCTCCAATGGTTTAAAATATTGGCAGACACAATTAGCAGTTTAGTTGAATTTGCTCCAATACTTAACCCATCTGCTGATCTGCTTTTTTTTCTCCTTCCCAACTGCAACACCTTCTGCAATTGTAAATTTTTTCTCCTTCCCAACTGCAACACCTTCTACAACTATAATTTTAACCCATTTTCCCACCAGCCTCTTAACACTGTAAATTTCAAAAGGGCGTCATGTGTTCCCAACAGCCTCTTTATGAAGAGGGGGCATCTTAGATTGGGGTATCAGTGAAATGAGCCATAAAGCCCAAACAAGTGCATCTCAAAACAAACCGCAGCTCAATTGTCCATACTATGACCGGAGTTAGAAGTTGCTAGTTCTTTTTTATAGTACTTTATCAGCTTTCAAGTTCTATTGCAGTTGAGTAATTATAGGAAGTAGTAGATTAGCCATTAGTTTCCATTAAGAAGAATCATCTTCTTAATTATGGGCAATAAGAAGAATCATCTTTTACCATTAAGAATAAAGTTAAATTTGATTATAGTCAAGTGCAATAATATCAGCAACCGAAATGGGACCAATAACAGAATATGAATCACCGTCTTGAGGAGGGACAAGAACATATATATATATATATATCTGCTTTGAATGAAGCATCCTATCTGGTAGTGTATTATGAAACCACAGTTTCTGTTCTTCATTAATTGCTCATATAATATTCGTGACAAATTCACGCTCTTAGGTTTCTCCTTCCTAGAAGAGTGAGAAAAGATTAAAAATTCCCATTTTTAGTTTCTAAACCAAGGTCCACCAAGAAACTTAAGAGAGAGAGAGAGAGAGAGAGAGAGAAGAATTTAGAACTTTCATGGAGAAACTCAATAAAATTATTTTGGTTATCCATGGAAAGATAAATCATCAAGGCATTGCTCCCTAATTCAGCAATGCTGAACATAACTTCGCTCTTTAGTCTAATAAAGATCAAACACTTTGTCAAGATCTACTTTTCTCCAGTTCAACAATATGTGTGCAAATTAGAACTCGTAAAAATTCTCAATGTAAAGGCTTCAAAGAATCCAACTGAAATTTCCATATAATGATTCTTTACTGTGTTCAATTGACCGTTGTTGGTGGTCACTGAATTAACCCAGTGTTACCATAATGTAGCTCACCTACACAGCATCAATAAACATCCAAGTTCACACACAAAACAACTAGATAGAAAATAGTACAGGCACACAAAGTCTCTAGTTACTGAAGCTGAATTAATGAATTTTAAAAATCAAGGCCATAAAACATATGATAAAAGAACTTGCAGAGACACTCACGCATGTGAGAAGAAACAATAAATAAAATAATAATAATAATCAGGTGTCTACCATTTCATCACCAAGACTCTATTGCATGATATATGGAATATATGACAAACATAGTGTTTTAAGGTATTTTTATCGAAAGTTGGACAACAAAAGCAAACTCATGAGGCATCGAAACAAATACAATCCAACAATTAGCAAGACTAGGGGCAGAATATCCATATACAAAGCAAACATATACTATTTTCATTAAGGACCCCATTTTCTCATTCTGAATTGAATTTAAAGGAATTCATAATAAAGTGGGTTCTACCAATGAAGTCCTACAGAGGAGAGGAGCGGAGACAGTAGATCACTTCGGTTCCCAAGGTGATGGGTGAGTAATCATTACCTATCAAAGGGAAGATTGCTCTAGGGTTCTTTTAGGATCTTTATATAGTTTGATACAAAAAACATTGCTTAGATAACCTAAGAGTTCAATAGGGGAAAAGAAACAGACACTCAGAACCACTAAAAGAGACTGAAAAAAAATCAAAGCACAGCAAAAATAAAATGAATTAACAAAGTAGGCTGAAAATAGATTACTCATATACCTGATCTTCTTTAAGGAAGAGGGTGATTTTTGTTCCCCTCCCAATATTCTCCCCAGAGGTATCCCTGGCAACAGTGAATGATCCACCGGCCTGTGACTCCCACACATACTGCTCGTCATCATTGTGCTTTGTTGTTACCACCACCCTCTCTGCAACCAGATAAGCAGAGTAGAACCCTACACCAAACTGCCCAATCATGCTGACATCAGCCCCTGCTGCCAGGGCTTCCATGAACTCCTTGGTTCCTGATCTGGCAATTGTGCCAAGATTGTTCACCAAATCTGCGATAGACAACCAAACATCTCAATCGAAGAGTATATCATAAGATGAACATTTTTTTTGTGTGTGGATTTTGTGCTGAAACACGAGAAATCCATCTCAACCAAGAGAAGTAGGTAGTAAGTTAAAATTTTGGTGGGTGCTGTGTGAGAACACAAGAATAACACATCTCAACCAAAAACGAATTAGGAGCTTGGGTATGTTTATCACAATGATGTTCATCATCATCGGATCGATGGACCGCATTGTAATTAGTTTGTCTAAACAGCTTCCCGTGTTTTTTTATAATGAACCAAAACTTTGGTGCCCACACCATGGACAGCACTTTGAATGAAAGTTTGGATGTGGATACATTAGACCCAATAGCATAACCAATAGATGGTTTGGATGTGGATAATGTAGATTGTAGACCCAATAGCATAAACAACACGCTTTGTCTGCATGGAATTGAATTCATATGAAAGAATGGTAAAATGGGTTCCAGCAGAAAACTATGAAAAATTTTAAAGGATGAAAGATATAAGGTGGATATGTAGACCGGACCTTTGACTTCCCTAGAATTTGAATTACCGTGTGGGTTCATGTCTGGGTATTCATTTTTCACCAAAGCAGAGAAAATATTCACACTTCCTTCAATTTTAACCACATGTCAAAACGCAAGCCTTGGAATTCCTAAAAACTCAATTAGATGAAACAAACATGCACCAAAGATTTAAACCTTCGAAACATAGTCATGCATCAACACTTTTCTCATTGGCAAGCTCAATCCAACAGTTATGATTAAAACTGAAATTTAACAAATTTAAGTAAACACGTCTATAGATAAACCTTGTGAAAGAAAAATTTACCAGACTTGGTCATGCCAATGCCGGAGTCAATGACCGAAAGGGTGTTGTTGGTCTTATCAGGAACGATGTGGATGAAGAGCTCTGGTTGTGCATCGAGCTTGCTCTTGTCCGTCAAGCTCTCAAATCGAATCTTGTCCAATGCCTTCGATTTTTTCATTCAACAAACAAACAAACGTAATAAGAAAGAAGAAGAATAATGAAACCATGATCCATCCAAATAATGTGGGGCCAATCCAGCAATCCATGATCACTCCAAACCCTAAAAACTGTAAATTTGGCACTCATCAGAGTTTTACGGATCCTTGGAACAAACATGCATATTTCACTCCCATTCAAACCCTGACGTCTACCGATCGATCCCGATCGTTCTATCTAATGAGAAGAATAGGCATTTGAACTGCAGATGGTTACTTACATCGGAGGAATTGCTGATGAGTTCTCGTAGGAAGATCTCTTTGTTGCTGTAGAAGGTGTTGATGATGAGACTGAGGAGCTGATTGATCTCAGCCTGGAATGAAAACGTCTCTGTTTCCGCCATTACTCTAACCAGAGAAAGCTAATGAAGGAAGAAACGAATCGGTTTCTAGGGTTAGGTTAGAGCGAAGAAGATAGCAAAGTGAATGAATTCTGTCACGTCACGTATATATAAGGAACTTGGGAAGCTTCTAGATACTTCCATGTCACTCCCACGTCCGCGGGTAGGGCATGTTTTGAAGACCCGGCGCGCCAAACAACTTGAACCCGGTCCGTTAAAGGTCATTGTTTGGGTTTACCCATGTTAATTCGGGTTGGGTTCGGTTTCGGGTTCGGGTTGGATTGGATTTAAATATGCCGAGGAGGTTTTGGTGGGTTGATGAGGAGGTTCTGTAAGTCCTTTCGTTTTTTTCTACGAGGGTTTATTTATAAATTAGAGATTCTAAAAGTAACAATTTAGCACTTTTAGTTAAAATATGTTGGAGTGTTGGAGATATTTATAAAATGTTAACTTTATTTGCATTGAAGTTATTAAAAATAATGTTTTGCCCAAATAAATTTTCATGGACGTGAATTTCATGATTTAGAAGGGTTTGTAAATGGTTTAAATTTTATTAATGTGAATATTGGATTGCTTTTTGGAAATTGCGAGAGTTTTTTAATTTGTAATTGCAATTTGATCTCTTGTGATGATTGCCTTAGAAAACCAATTTTGGACGTATTTAAATTTAAATCTTTTGGTCAAAGATCTATAAGGTGATATAAGGGGTGAGATGAAATGAAAAATAGAAGTTTTTTTAATAATGAAAAAAAAGATGCATAGGATATTCTTAAAGATATCCATTGAAGGAAAAATAAAGTGGATAGAGGGATTTGGACTTTCACCAAAAGCGGCAAACTATAAGTTGTAACTATGAAATCAACATATAGAGAATTATTATGGACAACAATAGTAATAGTAATTCTTTAACTTACGAAAGCTTCTCCATCCCACATAGCATTCTTCTTTTTCATTTGGATATTGATGTGATATTGGTAACTAATATGTGTGTATATATAAGTGGGATGCATGTTTAAAATCAAGTCCATTAAAAAAATTTCCACTATTTTTTTTCAACCACCTCAAAAATCTGTCTTAAGAACTTAATGCTGGCATGGGACAATCATGTCCAAACACATTTAACATGAAAACCACTATTTTTTATTAACCATGTGATAACTAGCTTTGATTGGAGTGAAATTTTATTTGATGGTATGCAAATGAATAATAATTTTGAATTGTTCAGATTTCAAATATGGCTCCCACTGTTGGAATGGGATAATGATGGAGAGTTCTATTATCGTGTTGATCTCTTTCTTTCTTCTTTTATTAAAGTGTGATCACTTCTTTTCTTCTTTTACTTCCATTTATTCGCTCCTTTTTTTTTTAGTGGTCCCCCCGCCCCTAAAAAAAAAAAAAACTTAGCATCATTATAAACCCCAAAAGACCCAAAACATGTATATCCACTGTAGTGGTCCAAGGGACCCTTTTTTTGTTTTATGTTTTTCTGCCGAGCGTCGATATCCCCACTCGCCCACATACACAAAGTCGGAATATCTCCGCTTATTTTCTATTGTTCTCCTTCCTCCTCCTCCTCCCTCGAACTCCTTCCGTCTCTACCAACTAACGCCCTACATGCACAATATTTTTCCTTCACGATATGGTAATCTCAACGGCTTATACTTCAAATGCAAAGCATGTGCTTGTCATCCAAACACCACATTCTAGCTTGTAACAATCTCAACTCATCGTTTTCCTCATCCCTCTTTCTCCCATAACCTAAATAAACACATCTGAACCCCTTCAGCTTCTCCCAGCAAAACGAATGGAACTTCACCACCTCATCTTACATAACTCACCTCTCTCTCTTTTTTGAATCTGTCCTTTTCTCTCTTCTTTTTTCCATTTTTCTCCTCCCCCCTGCTCTCTGCAACCCACCTTTCTTACCATCTTTTTTCTCTATCTATTCACAAACACGTCACATCTTCAAAACACATTTGCCTCTATCATCATCTCATCCTGTCCCTCCATTCCCCTTCCCCACCAATCCAACTCACAACACCTAAACTATCCTCACACCCGCAACCAGACCCATCTCTCACATCTCCCTTTCACCGTCATCCTCAACTTCACCATGATCATCACCATTCAACCTCCATTACCAGGAGACAACCATCCAAAAGAAGAAAGATTTTTCCCTGAATCTGACTTGTGAGGCAATATTATCGCTTAATTGTGAAGAAGAAGAAAAAACTAATAGGAATTGTTAGGTCCCTGGTACAACCCTCGTGGGCTTGTTTTGGAGCAAAGATCGATACAACTCAAATGCCTTCTTAACACAATAAAAAAGACCATAAAACTATTGATTATACTCTTCTTATCACCTTAAGGTTTTGTGCTAGGATGGCTAGGATAGTGGGAGGAGGTCCTCCACGTATTGGGTTTGAAAACCGCCAAGCGTAAATCCTGTGTGGTGGCTATGAGGTTGGAGTGTTAAGGGTCATGCACTCGAACCGGTCCCCATAAAGCGTTGCTCTTATGCTTCTATTTTTACTTGGGGCCGTTTGACAATTTATTAGGTTAGTAAAAGTAATGTAAAGCCTCAAATTTTCAGACAATGGGTCACATAAAATATATATACATTTTTAAAATTATTTCATTATTAAAAAAAAGAGTAAAAAATCAACATCCTTTCTCCACTAAAACAAAAAAAAAACTAAAGTTTTACATAAAAAGTAAAAAAAGATTTCATACTAATCCACTAAAGATAAAATACTATCATAACCCTTTATATTTTATTTTTTATTGATTTGAAACTTTATATTGCTTTCATTTTTATAGTAAATTACCAAATGGGGTCTCCGACACACTCATAGTTGAGTTTGTTAGAAAAAAAAGGAGTGAATCAAAGTGTGAGAATAAAATGGATTTGGAATGTAAAAAAAAAAAAAAATCGACTAAGGTCCTGATCAAGTAATTGTTTTTTTGTTTTTTTAGGAAAAAAAAAGAGGTGCACCTAGCAATTCGTTGGCGGTATCGTTCCTGGACACTCTGTTAAAAGAGAGAGAGAGAGAGTTTTTGTATTTTTAATTTTTATGAAATAATATATATCTCGGTGTTCTATGAACCGTTTCCGTGCCTCTCTGGAAAACGAGACTTGTTCTCACGTTCTTGCCGTTCTTGCCATTTACCCACCCTCTCAGGCGCCGATGAAATCACTTCCAAGTTACAATAGTTAGGTTTAGGGTTTTATTCTTCTTCCGAAAATCTATCTGTTATTGCATTTTGTTCTTGGAGAGTCGAAATCTCTCTGCATGGCGTGCGTATACATTCCAGTTCAGAATTCCGAAGAAGAGGTTAGGGTTTCTCTAGATCAGCTCCCAAGAGATGCCTCCGACATCCTCGACATCCTGAAAGCCGAGCAAGCCCCTCTTGATGTCTGGCTCATCATCGCTGTTAGTTCTTTCACCATCCTTTTTTTTTTTTAATCTGATTCATCTTAGATAGTGAATACTGGGTGTTGTATGCCTTGAATTGTTGAAAGAAATATAACTTCTATTTTACTTTTTTTTTTTAGTTTTCGTTCTTCCTTGAGTGGAAGTGACACTCAGATTGCTGCTCACTTCATTTAGGATTCGGTTTTTGTATATTTTCAATCCATCAACAATGTATAACGTCTGATGCATTCCCTTTGATGATGGATATAGATGTAAATATTGTTGATAAAAAGATGGAATTTAACTTTAAAAGGTAACTTTTGAATAATATATATGCAGAGAAAGTAAAGTAAAGTAAATATCAAATAAGTGTGAAAGGTAATCGTCGTGTAGAGTGATAAGTATGCTTTCTGGGGGAAAGTGATTTGAAGTGAGATGGAGTAACCGGTTTACTTGTGTATTATCAAGTAGAATTTTTAGTGGGTGGGAAAGTATTTGTTGTTGTTGTTGTTATTATTATTATTTTCAGCTGGGGCTTTACTTTCCCACTTGTGACCAACCAAACATTGGGATTACTTACCCACACTTTTGACTTTACCTCTCGAAAAATAAACATTGCCTCGAGTTCTAATATGATAATCTCAGATATTAACAGAGTAGAATTGTTTTCTCCTTATTCATCTGTTATGATCATAAGTGATTCCACCCGCTCTAACTCTTAGAATTACTGATTGAATTGTCGACAGATCCCTATATGGAACTTCAACCAAGACCCTCATATGAAGCATTGCCTCGAATTCTAATATGATGATCTCAGATATTAACAGAGTAGATTATTTTTTTCTCCTTAATTCATCTGTTATGATCATAAGTGATTCCACCCGCTCTAGCTCTTAGAATTACTGATTGGATTG
The DNA here is from genome assembly GCA_012931725.1 of Litsea cubeba. Lineage (NCBI taxonomy): Eukaryota > Viridiplantae > Streptophyta > Magnoliopsida > Laurales > Lauraceae > Litsea > Litsea cubeba. The sequence continues at coordinate 91,392,594 of CM022948.1, read as the reverse complement.
TCGACAGATCCCTATATGGAACTTCAACCAAGTCCCTCATATGAAATTTGGATTCTGGGCCATCCATGTTGGAGACACCTCCTTTGTTATTATCAAGGCTGCATAAACTTTGGATCAAGGGAACTAAGTACATCAACAAACAAAAGGCAATTGGAATCAACGTGATAGGACCTGGATACCAAGAATAAATCGTAGCATAGCATGAAGAAAACCTATTAAAGAAAATTGTTAGTAGATTAGAGGTTCTCTTTTAGTTGATGATTTCTGAAACCTTTTCCTCAATTGATAACCCTCCTTTTTTTTGGCTCCCACCTACGAAGTCCCATTTTAATCCTTTTCCACTTGTCAAGTCTCTTTTTTTGACCCTTCAGTCATATGATTCCAATTTCCACATGTTTTTGGAACTCGGTATCGGTCATGTACTCAGTGGCCCCTGAATCCTTTATGAATTGGTTGAGTCGTACGAAGACTCGGTAGGTGCTGAGACCGATATGACTTGACCAAATCTGTAAAATGTATGGTTTGTACCAAGAGGAAGAATGATGCGATTAATTGCTAACCTCCTTCCTACAACTAAGACATCATGGTGTGTTGCCCATAGTTGCATATCGGCCAATTCATTTACAACAATAACACATCTTTAACATTAACTTTTAAATACATATAGCTTTGCAGCTAATCGTCATTTCTGAATACCAAATCGTGATGATACGGGGTGTGTACTGTGTAGTACTACTTCTGAAGAGAAGTAGACCTAGTTTGGTTTGGCAAATGTTTTTTCTTTAATTGTATTTTTTATGGTCTGCTTCTAGCCTGATGTCAATTATAGGGCAAGGGAACTTTATCATGAGAGTATCCAATGGGCCAGCTTACAAGGCAATGAGGAACCATGGAATGCTCACATAATTTTTTTCTCAGGAAGGGATCATTGAACATGAGAGGCTATCTGAAAGGTTGTCAGGCAAATGAATGAACAGATTGAGAAGAGACCATTCTCACTTATTCGGAGATAATTGTTAGAACAGTGTCACTTTTTAAGAACCTAATACAAAAAAAAAAAAAAAAAAACCCTAAATAGAGGGATGCATGTGTAGCAAGCATTTCAGTAAGAATTATTTTAATAGAAATCTCTTGTTGATTTAATTAATATATGTTTGATCAATTTGACTAAAAAGTTAAATAGAATTCTATCATAAGTGTATTCTGACATGATTCTTCCGGATTACCAGCCCTTGAAAAAAAAAACTACCATGAGTTATTTATTTGTTTATTTATTAATAAGTACATAACATCATGTTAAGAAGTTCGAAAAATGGCATATGCATGTTAGGTCATTGGTATTTATTAGTAGAGTCCTCAAGATTCTGATCTAAGCGCATATATACAATAATGTGTCTTGTAGATTTTTTTTATTATAATCCTTAGACATCTACAGTTCACATCGCAAGCTGTAATCCTTTTATATTTCATGGTATTTGGTTTGATGTTATAGTTATTTGTGGGTGTCCAAATGCCAGTTGAATTTATCCTTTGATGTAATTTTTACTGCCTGTTTTTATTGAATTCATCATGGATGATGTCTTTCAGATCTAGCGTTTTTTTCTGTACAAATTTCTGAGATCAGTAATGTTCTCTTAGTGTGCTACCTTTTATCATGACTGTCATTTTTTTTTTTGCAAATTGTGTTGGTGCAGAGAGAATACTTCAAACAAGGAAAAATTGAACAATTCCGACAAATTTTGTTGGAAGGGTCAAGCCATGGTACATTTTCTTCTGTTCAGCATTTATTGACAATCTCTCTTCCAATGATGAGTACTTTCTTTTTTGGGGTTGGGTGGGTTGGTGTTGTGAATGGAGAATATTGGCTGGTTGCATGGCTTCAAATGTTGATACTGTTTCATTTTCATGAAGCCATGATAGTTTTCTAATGCTTTACTTATATTCTGTTTCTAATTTCTGTTTTGTTGCAGAAATTGATGAGTACTATGCTGAAGTTAGATATGAACGGATAGCAATCCTCAATGCTTTAGGGGCCTATTATAGTTACCTTGGGAAAATTGAGACAAAACAGAGGGAAAAGGACGAGCACTTTATTTTAGCAACACAGTATTACAACAAAGCATCAAGGATCGACATGCATGACCCTTCAACTTGGGTTGGCAAAGGTTATTATCACTGTCCTATATTTTGGTCCTGTACATATTTAAAGATATAGGGTTCACCATATCTGTATTAATCATTGAGGGTTTGCAATTCATATCTGTGGGGAAGCTAGTCCTGAAATTCACTAAAATCATTTTTATGTTGTAATTTCCTGACATTCCATGCCTAAACGAGTGATAGTGCTTATACTATACGAGAAGAATATCCTCTGGATATTCATTAAGGGGTCATCTTTTTGCACTCATTTACATATGTAAATGATACGCATGATCGCGTTTGTTTGCGCTACACGTGATGCATAAATGGTGTAAATGAGGCCATTTTTAGCCTCTTATTTACATACCTGAGGAGGTGTTTTATGGACATTGTAGCCAGATGGTGATACAGGTTGTAACTTGCAATGCCCAGCCTGGTTATTGGTTTGAACTCCATCAACCATGTTATTATTTTACACTTTTGTGGGCCCCAAATTTATGATCCGTGTCATCCATCTTCTTATAGGTCTAAGAAACCCTAAGATGCTTAATTTCATATCTTACATTTTCAAACTTTGGGGAATTTGTGAAAGATGTCCAAAAAAGACCCAAACAGAGAGACATCTGCCATGGAAATGAGTAATTAATTACTCTTTCCATGGCAGATGTATTTCCTGGTTTTTGTTTCTCTCTCCTCCAAAGCAAAGAAGTGTACTTGTTCAGCTGTGCTTTTGTATGGAATTGACCTTATTTCAGAAAATAGAAGATGTATATTTCCATGGAAATCCAAGTATTCAAATGCAGCATTAGATCACAGCAGTCAGTGATGCAACTAAGCTACAAACGAGCATAATTTCATTCCTGTATCTTTATATGCTGGTAAAAAATGGTATTAGCTTTCATGACTTGAGGTTACTTGATTATTGTTGGATATGCTATGAGTTGTTGCTATTGCCACATCAAACACATGAAAATACTGACTTTATAAGCTTATCTTTGGACAATCTGTGGTTATCAGCAAGACGACTATTTGTTGCTGCAAACTACCTAGCGAATCAATTACTGTTCACGCTATGCATCTTATTGTGGTTGTGAGATTCGGGTGTTTCGTCGTGCCTACATGAGTATGCAAAGTGCTACTAGGTGATGGATATGGAAAATCCCTACGGAGATGTGGATTTGATGCAATTTAGACCATTACAAAAAATGACTATTCAACCGAAATAATAAACAAAAGTGACAATTAAATATGAATATTGCACAAATATTGCACTAGACTGTTAATTGATAACATTGAAAATCTATTATGAATCCAAAGAAAGAAATGCAAGTACTTTGTCACCTATGGCCATTGTTTAATATAGTGCTAGAAGAAGCCAACTGCTGCACTGTGAACAATCCAGAACTAGAGTTCATGTCAATACGTATCGACATGCAATTTGTTCATTCCATTGAATATGTGGATCATAGCTCTTATGGATTCTCATACAGGCCAGCTTTTACTGGCAAAGGGTGAATTGGAACAAGCATCTGCTGCATTTAAGATTGTATTGGATGGAGATCGTGACAACGTTCCTGCTCTACTTGGTCAGGTATTTAGACTGTTATCACACTTTCTAGACTGAGTTCATCAGTTTCTAATAAGCATGCCTTGTTTTGAATTCAATTATTTATTGACGTCATCTAAACATTGAAATCTTGTAGATGTATTTATTTATGTTTTCAGTAATTGTGCTCTATAGCAAAAAGTTCTCCAAAAAAGAAAAAAGGTGTCGTTGTCATAGCTGTCAATTTTAGTTCGATTTGGCAGAAATGGCTGGATGGTTTGGACCACTGGCCAAACCAAGCTACGCATGTAAAAAACTTTCATCTTGGATTTCGGTGAATTTTGATCCATTTCGGTTGAAGTTTTTGTTTTTTCTTTTAAAAAAACAAAAGAGCAGGTGTCTTTTTTGTAAACCTTTTTATAAAATACATGTGAAGCTTCCAACTGTATGCAAACTACAAAATAATTGCATGTCATATTATGAGTTGAGATTTGGGAATCATGTCTAATTTCATATGGTCACGTACATATCGCTTGTAAATTATTCACTTGGCATGTAGAAATATTATATTGCATCATTGATTTAGTAGAATAAATTAAATGTATATAATTGATATGTTATTTAAAATTTTAATGTTTCTTTTATTTTTCTAAACTTATATATGTTTTTCCAAAATGAAACTTCAAAATTTATCTTTAAAATTCTGAATCGGTCGAAAAATTTCAGTTTGGAGCAAATTGAATAAACTTATTTGGCAGGACTTTCTTGGAATCATGTTAAAGAAAAGAGGAAGTATCATTCACTGAATCGGAATTGGATGTACAGACCTAAAGGGGATATAGATGGTGAATCTGTTCTATGAAATGGGTTAGCTTGGCTATGCTAAGAAAGTGGTTTTGGCGTGGGGGTGTGGGCTGAGAGTGATGCGGCAAGGGGGAGAAAGAGTAATTAATAATTACTCTCCAAGCCAAAGCACGAAGCACATCCACATGTGTGACTGTCACATCAGCAAATGGGATCAAAACTAAATAGAGAGAACTGTATTTCATTGAGTGCCTGACAGCGGGTGATTAGTTCACTTATTTAGTCTTTAAACGATAGATCACACATGATTTTACTGATCTTTGTTCTCATCCTTACCTAATAAATTCTAAAGTACTAATTATTTGACCCTTTTGTTACCCATCATGATAGGATTTTTATCAATCAGGAAATCTTTAGATGGCAACCAGATAACTATTACAAGACTTAGATAACTTGTACCTATCATGAATTCATGATAAAATTCTTATCAATCAAGGATTCAAAAGACAACAATAAAGTAAGAAAGGCAGGGGAAATATCTTCCATGATCTAATTGATTGTGCATCAGACCCATGGATCTATTGCTCAACTAATGGGGCCTGGGCTTCCTGTGATAAAATGCAGGGCCAATTGACCTTCAGCTGGTCCATGGGCTTGGCTAAATAGGCCTTGGGTTGGCCCAGGGGCTGATGCGCATCCTTTACTGGAGAGGCTTTTTGGGGCTAGATCATATTCGGAAACACTAAATCTAGGATGATGGATGGAGTTACTTCAAGTGTTTTCCATGTTATTGGGATTTGGAGAGTGGTCTTGAGCCCTAAACAAGATTTTGTTACAAGATCTCAATATATGGCTAGATCATATTTGGAAACACTAAATCTAGGATGATGGATGGAGTTACTTCAAGTGTTTTCCATGTTATTGGGATTTGGAGAGTGGTCTTGAGCCCTAAACAAGATTTTGTTACAAGATCTCAATATATGGCAATTAATGACTTGAGAGTGTGATTTGGGAAGGACTCATGGTGTGGAAATCTGCCCATATGTGGTGGTTCTCCTCTCTTTGTACTTAAGAACAAGGAAACTTAGGTTAAATGAGTATTTCTACATATTGGGTGATATATTGCTCATTCTAGATAGCACTTCCATCCCATATAAAGGTTTGAATACATGCATATGGTGACTGATTTAATCTAGCTCCAGAAAAGAGCCTAGATGAAATCTTTCTGCCTAGGGATGTCAATGGACCTCAGCTTATCCTTTGTTTTTTTGGTTGGGTTAATAAATAGTTATTTATGTATGACCAAATCTCATTGTAGTCACTAATGCATCATTTCTTGCACTTTGAGAGCCTCTAAACATACCAAGAGACCAATAAAGACTTGAAATGATGTAGCTCTAGGAGTTGTTAGATTGGGAGGACAGAGAATGTTACACCAAATGAGCATGAGTGATGTAGAACCCACAAAGACAATGCCTGACAGTGGGTAAGGCTTTAATCATGATGATAATGATGATGTTGTTGTAAGTTGGGCCATTTCTTTGATTTTAATAAAACCTATGACTCATCAACCAAAATATAAAAAAGGTAAAAGTTAGAAGGTGGACATATCCTTTTTGTTCTTCAGTTAAGCTTGTGATTTTATTAGCGAAAGGAAAAATATTGTTCTTCCTCTTCTTTTATGCATTCCTTGACTTTCTTTTAGTGCTCCATTTTTTGCAGGCTTGTGTTCAATTTAACCGTGGATTTTACTCAGATTCTTTGGAATTATATAAGGTTCGACTTATTTCTCCCAACACATCTTTCTAACTGACTCTACTGAATTATCAACTGATGTGACTATTTTTGCAGTGTCCAACCATCCATCATCCTGTTAATTCTCATTATCTTAATTCCAATTTAGAAGTTGGTTGATACACCTAACTTGGCTTATTTGTTAACTTTTTTAGAGGGCATTGCAAGTGTTTCCTAATTGTCCTGGACCTGTAAGGCTTGGTATAGGTCTCTGCCGTTACAAACTGGGTCAGTTTGAAAAAGCACGCCAGGCCTTTCAACGTGTTCTGCAGGCATGTATATTTATAATCAGTTATATACTACTTCTCAGTGCATAATATTGTATCTTATTCTAGACAAAAATATATTATGAATTTTCCACTGATTCCTTTTCTTTTCTTATAAAATGTTAACAACTTCAGTTGGATCCAGAAAATGTTGAGGCTCTTGTGGCACTTGGAATCATTGATTTTCAAGCAAATGAAGGTGGACCTTTGACTCTTGTTATTAGATTGTAATTTGTGTAAATCATTTTTGATGTCTATATGTGCTGCATTGGGTTTGGTCTTGATGAAATTTGATTGTTATCTTGTATGCTTATCCTTCTAATTGTTTTGTTTAGCTCATGGAATTCAAAAAGGAATGGAGAAGATGCAAAGAGCTTTTGAGATATATCCCTATTGCGCAATGGCATTAAATTATTTAGCGAATCACTTTTTCTTCACCGGTCAGCACTTTCTGGTTGAGCAATTAACAGAGACTGCACTTGCTGTTTGCGATCATGGTCTGATGAAGTCACATGCATACTACAATTTGGCCAGGTGTTATCATACCAAGGTCTATAAAACAGCTTCTCAAACTGTTTTTATTTTATATATATATTTTTTATATTTTAAGCATAACATGATTATCTTACCATTTCCTGAAACTGCAAATGTAGGGTGATTATGAAAAAGCTGGTCTGTACTATATGGCATCTGTAAAGGAAATCAATAAGCCCCAAGATTTTGTATTGCCATACTACGGTTAGTCCATGCCAGTTCTATTTTTTTTTTTCCCTTTGATGCATTGAGACATTAATGTTTGGTCATGATGTTTCCGGCTTCCTGGGTTGTTGCTTGTACAGAATCTTGTTGCTATTTTATGACTATATACAGTCACACAAGTATATTGACATCATTAAAGGTATCAAGAGATTTGATTTGATGAGTTTTAGATAAAGTATGGGTTTTAGATAAAAGGAGTGCCCTAAGAGGTTATATTGACATCATTAAAGATATGTTTGAGGGAGCGGTGATGAGTGTGAGTACTACATGTGGAAAGATTTGTGAGTTCCCATTGACCATAGGTTTGAATTAGGGGTTAGCTTTAAGCACTTACCTCTTTCAGATGGTTATGACCGAGTTAATTGTTCATATTCAAAAGGAGGTACCTTGGTGTATGTTGTTTGTAGATGATATAGTGCCGATGGATGAATTGAGAGATGGCGTAAATGCAAAACTTGAGAGATGACGGGAATCATTAGAATCCAAGGGTTTTAAAATAAGTTGTCCAAAGGCAAAATATATGAATTGCAACTTTAGTGGCGATGTGCAAATAGATGTAACTTCTGTGAGAAACTGAGAATTGAAGCTGAAGAGATATCACAAAGAGAGTCATTTTGATACCGTGGCTCTTTACCGTGGCTTTTTAACCACTAAGGATGGGTAGATTGAGGAGGATGCTGGCCAATTAGGAGACAACACATGCAGAAAATGAATGTAGCAACGTTGAGACTTTGAAATGGATGTGTGGTAAAGCTAGGAAAGATATAATTAGAATTAGAATCGAGCACATTGGGGAGCATTTAGGGGTAGGATCAAGAGATGCTAAATTAAGAGACTCGTTTGTGATGGTTTGGACATGTCCACCGAAGGCTAACAACGGTATTGATGAGGAAAAGCTTCTCTATGCAGGCCCTTTTGTGGAAAGGGATAGGCTGAGAATACATGGATAGAAGCGGTAAGGATAGATCTGACTAGAGGTGTAAAACGGGTCGTGCCAGAGCTCGACCCAGCCATGCTTGAGCCGTGCCGTGCTGGCCCTTGAAATGTCACGGGTCGTGCTGTGCCGTGCCCAGGTTGGCAAGGGCTTGACCCAGCATGACTTGTGGGCAAGAGCTGGGCCATGCCCTCCACGGGCCGGTCTGGGCTGTGCGGCCCACGAAGTTTTTTTTCTTTTTCTTTTTTCAATGTCAAAATTTATATTTAATGCTACATGTTGATTAAAAAGAGTATCTTCCCAATGCTCCATCTTTAATGTTTAGTAATAATTCCATTGGGTTGGAGGAAAGAGTAGCTTCCCAATGCTAATACCCATTTAAGTAAGGGTAATGGCATGGATTCCCATCTTGGGAAGGGAATTTACATTCATTATCCATATGAATTAATGCTAATACCCATAAGTTAAGACCTATGATACCCGGATACGGCACTTGGCATGTACCGACACGGATCCAGGTATGGGATATGGTAAGATACGGTCGTGATACGATGTAAGATTTTAGGATACGGCTTTCGTGTGTTTTATGCAGAAAAAAAAAACCAAACCAAACCAAACCAAACCAAGCCTTTTCCCACTGGGTGGGGTCGGCTATATGGATTTGACGACGCCAATCAAATCTGTTTAGGGCCATGTCCTCCGTTAGATCCATGAAGGCAAGATCATGTTTAATAGTTTCTTTCCAACTTCTCTTGGGTCTCCCTCTCCCTCTCTTGGCAATCTCCATGCTTACTCTTGGCAATCTCCATGCTTTCACACCTTTTAACAGGTGCCTCCGTTGGACGCCTTCTAACATGGCCGAACCATCTCAGTCAATTTTCTCTCATTTTATCTCTAATCGGTGTTATTCCTACTTTGCCCCTAATCTCCTCATTCCTAATCCTATCTTTCCTTGTGATCCCGCACATCCATCTTAGCATTCTCATCTCTGCAACTTCCATCTTCTTGACATGATTATGCTTTACTGCCTAACACTCTGATCCATATAACAATGCTGGTTGTACCGCCACCTTATAATACTTTCCTTTAACCTTGAGGGGGACTTTTCGATCACACAAGACCCCCGAAGTACTCCATTTGGTCCACCCGGCCTGAATCCTATGACTTACATCAGTATCAATCCCTCCATATTGTTGCACTATAGATCCAAGGTACCTAAAGTTTTCTTTCTCTACAATCTTTTGTGTGCTCAACTTACTTCTATGTTACCAGGTGTCCTACTTTGACTAAACTTGCATTCCATATATTCTGTTTTGCATCGACTTAGCCTAAACCCTTTTGTCTCTAATGTTTTCCGCCACAATTCTAGTTTAGCATTCACTCATTTTCTCGTCTCATCCACTAAAACAATGCCATCTGTAATTAGCATACACCACGGCACCTCATCCTAGATATGTCTTATAATCTCATCCATAACTAGGGCAAACAAGTACGGGCTTAATGCCGAGCCTTGGTGTAGACCAATCGTGATAGGAAACTCCTTAGTTTCGCCGCCAGTTGTCCTTATAGATGTCACGACTCTATCATACATATCCTTTATCGCCTCAATATATGCGACACACACTCTTTTTTTTTTTCCAGAACTCTCCAAAGAATCTCCCAGGAACCCGGTCATAGGCCTTCTCCAAGTCAATGAACACCATATGTAAATCTCTCTGACCTTCTCTATACTGTTCCATTAACCTCCTCAGGAGAAAGATAGCCGCCATGGTTGACTTCCCAGGCATGAAACCAAATTGATTATCTGAAACGTTTGTTGTTGTACTTCTTAGTCTTCTCTCAATAACTCTCTCCCATAATTTCATCGTATGGCTCATTAATTTAATCACGCGGTAGTTCGCACAGTTCTGAATATCTCCTTTGTTCTTGTATATGGGGATAAGAATACTTTTCCTCCATGCATTAGGCATCTTCTTGTTTTTTAGCACTACATTAAAAAGCTTTGTCAACCAACTAATGCCATCCTCCCCCAAGCACCTCCAGACCTCAATAGGGATACTATCTGGCCCAACCGCTTTCCCATTCTTCATTATTTTCAATACTTCTTTAACTTCTTCCCTACTGATTCTCCTATATAATATATGATTCGCTTCTTCTCTAGAAATGGTAAGCTGCCCCAATTGTATGTCACTACTACTGCTTTCGTTAAATAACTTGTAGAAGTAGCTCTTCCAACGCTCCTTTATCTCCTCTTTCTTTACTAATACATTTTCATCCTCATCCTTAATGCATTTAACTTGATTTTAAGTCCTTGGTTCGCCGATCTCTGGTTTTAGCAAACTTGAATATCTCTCTTTCGCCTTCCTTAGTGCCAAGTCGCCTATATAGCTCCTCAAATGCCTTTGCCTTGGCTTTACTAACTGCCTTTTTTGTTTCTCTTTTTGCTTCATCATACCTCTCCAAGTTCACTTCATTTCGATCTTTTTGCCAAGTTTTAAAGCACTCTCTTTTAACTCTTATCTTGTTTTGGACGGCTTCGCTCCACCACCATGCCTCTTTCTGTAGCGGAGCACCCCTTTGGATTCTCCTAAGACTTCTTTTCCTACCCTCCTAATACACTCTGCTACCTTATCCCACATATTATTTGCACTCTCATCTATCGCCCAAACGTCTTCCTCTAGTACTCTTTCCCTTAAAGCTAGTTGCTTATCACCTTTTAGGTTCCACCATTTAGTCCTTGAGCATCTATACAACTTCTTTTTTCTAGTCCACCTTTGTAGCTGCACATCTATGATTACAAGCTAAGCGGTCTCTTTTCCTAGTTAAGAAGAAGTCAATTTGTGTCCTCAATGAGCCACTCTTATAAGTCACCAAATGCTCCTCTCTCTTCCTAAAAAAGGTGTTAGTTACCATGAGATCATAAGCTACTGAAAACTCCAAGATATCCTTCCCTTCTTCATTTCTATTATCGTACCCATGTCCCCCGTGTACTCCTATGTATCCATCTACGTCGGGTCCTACCTGACCGTTCAAATTTCCTCCTATGAAGACCATCTCTCCTTAGGGTATCTCTAGTAGCACTCTTTCCAAGTCTTCCCAAAACTTCTCCTTATGTCCATCTCCTAAGCCCACTTGGGGGGCATAAGCACTAATTACGTTCACTATCTCTTCCCCTAACACTAACTTAATTGCAATAATCCTATCTCCATAGCGCTTTACATTAACTACATCTTCCTTTAAGTCCTTGTTTACCACTATGCCGACCCCATTCCTCGATCTATTAAGTCCCGTATACCATAACTTATATCCAGTCCTCTCAATCTCTATGGCTTTGTGTCCCACCCATCTTGTCTCTTGCAAGCAAGCAATTGCGATTCGTCTCCTTTCCATTGTATCCACCACTTCCATAAGTTTCCCAGTTAGGCTCCCAATGTTCCAAGTACCCAATCTCAGCCTTCTATTTTGGACTAGCTTCCTTACCCCCCACACTCGTCCAATAAAGTGTGAGGACCCTTGCCTATTTAGCACTGCACTCGGGCGCCGATGCAACAGTTATGTGGAAAAAAAAAAGAAAAAGATGGACCTTTCTACTATTACCGTTTATTTATATTTTTGGTACTAACTTGGAAAATGACCTTTCTTGTCATGTCATTCAATGTCCTTTTCTTTAAATTATATTTCCCTCTCCTTGAAAAGTTGAAACTTCTTTCCCTCCCTCCATTTTAAGTTTATGGCTCGAAGTTCATATTGGCCCACTTCACTGAGATTTTTTGGGACCCACTTCTATTAGTTAATTAGGCATGTATGACGTATCATATATTACTATCACATGAAATCCATACCCGTATCTGTGTCCTAAATTTTTTAACATGCCGTGTCGAAGCCCCGTTTCCCGTACCCGTGTCTGTATCCTTGGCCATATATGGGCATCATAGGTTAAGACCCATATGAATTAATACCATATTGGGAAAGATAATTCCCCTAATCTTATCCTACCGTAGTCTAAGGCCCATAACCTATTGATCGGACCACCGGGCCAGGCCCAGACGTGCCAGGCAGTGTCGCGCCCAAGCTAGGCATGTGGTCTGTGCCACGGGCCACAACCCTTGGCCCAACACGGCGTGTCCCTGGAGTGGGCTAGGCCTGGGTGGCCCAACCCACTTTACACCTTTAAACCTGACGCAATGCAACGTATATGAGGACTTGACCCATGTTAGATTGGAATGGTGAAATAGAATTCATGTAGCTGACCTACATACTTGGGACAAGGCTTTGATAATGATGATAATCTAGGCATACATGTGCTTCCTTTCCTACAACTTTTATTGCTGGCTCTTTAACACTTTCCTCCTCTCTTTCTCATTAACCTTCTCATTATTGGGTTTGAATGTTTGAAAATTTGTTTTCTTGAGAGAAGGTTCCTTCATCATTGATTGTCAGAAACCTTTGGTGTAAACTATGCTTTCTTGGTGCAAATGTAATCTAGTCTAGGCTCATGGCCAACTGGAACTGCCCTTGCCACTTGCTCCCTTGTGCGGGCACTTGATTTTAAGTCACATGTCTATTTAGACATGTTGCCCTGCACAATTTTAGTGTTTTTCCCTCCTAAATTTAAAAGAGCCATAATTTAGAAACTTTATTTCTTTTTAAAACACGTTCTAGCAATTTTGTTTCTTTAAGAATTTCTCAGGAATCCAGCGCTATGGAAAGGAATCCTTTCAGATAAAAGGCTTTTCATGGAGAATATTAATTATCATATTGGGTTGGGGGAGAGGATTCTCTTTTGGAAAGACTGGGTGGGCTGGAGACAAGGCTCCGGCTGTCCAGTTTCCGGACCTCTTTTATTGCGCTGTGGATAAGAATGCTAAGGTCAATTCTTAAATGTCAAGAATTGGAGATACGGTGGTTTGGAGCCCCATTCTAAGGAGGAATTTAAAGGACCATGCGGAACCCCAACTCCTTTTTCTCCTTAACATAATGGCGTGCATATCCCGGATGGAGGGGAGGATACTAGGGCGTGGTCCGCCTCTAAAGATGGGTTCTTCTCAGTTGCTTCTTTCTTCTTTGCTATTCATAAAAATCCAGTGGAGAGGAATGCGATATGCAACATCCGAAAGATTAAGCCCCCTCCAAGTGTGGTCATCTTCGGATGGATGGCTATCCGGAAAAGAATTCTAACTTTGGATAACCCAAGGAGGAGGGTGGTTAACGGTTGTCCCATGTGCTTAAGAGATGAGGAGTCGGTGGACCACCTGATGGTGAACTGTAAATCCGCTCAGCGTATTTGGTGCTCGGTGGTAAAATGGTTTGATTGCACTTGGGTGTTCCCAAAGCTCTTCGAGGCTTGGAAGACTCTAACTGGGGCCCCAAGAGGAAAGCAACTGTGGAGACAGTCCTTTCTTGCCGTTCTTTAGACAATTTGGAAAGAAAGGAATTCAAGATTCCTTGAAGGGGTTGCTACCAGTGACAGCTGTTTGGTGGAGAAAACCAAGCTCTTAGTTGTGCTTTGGGTGTCCACCAGTCTGCCCAAAGGATACTCTATAGAGCTATAGAAGATTATGCTGCATTGGATGGAGTTGGCCTTTTCATTTACAGGGTGCCTTAGTCTCTTGTATCTTTTAGGGGTTTTGTGTCTTTTAACTTGTCGGTATATCTCTCTTGTATTGCTTGCTTTAGATAATGCAACGAAAGTAACTTTAAAAAAAAAAAAAGAATTTCAAAGGAATTCTGGCATAGAAAGTTTTCAAGTCTAGTGAGTCCTAGTTTTCATAAGACTAGGGTCCAATTTACAAATTCAGATGATCTTGATTTGGCCACTACTTCCGGAGAAAAAAAAATCAGAAATTGTCTTAAGACTTTAAATGATTAACTTTCTAACATGTCTATAAGTAGACCTGTTGCCCGCACAATTTTATCAGTTTTATTTTTTCTAAATTTTGAAGACTTCTAATATTGAAAGTCTTGTTTCTTTCTAAAATATGTTTTTAGCAGTTTTGTTTCTTTGTCCTAGAATAGATATTTCCATTTTCCAAGTTTAGAGGCAAAAGTCCAATGTTTTAGTAATGTTTCAAATAGGAAAGTAATTTTTAGTGGTGTCTCAGTTAGGAAAGTATTGTTTTAGTGATGTTTCAATTACGAATGTTTTCCAAAGCAGTCAACTATTATAAGGGAACTAAAATCTCTCCATTTTTTTTTTTTTTTTTGAATGATATGGATGTTATTACATGGGTCTGTTCACTGCATCTATAGAATGCTGGAGATTGTCTTCTTTTTTAGACTAGATAGGATCTCGAGGAGCAACTTAATTTTGTCCTTCTATCGTGTGTTGGGACAGCCAAAAGAGATGCTAATGACTTTGATCATGGCTACATGACTTGTAACAATTCCAACTTTGAGTCTAGCCCATTTTTGAAATCCTTGAAGGGATCAAGAATAATCTGATTGTTTATACGGTGATCCCCAGGCTAGTGGAGAATGAGTCTTCCATTGAAAACCTACCAGCAAATGTGGGATTGTGAACATGCCTAAAATTGTTACATAATTGATAACCTGGAATTCAATGTAAGTCGGCATGAAATCAGAATTATCTTATAAATTGATTTAAAAGTGTTACTAGTTATTTTTATCTCAAGTGGATCATTTTAGGTTAGTTTTCATGGTACTGCATCAATACAAAGCGTGGACTCTTATTGCATTGGAGCCTTCATTATTAGATATTGCAAACTTGTTTTTAATTTTTTTTTCAAATTCTAACACTACGATTAAAAACTATTGCTGTAGAAAATGTTGCTTGGAATGGGCATTTCCATTTGTTTTACTTTGGTAATTAGGTCAGTAGGCTCTTGTTTATGAAGCCACTCCCATTGTTGAATTCATGTCCTATGTTTGCTCTTGTTGTCTCCATGTCTAGCCCAGTGCCGCTGGTCTCGGCTGAGTCTCCCAGCTCCATTTGCTTCTTTTTCTTGCTCATTTCATCCCAACTCCCTCTCTTTCTTGGCTTCCAACTCAACTTGGACTCGGCCATGGCCAAGTCAGTCATAAAGGACTCGGTCAAGTCTCCCAGCTCTATTTACTTCTTCATATCCCAACTCTCTCTCTCTCTCTCTCTCTCTCTCTCTCTCTCTCTCTCTCTCTCTCTCTCTCTCTCTCTCTCTCTCTTCTTACTTATCCCAACTCTCTCTCTCTCATGGCTTTCAACTCCTCCGTTGCTTCCCCATTAGAAAATCGCTGCTGCTTCCATGATTCCATCCTCCCTTTTCTTCTTAGTCTTTTAATGAAAACCAATCCCCCAATGCACATACTGACTCAGACCCGACTCTTCAGTTTACCCTTCTCCTTAATCTACCCTTTCCCTCTTCAATCTCCTCTTCTCCACCACCTTCTGCTGTTGTTGCTGTCACCAACAACTTCATCTTCTTCCTACGAAAAATTAAAAGGGACTTGTTCTGACTCGACTCTACCCGACCCCTGCTGAGTCGGGGGCTGAGTCCATTTAAAACACTGTTCTAGCCTGGTGTTTTGGAACAGACTTCACCATCTGGTTTGATCAGTTTGGGCCAAAACAGATATTCTGGTGATCCTTTACTGGTTGTGCTTCTTGTACCCAAATCTCCATGTAAAAACTGTGCATGGGATCCCCAAGCCATCATATGCACATCTTCAACACAACAAATGTTAGAAGCACATTTATAATAAAAGGCATTGATAACCATGTTGACAGATAATGAGTGGATCTCACTGCTTGGTCCACCGGATGGACCAAACTTCCCATATAATTGGGTCAAGTTCTGGTCTGGGTCCATTGCAGCTTTTTACTTCTGTACCATGTAGGAAGAGGTATAGCACTGTTTATGTTACACATTATGAGCCTTGCTAAATTTTAGTATGTGGAGAAATTTCCTTGTGGTTCTCTTTGTTGTGTTTCTCTTATTCAGCTATCCTGTTCTTGCTTCCATTTTGACACCTGTGGTATAGGACTGGGACAAGTTCAACTGAAGTTGGGGGATTTTAGAAGTTCTCTTTCAAACTTTGAAAAGGTTTTGGAGGTTTACCCTGAAAACTGTGAAAGTTTGAAGGTCAGTCATGACTCATATGTCACTATTGTGATTCTGATTGGTGGTTGGAATGTTATGATGTCTTTACTTTCTACTTGCATCATCTGATTTTTTCATTCATTCTTTCCTCGACAAAAAGGCCGTTGGGCACATTTATGTCCAGCTTGGTCAGACTGAAAAGGCATTAGAAACACTCCGGAAAGCTACAAAAATTGATCCGCGTGATGCACAGGTATAATGCTTTTGTTGGCTCATGCTGTGGTTTTAGTTGTTTTTTTTAAAAGATGGCAGAGCATATAGTTATTTACTTGTAACAGATCATTAGGCATAAATGCTTTTGGTCAGTAATTTTTTCCTGGCATGCATCTTAACAAGCAAAATGCTACCCACACTTAGGTTAGTTATGTATCTCATTTCTTCAATGTTGCCATTTCATAGCAACACATTTGGATATGGTAGCAACAAGTTGTCTTAAAAAAAAAAAAACCATGTTAAGGAATATAAATCCAAGGTGCGCGTCTGCATGCATGTGCATGTCTGCACACCCTCACTCTTGGTGGTACACACCCCAAGTTCTCCCAGGGTTGGTGGTAGACACCCGAGTTTCACATTCATCCATGATCCAACCTATTTACACACTGTTCAATTGAATTTGATAAAAATGCAACTTATAATACCCTTAAACATTGAGGGCCCAGCCCATTTACTCACCCAACTAGTGTGGTTAAGGTAGGGTCCATGCTAGACTTGAATGTATACCCGATTTTCGTTAAGGATATAATGGGTCGGGTCCATGATGGACCTTGACTAGACCTGATTATGGTTATACAGCCAGATCCAACCAGGAAAACCCATCTCAAGACCTAAATATATTATATTATATATCTGCTTTACAATATTATGTAATATTAAAGATAGATTATAAATTATTATTATATCTACTTCAATCATTCTATTGTTTTTAAATGACGGGATCTGGCTATAGACCCAACTGGACCCCATCATCAATTGCGTTGAAAAAGTGTATTTGGGGGTGTGTGTCAGATTCACTAGGAGGGGGTGTGATGGATCATAATGAGGGGAGCCTGGAAAGGTGGGTCAGGCTAGGATGAAAGAAAATGGCAAGTTTGAAACTAAGTTGGGTTTGAACCATTCATATCGGGTCCTAACTCATAACTGTTTATCTGCATGTTTGCGTGTGCGCGGCCGCATGGGTATGGGTGCATATGTGCGCGTGTATGCATGTGTCTGTGTAGGTGGAAATTTTATTATTATGATCAATGTGACATAATTCCCATGTGCGTGTGCGTATGAAAATTTATTATTATGATACTCTTGACATACCGTTAGAACCAGTTTGTGGGCCCCCATGAACAACCCTTTGATCAATCTACTGCCCTCACACTCACTACCACATCAGGCCAGAGATCCCAATTTGACACTCGTCCAACTGTTACTGTTGGATTCAGTCATTCATTTGGAAGCTTCATTTATCATTGTTGATATTTAGGGCCTCAAAATCCTATCTTCAATGATTCAATTATTTTGACTTTGGGCATCCGTAAACCATGCATAGACCTTCCCATCCCCCTAACCCCAATAATTGACATGCATTCAAGTGGGTCCCAACCATTAAATGGTTCTCATATAGAAATGAGAACTTTCTCATGTGAACAAAGCCTGTACATGCAATAATGGGGTCCCATGCTGTCTCTAGTGATGCTACATATACTTCCCTCTTGTGTTTTGCTCCTGCACTTTCCAGTCAGCTAATTGAAGATTGTTGCAGGCGTTCCTGGAGCTAGGTGAATTGTTAATATCTTCTGATACAGGAGCAGCACTGGATGCATTCAAAATTGTAAGATCCTTTCTCCAAAATATTCCCTTCTTGGTTGTTAATGTTTGTCATGGAAGTTTAAATTTTGTAAAGTACCTCTTGAATTGTTGTAAAATACTGTTGGTTGAACGATATGATATGAATGACTGTAAAGTACTCCTGAAATGCCCTAAGAGTATATCTAATTGTTCTCATCCCCTGTTCTGTCTTTACTTGTAAACTGTCCTGCCGAGTATTTCAGAATTCTTAATTAGGCAGTGGAGAAATTCCATAAGAGGATGATTGGAGATAGGAAAGGTCAAGCGCACTTGGAAAGTATGGCAGAGATGCACAAAGGAATGGAGGCCAAATTTCATCTACTATATCTGTGTTTGGATGTCAATCTACGGAATGTCATCTAGTCTGCTGGGGGATGCAGAGGAATTTGGCTCATCTGCAATGGGCATCTCCGGATCCATCCGGGATGTGTTTTTATTGAGATGATGTTTGGGTTGCGAATTTAGGAAACTGAAATGTGGTAAAAATAAAATAGCCAATGGATTTTCTTATATGCTAACAAGTGCTCAACACATTGTTTGGGACTACCTTTGTGATCGGTGTGAGGAAGCACAGTCCTGTGGGAGGATCATTTTGGCATTCAGCTACAGGTTACGAGACTTAGTTAAATTCCATCTGAGATCATTCTTTATCCGTTGGGTGACCTCAAACAAATTATTCTAGGAGGCAGCACATTCTCAGATGGACCACTTTCAGAAGAATTGGTAGATTGTGGAAGTTTCCCGTTCCATCCGGCATAATTAATGATGTCATGATACTAAATATAGATATAGTAAATCCTAAATAATGATCTTTGACTATTAATATTTTATTAGGTCTTAATATGATTGAGCGACATCAAATATAGGTGTACAGATACGAGCAACATAAATATAGGTGACCAAGTGCATCATTATTCTTATTTTAAATTAGTACAGCGATATACAACTTATATGACAAGGACAGGTCTGATACTCCCATTTATTTTAGTTACAAATGAAAATAAACATTGAAATGTAACATTTTCTAACCATTAAAAAAATGTAACATTTTCTAATATTCTTAATTTTTTTGGATATTTCTTTGGATTTATTTTAACCTAAATTATATTCATGCCGATGACGGATACGTATCACCGCAACCGATATGCATCGTCTAGTATGTATCATTTTGGGTGCAACTGATATGCCCTTTGGAACTGCTTTTTTGATCCTTGGTTGAAAGATAGTGTTATAAGGTACTATGGAGATTGTTATTTTTCAGTTTCACCCTTTTAACTTCCAATAACTGAGGGTATTGTTGTAGTTCTACTTACTATTGATGAAATATAATGGAGTGTTCTCCACATTGGAGAGCAATTTTGTTGCAAATTATTCTAGTGGAGCAGCAATCATATTTCTCTTATCATGATGAGTTTAGCACCTAAGAGGCCATTTGGTCGAGGAATGATATAATTCACAGAATGGAATTCGTCCTAATTGGTGAAAAAATTGGCATTGTTTGCTTAGGTGGATTTTTCCATCTCGCTATTACGTGTTTGTACGATAATCTTGGCTCATTTGCGGGGACGACAATATGATATCGGAAGGGTTTTGATGCCACTAGTAATTCCCAATTTCTTGCAAGCTTGGATTATTCCATTCCATTTTAGGGTTTTCAAGAGTTAAAGTGCGCTTCAACAAATGTGATCCTCTCTCGTCCCTTTTTTCTGTAATTGTTGTTGAAGCATTGAGTATATACGAAAAAGCGAGCATGGAACATGTTTTTGGATCTTGGAGATATTTGACTGCAGTTCCAGCAGAGGTTTTGGAAATTTTTGGATCTGGAATTGGTCCTTTTGCTGACCCGAGGATCCAGATCTAGAATTGACTATAGTCATGTTTTGGAAAAGATACATTTTAAGAGTTCACAATTCTTGGATGGTATTGCCATTTGAGAGTCCACAGTGCATAGGTCACAATGTCGTTTTAAGAGCCTCACATGTATGCATAAAAGATCTATTTTTGGGGCCTACTGATCCAGATATCCTCTTATTAACCCCACTTGTGATCCTGAGTTGGATCTCCAGTGTTATAATTTATCCAGGATCCATGTAGGATCTGGATCAGGATCTATCTGATAAAAACATTACCAATTCCAGATATAGCGTGGTTCTGCCTTGGATCTACCTGTTTAAACCCTCCGTTTGAAACATGTGATAGGCTGTTCTCGTGCTCCCTGTAGGTATGTCCTATGCTTGTAGGTTCCCTTCTTCCACCCACCACCATGCCGATCCCTCCAACACGTACACACCCAAAAAAAAGTCCATTCTGTTATGAATTACAGAATTTAGTTTCTATTCTGAACCGATCTACATATTTGTCAATAATTGGTGGTTGATAATAAATAGAATGATTTGATTTGTTTCGGCTTTTATTACATGTCTTCTTATTAATGCTCTTTCATTACATGTCTTCTTATCAATTCTCTTTTTGATGGCTGTTTTCTGTGGTATCTTTATTTGCTCTCATATTTAAGAACTAAAGGTCTGTTGCTTCATTAGATACACATCATAATATTTTTCTGTCCAATTTTATTTTCAATGCAGTGTGTATCTTCCAGCTAGTCTTTCCTTGAACAGAAGTGTGATTAAAATTTAAATAACTTGACAGGCACATGGTCTTCTCAAAAAAGGAGGGGATGAAGTACCTATAGAACTACTAAACAACATTGGAGTTCTTCATTTTGAGAGGGGTGAATTTGAGGTTTGCACAAAAAAATCTAAATGCTAAGTTATAATTGTAGATGATTGGGGTTTTTTTTTTTAATTTTTATATCCATTACAAGTTGCATTACCAGCACTTTCATCTTTTGCCCGTTGTTTGATCTTGAGCATTTATATCATTTGAAAGACTTGCATTTGAAATTCCTTCTTACAACCATTGACATTGTGTCTATCCGACTTCTCCGTTACTTTTTACCATATGTACTTTTATCAGTCAGCCGAACAGATATTTAAGGAGGCATTGGGTGATGGCGTATGGCTCTATGTTATGGATGGTCGAATACGAAATCCCAGCATGGACTCCAGAGACTCTACTGATCAGTACAAGGACATGAAATTATTTCACCAACTTGAGGAAGATGGTGTCTCTTTGGAATTACCTTGGGACAAAGTGACAACACTTTTTAATCATGCCAGATTACTGGAGCAATTGCATGACACTGAGAAAGCAAATATTCTGTACCGGCTGATCTTATTTAAGGCAAGTTTTCTGGACCGGCTATGTTTACATGTGTTATATCTTCCCTTCCGGTTGTTTTTTTTAGATTATCGACTAGTTTTACTAATTTAGGCTTTTACTTTTGACAATTTTATTCATGGAAGTTAAGTTGTAACATGCTACTAACTGGAGTTTTAAATATTCTTAATGTATTTTAGGACATATTGGCACATGTCCATCATCATCATTATCATTATGATAATCAATTAAGCCTTGTCCCAACTATGTTAGGGCAGCTACATGAATTCTATTTCTCCATTCGGATCTATCCTGAGCCAAATCCTTAGATAAGTTGTACTTTTTCAAATCTACCCTTACTGATTCCATCCATGCCCTCTTCGGCCTATCCTTTTTCTTTGGTGGGCCATCAACATGTGTAGAAAAACTTCTCTTCAACAGTGTTGCTTCTGGCCTATGTTGGACATGTCCAAACCATCTCAAACAAGTAGGGTTAATTTATCCCCCATTGATGCTACCCCTAAATGGTCTTAAAAACGCTCATTTCTGTTTCTATCTTTCCTAGTTTTACCACACATCCATCTTAACATTCTAATCTCTGATACATTTATTTTGTGCACGTATTGCTTCTTGATTTTTCCAAAATTCTACTTCATAGGTCATTGCCTGTCTAATTGTTATCCTGTAAAATTTTCCCTTCAATCTTGTTGGTATGTGCTGATCACATAGCATGATAGCACTCCAAAAGCAATGATCCACTTCAACCATCCTACTTTATCCTATGTTCGGACATCTTCCTTAATCTCTCAATCCTTGCTAGTTATCGAGTCAAGTTATCGGGTTGAATCTCTTTGTGGTATCTCTTGAACTTCAATTCTTGTAGGAGTTTAAGCTCTTTGCACATCCCCACTAAAGTTGCAATTTATATATTTTGTCTTTGCATGACTTAAAGCCCTTATCTATACATGAAATTGAAGGGGATTGTACAACAATACCCTTTTCAACACCACCACCACCACCACCACCACCAAAGCCTGTATCCATCAAATTCATTATTTTATTGATTTGGTAATTATAGTGGCACTCATTACTTAGTACATTTTGACACTGGACACCATGTGAACTGTAGTACATCACTGATCATAATCACTAACACAGGAATTAAAAAAAATTCATTCTCTCCTGCAGACTCAAAGACAAAATTTGAAAGTAGCCTGCTTGTGTGTGTGTTTTCTTTTTATTTTTTTAAAATTTCTGGTGTATGATCATTTCCTAACATGTTATATATATATTTTTTCCAGTATCCAGATTATTTAGATGCTTACTTGAGGCTGGCTGCAATTGCCAAATCTCGTAATAATATTCAACTTAGCATTGAATTGGTATATTCTCTTCTTTGGTCTTTTTAATTTCTTTCTTAATAATATTCAACTAAGCATTGAATATATATGCTTTTTTTTTTCAGTCTTGTTAACTCTCCCTCCTGATTTGTGTCATATAACAACCAGACGTCTTTCTTGTTATATAGATAGGGAATGCTCTCAAGGTAAATGACAAATGTCCAAATGCTCTATCTATGCTCGGTAGTTTGGAGCTTAAGAGTGATGACTGGGTTAAGGCAAAAGACACCTTTCGCGCTGCTGGAGATGCAACCGATGGAAAGGATTCTTATGCTACTCTATCCCTGGTGTGTATGTTCCTTCAATGCATGTTTCATCTTTTCCCTAAATGGTTTTCCAGTCTGACGTCTCTTTCTTTCATATGTTAACTGGGTACCTCATCCAAATATTTATTCCTCTATAACAACCATATGTTCTTCTGTTTTGAGATATTTTAGGGAAACTGGAACTACTTTGCAGCTGTCCGTTCTGAGAAAAGAGGCCCGAAGTTGGAAGCCACACACCTAGAGAAATCTAAAGAGCTATACACCAAAGTATGATATGTTATATTAACTTTCTCCTGCAATGAAATGCTCTCGTGTTGTTATATGGAGATTGCATTTAAAGAAACACCAAATATTGCGAGTTTCAACCTTCTGTCAAATAATGCAATAGATATTCACCTCTTGGTTAAATATGCCAGTATATTAATTGCATTTTTCAATGCTGAATCTTATCTGCCTTACCACCACCAATATTGCATTATTATAGAAACTTAAATATTTTTGTCTAAACTTCAAGTTCTTATTTATATTTTGGCTCATCCATCATTAGAAAGAATCTGATGAGAAGTATGAAAGCTCTGATACCACATATGTTGAGTACCCAAGTATCATTAAAACAGTCTCATCTGTCTTTGTCAAATAGAACTGATTGACCAAAACCAAGTAATTAGGCTGGATGAAACAAAACCCAAATTACCAAAAATTCAACAAGAGGACTTCCTTTGATATTCCTAGGCTCAGATCATGTCTGGTCTCAATGATATCTTCAACAGAATAGGTTGTAGTCTCTGTGAAAGACTGTACAACCTGCACAGACTCAGCTGTTCATTGGTATCAATTCGACATGCATGGGCTGTGTTACTGCAACACTGATTGCAGCAGCAGGGCAATTGCGCACCACCACCACCACAAGGTCCACAACTATGAGGGTTCATTCACACTATAATGAGGGGTATGGAACTCTATCATAATGCCCGCCTATTGAAATCTGATCAGCTAAAAATGAAGGTCCAGTGGGCTGACCCCAAATCTTACGCTAATAGGAGTTGGTCAAACTGTAAGATTGAGCATATGGCATTCTTAATCATATATGCTCAATCTTATTGTAAGGGCAACCCCTAATGGAGTAAAAGTTGGGAAGATTCCACTTAAGGGAAGGGAGTTTATTTTGAATGGTTTGGATATTCAGTAGGTGGGCCCCACTATGAAGTTCCACATCCCATGGGAAGCGTGAGTGAGACAAATAAAAGGTCTGGAGTGGACTTCTAACTTTGCATTATCATACCATGTATACCTTCGGAGTTATCTATTCATGACTTGGTGAATGGATTTAAATGCTGCCCTCTCAACCATCCATGCCAACTACGAGCATTGTGGCTCATCAAACGATCACATGTGACCAATCAACTGATTTTCATTAATCAATAGTGGGTGGATTGATTTACATGTGATCAATCCATCATGGTCCTACTTTGATTAGAGTGAGAAGCAACTCTTAGTGCTAAAACAAGAAGAAAATGATTATTTTGAGATATTTGGATTCATTATAGTGAACCCTATTATATCTGTATCTAAAGTTCCTCACAAAGTTTTGAGAAATTATGTCTTTGAAAATGGTGGGGGTATTTTCAAATTTGGAAATTTTTATTAGATATTATTTAAAATATGCAAAAAACTTTTACTTTAACTTATTAGTAATAAATCAATAATTTTAAAATATTATCGGTCGAATATCGCTTGTCCCCCTGCATAAAATCCTGGCTCTGCCACTGGATTGCAACAACAGTACAATAATACGACAGCTGATGAGGAAGAGGGGGATCAAGCCATGGAGATGGGTTGGAAGGTGTAAACACAACCGAGAGAACTGGTTCCCAGTACAATTGTATGGGCCTGTAGAGGAAAATAGGAGGATTCCACATGTAGGCACAGTATGGGGCTAGATAGCAGACAACCTTCTGAAACTTTGATCAGAAAAACATCAAACTGCTTACATCCTCTTTGAGTGGCCTATATAAATATAGATATATAGAACTTAATAATTACTATCGTAAAGCAATCACAACTGCTGTCTAAAGACAACTAAGACTCTTAAAGCTTCTTATCTGCAACCAAACACTGAAAATAAATAAACTCATTCAACTTAAAATAAGATTCTTTGGAAACCTAACAGGAGATGTCTAGGGGTGTGGTCTCATATGAGGAATCTGTAGAGTTCACCAGTGGGTCTGGTTGCTCGTGCCCTGGTCTGCAGTGGACTTGCTGGGTTTGTCTGGGTCTGACTGGCCTAGCTTGTCTAGCTGGGCTTGGCAGGCCCTAATAGGGCTGTGCCTGTTGAGATGAGACTGGGACTGGCTGGGGCTATTGGGCTCGGTTATGGGTCCATTGACAAGGATACATTGTAATCACTTATATTTTTCTGATCAAAAGAAAAAAAAGATCATTTAGACTACAGCAAAAAGGATTTACAATCAATAAGCAAAATAACATCATTAATCAGGAATGAAATTTCCAGTCTAAGGAGTTTTGTTTAAAACATCCCATGCAACAGAATCCATGCTCCCATTGCCACCGCTGCTAGTATGATTAAACCAAATGGATTTCAACTCCCTATAATCCTTGTTTTCTCATTAGTCAGCGATGACATATATGCCTTACTATAAAAATAAATAAATTGACAAAGTAGAGCTGCCGCATGCTTCTCTGAAATTCCCATGCTACACAGGTTTTGGTTCAACATCCTGGAAATTTGTATGCTGCTAATGGTGCTGGAGTTGTATTGGCAGAAAAAGGTCGCTTTGATGTTTCTAAGGATATATTTACACAGGTCAGCCAGAATATTTCTCTGATTGTTTATTTTGGACATGATATGATAAAGAAGAAATCATATTTGGGTCTAACTCTTCCGACTGTAGGTGCATGAAGCTGCCAGCGGAAGTGTATTTGTCCAGATGCCTGATATATGGGTAAATTTGGCACATGTGTACTTTGCCCAAGGCCATTTTGGCTTGGCTGTGAAAATGGCAAGTCCATCCCCTGCATTTCTGTTCCTTCCCGATTTTTTCTTCTTTTTGGGTAGTAATTCCTTCCCAAATTTTTTGCATGTGTTTATGATTACATTCTTCATTTTTCAGTACCAAAATTGCTTGAAGAGGTTCTGTTATAGCACAGACGCCCAAGTTCTTCTCTATCTAGCCAGGACTCATTACGAGGCTGAACAATGGCAAGACTGTAAAAAGACTTTGCTAAGAGCCATCCACTTGGCACCCTCAAATTATACCTTGAGGTTTGATGCTGGTGTTGCGATGCAGAAGTTCTCTGCATCTACGCTCCAGAAGACAAAGAGATCCGCAGATGAGGTGTGTTGATATCATATTTGGTCCTTTTTTAGATGGTTCCATCCTCGGCCCTGTTTCTCTTCTCAATCTTTGAGGTGATGAAAGATATTTTATTTCCACCAAGTTGCATGAGCAGGTGGTATGCGTGTCAGAATCTGACAGTGGTAGAAGGTGTCCCATTTGGAAAATCTCAAGTATATTCAGCATAATTTTAAATTAATGCATAATTTTTAAATGAAAAATATTTTTTGTAAAGAATAATTTGGAAAATTACATTAGGTGGCACCAAGTGGCAAAGGGGTTGGGTCAAAACGGGTTTCTCTACAGGTTGAAGGCCAATTCATATCTGACCCATTTTTAAAACAGGTCAGGTAACCCCAATCCCATTGTGGATCAACTTGACCTGACCTATGTAACCTGCATTGAACGTGGGTCAACCCATTTAATTCGACCTAACCCAACTCAACTTATAGGAGTTTGGTCCATGCCCATTCCCTTTAAAGTATTTAGGTTATAATGAGTTTGGTTGTATTGAAAAAAAACCCAAAGTACAAAAATATTAAACACCAAACCATTTAAATTGGTTTTGATATGCGGGTTGGCGGTAATCCATCCCATTTATGCGAGTTATGCGGGTCAACCCCAACTCGACCTGTTTTACTATGGGTCGGATTTCTCTAACCTGTGACCAACCTGTATCCTATTCGGGTTGGGTACTCGGGTCAGATATTGCCACTCCTAAATAACATCAGTAAAAATACTAGGCATATCTTACTCTAACCCGTTTGGCATTTTACTATTAAAGTCAAGTGGAGTGAAGTGAAATGAAAAGTATGAATAAAATATGTAGTGAGTTATGATGGTATTTTGTTTTTAGTTATTTGGGATGGAATATTGTTGACTTTTGGTATGGGAAATGGGGTTTTTTTTTGTCTTTTAGTTAATAAATGTGGTTACTTTTTGACTTTTTGTTGGAAAAGTTGGAGGGAGTTTTGAGAAAAAGTGCTTTTGATGTGATGTTTAGGATGACTTAACTTTACTAGTCAAGTTACCAAACGGGCCCAAGAAATAAGTAATAATCATATTAATATCTTGTATCCCAAAAGAAGAAAAATCTTAATAATATTTTATCAATTGTAAAGCAATCAGCAAAAAAGCCTGTGCAAGGCACAAGGTCAATTATCATGCATAATCAACAACAATACTATAGTGGGGACCCACCTACGATCAATCCAACACACCTGTCCCCAATTTGGCAGTTTGGTTCTAATCCAACTATCATGTACTGTTGGATAGAGTCACAATAAAGATACATTAATAAAAATATTAAAAATTGAAGCACTGAAATCAAGTGTTGAAACTATCTGATTCCAGTGATCTTTGTCCAATCCCTACCACACCATTGCCACATACTTTGTCGGGAAAAATTGCTGGGATGTTTTCGTGCTTTGGGTTTTTCTCGGGATATTATTGGCAAAATGTTGTGGAAAATAAATTAATTTTAAATGTAAATAAATAACATCATCATCGTCATCATCAAAGCCCTGTCCCAACCATTTTGGGTGGAGTCGGCCTCATGAATTCTGTATTGCCATTTCAGTTCATCTTGGGCCAAATCCTGCCTTAGCATGATCACGGAACAGTCTCAGAATTCATGTTGTACAAGTGAAAAAAGTTTTACCGCGCCTGTCAACCAGACCCCTCCTTTATCCAGGCTTGGGATTGGCAGTAAATTGGTATTGTTAAATTTAGATAAATATAACGCTCTATAAAAAATCATTTCATAGGTTTTCCCAAATTTCCCATTTTTATTCTGATATTATCATGATTTTGACATGATATTCTCAGTTTATCTAGATAACCAAACTATCACCCAATGCCCATGTTAGTGACAGTGATCCACACCCTACCCTTTTTATGCCCCCTACCCCCATGATTCATGCATCTGGGTATACCTAGTATGAACTATGGGTGTGCTTTTAAAGGGAAAACTGCGGTTTCTTTTACCATTCTCCTTTAATTATACAAAGATGACACAAGAGAGCTTGTTGGCCCCGCCATCTTACCAAGTAAAAGACTTTGGGATCTAGCTACCTATATAATGTCTAGCCCACTGGATGTTTCCAGACTTCCAGTGTCCAATCTAAGGCCATGGAATTTCACGGCCTAGGTGATGGATTAAAAAATTCAAAAATAAATATTATAAAGGGAGGTGGATGGATTCTTTTAGAGGAGAGAATGTTTAATTACCAGTTAGAAAAATTGTACAACAAAGTTTAATTAACACTAGAAGATTCAGATGCTGTCGTGTTCGATATGCGTCTGGCACAGGTATTGTGGTTCATTCCAACAAAGAATTGATATGTTGCTGCTTTTCTGCATTTTGAAAGCTGAAACTCATTTTGTTGTGCTCTGTTGTTGCAGTGTTCTCCAAGTGGGAACACAGGTTAGGAAATTGGTTAGTGGGTTACATACATGATAGTTTTAAGAGTTTGTGTTTGTTGAATGCAAAGACTAGACAAGAAAATTGTAAAAACTTGTGCATGTTCCCAACTGAATTAAAAGAATAACTTTTGCAACATTAACCCATATATGGTGTTGTAATGGGTTCTAGATGGTTTTTTTTTTTTTTGGAATATTAACATTCATTAAAGAAGCTTTACAGTAAAGGTGTTTCTTCGTTGGTCGATGCCATAAAAGATACGATCAAATTTCTTGTGGCCCTGTGGGTTTCCATCCTTCGTATCTTCCACGGTGTTCCCACTGATTCGATTCTTCATAATTGGAGGGAAGTTGCTTATGCCAGAGATAATTAGCCTCCTTTTCCTCTAGGATGTCTGTCATTTCCTCTGCCCGTTTGTGCTTTCTCTTTTGTTAGTTGTTTTCTGCCAAGGGTGTAGCTTCTGTTTTGTGGGTTCTTTGTGGGTTCTCTTCTCTATTTTTTGGGTTTGCTTTTCAGTATATCTCTCTTGTACTGTTTTGCCTCTTTTATTGAATGTTACCATTAAAAAAAAAAAGAAGCTTTACAGTACAAGAGAGAGATACTGACAAGCCAAGCAACCAAAACAAAAACAGCACAAACAAATACACTGTCAAACTGAGAGATAGAACATAAACTTATGCTCAATGACGTGCCCTTTGAGGGACGATTGTGTTTCATATATGTAGGGGCTGAATGCCCTAATTACAGCACTAATTACAGCAACTATCAACCATATCTAATCAAATCTAGATCCTAAAGATTAGTTAACAAACTAAGTATGTACAGATAAGCTTTGACTAAATTACAATGACTGACTGGGCCTGGGCCTAACTAGGCCTGTGAGATTGGGCCTCATTAACACCCCCCCTCAAATTGATGCCGATGAATCAACCAGCATTAATTTGTCTGTCAAGAATTGATGACGTGGTCGAGGAAGTGCTTTTGTAAAAATATCAGCAACTTGGAGGCTTGAGGAGATAAATGGTAGAGAAATAACATCACGGAGATATTCATCCCGGATAAAGTGACAAGCAACCTCGATATGTTTAGTTCTCTCATGAAACACTGGATTTTCAGTAATCCGAATTGCACTGGTGTTATCCGCATGTAATGGTGTGGGAGAGGTCTGGGAGAAGCAAAGTTCCTCAAGAAGTCCACGAAGCCATATAATTTCAGAGCATGCAGCAGACATGGCACGGTATTCGGCCTCAGTTGATGATTTAGAGACTCTGTCCTGTTTTTTCACTTTCCATGAAATAAGAGCATCACCTAAGAACATGCACCATCCCGTTGTGGAGCGCCGAGTATCAGGGCAACCTGCCCAATCGGCATCAGAATAGGCAGTCAATGTCATTGGAGATCCGACAGGAAAAAACAAGCCTCTGTGAGAAGTGCCAAGAAGATAACGAAGAATGCGTCGAACAGCTGCTAAATGAAGATGATGGGGATTGGTCATATACTGACTCATCAAGTTAACCGCATAACTGATGTCAGGACGAGTAGTAGTCAAATATATAAGACTACCGACAAGCTGTCGATAATATGTCGGATCAGGAAGGGGATCACCACTGTCACTATGGAGTTTAATATTCAGTTCCAGAGGAGTATCCACTGGTGTTGAGGTTGACAGGCCTGCTAATTCAATTAAATCCATAGTATACTTATGTTGATGTAAAACCAACCCTTTCTCAGAGTGATGAACTTCCAATCCCAAAAAATATTGCAGAGGACCCAGATCCTTCATTTGAAAAGATTGATGCAGAGAAAATTGTAGATCTTGAATCATGGCTGTATCTGTGCCAGTGATTATGATATCATCTACATAGACTAAAAGAATGGTGATTCCAGTAGATTTCTGATGCAAAAACAATGATGGATCAGAAGGACTTTGACGAAACTGCAGCTTTAGTAAAGCATCCTTGAATTTTTCAAACCATGCTCTGGGTGCTTGTTTTAGTCCATACAAGGACCGTTTCAAAAGAGCAACTTGTCCTTCGGATGGTTTTGGAAAACCTTGAGGCAGTCGCATGTAAACTTCCTCTTTAAGATCACCATGAAGAAAGGCGTTTTTCACATCAAATTGGAAAAGGGGCCATGATTGAGATGCAGCTATTGCAAGGATGGTACGAACTGTGGTCATCTTTGCGACAGGCGCAAAAGTTTCTTCGTAGTCGATGCCATATTCCTGTCTGTTGCCAAGGGCCACAAGTCTGGCCTTGTAACGATCCAAAGTACCATCTGCCTTCAATTTGATAGAGTAAACCCATTTACTCCCAATGGGTTTAACCGAAGCTGGGCAAGTAACAACATCCCAGGTTTGGTTCTGCTGTAGAGCATTAAGTTCTTCTTCCATAGCCTGTCTCCAGCAGTCCTGCTTTGCTGCTTGTGAATAAGAAGTAGGAATGGAAACAGATGACAAAGTAGCGAAATATGAAGAATGAGAAAAACCATATCGATCTGGTGGGCGAGAGAGACGAGAAGAACGACGAATAACAAGTGGAGGAGACTCGGATGCTGGAGCAGGATTCGGGGCTGATTCTTGCAAAAGAGGTAAAGTGGTGGCATTTGTTCCTTGTCGACGAGCATACACCTTGTCCGGATGAAAACGCAGAGGGGAAGGAAGACATTCATCATCAAAGGATGGTACTTTAGAAAAGGAGAGTTCTGGAGATGATTCAGGATAAGACTGAAATAGGAACTGGTGTTCAAAAAAGATAACATTTCTAGAAGTCCGAATACGCTTTGAGATTGGGTCATAACAAATAAAACCTTTTTGTTGGGAAGCATAACCAAGAAATGCACATTTTGCAGATTGTGCGGATAATTTTGAACGTTCATGTGTGGGAAGATGAACAAAACAAACACAGCCAAAAGTGTGTAAGTGTGTGTATTGTGGTGCAGTTTTAAACAGACGGAAATGTGGAGATGTGTTTTGAAGTTTTGGAGAAGGAAGGCGGTTGATGATATGAGTTGCAGTGGTTAAAGCTTCTGCCCAAAATCTAGGTGGAACGGAGGATTCTAACAATAAACACCTGACCATGTCTAAAAGATGACGATTTTTCCGTTCTGCAACACCATTCTGTTGGGGAGTGTAGGGACAAGTCCGTTGGGACAAAATCCCTTTTTCTTGTAAAAATGCCTGAAATTGTGCGGACACATATTCCCCCCCGGAGTCTGTACGAAGAATCTTAATACATGTTGAAAATTGATTTTGAACATAATTCAAGAATTTTTTAAACACCTCAAAAACTTCAGATTTGGCATGTAGAAAATAAACCCATGTAAAACGACTATAATCATCAATGAAAGTCACAAAATACTTATACTGTGAATGAGAAACAATTGGTGCAACACCCAAAACATCACTATGTACTAAATCAAAACATTTTGTAGCAGAAGAAACCCGTAATGGAAAAGGCAAAGTTTTACTCTTTCCCAGCTTACAAGTGGTGCAATCAAGAGCAACATCGGATGATAAAAATTTCATTTTATTAATATGACCAGATTTGAACAAAGATAACAAAACTTTGGAATTGGGATGCCCTAATCTGTTGTGCCACAACTGCACATTATTCTTCGAGACAACTGATAAAGCAAACACAGACATATCTGGATTCGGTGTTACTATTTGAAGAGGAAACAAACGCCCACACTTAGGCCCCTTCGCGATCACCTTCCCCGTCTCCTGAGCCTGCACCACACAACCAGAGGAGGAAAAAGAAACATTGCAGTTATTATCAACCAATTGACCGACAGAGATTAAATTTGTAGAAAGAGTTGGGGAACAGAAAACATCTTGTAAGGGTAGAGAATGAGTAATATCACCAACAGATGTAATTGGTATTGTGGTACCATTAGCAGCATGAACCTGAATCCGTCCATCATAAGGTTTAATTGTAGAGAAGTTATTTGATGATGATGTCATATGATTGGAGGCACCAGAATCAAAATACCAATGAGAAAGAGAGCGATTTTTACCAGAGATACCAAGAGTTGAAAAAGCCTGGAGAATCATTTGTTGGATCATGTCAGGAGTAACTGGAGCAGCAGAAGCAGGTGCAGAAGAAGATATGGAAGATGAATCAATATTGCCAGAAGTAGCAGTAACCGCCTGGTAAACTTTTGGATTTTCCATTACGGGTTTCTTCTGCTACAAAATGTTTTGATTTAGTACATAGTGATGTTTGGGGTGTTGCACCAATTGTTTCTCATTCACAGTATAAGTATTTTGTGACTTTCATTGATGATTATAGTCGTTTTACATGGGTTTATTTTCTACATGCCAAATCTGAAGTTTTTGATGTGTTTAAAAAATTCTTGAATTATGTTCAAAATCGCCCAAGATGGATAATTTTTTCCATTGAACTTGATTAAGTGGAGTTCAGATTTCTCCATATGTAATAACTATTCAGTTGACTCCACAGAATGAAGAACAAACCAGCAACAATTCCAAGATCTGATGGTCAGAATATTTCCCAAAGTACAGAATGAATAGTGCACCAAAAAAAAAAAACAGTATTCAGAATGATCGACTATCCTGCCATCACTGTGAATGTGTGTAGGTGAGCCCCACCAAGAGATCTATGGACAGATCTGAGGATGCAGATGGTATAACAGCAGATTGATGCAAATATTTATAAACGAATATAAACAGAGAAGCAGCAGCAAGTAGAAAACAGCAGCAGAGAACAGTTTGCACAAAACAGTGCAATCAGAGGGAAAAAACGTCCTTGCAAACAGTGGTAGATTCTCCACGCGGGCCCCACCAGATGATCAGTGATCAGATCAGAAGATGAGGATGGAAGGGCAAAGTATTTTCGCAGCTATTGGAAGAAGTCCCACTTAAAACGGATCAAAATCCACAAAGTTGGACGGCTGTGATGAAAACTGCTGGAGAAAACTGAAAAATCACAAAAAACGCTAGATGGCCTACCTCTGATGATCCATAAATCTTGGAAAATTCGTCATAAATAAGAAGAGAATCAGGCGACCATTATGGACTGATTCCGCTGATATGGAGAAGATGATCGCAGGTGGGCCACGTTTGGATCTGAGATGATCGGGAATGATCAGGCTGAAGAAACAGTCTCTGAATGGCTTCCAGAGCTTGGCAGAGCGTGGAAGATGACTATGAGGATCCAAAGATCAGTGGATCTTGAAGAAAAAAAACTGATTAGTTGATGACTGGCTCTGATACCATGTCAAACTGAGAGATAGAACATAAACTTATGCTCAATGACGTGCCCTTTGAGGGACGATTGTGTTTCATATAAGTAGGGGCTGAATGCCCTAATTACAGCACTAATTACAGCAACTATTAACCATATCTAATCAAATCTAGATCCTAAAGATTAGTTAACAAACTAAGTATGTACAGATAAGCTTTGACTAAATTACAATGACTGACTGGGCCTGGGCCTAACTAGGCCTGTGAGATTGGGCCTCATTAACACACCACGAGGAAAACAGAGAGAACCCAAAGAGGGCATCCCAAGGAAACCAGCCACTCTAAAGAGTGCCTCCCAGAAAGAGCTCTAAAGCAGAGTGACCACTAGAAATCAGTCTCCCACTGAAGATGGAGCCACCTCCCTCCAGCTGCTAACAATCAAATTCGTAGGGATGCCTCGGAAGGGTTCTAGATGATTATCACTTCTGAATACCTAATTTTTTACTTTTCACTTATCAGATATCCATAGCCACACTCATCCTCATGGCATGGAAAAGATGATAACTAAAGTTAAAAATTGAAACCATATGCACTCCACCGATTCATTTGTCTGAGTTTTTTTTTTTAATAAAAGCACTAGCCCTTGTCAGCAGGGAATACTTTTGCATCCCTTTCTATTATGGAAATCATGCTTAATCCAATTTGCTCTTCATCATTTAGGTACGTTCCACAGTTGCAGAATTAAAAAATGCTGTTCGTGTATTTAGTCAGTTGTCTGCAGCAAGCAGCTACCACATTCATGGGTTTGATGAGAAGAAAATCGAGACCCATGTTGGGTATTGTAAACATTTATTGGATGCTGCTAAGGTTCATTGTGAGGCAGCTGAGCGTGAAGAACAGCAGAACCGCCAGAGACTAGAGGTTGCTCGTCAAGTTTCGTTGGCTGAGGAAGCACGACGTAGAGCTGAAGAACAGAGGAAGTTTCAGGTCATTTCCTTCAGTGATTACACCATTATTATTATTTTACTGTCAGTTTGGCTTGGTCATTGGAAATCACATCCTAACATGGCAACCCCTTGGGTTTTAATTGGGAAACAGTTGGAGAGGAGAAAGCAAGAGGATGAGCTAAAGAAAGTAATGCAACAAGAGGAACAGTTTCTGCGTATAAAGGTTGGGAGTCCTATCTATTTTCACATTTAGCATGCTTTCCTCCTTGATTTTCTGCAAAACAAAGAAAAAAATTGTCATGCCCAGCACCTAAGTTCGACCACTTGTTGAATATGTATCATCGATAAACAAATTACTTTATTTATAAGTCTACTATTTCAACTGAGACTGTACAACATAGGCTTTATTCGCGCACGCGCACGCACATCCACACACACATATGTGCTAACAGTTAAAGCCCCAGTTTAAACTTTTTTAGAATTATTATTATTATTTTTATATAGCTCTAATGTATTTCTATTTAATAGGTACAGTTTCTTATCTTATGCATTTATTATTTGAGATAAATCTCTCTCTGTGTGTGTGCGAGCGCGCACGACATTGTTACAGAGGTTCAGAATAGTTGCATGTGTCATCTTTCAATGGCAGCATTGTGATTTACTAAGATTTTATGATTTGACAGGAGCAATGGAAAACTAGTCTTCCCATGCCTTCTAGTAAGCGCAAAGACAGGTCTCAGGCAGAAGATGATGATGGTGGGCAGAGTGAGAAGAAGAGGAGGAAAGGTGGGAAGAGAAGAAAGAAAGACAAGAATGTGAAGGGACGTTATGAAATGGAGGAAGCTGACAATGAAATGATGGATGAGCATGATGAAATGGAGGAAGATGTGAACATGATAAATGATCAACAGGAAGATGGGGGAGAGAATGCACAGGATCTTCTTGTAGCTGCTGGTCTTGAGGATTCTGATGCTGAAGATGAAACGGTAATATAATTTTTTTTTTTTTTAATTTTGATTGGTGGAATGACTCGAACCCTAAACCTTAAGGTTGTAGCAGTGAGCACATTTTACCATGCCATGGGCTCTTGCCAAGATGAAGTGGTAACTTGGCCTGGTTATTATATCATCTTAGGCTCTTGATGCTGAGTATCAAAGGTTTTTAACCTTCCATTCAATATCAGAATGTTAAATAATTCAGTGTTAGCTACGTAACTTTTGTTTGGGCGGACACCTGCATTTGATATTGAGTGAAGGTTGAGGGTTTCCGTGTTTTGCAGAAATGATACTATATCATGCAAATTTTGTCTTCACTTTTCAATGACTAGCAATATGACTTTCCTTAATTATAGAATTTACAAAATGTAATCATGTTCATTAACATGGTCTGAAGGGAAATCTTTTATGTCACCCTTATTTCGGATTTAATCCACCAAATTACAAAATGAATACATTTTAGAAGGATGAACAGTTGTGTCCTTCAACTAAACTAATTTGTAAGTCTAGTTTGCATCACAAACATCTGATCTTGACCAATGTTACACAACTGATCAAGTCAGGGTGTGCCATTCTGATTACTGTCTGATTATGAGACCCCATATATGTATATATATATATGTTTCAGGATCGAAGAAAGAGGATAAAAGTAATGAACTAAAGAGCTGTACATACAATAATCCAGTAAGGAATTGGACTGCTTAGAAAGATAAGAACAATTGCAACAATAAGTTCCCCAGCCATTGCTTAAGTATCTTCCTAGGCATTCTTTTTTTATGCTGCTACAACTTCAGATAAAGCATCCTTGTTTCATTCACAATATCTGCCGTTCTTCATGGTGGTGAAGACAAACAAGCCTTGTGCCCATCAACACAACTTGAGATAGAATTGGATTGGTACCTTATCACCTTGAAATCTTCAGCTAAACGAAAAACCAAGTGCTTCTCTCCAGAAAATAGGGACTGATTTTTTATTTTCTGGCCCAAAATGAACTTCAAGATTTTGTATTGAAGGGAACCAAAAATTGAAGAAGAAATGTGGTGAATCATTAAAACATCCTAGAAGTGCCTGTTGATTGCCCAGCCCTAAACATGATTATTATTCTCATTAGAACAGAAACCCTAAAAATAAATCTTCCTACCAGGTCCAGATATGAATGTTTTAATCATGGCCATTATAACTCGTAAGTCATAACAACTTAATATGACAGAACTACCCCTACTTAAATATAAAAAAATAAATAATAAATGAAATAATTGAGTTAAATGAATCATCCAGACGCTTGGAATGCCTCCTAAGCTATGTTCATGGAATGTGCATACAAAATCTGGTCCTATGGTAGACTACTTGCCCCATCTGTGTGGGCTGCTCCTGATTTATGTTTGATATTCAAGATTGACGGTTGATTTTGCTTTGCCCTCTTTGCATGACTAAGCTAGTCTTGGTACTCTAGCGATAGAAATCACACAATCGGGCTCAACTCCTCACACACTGTAGAGGACCATTAGAATCAGCCTCTTAAGTCATAAACCTGAGAAAGAACTTAAAAACAGCTTTACTCCCTCAATTACAATGATTTAGGCCTGGTTGGGCTTGAAAATGAAGTAAAAGCTCTCCGTTGTTTTATTTTATTTTATGATAGCATAAAGCTCTCCATTGATCTTAAGTCGTTCCATCCATCCATGACATTCCAGGCTTTCCCACTGCACCATCTATATTTAAATACCATTGCCATAAAGAAGGTCGATTTTTCGATCTTGTTATTATTTTATGTTTCCTTCTCCCCCATTTCCTATTTTGTAAGAAATCCACAGTTTATTTCTGTCCAGTAGAGATCTCAGTGGAGCATGTGCATTTAGAAATCTGCAGGTTATTTCATCTATTTTTTTCCGTCTCCCAACCTCTTATCTTGTTCTCCATATTTTTAACGTATCACCTTTCTCCTAAGGTCTCCCTCCACCACCACCATCATTATCATGAAAGCATTGCCCCAACTATGTTGGGGGTAACTACATGATTTTTTTTCCGCCATTCCAGTATATCTCGGGTCAAATTCTTGATAGGTTTCACGTCTTTTAATCTATCCTTATGACTTCCATCCATGTCCTGAGGGGCCATCAACCTACACAGAGAAACTTTTCATCACTGGCTCCGTTGTTGGCATGCATTGGACATGTCCCAACCATCTCAAACAAATCTCACCTAACTTATCACTTATCGATGCTACCCCTAAATGCTCTCGAATATGCTCATTTTTTACTCTGTCTTCCCTAGTTTTACCACACATCCATCTCAACATTCTCATATCTTCTACACTCATTTTTTTTATTTTTTCTTTCCTAATTGGCCAACATTCTGCTCCATAGGTCATAGATGGTTTAATCGCTGTCCTGTAAAAAAATTTCTTTAATCTTTATTGGTACATGCTGATCACAAAGCACTTTAGAAGTAAGTCTCCACTTCAATTATCCAGCTCTTATCCCAGGCACGACATCTTCCAAAGTCTCCTCATCCTTACTAATTATAGAGCCAAAATATCGAAGGACTATTCGTGATATCTTTTGAGCTTCAATTCTCACAGGAGCTGTCTCTTTGCACATTCCCACTGAAGTTGTAATTCATATATTCCATCTTTGTATGACTTATTTTAAAGCCCTTGGATTCTAAAGCCTCTCTCCCATCTCTTAACTTTCACATTCATGTCATCTTTCTATTCATCTGCTACACTATAGCATTTGCAAACAACATACGCCAAATGTGTACAATAATGGAATGCCATAGAGAAGAATGCCTAGGATTTGCACCTACATGAAAGGTAAGATACTCGGAAGGAAAACTTAACCTTTTGGCATCTGGTCATCTTCGATGTATTAGGACATTTGCCATGCCTGCAGTTGTGCTGTTATGCAAATTCATTCCAAGTCCTAATTCCGCCTCAAAGAACCTGAAAATAGAGGATATTTTTAGGCTGCTCTTTTACATCTGAAAAAATAATGTCATCTACAAAATGATGGTGAGAGTTCTCCATACCGTCCTAGACTTTAAAACCCGTGACAAGGATTGTTTTTGAAGCCTTATGTAGCATTCTACTTGGGATTTTTACACGAATGGTGAATAGAAATGGTCTCATTGCGTCGAGCATTTTCTGTTGGATCCATTAATGAGAGTAGAGAACCGTGTCATGGAGATGCACTCATTTATCCACTTCTTCCACTTTTCATCGATTCATGTGCTCTTTTAGAAGGATATTGAAGAGACGGCTTATCCACTCGATCATATGCAGACACTATCAATTTCGCACACCACCCTAGTATCCTACTCTTTTTTCTTAAGTCATTACATTCATTTGCTGTAAAAATACAATATAAATTTGCCTTTACTTCCGTAGACAAAAGTGTGCCTAGGCCTTGGGAGTGGGTGCTAACTACTTGGCAATTATAGGCTGTATAAACTCCTAACTAGTCTAATGGGACTGAAGCTTCTCACCCTATACATTAGATGGGAAATTTTTTTTTTCTCCTGCGCATGCGCCTACAGGAGTGTGCATCCGAGCCGTCACCGAAGACATGAAACCCTGGAATTTCACTGGGTCCCATGTGGCGAACAGCACCAATGTGCAGGAGAAAATCGTTCTCCATTAGACATATTTAATTCCATACGGCATGATGTCCCTATAGTATGCATCTTTATTTGATATCCTTTTATATATATTCTAACTTTTTAGCTGTGTTACCAAGATAAGTGATTTGGATATTGACTCTGCACCGGTTTCATTCTGTTCGATCTCAACTTAATGGTAGCTGCAATTTTTTTAATTGAATGGGAGTATCGCTTTGAATGTTACTGCAATTTTGTTAATTTGGCTTTGAATGTTTTTGGCAGGAATTAATTTTAGCTTCTGATTAATCAAACTTCATCTTTTTTTCTACTGACTTGACTGTATGTGGATGTGTGCTGAAGGCACTTTCATCAGTGGTTAACCGGCGGAGGAGGGCATGGTCAGAATCTGATGAGGATGAGCAACCGGAGATGATGCAGCGGGAGTCTAGCCCACCAGCTGGGGATAGAGAGAATTCAGCCGAGTTGCCTGAAAGCGATGGAGAAATTAGGGAGAACGATTTTATTAGAGACGATGAAAGTGACAAGCCAAACAGAGATGCTGGCGATGATGATGAGGTTGATGATTGAACAGCATACCTGTTCTGTGCGAGAGAGAGACCCAATTCGCATTCTCATTTTAATCTGTTGTTCTTATCCTCAAAACTAGAACTATGGTTCGCATTTCAAACTGTTATTCTTATCCTCAAGACTAGAACTATTGTTCACAAATGTTGTTCTTACCTTCAAAACCTGTCAACAAAATCTTGTATTTTGAAGATTGAAAGTGACAAGCCAAACAGAGATGCTGGTGATGATGATGATGAGGTCGATGATTGAACAGCATGCATGTGCTGTT
Source organism: Litsea cubeba (assembly GCA_012931725.1). Lineage (NCBI taxonomy): Eukaryota > Viridiplantae > Streptophyta > Magnoliopsida > Laurales > Lauraceae > Litsea > Litsea cubeba. The sequence continues at coordinate 91,352,156 of CM022948.1, read as the reverse complement.
TAAGAGAGACCCAATTCACATTAGCATTTTATAGTGTTTTCTTATCCTCAAAACGAACCAAATGTTGTTCTTACCCTCAAAACCTGTCAGTGAAATCTTCTATTTTGAAGTTTGTGCACATGAGCTAAAAACTGGCAGGAGTTTTTTTTGTTGACCATTGAAGGTCGTGCTTATTGACTATTAACCGGCGGGAGTTTATTTTGTTGACCATCTTTCAATGAAATTCAATCTGAGGTATGGGTATTTTTTAACTTAAGACTGTCTCTGCTTTCACCCCCTTACTATGTTCCGTCTTTAAGACTTAAATCCTTTTTTACCCCTTACCTGTTTCTTGATGGGGCCCCTTTGGATTTTGGAAATTCCAGAGCGGAAATGAGTTTTTGACATTTCCTTTTCTTTTTATTTACCCCTAAGAATTCTGTAATTTGTGTGGGAGCAATCCAACGGTACTTGGTTCGTTGAAGGCATGATTTTGTTTCCCACGTCATGTGTTTGACAGCCCCCCAAACTTACCTGGTTTACCTTTGTTGCAGGTCGTACGTTGGATCAAATGCTACAAGGTTATTATCTTCAGGAGTGGAAAAAAACCTTACCCATTTGTCAAGGGAATGGGTTTCAAACTTAAATCAGACCATGTCATTGAGGCATAGTGGGACTAAAATGACAAGGACTAAGAGCGTGTAAAAAGACTTCATTCATCAATGTTATCATTTAACCAAAAGAATGAATTGAAAAGATAGAAATTTGTTTAAACAGATTCCCTAAACCCTATGACGGAATGAGACTTCATTACAGAAATTCTCGAGACACATCCATTCAGCCAAAATGTCATTGAACTAGAGGTACATCCAAATGCAACCGTCCCCATTAGTATAACTAGTCAACTGTAGAAAGGACAACCAGGTTGCATAACAACCAAATAAACAGAGTTGCTTTAAGGGGACGTACAACATTTTCTTATCATTTACATGTAAAAGTAATCATAACTCTGCCATTATGATGATTAGAGTAGAAAATCTTTAATTGAAAATTTTGTTTTGGTTTTGGCAATACAGAAGATGATGAACATGGCACGAAGAAGTGAATTTCATTCAATAATTTATATTATCTTTATTTTCAATACGAAGAAAATTTTATCTATATATATATTTATATAGGGGATGTTCTTGTGCATCATTCTCTCACCATATCGTGAGGGACAAACTTAATGGGACCCACTGATCATGGGACTTATGGGGGATGGAAAAAGACATCTTGGATAAGACCATATATCAAATTTGGGGTCAATCTCATGCCTCTAACGCCTTCATCGGTGGCCCACAAATTTAATGACTTTATATTAAAGGAAAAAATTTGACCCTCGATCCAACGGTCCAATCCATTTGGATAGGAGAAAATTCAATGGGTCTAGTGTACTTAAGGGGTTCCATGTGTAGATGATTCGGATGTGTTATAAAGTCAATCCTATTATGTTGTCCCTCACCATAACGTGGTGAGGGATGGATGCACATGAATATTTCTCATTTATATATATATATATATAAATATATAAGGTAAGCTCAAGTGTGTGGTGGGGCCCACTTGGGGACCTACATGGGGATGGGGGTGGGGGGATTTCAAGGACTCTCTAGGATCTTCCTTTCTGCAAAAAATCAGTCCCAACCGTGATTTCTATCATCTCCATATGGGCTCAAAAGTTTAATGGTCAATAGTTTATTCGGATCGATACATAGTCAATCCAACGGTCCAGTAAAAATATATTGTGGAAACACAAGTTCCAATGGATTCTGCAATAGCCAGGAAGTTTTTTTCTTTTCTTCTGTGACAACTCTTTTTTTTTTTTTTTTTTTTTCTGCTCGGCTCAAATACGGTAAAGGTAAAAAATAAATTGATTTCATTGATAGAGAAGACTTCAATTTATTATGAAGGGTAAGAATGCAGGAATAGTCCTGTCCCCCAAAACACATGATGAAAAATCAAAGTTGATGGATTTGGCCTTTTCCGGTCAAAACATGACATCATTCTAACAAGACGCCGAGCCTTTGAGTTCGGATCCTCTTGAGGCCATGTCAAAGATAATTCTCAAGGTTTATTGCTCCAAATTCTTCATCTTTAAAATCCAAACACCTGACCACCTCATGTTGTGCGCCCCTGCGCACCTCATTATGGGGCTCACCTGGGGATGGAAAGGTCTAGATAGACCCTACCCCTCTACAAAATTTTAATCCCATCATATCATCCTAACCCCTTGATCAACCAATGTCTTATAAATTCAACCTTTCATACTCCAAAAAGAAAGTAGATCAACATCCATTACATTCGGATGGTTAAAACCATGGGATTTGGCGAAATTCAAGTGTGCAAGTATGCGTGGCTTGCTTGGATTGGTGATCAGGTGGACCCCACTAAGACCCGGTTTTATTATTATTATATTCCAAAACACATGATAAGAATTAAAGTCAAATCTTATGTTATAGATTTGACCAATAATAAAACTGTAGATTTAACTCTAATTGAAGTAAATTTCACCTTAAGATCTAATAAATGGTGGGCCAGTGAGTTTGAGTGGTTTGATGTTAAATGTGGCCATGTGCCATGTGGGCCACATTAATAAGCTCAAGTAGCTCTTTTGAAAAAATGCCTTGAGCTAATCTGAAATCATTCCTGAGTTCCTTTCTTAAGCATCCTGAAACAGAAATAGGAAAAAATAATATTATTTTATTCAAACACATAACAGCAAATGAGAAGAGAGTGCAACCAAAAGCTTCCTTCTTCTTCTTCTTTCCTTGGATCCTTTTCCTTCCTTTTCTCCATTGCATCTCTAACAATATCTATCTTTCATTGCATCTCTAACAATCTCTCTCATTCTCACATTTTCAATCATTTCTAGTCCCTTTGGCCTTCTCTTCCTTTACAATTGAGAGAGAGAGAGAAGAAAAAAAAATCCAATCTCATCTGGGTTCTTCCAAAGAAGCCTGGATTCGCAATTTCCGTATCTGGGTCGCTGGGTGTTTGTGCTTTTGTCAATGTGAACAAGAAAGACGGAGAGATGAATCAGTTCTCGTTGATTTTGTTCTGTTTTGCTGATGATAATGCTTCTCCTTCCAATTACGGTTGAGTCTTTTCCTGGTTCTGGGTGCTTTCGGGGTCATATTATCTTTTGATTGTTTTACTTTGCATGGTCGTGGGGTCTTGTTTCTGGGGGGCATTTGGTCTGTGGGTGTTCTGCAATAATGTCGTTCTTTATCGGCCTTGTTCTTGGAATTGCATTTGGTGCTGGGCTCGTGGTTGCTTTTGTTCACGTGGAGAATTCGCGATCCCGTCGTAGATGCGACCTGGTAAGAAACATTGGATCCATTAGCTTGATTTAATAATTTGGTGCTTGTTATAGATAGTAATGGCGTATTTGGATATATTCAATCACAATCAGTTTTAATATGTTGGTAACATGGATGGTTATTAATTCCTCTTACTGTTTGTGATGACATTAGATTAGAGATGACAATATGTGAAATGTCTTTATTTTTCCAATTTCTCATGCAAAGTCATTCATTCTCTCTTATTCATTCACGCCAATAATGAGTGTGGTTTGGAAAAGGTAGAAGATAGTGCTTTCTGATTCGGCACTACCTTAAACACATTGTGGAACTATCCATTTGGTAAAGAGTTTGAAACCTCTTGTGAGTTGGGTTGCGCCTGTAACAAATTTTAGTGTTCTATTATGCTGTGTTATTTGAATTTTTATTATGATTAGTTCATTAATGGTGATCAGTTTGTGTGTTATGGATCTATTGGAGTATGTTATGAAAATCCATGAAATTTTGCTCGACAACCTTAGACATAACGTCATCAGTCACACCCCAATTACCTGACAATTGTTTCACACAATTTTTTTAGTTTAGTTACTGATTCCTGTAACACTTCCAAGTAAGTTGGTTCATATCTATCATATGTTTAAATTTGTTTGATCTCTGCAGAGGTTTGTGGCTGCTTTGAATCGATAAAATAGTATTGTTTTCTTTGTCCCAACGTCGCTGGCATAAATTCTAGATTACCTCTGGTCTCCGTGGCCTTTTCTTCCTTATTTGTAGAACTGTTACGGGAACTTTATTAATTTCACATTTCACAATTTTCAAGCTTCATGTGGCCTCATGTGTGCCACATCCAAGTTGTTAGAAAAGGCCAGTAATTCAAATCTCTTTGCATCAGGTGGGGTCATGCATACAAAATGTTTAGGTGGATCCCACATGACTTGTCTCGTTTGGTTTCCTAGGATTTCAAGTGGGTTTTCTTATACTGCAAGATTTTTATTGGAACTGTTACATTTAGGTGGAGAAAAATGTAGCTACAAAATTTTTGGAAGTTTTATTTTTTGCAACAACATCAATCAATATAAATATATTAAAGCAAAGAAAAATGCATAAGCAACAGCTATAAATGGCATTTATCAGATTGCCAAAAACTAAAGGTGGAAACACAAATTAAGGAGGGCCAAAGATACATGAAAGCATTGTCTTCATTAGACTTGGTCAAAGTGTCAGCTACAACATTAGCTTCTCTCTAAGTGTGACAGAAAGATACGTCAGCGATATCACTTAGGGCCTGAATCTCATTGACTGTAGAATGCAACCTCCACAACTTGAATCACAACAAGAAAGCCAAGCCACCATGTTCATTGAGTCATTTTAAACTATAAGCTTTGTTGGAAAAGAATCACAGAAAACCAAAAGCTTCTCGAATAATCCATAACTCAGTTTTTTAATACCTATCATACCAGAAAAGACCAGAAGACATTCCCCTTTATCGTGAAATAGAACTTCTCCAATACCGTCTGGCTTCAACTTGCCTCTAGCCACCTGATTCATGTAGAACTTGAACCATACAGGGGAAGACAACCGGCCAACCACATTTCTAACATTACAGAAAATTCCACTCATACAAGCATCCCAGTTTGGAGGGAAAAAATGCAACTTAAACCCACAATATTCATCTTTATGAGAACTCATCTAACAATTCTTGCTGAACTTCATGAAGCATGCCCTTCCTTAGCATTGAAAATTCTAGCACTGCTCTCCTAAATGGACCACGAAATAGCGAGAATGGAAAGCCTTCCATAAGATTTTCCATCTAAAAGAGTTCTAGCAATGGATAAGAGCCCATGGCACCATGGAAGGTGCTCGCTATTGGAATCATGAGGTTGTGGGTTCAAGTCATGTTACCAATATAAAAAAAGTGTGAACTAGCAATGCATCAAAGATATTAATGCCTTCTTGATTGATTCCGAGAAACCCCAAACTTGGATTAGTTAGTATTCCAAATCCTTTAGGAGAATGAATAATGGAGGAGCAAGTGGTCCATAGTCTCAATTTCCACTCCACATAGGAACGCACATCCAAAATGTCAGACGAAGATACATCCCTTATGTAAAGATTATCCATAGTAGATCCCCCAGAAACTGCATTAGAATTCATGGATCCACTCATTGGTTCAATTTGTGTTTCAATTTCATTGATTGGATTTGGGCTTCAGGAGCTATCCTCTTACTTGGTACCATCCAACGAAATGTTTCCACCTTGTGGGGGCTATCCCTTGCCAAGCCAAAGAGTAAGTGGGAGAGATGGAAGAGGAAGAAACCAACATCTTTTGAAAAGACTGGGCAGAAAACCTTCCCATGGCTGATACAACTTGGTATTGGCAAGTTGACTCGAACTCGACCCGATACTGAGTTTTGAAGCTTGATTTTAAAGGAAATGAGCATCCAAACTCTGTGAGAAATGCTGCATGAGTTTTTTTACTGGTAGTCTTTCCTTATAGTGAGGTGTCACAAATGTCAAAGTCGGCATTGATTGGATAAGGTAGTTTCTAGGATTATTTGCACTTGGACAGGCTTTTAGAATTAAGAGAAATACCATTTGTTGTTTCAGGCTTCAACCATTGCAGCTTTCGCAAGGATGACAGTGGAAGATTCAAGGAAGCTTCTTCCAGCTCAGTTTTACCCTTCTTGGGTTGTTTTTTCACAGCGCCAGAAGTTGAGTCATTCTCTCTTTGCAATTGTGTCATTTGCATCCTTTTTATTTTATTGCCATAGATACTGATATTGACTTCTTTTCAATTGCAGTTAAATTGGCTTAACCTTGAGCTTACGAAGATCTGGCCATATGTCAATGAGGTGCGCTTCTGCTCATTGTCCGATGTTTAAATTTATTGTTTATTTTATTTGCACGGACGTTCAATCAAACGGGCCCTCTTGCCAGATTGTGAGGGATTTTTGAATGATTTTCCTTCAATCTTAAAGCTGCTACTGACTCTTTGCCTGTGAGTGTGAGCATGGGGGTTCTTTTATCCTGTTTGGTCGGGTGTTGGACGAAACCTGGACACACATCATGTGTGGTCCCGGTTTCCGGTCCCCGATCTGACGGGAAAACAGACGCACGCCTTCCTGTTTTGCTTCACAAAGGACCAGCCTTTAGTTTACTACTCTTCATTAGGGGTGCTCATAGATTGGGGCAGCCTGAGCCCGACCCGGTGCCAACCCACTTTGGGCCGGGCTTGGACGTATGATATGGGCCCGTTTAATATACAGATTGGGCTTGGCTTTAGTGTTAGAGAACCCGACCCGGGCAGAATGAGAGATAGCAAAAACACTTTTTCTTTTTTCTTTTTTGCTGAAAGAGGGAGTTAAACACATGCACTTTGAAAGAGATACATGCTTTCCAACCAACTGACCTACAGCTTGGGGCAGTGAAAGGAGGCCTTTTTTATTCCTAAAAATATTATCCACCCAGGCTCAGGCTTAGAGTTTTTCAGGCAGGCTGGCTCGGGCCATGCACTAATGGCTAGGGCCGGGCTTGGGCCTAGGATTTAAAAGGTTGGGCCAGACCATGATATTGCTCAGCCCAGCCCTTTTATGGTTTTTTTTATTATTATTATCTTTTCTGGAATAAGATTAAACATGTCATGATCTCGAAGTCCTTGTTTTTGTTGTATGATCACCAGGCAGCATCTGAACTCATTAAAAGTTCTGTTGAGCCAATTCTTGAACAATATAGACCAATGATCTTAGCTTCTCTAAAATTTTCAAAGCTAACTCTTGGTACTGTTGCTCCACAATTTACAGGTTAGTTGCGTTAACTTGTAGAACTACACTGAGCAAGGTCTTATCTAGCTGAAACTTGTGTAAAAGTAGTTTTTTTTTTCACCTTCTGTGCTTCCCATGTTAGTAGAATTGGGTGCAATTGCTGTGTATATGAGGTTTTGACCTTTTGAAATTACTAAGAAGATTTGTAGATCCCCTTCAAAGTTTTATATGCTTAAGCTTTTAAACATTGTCCCCCAGTTTGTACGCTGGCCACGAAGCGGCATGAGTTTATTTATTATTTCTTTTCTGAATGATGGCATGAGTTCATTCCTTGTATACATCTCTTCATTATATCAAGTGTGACTTGTGATGATTTTTTTGTCCGAAGAACTTGTGTTTGGCATACATATATTGTGGAATATGTTTAATGAAATATTGTACACGGTATTTAAGGTTCCCCATAATGCATATTGGAACAAGAAAAAGAACCATCAGCTTATATAAAACAAGGAGATGTAAAATGACTGCAATACGTAAGCCTATTAAATAGAAGATAAGCAACTTAGGGGTAAATATGAAACATTAATAATGAGAACAAATATGGATTACATGTTAAAATAAAAGAGAATAGAGAGATAGATGAACACTTATATGCCTCACTTTCTCCTCTCTCTCTCTCTCTCTCTCTCTCTCTCTCTCTCCTCAATCTGGGAAACAAAGTTTGAACTACTCTCAACTTCCTCTCATCCACGAAGCCATTCCTATTTCCATGAATATAAGATAGTGCATTGGAGAACTTAGGGATCCAATGTTTTACCCTATTCGCAAGCGTTGTGCTTATTGGGAAACGATTCACATTGCCTACACTCCAATGTTTCATGAGTGCACCAAGCACATTGAAGTTGGCAGCCACTTTATGAGAAAAAAATTGAATATGGGGAGCAATTGTACACAATTTATTAGATCAAGAGAGCAGTTGGCTGATACCTTTACAAAAGCTCTTCCGCTGGATCGAATGTAGTCTAATCCAGCAAAGCTAATCATGGTTTACATCTATGCTAAGCTCGAGGGGGATGTTCAGAAGTAAAGGACTTTATGTACTTTATATTTACACGTCCTTCATTGTGGTTTTGTCTAACAGCAGGGACCTTCCTGTAATTTCTGAGTATTGGTTATAAGAAATCAGTGCATGGTCAGAAACAACCTTGCGCATCCCTTTCTCTCTCATTCTCTTCTTCCCTAACCATGTTTTTTAACAGATCTTGAAACCCAAGTTTGTTCCTCTTTTTTTTCACATTTTTCGTGCAACTTGGTGATTTTATTTTACATTTGCATCAAAACTCATGGGTTAGATTTGTCTAGGTTGACAAGTACAATTTAGATTTTTTAACCACTAGAAAAGGACGATGGTAAACAAATGGTTAGCAGATTCCTTTTCTTTCCAACAATGGAAGCATATGTTCAGGAGAGGAAAGTTACACGACTTAAGTCAAGGTTATAATCTCTGTTTCATATGGAACAAGGTTCGGTATTTTCATAAAAGTTATATCAATGCTTCTTGAATGTTATGTGGATAATCCTTTGGCTGATAGTAATTTTTATTGGAGCCAGATCTCCTGGTTCCTTTTTCGCTAGTTTTGAATGACTTAAAAACAATACTTTCACAAGAGTTGAAGATGATGTTGATATGCCTGCATCATTTATTAGATACTCAATTGTCTTAGATTAAAGAATGAGGCATCATACTATCCATAAATTCCTGTTCACCTGTACAGTTTGTGTTGAGATATAGATGAAAATGTGCATGACATGCTGTTGATCTTGACCATATAAATTAGGAGTTGCAATTGTTGAAGATGGAGACAGTGGAATCACCATGGAGTTGGAGATGCAGTGGGATGGGAATCCAAGTATCATACTTGACATTAAAACAAGGGTTGGAGTGGCACTACCCGTACAGGTGATGTATAAATTATTTTTTTGTGGTCAATAATTAAAATGGGTTGAGGGGATTCTCCTACATATATTGATAATTATGAATCTCAACTAGATTATCTTAATGCTGCTCACTACTGCTGGTGTCAATATATTATGTCCCCTGTGTATCTTTCTATATTCCATGATAGACAAGCTTACCTGTTGTAGAAGTTTTAGGAATTACTGAGATTATCTACCTTTCTTTTTAGTCCATTGCTAGTTCTTGTTCATTTCTTTGTTGCATAAAAGTATTTTCTTGAGACAGAGAAATCATCTCACCTTCAGAAAAGAAACCAAAATAAATTAGAATGTTAATGCAGATCCATGAATGCCTGGTAGCATGATCTATTGCTTAGAAACTAGCAACACACTGGATGTTGCTAGTTCAGATTCATAATTATCAAAGTTTGGAACAGATGAGGAACTCTACTATATGTTGCTTCATGTGTAACAATTAACAACACTAGTGGTTCAAATCAAAATGGTTGGAGTTACGTTAGAGTAAATTCAGGAAGTTATGTTTTTCATTCACAGTCCTGATCCTTAAACTCTAAGCTTTCATGAGCTTCCTTTTCATCCAGCTGTTCATTGCTGGTTGTAATTTTCCTTTTCCGTAGGAATGTTAAGATCAAGTGAATATTATACGAGGAGATATTGTTGCATGTTCCATTTTTTTATAATTAATATAAAATTGTATTGCAGGAAAGTAAGAATGTAAAGAAGAATGTGTCCAATAGAAATCCCATGAAATTCTTTTTTAAGAGACGCCTATGATATGAGTAGTGGTGTGATGTGCATTCTCAAAAATATTCTCAGGAGTTCTTCTATTTCTTTCTGTCCCAGTCTCCCACAAGAACCAGAGCAACTTCCCTTCTCAAACAGCCCACTCAGCCATCCATCCACAACCTCTTGAATGGATAATTTATTCAACCAAACATAAGCAAAAGATTGGAAAAAGGCATTACAGATTTAAACTTTCAAATATGCAGTTAGTAAAAGGTGATTAATTATTACCAAAAACTGGTGATTAACTGTGTCACCCCTATCCTTGCACATTATGCATATATTAGGCAAAAAAAGAATTACCACTAGGCAAAGCAACTCGACCTATATTTAAGCAGAGGGAAGTTTGCTTCTGTTGTTCCATATCAATTTCCAGAACAGGGATTTGGCCAAGAGCACACCTTTAGTAATCATTTCCAAAAGAATCTAATGGATGGATCATGGATTTTTGTGTTCTATTCCATAACGAGGTCCATCGGAATGAGAATATATCACTGAAAACCAGGAGCATCCTGTTAAATGCTGATCATACAGATGTTTTTGTTGGTCATGAAACATATAATCTCTGATATGGGGATACTTCAAATGGGAAACATAACCATGTCTTATTGCTTCTAATACTTCTTTGGCCTTGTATATCCATGCCCTGTCTGGGCACTAAAGCATATAATAGCACATAACGAAAATGTAACAAGTCATAATTTGTTCATTTTCTTTCTTACGCACCTATTGCTGCTGATGAGAATTTTTTTTTAATTAGTAACAATTGTTTAACCAAGGATAGATTTATGTCCTTGAGTTCCTGTGCATTTGTTAGAAAAGATTTCTTGTCTTTTTTATTGTTTTGACGCCATAGTGCATTGGGTTTTCTTTCTGCCACTATTCTATGATTTCTAAAATGCTTTTGTTTTGAATTTTTTTTATATAGGTCAAGAATATTGGTTTCACTGGGGTTTTCAGGTTAATTTTTAAGCCACTAGTGGGGGAGTTCCCTTGTTTTGGAGCTGTGTCCTATTCTTTGAGAGAGAAGGTGTGCCATTTTTTTCATGATTCTTATCAGAGACAAACCCTATTTTTGTTGTATAATTTGTTGTATAATTTGTTGTATGACGCCTGTTTTGATGTTTTGACTTCAGAAAAAGCTGGATTTCACCCTCAAGGTTATTGGTGGTGAAATATCATCGATCCCTGGAATTTCTGATGCTATCGAGGTACAATCAACTTTCCCGATTACCTTGGTTATATTTTTCATATGCATACAATAATAACTAAGGGATTGATGCATTTTGCTAGAAAATCCTTCCATAAGAGAAAACAGGCTGTATTGCTGTTGCAATCTATTTGTGCATAATGACACTCCTCCATTGTAGACACTCTGATGGGTCACCATCAGTTCTTCCACAATGAAAGCATCCAGTGGAAGTTGGATTTTTTTTTTTTATGGTCCCATGAGTAGAAAATGTCCGATAAAGTCCATACTAACGTATACATGTGAGGCCAAACTGCCAAACAGTGGCAACATATCTGTGCAGTGTTCTTTACACACTGTTGGTCAAATGCTATGTACTATTTTCCATGTATCCTGTTTAGTGAGTCCAGTGATGACTCCAAAATAAAAAACTAGTTCATCTACAAAGCTGAGCATTTTCTAGTTATTTCGTATCTTTGACATATTCGAGTTTGAGGTTTACTTAAAGTTGGATCAGTTTCTGAATTCATGTAGGAAATGATTCGCGATGCTGTTGAAGATTCCATAACATGGCCTGTAAGGAAAGTTGTTCCCATATTACCAGGGGATTATAGGTATATGTTAACAAATACCAATTTCTGAAGGCTCATTCATACTGTTGCAGACAAGGCTATATTTGTGTTCTGTACATGACTATTTTTTTTTTTTTCATTGCTTAGTGACCTAGAACTGAAACCTGTTGGAACATTGGCTGTAAAACTTGTGCAAGCGAAGGAGTTAACAAATAAAGATGTCATAGGGAAGTCTGATCCTTTTGCCATGCTGCATGTACGTCCTTTACGTGATAGAACGAGGACTAGCAAAACAATAGTAAGCACATCAACATGTACTTTCCTCGCGTTTGTTTGGGTATTATTTCTCCATGGTTTAAAGATAACTGTGTATTTACATTTCCTAAAAGAAAATAATAATAATAATAATAATAATAATAATTGTGTATTCTCTTCAGAACAACCAGTTGAATCCTGTCTGGAATGAGCACTTTGAGTTTGTGGTTGAAGATGCATCTACTCAACACCTGGTAGTAAAGATATATGATGATGAAGGTGTCCAGGCTTCTGAATTGATTGGATGCGCTCAAGTACGTTTGAAGGACCTTCAGCCAGGGAAAGTAAAAGATGTGTGGTTGAAACTTGTCAAAGATTTGGAAATCCAGAGAGATAACAAATACAGGGGTCAGGTGAGAATACTATTACAGAATGATGAACAACTCCTTTGGTTCCTCCACCGTTTGCTGCTTTCCTTCTTTTTGATTATTCCATATTTATACTGAAGACATCGGCAGAAGTAGGGGGGCTGGGGGTGGCCATGCCCCCACCCCCCCTTAAAATTTCAATAACCCCCTTTATGTCAATAGAAATTTCTTCAAATTTTGCATATGGCCCCTCCAAGAATTTATTTTTTTTCATTTGTCCCCCCCAAACCACATTTTCTGGTTCTGCCCGACTGACGACATGTACATAGAAATCAGATTAGCTACATGTAATTTATTATTTTTATTTTTTTGAAATATAGCAAGATAACTTTGTTAATGGAAGGCATAATCATGGTTTAAAACATTGGAAGATACCGATACGTACCGTTATCAGCCAATACTGTGATGATACTTTATGTGATGCAGTTTCAGTACTGTATCGTGTAAATATTGCCAAGCAAAAAGTCTACATGGACTAACTCATGGAGTTAGTCCATGGTTCTGTCCATGAGTTAGTCCATGTAGCAGGACTCATTGCCAAGATATCAATTTTCTTGACCGAGGATATCGGTCGTATTGGCAGTGGCTGATAGGCTATTATGAAATTAGCAGCACCCTCATCTGTAGCGTGCGGTAGCGGCTGATATTTTGACATGTAGGGCAATATGTACTGAATACCGATATGTCTCGGCCAACAGACAACCAGTACAAAAACTCCTTTGAAAGTCATTTTTAGGGCCTTTTAATCCCTTCTCCATCCAAAATAAGCGTCATCCACCCTCTTTCGCATTTCAAAGCTTAAAAAACCAACAAAAAACAAAAGAAATCAATGATCGAAAGCAAATAAAACTAAAGTGGAACTTCAAATCTTATTGATGAAAACAAATAAAACTGAAGCTTTCTTCTTTGCAAGAGAATCATAAAAAAAAACATCCTCATCATCATTTGCAGTCATATTGGTAGCTCCTACACTGTCTTCTTTCTTTCTTGTTTAGGTACACCTGGAGCTTCTATACTGTCCCTACGGCATGGAAAATGAGTTTATTAACCCATTTGCAAATTCAAAGGTCTCATTGACCTCCTTGGAGAAGGTCCTTAAAAGCGGGACAGATGGAACAGAGAATGCTGAAATCAATAGATCATCGTCCACACACAGGAAAAGTGATGTAATTGTGAGAGGGGTGCTATCTGTGACAGTGTTGTCTGCCGAGGACTTGCCTGCCATGGATTTGATGGGAAAGTCTGACCCTTTTGTTGTGCTCCATATGAAGAAGACACACATAAAAAATAAAACAAGAGTAACTTTCAGACCCAGAAGTTTTATTTTATTTTTTTCCTTCTCTCTGTTTCCTTTCTGTATGTCCATGTTGTGCATTTTTTTCCTTTCTTTCTTGTTTCAGTCAAATATTACAATTGTGGTCCTTTCAGGTTGTGAATGACACTCTAAATCCGGCCTGGAACCAGACTTTTGACTTTGTTGTGGAGGATGGGTTGCATGATATGCTGACTCTGGAAGTTTATGATCATGACACATTTGGAAAGGTATGCTGCTGCTCAAGTTTGTTGTGGTTAGAGATTCCTTTGGCTCAAAAACTTAATCGAAATTCTGCTGTGCATGGTCTTTGTACATCGTGTTGATGGACCAAGGCATGGATAGCATCTTAAGTGACTGGTGTGATGTTCCGACAGTTGTGGATTTTTCTTATTAGATTCAAACTGTTCCTTACTTGTAATCGATGTCAAACATCCATTTGCATGGCACCCCCCAAAAGTCCATACTTTTGTGCTGACCCATCCACAGTTAGTCTACCATATGGTCCATATCAATGGTCTTGATCAAAGTACACATGCTCAATGGCATTCCTGTGTTCGGAAAAATATATCCTTTTCTTGGTTCATGTCGACAATGACTTGATCTAGGCACTTGACGAGTGGGGTGGAGCTGAAAAGAAAATTGGCAATAAGGCAACATGTTAGCCCGAGTCGGTGTACCTTGTTTTCCACTGCTCAGTCAGTCAAGGCATACTTGTGTCTAGTGTCATGGGCTCAAGCTGATCCGAAAATGAGCAGTGGAATATATGGGTGGCAATTCCTTACTTGACCTACCAACCTGACCCGCCAATTCAGGGTTCAGGTTGATACCTTCTATTTTCGTGTTGGATATGGTTGACATTGCTAATGTGATTAGTGAATGAGTCAAGGTTCTGGTTGAGTCACTCTTGCTATTTTATTTGCCAATCTGATCTGAACCTGTCTAATTGCACCATACCTGCAAACCCAACCTTACCCAGACCTTGTTAACTAAGGGTTAAAATTTGACCATTTAAATTTCTGTGCTGGTTTTAGTTTTGACATTTTGAACCTGATTAAAAGATGCAGAAGGTTCTCATTGAAACAATACATGTTACCTGCAATGCTTAATCTGACCCGGCTCATTGCCACCCATGGTGGGATAACAGCCATCAATCTCCTTGCCAAATGGCTATGGTGGCTCTTGATCTGTCACTGAGTTCCTAAAATCATAAACTTCCTTTAATTTTCTCTTCAGAACTACATGGGGAGATGCATCCTGACACTCACAAGGGTCATATTGGAAGGGGAATACAAGGACAGTTACCAATTAGATGAAGCTAAATCTGGACGGCTGAATTTGCATCTCAAGTGGACACCGCAGCCGATATTCCGGGATTCGTGATCAATAGGAGGTTGGAATGCCAAGCCACCACTCCAATGCATGCTCCTCCCAGTTTCAGAGAGGAGGGTATGCAAGAAACTTCTATTCTTTTTTTCAAATTCTTTGATAGGCATATTTGTCTCTGTGCACTCACCTGCAATGCTGAGAAATAAATCTCCAAATCACAGCTCACTGTATGTAGTACTTCTGGTTGTTCTCTCTCTTGAGAAGCTAATCTGTAGTCTTTTCACAGTGGCGAATAATGAGGAAGTTAGTGCGGAATTGAGAATAATAGTAGGGAAAGAAGCGGGCTTTTTTTTTTTTTTATTACTTTCTTTGACTTAACCACATTCAACTGCATTGATGCATGTTTGGAAGGGAATAGGTTTCTGTACGTACGTAGGGTGTTCTCAGATTGACTCATAGGGCCCATTCGGTTGCATGCAATTGAATTCCTAGGAATTCTATGACAATGTATTCGTAAGGCTAAAATTAAAAAAATAAAGATAAAGATCCATAAATTACCATAAAATAATCTTCCGTTTAATGGAAAACTAGTCAATGGTAGATGGGAAATGAATACCTAGCATGACCATGGTAAATCAAATCTTAGAAAAGGCAAGGTCCCATCTACATATCCACCTTTTTTACCCTTCACCCCTCAACTCTTTAATTAATCTTTTATTGCAATACATTTCACATTGAATTCTTAGTAATTCAATTCCATGCATACAAAAGGGCTCATAGGGTTTAAGCCAATGGAAGCTTGACAAATGTCCAACACTTAGTGCCTATTTTTGTTTCCTCTGTATTGAATTTGCATATAAGACATGCTTGGGAGAGGGTAAAATTGAAGGATACAGGTGAAAACCCACAAATGAACATCAAATACTCTTTCATTTGTTTGAAAATGATTACCCATCGATGACCCTATTAAATCAAATCCTTGTGGAAGTGAGCCCCCCCCTCCATCTCCACTTGTTATGCTTTACTTTTTAATTTTCTCTCCGTACAATCTGTTATTATGCTTTGGCAAAGCACAAAGCAGCGTCAACATTTTCTTTAACCTGTCCACACACGCCATACATGCTTCGATGCATGACTTATGCAAGAAGTGATTAAAGTGAATTCAAGTTTTAGATGTCAGTATTGGGTCCTCATTCTTTAAGATCCAAAACATTCAAAAAAATGCATCTGCCCTTGCTACCTCTAGGTCCAAGTTTCGGTTTGATTATCACCATTAGATTGAAGGGATAATAATGATGACGACGACGACTATGATATTAATAATAATCATAATCATAACAATGATAATAAGAGAAATGACTGAATCTTACCATACATGACCATCTTTTGCAACACTCAGCCTTCCCAAATAATGGCAATGTGTGCACATCCAAACTGTCAATTAAAAGTTTCTTGGTTGTTGCTCAGCTGGTTAGGCACGTCATGGTGTACGTGGTTGCATGAATTTGAATTTCTTGTAAAACAAAAAAAAAAAAAAGGAAAGAAAAAAAGAAAAAGAAGAGAGAGTCTATTAAAAAGTCATTCATGATATGATAGGCATCGCAAAATTTTCCTTCAGTGGAAGGAATGTTGGTCATTGATCAGATTTATTTATAAAAAAAATATGGATGGGAAATGATTGCCCAAACTAATGGTGAATATCACCTTGATCGGAGGAAGATTTTATTTGGTGATGCAAGAACTAACTGGACATCACTTGGAAGGTTTCGGGTCTTGCATAGTTGGATACATTAAATAGAAGATTGTGATTTTGTAAAAAAAATTTGTTTATTATTAGCTCAATCACATTTTTTTTACTCAAGGGAGAATATTGCTTCAAGAAATGGATCTCGGATCTGCTAGGATAAAACTGAGTTAAACCATTCTGTAAGTGGGCTCCCACATGCCGACTAAATCATTTGTCTATTATTAGCTTTTCATTCAATGGACTTCCATGATCATTATGCATTCTAGTGTGCCCAACTAGGATGATCATTTTCTCCTAAAATACATCCAAGCGCTGTGTAGCGCTCCCCATTTATATATGTAACTATTAAAATTATGGGCCATGGATCAATGGGTTAAGATGATCTAATGGGCCTGAAATTTTACAAAGAGACAGGGCCATGAGCATCTCTCCATACCCCATTCCCACCTCGGGTGGGACCCAGGGTGGTGCCATTGGTATATTCAGGTAGAATCGGGATCTTCTAAGACCAATCATGGTCTGTTGGCAGGGCTACCCAAGGCGACGTGGCGGACCGTGATAGATCCACTCATGGCCACCGTGGGATAAAGCCTCACCAGATCCACTCATTTAGGTACTTGGGTGTGAACTCTGAAATCCATGGACCTGATTTAAATCAAGGACTGACCAGGGCCGGATTATGAATTGAGTCTCTTGGACCTGTTCACGATTTTTCGAGCCCGAGTCCTCTGGGCATTTGAGGATCCCATTGCCATCCATCCCTAGACTGGTTAGTTAAATAATCAGGCCTTCCAGCTCAAGCCTGACCCAGCACAAAAGGCCATAAGCCCAATACAACTAAAATGGAAAACGAAGATTAAAATTAAAATTAAAATTAACAAATATCACAAGATACAACTTCAACAAGAGCCCATGGCACACTGAAAGATGCTCGCACTGATATTACTAATAAAATAAGAAAAACCCACCCCAATCAATTAATTTTCTTCAGCCACTGAGGAAACTGCAGGCAACTTCCCACAATCATAATTTACGGCATCAAAGATCCTCTTATAAAGAAGCCCATAAAAGATCTTATCCCTTATGAACTTGGCCAACCAACTTGAACCTCCTTGCTGCACCCACCCTGAAATATAAGCCCCTGTTATCAGACCTGCAGCCCTCCATCTCCTCTCATGCACATACCCCTCCAATGCCTCTTTAATACCCTTTGATCTAATTCCTCCATCCTTCATAAACGAATTTCCGATATGTCGGCTGAGGACGACGGCGTCTTCTAGGGCTGCACAACCACCTTGGCCTAAGTCTGGTGTCATTGGGTGCATGGCGTCGCCGGCCACCGTCATGTTCCCTTTGCATGTGGGCCCAAATATGAGGTTTAAAGGAAACCTGAACATCAGTGGGGCTGATGTTAATGTGGAGAGATCAGTGTGTTGAACCACTTCTAAGTAAGCTGATGGGAAGTTCTTAGCCATGTTCTCCAATACATCTTTCTGTATAAGCTCTGGGTCGTTTGTAGCTTCATCTCCTGAAGAAGTTTAAAGGAAACAATCTGCTGTGAGTATTCTTGATAGACTAGAATGTGAAGCACAATTTGGGAAGAAAATGTCACACTCCCACCACAGGACTCTGGTAATTTAAACCGTTTATTCAATGGGGGTCATCGGCAATTTTTAAGTGGTAACTGATGGAACTCCACTTTCACACACCATAGAAAGCAAGGACAAATTATGACTTAATCCATGAGAAGAAATGACAGAGAACATACCTTTGACACAAGATTTGTGGGTGATGAACCAGTAAACGTCTGTGCTATTGAGAGTAACAAAACCTGCTCTTAGGCCATCATGCACAAACTGCTGGACTTGATGTTTTAACCCATGTCCTTGTGGGTAAACAGCTAAACCTCGCACCCCCATTCGACCCGAATGGATTGGAGCCGAAAGCCCTAGCCACCGAGCCACCACTGAGTGCACCCCATCGCACCCTATTAAAACCTGCCAAATGTAAATGTCACTCACTAGGAAACACTCACTCGGGATTGGAGGAGTTCATGGCCCACATTGACCCGAAGCATGTTCAAGCTTGGCCCGTATAGCTATCGGGACAATTTTCAGGCCAAGATCCAGCCCATGGCCTGAAAGTCAGGCCCAGGCTCCCATTTGAAAAGCATTTACACCCTCTGTTCTAAGCATGTATATGCCCAGGCTCGACCTGTTTAACTATCAGAGCATAAATGGACCTCAGTGAACTAGGCCATTGGCAGTTTGGGTAGCTCACATGTGCAATATTGAGTATGGACCATTTTTTTTTTTATACCACCGATAAATTTTACATATACTTGTGCCCACCTTAAAAGCGGACTAGTCAATGGGTAGGATTAAATGAGTTAGGACCCACCTCATATGGGGCCCGATTCAAATGATTTTGGTACCAGGGGTTGAAGCAGAGGTACACTTTGTCCTTTTTTTTTAAAAAAAAAATTATAGGATAAAACCCTTTAAACATTTCAATGACAGTGGAGGGCCCAAGCATTTCATATTAGCGCCTGTGGGATATGGGGAAAAAAAGTTGGGAGGCCCTTGTGCATCAATACAAAATGTTTGGGCCCTCCCCCATCCTAGGAAGGATTAAAGGTCCTTTCGCATAAAATTCCTTTTTGTTCAAACTTGGGTGTGTGAGTTTTATTATTATTATTAATATTTGCTATATGGGTGAGTGGTACACAACAACTTGTGAGACAACCTACCTGTGCATGGATCAATCCATGTGCTAGCATGTGAGATGAGACACCCTTGTCACTGGGGCGCCTTTTGTTTAAGGTGATATTATTATAATCTGTTTGTATCACCAATGTAGGAAAAAAAAAAAAGAGAAAAAAAAAGGATCAATATCTTTAATTAGTTGAATGATGACGGTTTACATGAATAGAAAAGTGGGAGGGAGAAAACCTTTCTTTAAAAAAAAAAGAAAAAAGAAAAAAAAAAACCCTTCTCTCCCATTTGAAAAATAGGAGAAATGAATGATTCTCTCGGACGTGGGGGAGAGAAGCTCTTCCAACAATTAATATTTTAATAATACCATATCATAGAATAACAGGTTTTAATCAAAAGTTACCTTGGCATTGATGATGGTTCCATCCTCCATGTAGAGCACAGCTAAAGAAGAATCTTGGTGGACTTTGGTGGTGATGGAAGCCAACTTTGACGAGAATAGAATGGTCTCAGGTGGCAGCTCCTGGGCCAGGGCCTCCAATAGTGCTTTGCGGTGCACCGGTCTCACTCCCATACCTTCCCTGTAACAAAATTTCACATCACATAAAAAACTTGGTTCAGATCATTAATCAAGTGTGGACCCACTCCTGGATTCATGATGAGGAGTCCTTATCCATCATGTCTCATCAGATGAAGACCACAGAAAGTAGAGAGAGAAGACACGGAAGCTGAGATAGAGAGAGAGGCGTTTGGAATTAGCTATACCTGTCTTGTGTTCCACTGAAAGTAATTGGTACCACTTTTCCGCTGCCCACATCAGTGACATATCCCCTGAATTCACAGGAGGAAGCTGTTACTGTCATGCATCTGAACCTTCAGCCTAAATAAAAATAAAAATAAAAGTTTTTGGAGGATTTGGGTTAATCCTTTTTATTAATTTTGGTTGGAGTTTGTTGAAGGCAGTCCATGCTTAGGTGGGCCCCACCAGCTGGAGTACATGTGAGCAACCTGCAAGTCCGGTGGTAGGAGAATGTTCTCCTCCATCAACAATTTAATTAAATCCCCCAACTGTGGGGCCCAACTTGTATAGATCAAGAAGAAAAACAAGGGTTGTTTGTTTAACACTCTGATTACCTGCTTCACACCCTATGTGAATTCATTTATGTGGGGAGCATGAAAAGGAAAATCTGGGTTTTATAAAAAAAAAAAAAACACTTTTTTAGAATTTTTATTTAAAAAAGCGTCACACCATACCAAAATGCGAAAAAATTGTACCTAAAACATTACATCTAATGTCACAGAAAGACAAAAAAATTAAATATGTTTTATTCTTATTCTTACTGAGTAAAAGCAGAGTAGAGGGAGGTGAGGTTGTGAGCTACTCCAAGTGCATCTAGTGCGCGCCAGGCATTGGGGAAGAGGGTGAGGGCTGCACCCGTGGATCGGAGCTCGTGGGACCTCTCAAGGACCATGGCTCGGATTCCGACCCTCTTCAATCCCAGTGCCGTTGCCAGCCCCGCAATCCCCCCTCCAACAATCACCACATCGTAGTATTTCTCCATTCTCTCTCTCTAACACACCCAACACACTTCATTTTTATAGAAGGGAGATTCTTCAATGATAGTCTTCCACTGAGGAGAAATTTGGTGGCAGCCACACTTTAATTGGCACAAGTCAGGGACGGTGGGCGTCAGTGTCAAAATCAAAACTCAAAAGGGACAAACGATTTGTACGGTGACGATCTTTTTATCAGCATGGTTTGATCCTCACAAGATTATTAATGAAGAAGACGGTCTACCCCCATTGGACTCTTCCTAGAAGGATCTTTTGGCTACGTTTGTGAAAGACTCACAAATCAGTATAAAAAAAAAACAAGAAGATAAGATACTGATAACAAATCATAAAATAAATCTGGGCCGCCGCCCTCATTTTAGATCCGATTAATAAATTCGGTGGCCATCGCCTTCCGGGTTGGAGTCTCATTTCGAACCTTTGGATTAAGGTTGACTCCATTCTTGTCATTCCAACCCTATGACTTTTTTAAGGCTATTGATTTTGGGACGTGGAAGATATTAAAATGAGAAGTGCAGGATATATACAAATATTGAAACACATTCGCCTATTTATAAATGGTATAAACTATAGGGGGATATACAAAAACCCTCAAAACTTAATACCTTTAGGCTTTAGCCAATCAAATATGTGTCCTTAACCCGATCTGTTTTTATACGGAGATCAGGAAAGTATAGCCCGTGACCGACTCATGTTTTGTGGGACAAATGGGGGTCGGGTCAGCTAGTGGGGTCGAGTTTTGCTGCCGTGGTGGTGCCATTGGCATATTCAGGTCATTGGGTGTGAAATCCATGGACCCAGTTCTAGACGCAATTTTAATAAGGAAGATACAGTGTACTCACCAGGACCCGGTTATGAATTGAATCTCTAAGACCTGTTCACAAATTTTATGGACCGGTTGGAAAAGGACAGATTAAAATATCATAAACAACATTAACAAATATCACAAAATACAAAGTGAACTGATAAATTAATTATTTTGATAAGTGCCCATGGCACAGTTGACTCCAACAAAAGAAAAAAAAAAAACTTCATACCGGCAATCTATAATCACCACACGAAATCCAAAAAAAAATAAAACCACTCCAATCAATTAATTTTCTTCAGCCACTGAGGAAACTGCAGGCAACTTCCCACAATCATAGTTTACGGCCGCATCAAGGATTCTCCTTAAAAAAAGCCCATAAAAGATCATCCTTATGAACTTGGCCATCCAACTTGAACCTCCTTGCTGCGCCCACCCAGAAAGATAAGACCCTGTTATCAGACCTGCAGCCCTCCATCTCCTCTCATACACATACCCCTCCAAAGCCTCTTTAATCCCCTTTGAACTAATTCCTCCATCCTTTATGAACGAATTTCCGATATGTCGGCTGAGGACGACGGCGTCCTCAATGGCTGCACAACCACCATGGCCTAAGTCGGGTGTCATTGGGTGCATGGCGTCCCCGGCCACCGTCACGTTACCTTTGCACGTGGGCCCAAATATAAGGTCCAAAGGAAACCTGAACATCAGTGGGGCTAATGTTACTGTGGAGATATCACTGTGTTGAATTACATCTAAGTAAGCTGATGGGAAGTTCTTAGCCATGTTCTCCAATACATCTTTCTTAATAAGCTCCGGGTCTTTTGTAGCATCATCTCCTGAAAAAATATAAAGGAAACAATCTGCTGTGAGTATTCTTGATAGAGTAGAATGTGAAGCACAATTTGGGAAGAAAATGTCACACTCCCACCACATGAATGTGGTAATTTAAACCGTTTATTCAATGGGGTCATCGGCTATTTTTAAGTGGTAACGGGTGAAAAGATGCAAGCATTTTTAAGTGGTAACTGATGGAACTCCACTTGCACACACCATAGAAAGCAAGGACAAATTATGACTTAATCCATGAGAAGAAATTAATGAGAGAGAACATACCTTTGTCACAAGATTTGTAGACGATGAACCAGTAAACATCTGTGCTATTGAGACTAACGAAACCTGCTCTTAAAGCATCATGCACAAACTGCTGGACTTGATGCTTAAACCCATGTCCTTGTGGGTAAACAGCTAACCCTCGCACCGCCATCCGACCCGAATGGATTGGAGCTTTAAGCCCGAGCCACTGAGCCACCACTGAGTGCACCCCATCGCACCCTATTAAAACCTGCCAAATGTAAATGTCAGTCACCAAAGAAACACTCACTCGAGATTGGAGGTGTTCATGGGTCACATTGGCCCAGCCCGAAGCTCGTTAAAGCTTGGCCCATATGGATATGATCGGGACAATTTTCAGGCCAAGATCCAGCCCATGGCCTGAAAGTCAGGTCCAGTCCCCATTTGAAAAGCATATACACCCTTTGTTCTAAATGATTCTCATGGACATATGTGGAGAGAGAAGCTCTTTAACAATTACTATTTCAATAATACCATATCATAACAGGTTTTAATCAAAAGTTACCTTGGCATTGATGATGGTTCCATCCTCCATGTGCAGCACAGCTAAAGAAGAATCTTGGTGGACCTTGGTGGTGATGGAAGCCAACTTTGATGAGAATAGAATGGTCTCAGGTGGCAGCTCCTGGGCCAGGGCCTCCAATAGTGCTTTGCGGTGCACCGATCTCACTTCCAACCCTTCCCTGTAACAAAGTATCACGTCACACACAAATTTTGTACAGGCAGCAGGAACCTCATTTCAATGGTTCAGAAAATTAATCAAGTGTGGACCCAGTCAAGATGAGGAGTCCTTAACCAGTATGTCTCATCAGATGAACTGGTTAGAATAAGACCACAGAAAGAAAGCACAGAAGGGAAAGACACGGAAGCAGAGAGAGAGAGAGAGAGAGAGAGAGAGAGAGAGAGAGGCGTTTGGAATATTTAGCCATACCCGTCTCGTTTTCCACCCAAAGTAATTGGTACCACTTTTCCGCTGCGCACATCAGTGACATATCCCCTGAATTCACAAGAGGAAGCTGTTACTATCTTATTTATGCGTTTCAACCTTCAATCTAAATAAATAATTTTTTTTTTGGTGGATTTGGGTTAACCCTTTTTATTCATTTTGGTTGGAGTCTGATCAAGTCAGTCCATGCTTAAGTGGGCCCCATCAGCTGGAGTACATGTGAGCGATATGCAGTGTGGGGCCAACTTGTATATATCAAGAAGAAAACTGATTATCTGCTTCACCATGGACGGACCTAAGTGTTACGAATTATTACACTTGTGCGATTGTACCCGCAAGATTCAAGGAACTACTTAAATAATATCTTAAAATTTTTTTATTTTATTATTTGACATGATATCTTGACCATTGCTTGTACCATCCAAATGAAAATCATTTGTCCGTTTTGCGTTTTACTCTTTTTAGAAAGTCATTTATGTGATGATTTAGCATGAAAAAGCAAATCTGGTTTTCCATTGTACAAGTGCTTTTCACAGATTTTCATTCAAAAAAACGCTACACCACATCAAATTTGTGAAAAATTTGCTCATAAAATATTATTTACACCTAAAGTGACCTAGAGAAAGAAAGATTAATAAATATGTTTTGTTCTTACTGAGTAAAAGCAGAGTAGAGAGGGATGAGCTTGTGAGCGACTCCAAGAGCGTCCAGCGCGCGCCAGGCATTGGGAGCGAGGCCGAGGGCAGCACCTGTGGCTCGTAGCTCGTGGGACCTCTCAAGGATCATGGCTCGAATTCCGACCCTCTTTAATCCCAGTGCCGTTGCCAGCCCTGCAATCCCTCCTCCTACAATCACCACATCGTAGTATTTCTCCATATTTTTTCTTTATCTAAAACACACATACACCACACACCAACACGCTAAATATTTATAGAAGGGATGTTCTTCAATAGGAGTCTTCCACTGAGGAGATATTTCGTGGCACCCAAGCTTTATTTGACATCTGTCGAGAATGGTGGCCGTCAATGTCAAAACTCGAGAAAGGACTAAGGAGCAGACGAATGGTCCAAATTCATCATCACAACATTATTAATGAAGAAGGCAGTCAACAGTCAACACCATGGGCTCTTCCGAAAAGTATCTAGTTGCCACGTTTGTAAAAGACTAACAAATGTATCCGACTATTAAAATGATGGAATCAGTATATTTAAAACCAAA
Source organism: Litsea cubeba (assembly GCA_012931725.1). NCBI lineage: Eukaryota > Viridiplantae > Streptophyta > Magnoliopsida > Laurales > Lauraceae > Litsea > Litsea cubeba. The sequence goes on along the minus strand of CM022948.1, from coordinate 91,327,097 downwards.
AGAGCAAGAAGAAGAAGAAACAATATTGATAACAAATCATGAAAGAAAGCCGGGGCAAACGAATGGTCCAAATTTAATGTGACGTTCTTTTTATCAGCATGATTTGATCCTCACAAGATTATTAATGAAGAAGACGGTCTACCCCATGGGGCACTTCCTAGAAGGATCTTTTTGCCACGTTTGAGAAAGACTATTAAAATGATGATGGAATCAGTATATTGAAAAAAGAAGAAGTAGAAGAAAAAACAATATTGATAACAAATTGTTAAAGAAAGCTGGGGCCACCCTCATTTTAGATCCGATCAATAAACCGGGTGGTCGTCGCCTTTAATTTAGCATTTGGGTTGTTTCTTTTGTCTTGAAGGTTTAAGTCTCATTTTGAAAATAAGTCAATACAGGATTTTATCGGAAAAAATATTTAATATGCACGCGCGACGCGATCAAGCACTTTAGTTTGTTATTGCACTAATTAGAGTAATTGGGCCAAACAATCCTTCTTCTTTACCAATTTTGCATGTAATCCGTACCGACCTTAATTTACACTACCTAAAGTCGGTGCTGACCCTATTGAATGTCATAAAAAGTTACAAATCTGTGCAAAAAAAAATTAGAAAACCTGCATCGGCACCGACTTTATTTTTAACTAATAAGGTCGGTACCGACCTTGTATCAAAATTAGGACAAGAAAGTTGCCAACTAAATCTTCAATGCAGCCAAGCTTGGCATACATGTTTAAAAGAGAAGTATTAACAAAAACATGCGAGGAAAACTCACACTTTGCAATATGGGCATGAACCATTTTACCCAATTCAACAGATTCTAGCCTAATGCAAGACTGGAAAATAGTCGTGTAAGCGAATTTTTTCCCGAATTACTCCATGATTCTGCATCTGGTAAAAGGATTTAAACCCATCCCTTGTCTACCAAATAACCATGACCGTCCAAGAGAATACATTTCGTTCAGGCATTTGATAACAAGCAACGCATAGTCGATTTTGGAGCACTTGCGGTACAAATGAGCGTGATGATTGTACAAAATAATTATTTTATCGGCATTGTCGTGAATGAAATTGGATTTTAACAAGAACCCATGAAGTGCTTTCCCTTGTTGGATCGACTTGCTATTTGCACAATCGCGCAAAAGATGGATGAAGAAGGCCTGCACTTGTGGGTCATTAATGTTGATTTTTTTTTAAGACCGGGACAAAGACATTTGGTGTAGAAATATAGCTTCTAAGGATTTGGATTTGATGAGATTCTTGGTTGGTGGTGGTTGATGGAGGAGATGAAAGTGATGTTATCTCTACGTTGGAAGAAAAGGGAGGGTTTCAAGTTTGAAATCTGAGAGAAGAAGAATGTTGAGAGACGCAGGGGTGGAGGGTATAACTTGTACTTCGTAGACAACATCAGTGCTCACACTGCAGAGATACACTACTACTTACATTTTTCATTGAGCAAGGCTCCCCTAAGCTCAAGTTTAAGATAAGGTAAGCCCAAGTGCGTGGTGGGGCTCAAAGACTCCCTAGGATTTTCCTCATTGTAAAAAATCAGCTATGACCGTAATTTCTATCATCTCCATATGGGCCCAAGAGTTTAATGGTCAACAATCCATTCAGATTGATATATAGTCAATCCAACGGTTCAGTAAATTCGGATCTTACCGAAAGTTAGTGGACATATGCAATTTAAGGGGGTCATGTGTTTGGTCCATTTGGATGGACCAAAGGTAGGTCCCACAAGCACGAGCTTACGAAATTCTCTCCCTAAGCTTGAGCTTAGGGAAGCCTTGCTCTTTTTTATTTGTAAACTAAAGCATTATAATTCTTCCCGTCAACCTTACCTCAATTGGCTAGAAATATTAATATGTGAGTGTGGAAAAAGATCTGACTTTATCTTAAAATACAGTAATTTTTAAAATATTACATCACTATTGGGCTTCCAAAACACCAGCCTCATTTTCAGACTTTTTAAGGATGTAGTTTATCTCACTTTTTTATATGGGTTCTTTTTTTTCGTTCTTGAAGGCTTCTTCAATCTGTGATTTGGATAGTTCAATATTTACATAGAACTAATAAACCCCCGGGGGGAGAAGTTTGGATTTTGAGAGAGTTGTGAAAAATGAAAAAAAAATATGATTCTTATTTTTCTAACTTTTACCAATCTTACTGGTTAAAAATAAGGTCGGTGCCGATCTCAGGTTTTCTATTATTTTCACACAGAATTGTAACTTTTCATTACAATAAGGTCGGCACTAACCACGTGCCAATTTGATAAAAAAGAAGGGTTTTTATACCCAATTGCTCTAATTGGTGCAACAACATTTAAAGTGCTTGATCGGGTCCCATGTGCACATTAAGTATTTTTTCCGATAAAATTCTCTAATTAATAAATGGTTCGAGTTAAGGTTGAGTCCATTTTCACATATTCTCCACTCTACCTAGCAATCCAATCAGATGATTTATTGCACTTTAACCCAGCAACCTCACTGGAGCGAACCAAGTGATTCTGAGCTTGGGTTGACCCTTTTGACTTTCAAATTGGGTTTGAACGGTCATTTAAAATCAAATTTATCAATAGTTATGTTCAGGTTGGGCAATTTCGTGGGTTCAGGAGGTAGTTTGCAATTCAATTTATAAATAGTCATGTTCAAGAGAGAGTGGATGATGATAAATATATGACTAGCAGAGCAGATATATAGTGTCCTAAGCCCAAGCAATGATAATATTTTTTTATTTAATAAAAATAGTCAAAATTTTATTTTATTTATAAAATAAAAGGAATTAGAATTTTAAGATTATCAGTGACAAAAGGTTCATAATATATACAATCTTTATAAATTAAAATATTTATTGAATTTTTTTAATTATTAGTTATAATTCATACAAAGAAAGAATATAATTGATCAACCATCACTTTCGCCCCTACAAGCAAACCTTTGCTTCGCCACTGAGTAGAACTCTATAGTAAAGCCCTCATATTAAAAATCCAAGTGTGGGGGGAGAATGGGAAAATGTAAAAAGAAATATTAATTATAAGAATTTGTGAGGGGGTGGTGTTTGGCTCTATGTAAAAGAAATATTGGGGAAAAGGGGCAAATGTAAAAAAAAAAAATATTTATTAATTTTTTGCATTTGCAAGGGGAGGAGGGAATTTTAAACGCTTCTCATATATAGGTGCTCGTGGGGGATCCCCAGGCTCTTGTACGAGGGTCCACCCTTAGTCATGTGCATGAGAGAGTTATTGAGAGAAACCATTGGGACTTGAGATTAAATAATGGATGTAAGGGCAAAATTATCATTTGTTTAAGACTCCAAAAATCTCATTGGTGGCTACCCATTCTTGTTAGGAATATAGATTTTAGGGACATGAAAGGTATTAAAAAGAGAAAGTAGGGGCCTGGGGGGGGGGGGGTATATTATATGCAAAAAATTCTTCTTTTTAATAGGTGAAGCTCTATTAATAAAAATGATAAAGATGGCCGGACAAGGAGTAGACCAAATTTCAACTTGATTAAATTTCAAAAGGTCTCGATACTAGATAGTAGATGATAAGTCTTCAAAATGAAGGGTGATAAATCTATCAAAAATTCCGAACCTAAACTCAATAGTGGATCCAGTCCAAGTATCAAATTGAGTTCACTGGCAATTCATGGTGTGGGTTTTTGATGTGAAGTGAGAAGCGATTGAATTCGGGAGAAATGGTGGAGGGAAGAGACATTTTGGAACGAATTTTTGGAGGGTTCCCATTGAAATATATAAATATTAGTAAAATAACTTTAGGGACGTAAAATTCCTTTCGAACTTAGGCAAGGCCCAGCACCCATTTCAACAAGATAAATTGACAGGCCTACAAAGACGCTACTTCCTCCCGTCTTTTGCTATTTCTCTTCTCTGCCCCCCACAACCCCAAGAGGTCCCACTGAGTTGAATTGCAATGAATATTACCCATAAATCTTAGACGCTCAACTGCAATAAATCTGCCTATAAACCTTCTTTCAATTAATTATGACAACTCTAAACCACTGAAGTGAGGTGGGCGAGAGTTTCCCAATATCAGATCTCACCATTCAAAACCCACGATCTACAAATCTGCATATATAGATTGCCACTCATTCAAGCATGGCCCCACCATCGACTATTTGTGCTCGCTGCTCTGACCACCATCTACAACCCAACTGTTGTAGCACTGCCTACAAATCTTAATTAGCCATGGCCCATCTCCTCTAGCTAGGAACATTTTATCATAGCTTGGGACATTAGGACTGGTCCACTGAATGATCATGGGACGAGTAGGGACTTTCAGCACCTTCAATCTGAAATTATGCATTTTTTTTCCCTAATCCCTCCCCATCATCCCCTTCACTGTATATGACTGGTGTGCCCCACCTATGTTTTAAAACAATGGATCACTTTACTACAAGTTTGGAACCCTAGTGGCAACTTCGAAAGTGGAGATGAGAGAAGGAAGCCTAAAAATCTCCTAAATCATGGATGGAAGTGGAACCAGTATTTTGAAATCTCCTAAATTCATGGAAGGAGTATTTCATTGAGGGCAAGAAGAGAAGACTGGACTACGAAGAAATCAGCTACCCCGATCGAGTTTTGCCGCCATGGTGGTGCCATTGGGTGTGAAATCCATGGACCAAGTTCTGGACCTGATTTTAACCAGGCCGATGCAGTGGACTAGCAAGGACCCGGTTATGAATTGAATCTCTAAGACCTGTTCACAATTTTTCTAGTCAAGCCCTTTGGGTATTTACTATTTAGGTACCGGTTGGAAAAAGACGGATTAAAATATCATAAACAACATTAACAAATATCACAAAATACAAAGTGAACTGATAAATTACTTTGAAAAGAGCCCGAGACAGCTGAAGGCGTTCGTTATAGCGAAGTGAATGTAACGCCCCACCCCTTACCCATGCATGATATTGTCCGCTTTGGCCCACTGGCCTCACGGTTTTGTTTCTGATGGGCCTCAACCCATCAAAAGGCCTCATGCTAAGTAAGGGTGTAAGCTCTACATATAATCCCAATCACTTTCCTCTCTATAGTCGATGTGGGACTCCGGGGCGTCACATTCCACCCCCCTTAAGGCTGCACGTCCCTGTGCAGTAGCCTGCCAGCCCCTGTAGCCTGCCAGCCCTCTTGGCCCGCCCACATGGAAGCCCGCCCACTTGCACCAGACCACGGCAGGGGACCCACACTTCTGATGGGCCTCAACCCATCAAAAGGCCTCATGCTAAGTAAGGGTGTAAGCTCTACATATAATCCCAATCACTTTCCTCTCTATAGTCGATGTGGGACTCCGGGGCGTCACATTCCACCCCCCTTAAGGCTGCACGTCCCTGTGCAGTAGCCTGCCAGCCCTCTTGGCCCGCCCACATGGAAGCCCGCCCACTTGCACCAGACCACGGCAGGGGACCCACACTCGAACTAGTCGAGAGTCGGCTCTGATACCATTTGTAACGCCCCACCCCTTACCCATGCATGATATTGTCCGCTTTGGCCCACTGGCCTCACGGTTTTGTTTCTGATGGGCCTCAACCCATCAAAAGGCCTCATGCTAAGTAAGGGTGTAAGCTCTACATATAATCCCAATCACTTTCCTCTCTATAGTCGATGTGGGACTCCGGGGCGTCACAGTGAAAGTTATAGATTCCAATCACTTTACCAATTGCAAAACCAATATATAAGGAAGAAATCGATTGATGGTGTTTGTGAGTAGAGTACGGGGTGTATCGCTTGCGAAATCCGCGAGAGTGGTGGTGCTAGCCCACATGAGTTTCCAAAGGTCCTTCCAGGTGTTTGAGAGAATGCTTGTTCTTACAACGGATTTCAATGGCATCATGGAAAGTATGTGATAAAGCGTATGATTGGGGAGTTTGGTTTCAATCTTCTTCTTCTTATTGAGAGTTTTGACTACGAGAATAATGGGTACAGGAGTTTTGGGAGGAAGGCATTTGATATGGCTAGAAAAAAAAAATGACTGAGAGCTACTTCTATATTATTACCACATTTATAGGCTAGGTTCAGGGGTTAATAAGTTTTTTTGGGCGAGTAATTTGCCGCCAGTATGCACTAGACACTATTTATACGACTTACGCCGTTAATACTAACGGAATCCGTTCATTTTGCATGTTAATTAAAACTACATATACGTTCAATACAAAATACCAAAGTCCGAGGATAGTCTGCATTTTGAGCAAAGTACATGTAGGTATTATGCTATCATCCCATTAATTTTCTTCAGCCACTGAGGAAACTGCAGGCAACTTCCCACAATCATAGTTTACGGCATCAAAGAACCGCTTATAAAGAAACCGAAAAAAGATCTTATCCCTGATGAACTTGGCCAACCAACTTGAACCTCCTTGCTGCACCCACCCTATAATATAAGCCCCTGTTATCAGGCCTGCAGCCCTCCATCTCCTCTCATACACATACCCCTCCAATGCCTCTTTAATCCCCTCGGATCTAATTCCTCCATCCTTTATGAACGAATTTCCGATATGTCGGCTGAGAACGACGGCATCCTCAAGGGCTGCACAACCACCTTGGCCTAAGTCCGGTGTCATTGGGTGCATGGCGTCGCCGGCGACCGTAACGTTCCCTTTGCACGTGGGCCCAAATATGAGGTCCAAAGGAAACCTGAGCATCAGTGGCGCTGAGGTTAATGTGGAGAGATCACTGTGTTGGACCACATCTAAGTAAGTGGATGGGAAGTCCTTAGCCATGTTCTCCAATACATCTTTCTGTAAAAGCTCTGGGTCTTTTGTAGCAACATCTCCTGAAGAAGTTTAAAGGAAACAATCAGCTGTGAGTATTCTTGATAGGCTAGAATGTGAAACACAATGTGATAATTTAAACCGTTTATTCAATGGGGCCATCGGCTATTTTTAAGTGGATGCTTGGATCAGACCATTCCAACCATCCAATGAATGTCAACCCGGCCAGTTCTATTTTTCATGTTTACAGCTACTCGTTTCTCAGTTCATCTAACTGCCATATCTTGTGAATGCTTTGTTTTTGGACTCATTAAATGTTGAAACAAAGCTTGACCTTGGAGGAAATTTGAATTTTAGCATAGAAGAAAAAAAAAGTACTTTCATAATTCTAAACTCTACTTATTTTCATAATTAGGGTTGTAGGATCATTTTTATTGGCATGCAATCAATCTTGGTTGATTCAATTGATCAACGGTTTGGAACATTCACATTCACTAAATGAATTTTTGGGATGGGAGAAATATTAAGAGGCGATTTTTGTGCTCCCATCGGCTACTAGTCTCTTCCTTGGACTGAGACTGAAAAATTCAGGGACTTGAACTTTGACTAGCCTAATAAAAAGTTTTCGCTAAGAGAGTTAATGCGGAGATTCGGAAGTCATGTTTCTTATTTTAGTTATTTTAGAATATTTTAAATAGGATAAATCAATGAAAACATAATATGCATTTATTGATATATTTTTATAGAAATTAATTTGAATTAATAAGATATTTCAATAATCCATTGATAGCTTAGTGACAAGGCACATCGACCTCTCCACATATCCCTAGTTGTGGCACTTATGGCTAGGGCTTTAGCTAAGGTGCATGAAAGTGTGTTCATAATAATTGATTATAAAAGTTGCATTGAGGTGTGGCCACCAACTTGGGAGTTGTTGGAGTGGGATAAGGCATGGATTTACTCCCCATGCCTTGTGTTTCAGACAATTTAGATTTCTCTGGTGTACGTTTGTGTGGGTTTAGTGGGTGCCACCTAAAAGGTTAGTACTCATGTTGGATCAAATACCTCAGGGGTATTCACGTCATAAAAAAATAGAAAAAAGTTGAGATGTACCTTAACTATAAAAAGACAGTTTGCTTTTAACAAAACACTACCTTAACTATATTGCTAGCTATCCGATCAAATGAAATAAAAAGAAAGGAGGCACGATGCAGAAAAAACACATGAATGGCTAGCTAGATTATTTCACCAGACTTTCCCGAGTCCACGAGCTAATGACAAACTTGGCTGAGTGAAGATGAGTCGGTGTACATTTTAAATGCAACTGAGTCTCCGTCATATTTTACCCCCCATTTGCCCAAAAAGAATTGGCTCAGTCGAGTCACAAATCGACTGAGTCTCCCAATCTGGTCATGGAGACAAAACTCACCATCAACGGTGAAAAGAGAGAGGAACTCCACTTTCACACACCATAGAAAGCAAGGACAAATTATGATTTAATCTATGAGAAGAAATGAGAGAGAACATACCTTTGTCACAAGATTTGTAGGTGATGTACCAGTAAACATCTGTGCTATTGAGAGTAACAAAACCTGCTCTTAAACCAACATGCACAAACCGCTGGAATCGATGCTGAAACCCATGTCCTTGTGGGTAAACAGCTAACCCTCGCACCGCCATCCGACCCGAATGGATTGGAGCTTTAAGACCTAGCCACTGAGCCACCACTGAGTGCACCCCATCGCACCCTATTAAAACCTGCCAAATGTAAATGTCACTCACCAAAGAAACACTCACTCGAGATTGGAGGTGTTCCTGGGCCACATTGACCCAGCCCGAAGCTCGTTCAAGCTTGGCCCATGTAGATATCGATCGGGAGAATTTTCAGGCCAAGTTCCAGCCCATGGCCTGAAAGTCAGGTCCAGTCTCCCATTTGAAAACGCATATGCGCCCATAGTTCAAACTAAGTTGGTATTGTAGGGATATCTTCTTCTTTCAAATGGTAGGTTTTGGATAGGAATACCATAGATCTGTTGAGCATTTCTTTTCCATCTTCTACGTCAGATCGGTGGTAGGATTGTGTTCGTGCGTTTTGAGAATCTCAATTCAGGTGTTGGTTAGGAACCCTAGTTCACTTTTCATCAACTTCGAATAACGGCAAGTACATTATTGTAATTTGTTATTGAATATGCATGGTTTGATCTTTGATTCTAATTATTTTGCATATAGATTTGTTTAAATGCCCTTTTTAAATGTTAATGGTGGATTATGGATTCTTTATTGGTTTTGGGTTAATTGGTGTTCGGATAATGGAATTGTGGAGTCCCACTCATTTTCAATTAAATATGGTTTTTATGGAATTTTGGGTTGGATTGAACTCTCCTTTGATATAGGGAGAAAAGTTAATGAAAAGGGGGAAAACATCAATTCCTGCAACTGTGCACAAACCCGGCCAACGAGGAGGACGTCGAACGTTCGAACATTGCCTTTGAACATTCGAACACTCGAGTCTTCCTGCCCCTAACCAAAAACCCGAGGCAACGAACATTCGAACTCCTCTTAAGAACGTTTGAACGTTCAGTGTAATTTAACACTTATGGCCCCTTTTTTAACTGATTTGGCTATATATCCATTTTGGGAACTATGGCAGCGTATGCGGGACTTTATTTTGATTAAAAACCTTAATTACTTATCTGGACTTCACATAAGAACCGTCTTTGGGCGTAGGTATCTTATTGACGTATGATTCGAGTACCTTGTATAACCTTCATGAACTCTAGCGAGAAGGAATTCGATACATCGCTATTGGAAATCCTTCATTGGGTTATTGCACCGTGAATTTATAGAGATGTACCGCCCACAACTCACTAGTATTTATTGTCGTGTGTTGTAGGGTACATGAATATGCGTATAACCTTAGGTTGGTTCGTAACTATGCATTGACCTTCGAATTCGCATGCATATCTTTGTTTAGGTCATGTACTCTTGTAGATGCATACCCTATTGTGTTGTTTATGGACTATGAGGTGGCTTGGCAATGGCTAGCACTTCATTATTTCTTAGGATTCTTGGGTCGAAGCATCACCAATCGGGTCTATTATATATATTTATGTATTTGTCGGTCATTTATGGACGACTGCTTATCGATATATGGACGGTTGATCACCAATGTAACCGAATCACTTATATCTGCTTTGTGACTGTGGATAGGTTATCTTGATACTTTGATCGATTTATGATCATCGACGTTACGGGTTTTCCGAATAACTTAGGGCTGACCACCCACAACAGGGACATTTGTTACCCTGTGATTACTATATTGCGCTCTTGTGTCGTTTGGATCTATGTTATACGATCATTCTTGTTATTATCATATCCTTGCTTCTACATGATGTCATTTGTCTATACTCACCTTGATATCTTATTTTAATTTCAAATTATGAGTATGTTTTTACTATTTACTTTGTAATATTTGGTGCACAGGTTCCGAGCCCTATTTTGCAAAGAAGACGGAGGAGGATCAAGTGTTTCAAACGTTTGAACCAACTGACGAACCCGAGTGGGGCGCCGAAGATGGCTTTGGAGCCGTCTGAGTCAGCACAGAAGTGAACGTCATCTTAGGAATCTTTAGATGAACTTTCCTTTAATTTAGAGACTTCTTTTAGAAATTATTTAATTTATTCATCAATTTTAATTATTAATGTTTATTGGATATTGGTGTTAGGTCTCATTTATGAACCTTGAATACCAATTGAATAAAATTTTTGTCAAATTTAATAAAATTTATTTTGGACTCACCACGGGTTGAAATTTTGTATGGGTCCACTGTGAAAAGCTTGTGTTGTATTAAAAACATAAAATTTAAATTTTATTTATTTTCTCATGTTTTTTCCAATTCTTATTTTGGGGGACGTGAGCGAGAAGCTCTTCCACAATTACTATTTTAATACCATCTAATAGAAGAACAGGTTTTAATCAAGAGTTACCTTGGCATTGATGATGGTTCCATCCTCCATGTGCAGCACAGCTAAAGAAGAATCTTGGTGGACCTTGGTGGTGATGGAAGCCAACTTCGATGAGAATAGAATGGTCTCAGGTGGTAGCTCCTGGGCCAGGGCCTCCAATAGTGCCTTCCGGTGCACCGATCTCGCTCCCATACCTTCCCTGCAACAAAATTTCATGTCACACACAGGTTTTGTACAGGCAGCAGGACCCTCATTTCAATGGTTCAGATCATTAATCAAGTATGGACCCACTCCTGGATTCAAGATGAGGAGTCCTTATCCATTATCTCTCATCAGATGAACTGATTAGAATAAGACCACAGAAACTCGAGAAAGAGAAGACACGGAAGCTGAGATAGAGAGAGAGGCGTTAAGTTTGGATTTAGATATACCTGTCTTGTGTTCCACTGAAAGTAATTGGTACCACTTTTCCGCTGCCCACATCAGTGACACATCCCCTGAATTCATAAGAGGAAGCTCTTACTATCTTATTCATGCGTTTCAACCTTCAACCTAAATAAATAATTTGTTTTTGGTGGATTTGGGTTAACCCTTTCTGTTAATTTTGGTTGGGGTTAGTTCAAGTCAGTCCATGCTTAAGTGGACCCACCAGCTGGAGCACATATGAGCAATATGTCTGTGTTGCGCTTCACTCTATATAGAAAGTCATTTTTTTGATAATTTAGTGTGAAAAAGCAAATCTGGCTTTCTATTATATAACTGCGTTTTACAGTTTTTCATTCAGAAAAACACAACACCATACCAAACCGCGGAAATTTTGCTCATAAAGAATTATTTACACCTAAAGTGACCTAGGGAAAGAAAGATTAAAAATGTTTTGTTCTTACTGAGTAAAAGCAGAGTAGAGAGCGGTGAGCTTGTGAGCGACTCCAAGAACGTCCAGTGCGCGCCAGGCGTTGGGGGCGAGGGTGAGGGCTGCACCTGTGGCTCGTAGCTCGTGGGACCTCTTGAGGGTTTTTTAGGACCCACTAGAATGGAATACTACTAGTTCTAATTTAACCAATCAATGCAGCGGAAATAAACCAATCAAATAATATAGAACTAGCTATCTACCAATCACACACCACAAGAAGGCAGACACAAATTTTACCGTGGAAACCCTTTCCGGGAGTAAAACCACGAACCAGAAATCAAGAGTTCACGAACAGTTACAAGATATACTCACTAGCTCCTGTACCTCAGTCTGTACCTCGACCTCAGGACTATAGTTATTCTTGCAAAGAATCCACTGACACGAAATCCACGTGCCCCGTTCTCCTTACTTGATCTCCTCGCACCTTGCCAGCACAAGATGAACAATCTTCTCCTTCGAAAAGCAGAAGCAACAGCAACCTTCTAGAGCAGCCTTCAGAACGATCTCTCAATGGCTCTAGAGAATAAACTCTCTCTTATGATCTCTCTAACTCAGATTAATGAGAGTGGTGGTGGTGTCTTTGGGTTGAGAGAATCACCCAATAAATAGGCCCAAATTCGTGCTTAAGACTCCTAGAAATAATCTCATCAGGAAAGAAGTCCCTTTGCAACTCTTTAAACAGAGTTCTGTTCGGACTTGTAAACCTGCGCCCAGCTCGCTATAGCGAGACCTGCTGCTGTCTCAAGTTTTGTCAGATGCGTTTTGTACATTGTTTGCACTGTTCACTATTTACTTTTGTCCATCCGGTTTTCATGAGTCCTGTCAACATCTTTCTCTTCAGCCGAATTTGTTGACTGACTGTCCTATCATGACTATTATTCTAACAATCTCCCCCTTTTGGCAATTCTTGGACAAAATCCCTAGAAAAATACAATTTGATCTACCCAAAAGTAAAACCCAAAATACATTGAATTTAAAAAAAATTCAGCACTGTAGATCATGTATTTCCTTTGCTTGAACATGTAGCTCTTGAATTGCCTTGGCTTGTAAAGCTCCCCCTAGCTCCATTCTTCTCCCCCTATTTTTGTCCATAATTGACAAACAAATATTATCATGCAACTTCTGTCAACCTGGATGCAGTAGCTCCCCCTTAATATTGACTCCCCCTCAATATGATCTTCGTATCAGCACTAGGGTGGGGGCTTGATCTTGCAGATCAGGGGTGATGAAGCTTAGGCACACACACTTGTAAATTTAAATATTTCAGCAAAGTGTGTACCAATACAGAAGAGAGGTCTTCTTTCTTGACCCAGACAGCTTTGGTATTCTTCTTTTTCAGCTCAGTCTTCTGTGTTTTCCATTGCTTTTGATTCGGTAAACTTCGCAGCTTGTTGCAATGGGGTCGAATGTGTCCTTTAATTCCACAATGATGACAAGTGGGGATTCGTTCAGGACGTAACACATTCTGTTTCTTTGGAGCTTTCTTTGCAACACTAACAACCGGATTAGTAATAACTGAATTTTTAACAAAACAATTGTTACCTTTGGCGTTTGAGGTGGATGCTCCATCAGCGTAGCCAATACCATGTTTATCAGTATTTGCCTTTTGACTGCACAGGATGTCATCTAATTTTCTCGATCCAGTGTTCATCCTATTCAATGAAGCTTTAGCAGTGTCTAACTCAGATAGAACCATCTTGAGTTTTCCATTCAGATCAGAATTCTCTGCTTTCAAAGTCTTCATATCAGAATCAAGTAAGTCACACTTTTGTGATTCTGTAGTCAATCTGTCAGCCAACTTGTTATTTTCATCCTCTAGTTTTTGTACTTTTGCAAGAGAATCTGCAAGTTCAGCTTTCAAGGAGGAATTCTGCTCTTCAGACATTTGCCAATTAATAGCAACTTTTTCATTCACTTTAACCATCTTCATGGTTTTCTTGAAAAGTGTTTCATATTCACCTTTCCAATCTGGTTCTTCCTCTGACTCATTATCATGATCAGTCTCAGCTTCAGAAGAAACATGTGAAGCAACAGAACTACAAGTTGCCATAAAAGCAATAAACTTTCCCTTGCCAGTGTCAGACTTGTCAGACTCAGGATTTTCATCACTCTCATCAGAAGTGTCATCTTCCCAAGTAGTATTCAAGGCCTTCTTTTTAGATTTTTTGTTTCCACAATCATTAGCAATGTGTCCATAGCCTTGACACTCATAACATTGAATCCCTTTAAAAGATTTCTTCTTTTCAGACTTTTTAGGGATCTTCACATTGGTTTTCTGTCCCTTCATAAAAAGCTTAAATTGCTTCATGAACTGTACAGCAACTTGAGGATCAGTTTCCTCAGAATCTGAATCTGAATCTGAATCACTTGCAACTTTCTTATATGATTTATTGGACGCTTTCTTGAATGACTCTTTCAACGCTTTCAAAGCAATACCTTGAGATTTTGTCGTCCCATTAGACCTAAGGTTTGCTTCAAAAGTTTGTAGGTTGCCAACCAACTCATCAACTTTGAGTGTATTCAAATTTTTATTTTCCTCTATGGCCACAACCTTTCCATCAAACCTTTCTGGGAGAGACCTCAAAATCTTTTTAACAATTCTGTTTTCAGGAATTGGTTCTCCTAAAGTAAAGGTATCATTCACAATTGCATTCAGCTTCGAATTAAAATCATCAAAAATTTCATCATCTTCCATCTTTATGGTTTCGAAAGCTGTATACAATTTCTGAAGTTTCGACTGTTTGACAGTGTCAGTCCCTTCATGTACAGTCTGTAGAATATCCCAAGCTTCTTTTGCAGTAGTACATGTAGAAATTCTACGAAACTCAGACATATTAACTCCATTATAAATAGCATTCAAAGCCCTAGAGTTACAAGTGGCAGCCAACTCTTCTTCCTTATTCCACTGATCTTCAGGTTTGGGACCAGTTACCCCATCAGCAGTAATAGTGGGTAAGGAATAGCCATTCTCAACAGATTTCCAAACTTTCAGATCTATGGCTCTCAAGAAGGCAATCATTCTGGCTTTCCAATAAGCATAATTGCTACCATCCAACAGAGGAGGCTTATTGGTTGAAGTGCCTTCGCGGTAGATATCCATTCTAGCAATATTTGGATCAACACAATAAAATAGTGTAACCTGCTCTGATACCACTTGAGGGTTTTTTAGGACCCACTAGAATGGAATACTACTAGTTCTAATTTAACCAATCAATGCAGCGGAAATAAACCAATCAAATAATATAGAACTAGCTATCTACCAATCACACACCACAAGAAGGCAGACACAAATTTTACCGTGGAAACCCTTTCCGGGAGTAAAACCACGAACCAGAAATCAAGAGTTCACGAACAGTTACAAGATATACTCACTAGCTCCTGTACCTCAGTCTGTACCTCGACCTCAGGACTATAGTTATTCTTGCAAAGAATCCACTGACACGAAATCCACGTGCCCCGTTCTCCTTACTTGATCTCCTCGCACCTTGCCAGCACAAGATGAACAATCTTCTCCTTCGAAAAGCAGAAGCAACAGCAACCTTCTAGAGCAGCCTTCAGAACGATCTCTCAATGGCTCTAGAGAATAAACTCTCTCTTATGATCTCTCTAACTCAGATTAATGAGAGTGGTGGTGGTGTCTTTGGGTTGAGAGAATCACCCAATAAATAGGCCCAAATTCGTGCTTAAGACTCCTAGAAATAATCTCATCAGGAAAGAAGTCCCTTTGCAACTCTTTAAACAGAGTTCTGTTCGGACTTGTAAACCTGCGCCCAGCTCGCTATAGCGAGACCTGCTGCTGTCTCAAGTTTTGTCAGATGCGTTTTGTACATTGTTTGCACTGTTCACTATTTACTTTTGTCCATCCGGTTTTCATGAGTCCTGTCAACATCTTTCTCTTCAGCCGAATTTGTTGACTGACTGTCCTATCATGACTATTATTCTAACACCTCTCAAGGACCATGGCTCGGATTCCTACCCTCTTCAATCCCAGCGCCGTTGCCAGCCCTGCAATCCCCCCTCCTACAATCACCACATCGTAGTATTTCTCCATGTTCTCTCTCTCTAAAAGACACCCACACCACACAGAAGGGATGTTCTTCCATGAGAATCTTCCGGCCACTGAGGAGATATTTCGTAGCACCCAAGCTTTATTTGGCATTAGTCAACGAGGGTGGCCGTCATCGTTTCATCATCACAACATTATTATGAAGAAGGCAGTTAACAGTCAACACCATGGGCTCTTCCTAGAAGGATCTATTTGCCACGTTTGCAAAAGACTTAACAAATGTATCCGACTATCAAAATGATGGAATCAGTATATTTAAAAAAGAGCAAGAAGAAGAAGAAGAAACAATATTGATCGATAACAAATCATATAAATAAGGCCGGTGCAGAAGAAAAAAAAAAAATGATGCTTTGTATTTTATTTACAGCTCCAACTAGGGAAAGAATGGATCAGCTGCAGGACAGGATGGGTGGACCATAATACATAATATGTACTTGCCCAGTGCCCACAAATCTGGTGGTAAATGCCAATATGAACCCAACTCGAAAGTTAGAAACATCAATATGTACTCTAAATTGCCAGGCGGGGTTTAAGTTGGGGTAGTATCGGGTGATCATCGCCTTTAATTTAGCATTTAGGTTGTTTCTTTTGTCTTCAAGGTTGGAGTCTCATTTTGAACATATTAATAAATGGTTCGAGTTAAGTTTGAGTCCATTTTTGCCATTCCAACCCTATGACTTATTTGACCTCTAATCGACCAACAGAATCAAGTTTACTCTTTTTATTTTCCGATTGGGTTTGAATTAATATTTTTAACCAGATTAATAAATGTGTTGGGGTATGTATATTGAGCACAGACTTTTCACTCTACCTAGCAATCCAATTAGATGATTTAATGCACTTTAACCCACCAACCTCATAGGAGCTAACCAAGTGATTCTGAGTTTGGGTTGACCTTTTGACTATCAGATTGGGTTTGAACGGTCATTTAAAATCAAATTTATAAATAGTTTTGCTCAGATTGGGCAATTACGTGGGTCCGGGAGGTAATTTTCAATCCGATTTATAAATGGTCATGTTCAAGAGACAGTGGATGATGATAAATATATGACTAGCAGAGCAGATATATACTGTCCTAAGCCCAAGCAATGATATATATTTTTTATTTAATAATAATAGTCAAGATTTTATTTTATTTATAAAGTGAAAGGAATTAAAATTTGAAAATTATCAGTGACAAAAGGTTCATAATATATAGAATCTTTATAAATTAAAATATTTATTGAATTTGATTTTTTAAATTATTAATAATAATTCATACAGAGAAAGAATATAATCGATCAACCATCACTTTCGCCCCTACAAGCAAACCTTTGCTTCGCCACTGACTAGAACTCTATAGTAAAGCCCTCATATTAAAAATCCATGTGTAGGCTGTAAAAGAAATACCGGGGGAATGAGCAAATGTATAAAAAAAATAATATTAATTATAAGAATTTGCAAGGGAGGTGGTGTTTGGCTCTATGTGAAAGAAATATTGGGGGAAAAGGGCAAATGTAAATATATATATATATATCTTCTTATTCTTATGGAGAGTTTTGACCACGAGAACAATGTGTATAAGAGTTTTGAAAGGAAGGCATTTGATATGGCTGGAAAAAAATAACTGAGAGCTGCTCCTATATCATTACCATTTTTATAGGCTAGGTTCAGGGGTAAATCAGTCTTACTAGGTGAGTAATTTGCCGCCAGTATGCACCAGGCACCATTTATACGACCCACGCCGTTAATACTTACGAAATCCGTTCATTTTGCATGTTAATTAGAACTAAGGTATGTTTAGTACAAAATACCAAAGTCCAGAAGGTGGTCTGCATTTTGAGCATGTTAATTAGAACTACAAATATGTTTTAGTACAAAATACCAAAGTCCATAGGGTGGTCAGCATTTTGAGCAAAGTACATATAGGTAATATGCTATTATCCCATTAATTTTCTTCAGCCACTGAGGAAACTGCAGGCAACTTCCCACAATCATAGTTTACGGCATCAAAAATCCGCTTATAAAGAAACCAAAAAAAGATCTTATCACTGATTAACTTGGCCAACCAACTTGAACCTCCTTGGTGCACCCACCCTATAATATAAGCCCCTGTAATCAGACCTGCAGCCCTCCATCTCCTCTCATACACATACCCCTCCAATGCCTCTTTAATCCCCTTTGATCTAATTCCTCCATCCTTTATGAACGAATTTCCGATATGTCGGCTGAGGACGACGGCGTCCTCAAGGGCCGCACAACCCCCTTGGCCTAAGTCAGGCGTCATTGGGTGCATGGCGTCGCCGGCGACCGTCACGTTCCCTTTGCACGTGGGCCCAAATATGAGATCCAAAGGAAACCTGAGCATCAGTGGGGCTGAGGTTAATGTGGAGAGATCAGTGTGTTGGACCACATCTAAGTAAATTGATGGGAAGTCCTTAGCCATGTTCTCCAATACATCTTTCTGTAAAAGCTGTGGGTCTTTTGTAGCTTCATCTCCTGAAGAAGTTTAAAGGACACAATCTGCTGTGAGTATTCCTGATAGGCTAGAATATGAAACACAATGTGATAATTTAAACCGTTTATTCAATGGGGCCATCGGCTATTTTTAAGTGGATGCTTGGATCAGACCATTCCAACCATCCAATGAATATCAACCCAGCCAGTTCCAATTTTCATGTTTACAGCTACTCGTTTCTCAGTTCATCTAACTGCCATATCTTGTGACTGCTTTGTTTTTGGACTCTTTAAATGTTGAAACAAAGCTTGACCTTGGAGGAAATTTGAATTTTAGCATAGAAGAAAAAAAAATATTTTCATATTTCTAAACTCTACTTCTTTTCATAATTAGAGTTGTAGGATCATTTTTATTGGCATGCAATCATTCTTGGTTGATTCAATTGATCAACGGTTTGAAACTTTCACATTCACTTAAGAGGCGATTTTTGTGCTCCCATCGGCTACTAGTCTCTTCCTTGGAGTGAGACTGAAAAATTCAGGGACTTGAACTTCGACTAGCCTAATAAAAAGTTTTGGCTAAGAGAGTTAATGCAGAGATTCGGAAGTCATGTTTTTTATTTTAGTTATTTTAGAATATTTTACATAGGATAAATCAATGAAAACACAATACGCATTTATTGATCTAATTTTATACTAATTAATTTGAATTAATAAAATATTTCAATAATCCATTGGTAGTTTAGTGGCAAGGCACCTCTGTCTCTCCACATATCCCTAGTTGTGGCACTCTTGGCTAGGGCTTTAACTAAGGTGCATGAAAGTGTGTGTTCATAATAATTGATTATAAAAATTGCATTGAGGTGTGGCCACCAACTTGGGAGTTGGTGGAGTGGCATAAGGCATGGATTTACTCCCCATACCTTGTGTTTCAAACATTTTAGACTTGCCCGGTGTACGTCTGTGTCGGTTTAGTAAGTTCCACCAAAGAGGTTAGTACTCATGTTGGATCAAATACCTCAGGGGTATTCACGTCATAAAAAAAATAGAAAAAAGTTGAGGCGTAGCCCATTGGCCTCTTATAAAAAGACAATTTGCTATTAACAAAACACTACCTTAACTATATTGCTAGCTATCCGATCAAATGAAATAAAAAGAAACTGAGGCACGATGCAGAAAAAAACACATGAATGGCTAGACTATTTCACCAGACTTTCCCGAGTCCACGAGCCAATGACAAAATTGGCTGAGTGAAGATGAGTCGGTGTACATTTTAAATGCAACTGAGTCTCTGTCATATTTTACCCCCCATTTGCCCAAAAAGAATTGGCTCAGTCGAGTCACAAATCGACTGAGTTTCCCAATCTGGTCTTGGAGACAAAAATCACCATCAACGGTGAAAAGAGAGAGGAACTCCACTTTCACACACCATAGAAAGCAAGGACAAATTATGACTTAATCTATGAGAAGAAATGAGAGAGAACATACCTTTGTCACAAGATTTGGAGGTGATGTACCAGTAAACATCTGTGCTATTGAGAGTAACAAAACCTGCTCTTAAACCAACATGCACAAACTGTTGGAATCGATGCTGAAACCCATGTCCTTGTGGGTAAACAGCTAACCCTCGCACCGCCATCCGACCCGAATGGATTGGAGCTTTAAGACCTAACCACTGAGCCACCACTGAGTGCACCCCATCGCACCCTATTAAAACCTGCCAAATGTAAATGTCACTCACCAAAGAAACACTCACTCAAGATTGGAGGTGTTCATGGGCCACATTGACCCAGCCCGAAGCTCATTAAAGCTTGGCCCATGTAGATATCAATCGGGAGAATTTTCAGGCCCAGTTCCAGCCCATGGCCTGAAAGTCAGGTCCAGTCTCCCATTTGAAAAAGCATATGCACCCATAGTTCAAACTAAGTCGGTATTGTAGGGATATCATCTTCTTTCCAATGGTAGGTTTTGGATAGGAATACCATAGATCTGCTGAGCATTTCTTTTCCATCTTCTACGTCAGATCGGTGATAGGATTGTGTTCGTGCGTCTTGAGAATCTCAAATCGAGTGTTGGTTAGGAACCCTAGTTCACTTTTCATCAACTTCGAATAAAGACAAGTACATTATTGTAATTTGTTATTGAATATGATTTCATCTTTGATTCTGATTATTTTGCATATAGAATTGTTTAAATGCCCTTTTTAAATGTTAATGGTGGATTATGGATTCTTTATTGGTTTTGGGTTATTTGGTGTTCGGATAATGGAATTGTGGAGTCTCACTCATTTCCAATTAAATATGGTTTTTATGGAATTTTTTGTTGGATTGAACTCTTCTTTGGTACAGGGAGAAAAAGGAATGAAAAGGGGGAAAACATCAATTCCAGCAACTGTGCACAAACCCGGCCAACGAACAGGACGTCGAACGTTCGAACTTTGCCTTTGAAATTTTGAACGCTCGTGTCTCCCTGCTCCTGAGCCAAAAACCCGAGGCACCGAACATTCGAACTCCTCTCTAGAACGTTTGAATGTTCAGTGTAATTTAACACTTATGGCCCCTTTTTAACTGATTTGGCTATATATCCATTTTGGGAACTGTGGCAGCGTATGCGGAACTTTATTTTGATTAAAAACCTTAATTACTTATCTGGACTTCACATAAGAACCGTCTTTGGGCGTAGGTATCTTATTAACGTAGGATTCGAGTACCTTGTATAACCTTCATGAACTCTAGCGAGAAGGAATTCGATACATCGCTATTGGGAACCCTTCATCGGGTCTATGCACCGTGAATTTATGAAGATGTACCGCCCACAACTCAGTAGTATTTATTGTCATGTGTTGTAGGGTACATGAATATGCGTATAACCTTAGGTTGGTTTGTAACTATGCTTGACCTTCGAATTCGCATGCATATCTTTGTTTAGGTCATGTACTCTTGTACATGCAAACTCTATTGTGTTGTTTATGGACTTTGAGGTGGCTTGGGAATGGCCAGCACTTCATTATTACTTAGGATTCTTGGGTCGAAGCATCACCAATCGGGTCTATTTTTTGTATATGTATATGTATATGTATATGTCGGTCATTTATGGACGACTGCATATCGATATATGGACGGTTGATCACCAATGTGACCGAATCGCTTATGTCCCCTTTGTGACTATGGACAGGTTATCTTGATACTTTGATCAGTTATGATCATCAACATTACGAGTTTTCTCGAATTACTTAGGGCTGACCACCCACAACAGAGACATTTGTTACCCTGTGATTACTATATTGCTCTCTTGTGTCGTTTGGATCTATGTTACACGTTCATTCTTGTTATTATCATATCCTTGCTTCTATATGATTTCATTTGTCTATACTCACCTTGATACATCGTATTTTAATTTTAAATTATGTTTATATTTTTACTATTTACTTTGTAATATTTGGTGCATAGGTACCGAGCCCTACTTTGTCAAGAAGACGGGGGAGGATCAAGCGTTTCAAACGTTTGAGCCAATCGACGAACCCGAGTGGGGCGCCGGAGATGGCTTTGGAGCCGTCTGAGTCAGCACATAAGTGAACGTCATCTTAGGAATCTTTAGATGAACTTTCCTTTAATTCAGAGACTTCTTTTAGAAATTATTTAATTTATTCATCAATTTTAATTATTAATGTTTATCGAATTTTGTGTTGGGTCTCATTTATGAACCTTGAATACCAATTGAATATTTATGAACCTTAAATACCAATTGAATAAAGCTTACGTTAAATTTAATAAAATTTATTTTGGACTCACCACGGGTTGAAATTTGTATGGGTCCACTTTGAAAAGCTTGTGTTGTATTAAAAAGGGGAAATTTAAATTTTATTTATTTTCTCATGTTTTTCCCGATGCTTATTTTGGGGGACGTGAGAGAGAAGCTCTTCCACAATTACTATTTTAATACCATCTGTAAGTGCACAAAAATTCACGGACCCGGGGGGTGGTGTTCTTGCGACTCACTGAGGAAGACGAAGGCTGAGGCTCCCCGTTTCCTCGTTGAAGGTGGAAGAACCGATGCCTGAGAACCTGGAAGAGGAAGAAGAAACAGGTCAGAGGACCCTGGCTGTGGGCAGCGCAGGGCTCTCCGATGCCTAAGTCAGTATGAGTACTGGACAGTAGGAGGAGATTTTGGGGGAGAAGATGATACCAATGTGGTTCTCTCGGACGGGAGAGAGAGAGTCAGCGAGAGAGAGCCCCCTTCCTGTTCTGGTTTGGCCCCTTTTATAGAGGAGGAGAGGGAGATAGTTGACTTTGGAGAGAGAGGACGCAGGAGACAATGAGGTGGTTAGCCGTCCCATCACAGCCCACTCTGGCGTCTGTGGACGCCGACCTGTCAGGAAGCATGGGCGGCATGGGAGGCTCTGTCTGTCAGAGAGTATAGGCGTGCCCCTGTCTTGTCGCGCGTGCTCTAGCGTGCTTAAGTGTCCAAGGGTGGACAGCTGTCAGGCCCTGCAGAGACGCCGAAGTGGAGGACCGGGGAGGAGTCCCTAGCCGAGCTGGAGACGACCTGGCCGAGGTGGAGCTCAGCCGGGCTGGAGCGACCTGGCCGAGGTGGAAATGTCGCGCGAGGGGCCGAGATGAGTCTCCGGCCGGAGTGGGGCACTCGGCCGAACTGGCGGACGTTGAGACGGGCCTCGCCGAGATGGCCTAGCTGGCGCCGGAGCATGAGATAGAGCATCCGGCCAGTCATCCGGTGAGTTCGGAAATATCCCCACACAATAGCCCCCCAGCTTCTGAGCTCGATAGACTGCTCTTTTGAGGTCAGAAGGTAAGTATCATGGGGGATGACTGGCTGGCAATGAACCAGAGCTAGAGGTTGGCATCACTGCTAAGCTGTAACAGGGTGCTTCTGCCGAGCTGGAGATTCACACAACTGCCGAGCTGGAGAGTGTACCGAGAGGCGCTTATGGAGATCCCACTGGCTCGTCACCAGGGGCCTGTGCCGGGCATCACGAGGGCCGAGATGCGCCTGCCGCACGCTATGGAGATCCCACTGGCTCGCCACCAGGGGCCTGTGCCGGGCATCTGGCGCGAGGGCCGAGATGCGCCTGCCGCACGCAATGGAGATCCCACTGGCTCGCCACCAGGGGCCTGTGCCGGGCATCTGGCGCGAGGGCCGAGATGCGCCTGCCGCACGCAATGGAGATCCCACTGGCTCGTCACCAGGGGCCTGTGCCGGGCATCTGGCGCGAGGGCCGAGATGCGCCTGCCGCACGCAATGGAGATCCCACTGGCTCGTCACCAGGGGCCTGTGCCGGGCATCTGGCGCGAGGGCCGAGGTGCGCCTGCCGCACGCAATGGAGATCCCACTGGCTCGTCACCAGGGGCCTGTGCCGGACATCTGGCGCGTGGCCGAGATGCGCCTGCCGCACGCAATGGAGATCCCACTGGCTCGTCACCAGGGGCCTGTGCCGGCCATCTGGCGCGTAGCCGAGATGCGCCTGTCGCACGCAATGGAGATCCCACTGGCTCGTCACCAGGGGCCTGTGCCGGCCATCTGGCGCGTAGCCGAGATGCGCCTGCCGCACGCAATGGAGATCCCACTGGCTCGTCACCAGGGGTACGTAGCTCCTGACGACTAGCGGCGGCAGAGGACCGTGCGATCAAGGCTGACAGCAGAGGACCGTGCCGTCGAAATGACAGTAGAGGGTCGTACGATCAAAGCCGACAGTAGAGGGTCGTACCGATGTCGTCGCAGCTGACGGCGCCATCGAAGCTGACAGTAGAGGACCGTGCCGCCAGAAACGACGGTAGAGGGTCGTGCGATCAAAGCTGACGGGCGGTCGAAGCTGAAAGATGATAGGAGGCTTCAGCAGCCCCCCGAGCTGGAGGAGACTTCTGTCATGGAGGCGTCCGCCGAGATGGACGGTGCTGCGGAGCTGGAGGCATCCGCCGAGATGGAGGCGTCCGCCGAGATGGACGCTGCTGCGGAGCTGGAGGCATTCGCCGAGATGGAGGCGTCCGCCGAGATGGACGCTGCTGCGGAGCTGGAGGCATCCGCCGAGATGGAGGCGTCCGCCGAGATGGACGCTGCCTGTTGATTGTTGTTGAAATGTTTCTGGGCTCGGGCTTCGTCTGCTTCTTGCCTGACGAACTGGTTTACCCTGGTCATCAGAGCTGCCATAGTGACCACGGGATGCATGACCAAATCCCTCCGAAGCTCGTTGCCTGGCAGGAGGGCTTGTTGGAAGGACAGGATCGCTATTGCATCTGAAGTATCCTCGATCTGGCTGTAGACAGTCCAAAACCTTTTGGCGAACTGCGTGACTTTCTCGGTCTGCTTCATTCTGAGGGCCATCAGGTCGGCGGCTGACCTGGGGACGACCCTGTGGGCTTGGAACTTCGTCATGAAGGAACTTCGGAGCTGCTGCCAACTTTTGATCGATCCTTGGGGGAGTGCGCAGAACCACTTCAGGGGGAGGTCCCCGAGGCTGGAGGAGAAGACTCTGCAGTTCAGGTGGCCTGCATCGCCCCACACCGACATTCTCTGAGTGAAGTGCCGGAGGTGTGCTGCTGGATCCGAGGTTCCATCGTAAACGACGAACCTCGGGACTTTGAAATCTTCGGGAAGGGGGAAGCTCCTGATATCTGGAGAGAGGGGAGATGTGCCGAGATCGTCAGAGTTCGGCCGAACTCGAGTGAAACCGGCAGCCTCCAAGTTTTGTCGTACTGCTTGCTCGATGCGTCGATCAAGCCACTTTCTGATGTCGTGGTTGTTGCCCGGAGCTTGGTTGCTTCTGTTGTCCTTCAGGGTGCGCTTTTTGGAAGGTGGGGTCGAGGTCGAACCCTTAGAGGATGAACCCGACTGAGTTCCCTGCTGTTGGACGCTCGCTGGATTAGATCTTGCTCTCGACCTTTCCCGGTGGGGGATCGTCGGCAGCTGGGTCGACAGTGTCAGCGGTTCCTTTCCCTTTCTGGTTCTCCGAGGCATGGTGTTTGGGAAGATGGCTTTTTGTAGCGTTTCCCACAGACGGCGCCAATTGTAAGTGCACAAAAATTCACGGACCCGGGGGGTGGTGTTCTTGCGACTCACTGAGGAAGACGAAGGCTGAGGCTCCCCGTTTCCTCGTTGAAGGTGGAAGAACCGATGCCTGAGAACCTGGAAGAGGAAGAAGAAACAGGTCAGAGGACCCTGGCTGTGGGCAGCGCAGGGCTCTCCGATGCCTAAGTCAGTATGAGTACTGGACAGTAGGAGGAGATTTTGGGGGAGAAGATGATACCAATGTGGTTCTCTCGGACGGGAGAGAGAGAGTCAGCGAGAGAGAGCCCCCTTCCTGTTCTGGTTTGGCCCCTTTTATAGAGGAGGAGAGGGAGATAGTTGACTTTGGAGAGAGAGGACGCAGGAGACAATGAGGTGGTTAGCCGTCCCATCACAGCCCACTCTGGCGTCTGTGGACGCCGACCTGTCAGGAAGCATGGGCGGCATGGGAGGCTCTGTCTGTCAGAGAGTATAGGCGTGCCCCTGTCTTGTCGCGCGTGCTCTAGCGTGCTTAAGTGTCCAAGGGTGGACAGCTGTCAGGCCCTGCAGAGACGCCGAAGTGGAGGACCGGGGAGGAGTCCCTAGCCGAGCTGGAGACGACCTGGCCGAGGTGGAGCTCAGCCGGGCTGGAGCGACCTGGCCGAGGTGGAAATGTCGCGCGAGGGGCCGAGATGAGTCTCCGGCCGGAGTGGGGCACTCGGCCGAATTGGCGGACGTTGAGACGGGCCTCGCCGAGATGGCCTAGCTGGCGCCGGAGCATGAGATAGAGCATCCGGCCAGTCATCCGGTGAGTTCGGAAATATCCCCACACACCATCTAATAGAAGAACGGGTTTTAATCAAGAGTTACCTTGGCATTGATGATGGTTCCATCCTCCATGTGCAGCACAGCTAAAGAAGAATCTTGGTGGACCTTGGTGGTGATGGAAGCCAACTTCGATGAGAATAGAATGGTCTCAGGTGGGAGCTCCTGGGCCAGGGCCTCCAATAGTGCCTTGCGGTGCACCGATCTCGCTCCCATACCTTCCCTGCAACAAAATTTCATGTCACACACAGGTTTTGTACAGGCAGCAGGACCCTCATTTCAATGGTTCAGATCATTAAACAAGTATGGACCCACTCCTGGATTCAAGATGAGGAGTCCTTATCCATTATCTCTCTTCAGATGATCTGATTAGAATAAAACCACAGAGAGCAGAGAAAGAGAAGAGAGAGGCGTTTGGAATTAGCTGTACCTGTCTTGTGTTCCACTGAAAGTAAGTGGTACCACTTTTCCGCTGCCCACATCAGTGACATATGCCCTGAATTCACAAGAGGAAGCTGTTATTATCTTATTCACGCGTTTCAACCTTCAACCTAATTAAATAATTTGTTTTTGGTGGATTTGGGTTAAAACCCTTTTTATTAATTTTGGTTGGGGTCTGTTCAAGTCAGTCCGTGCTTAAATGGGCCCCACCAGTTGGAGTAGATATGAGCAATATGCAGTGTGGGGCTATATCAAGAAGAAAACTGTTTATCTGCTTCACCATGGGCGGACCCAAGTGTTATGACTTATTGCACTTGTGTACGTTCGTACCCGCAAGATTCAAGGAACTTCTTAAATAATATATTAAAAATTTTTAATTTATTACTTGACATGTTATCTTGATCATTGTCTGTATCACCCAAATGAAAATCATGTGTGTGCGTTTGCATTGGAGTTGCCCTTCGCTCTCTATAGAAAGTCATTTATGTGGTGATTTAGCATGAAAAAGCAAATCTGGCTTTCCATCATGCAAGTTCTTTTTATGGTTTTTCATTCATAAAAATGCTAGACCACACCAAAATGCGGAAAATTTGCTCGTAAAATATTATATACACCTAATGTGACCTAGAGAAAGAAAGATTAAATATGTTTTGTTCTTACTGAGTAAAAGCATAGTAGAAAAGAAAGATTAAATATGTTTTGTTCTTACTGAGCAAAAGCAGAGTAAAGAGGGGTGAGCTTGTGAGCGACTTCAAGAGCGTCCAGTGCGCGCCAAGCGTTGGGGGCGAGCATGATGGCTGCACCCGTGGCTCGTAGCTCGTCGGACCTCTCAAGGACCATGGCTCGGATTCCTACCCTCTTTAATCCCAGTGCCGTTGCCAGCCCTGCAATCCCCCCTCCAACAATCACCACATCGTAGTATTTCTCCATATTCTCTCCCTCTCACAGCTCTAAAACACACCCACACCACACACCAACACACTACATATTTATAGAAGGGATGTTCTTCAATAAGAGTCTTCCACTGAGGAGATATTTCTTGGCACCCAAGCTTTATTTGGAATTAGTCAAGGCGGGTGGCCGTCATCGTTTGCAAAAGACTAACAATTGTATCCGACTATTAAAATGATGGAATCAGTATATTTTAAAAAGAGCACGAAGAAGAAGAAACAATATTGATAATAAGTCATAAAAGAAAGCCTTGTGTTTCCATTAAAATATATAAAAATTAGTAAAATAACTTTGCGGACGTAAAAAAACCTTGTGTTTTCGGACTTAGGCCGGGCCGAGCACCTATTTCAACAGACTAAATTGACTGGGCTACCAAAGACGCTACTTCCTCCCGTGTCTTTTGCTATTTCTCTTCTCTGCCCCCCACAACCCAAGAGGTCCCACTGAGCTGAATCGCAATGAAGATTAGCCACAAATCTTAGACGCTCAACTACAATGAATCTGCCTATAAACCTTCTTTCAATTAATTCTGACAACTCTAAACCACTGAAGTGAGGTGGGCGAGAGTTTTCCAACAGATCGATCTCAGCATTCAAAAGCCACGATCTACAAATCTGCAGATATAGATTGCCACTCATTCAAGCATGGCCCCACGATCGACCATTTGTTCTCGCTACTCTTACCACTATCTACAACCCAACTGTTATAGCACTGCCTGTTAGAAAACCTTGAGTTTTTAAACCCTCTTCGGAATCAATCCAATTATACTGTAAATATTTAATTTAAACCAGTAGAGTAGTAAAATGATATCTGATTGTGCTATCTTGAAACTCTGATTCAAGATAAGGAGTTACTCGAGTTGCCTTTTTATAGGCCCAGAAACTCTCCTTCTATCGAGAACGAGAAATAAAACCCTTTAAATTAACAGTTAATGGCAACCAGTAAATAACCTTTAAAACCATAAATGGAATCCAAAGAGGGAGATGACTGTTTCATATAATAAGAAGTTGTGGTCATGTGGGCCACCTCCAATAAAACGATCCAATAGTGCCTACAATTCTCTTCTAGATAGCTAGGAACATTTTATCGTAGCTTGGGACATTAGGACTGGTGGTCCACTGCATGATCACGGGACGAGTAGAGACTTTCAGCACCTTCAATCTGAAAATTTGCCTTTTTTTATCTAATCCCTCCCATCATCCCCTTAACTGTATATGACTGGTGTGCCCCACCTATATATGTGTTAAAACAATGGATCACTTCACTACAAGTTTGGAACCGTAGTGGCAACTTCGAAAGTGGAGATGAGAGAAGGAAGCCTAAAAATCTCCTAAATCATGGATGGAAGTGGAACCAGTATTTTGAAATCTCCTAAAATCATGGAATGAGTTTTTCATTGAGGGTAAGAAGAGAAGACTGGACTACGAAGAAATCAGCTACTCCGATCGAGTTTTTTCCGCCATGGTGGTGCCATTGGCAGACTCAGGTCATTGGGTGTGAAATCCATGGACCAAGTTCTGGACCTGATTTTAACCAGGCCGATGCAGTGGACTAGCAAGGACCCGGTTATGAATTGAGTCTGTAGGATCTGTTCACAATTTTTCTAGTCAAGCCCTTTGGGTATTTAGGGACCGGTTGGAAAAAGAAGGATTAAAATATCATAAACAACATTAACAAAAATCACAAAATACAAAATAAGCTGATAAATTACTTTGAAAAGAGCCCGTGACACATTAAAGATGTTCATTATTGTGAAGTCAAAGTTATGGATTACAATCATTATTGTGAAGATGTTCATTATTGTGAAGTCAAAGTTATGGATTCCAATCATTTTCCCAATAGTAAAACCAAAATAAGGAAAAAAAAAAACTACATATCAGCAATCTATTAATCACTACACTAAATCCAACAAAAGGAAAAAAAAAACCCCACTCCAATCAATTAATTTTCTTCAGCCACTGAGGAAACTGCAGGCAACTTCCCACAATCATAGTTTACCGCATCAAAGATCCTCTTATAAAGAAGCCCATAAAAGATCTTATCCCTTATGAACTTAGCCAACCAACTTGAACCTCCTTGCTGCACCCACCCTGAAAGATAAGCCCCTGTTATCAGACCTGCAGCCCTCCATCTCCTCTCATACACATACCCCTCCAATGCCTCTTTAATCCCCTTTGATCTAATTCCTCCATCCTTTATGAACGAATTTCCGATATGTCGGCTGAGGACGACAGCGTCTTCAAGGGCTGCACAACCACCTTGGCCTAAGTCGGGTGTCATTGGGTGCATTGCGTCACCGGCCACCGTCACGTTCCCTTTACACGTGGGCCCAAATATGAGGTCCAAAGGAAACCTGAGCATCAGTGGGGCTGATGTTAATGTGGAGAGATCACTGTGTTGGACCACATCTAAGTAAGTTGATGGGAAGTTCTTAGCGATGTTCTCTAATACATCTTTCCGTATAAGCTCTGGGTCTTTTGTAACTTCATCTCCTGAAGAAGTTTCAAGGAAACAATCTGCTGTGAGTATTCTTGATAGACTAGAATGTGAAGAACAAGTTGGGAAGGAAAAATCACACTCCCACCACAACATGAATGTGATAATTTAAACCATTTATTCAATGGGGCCATCGGCTATTTTTAAGTGGTAACTGATGTAAAAGATGCTTGGATCAGACCATCCCAACCATCCAATGAATGTCAACCCAGTCCCATTTTTTTATGTTTACAGCTACTCCTTTCTCAGTTCATTAACTGCCATATCTTCTGAATGCTTTCTTTTGGACTCTTTTTAAGCGTTCAAATAAAGCTTGACATCTTCGAGGAAATTTGAATTTTAACATAACAGAAAAAATATATTTTCATAATTCTAATTTCTACTTGTTTAAATAATTAGGATCATTTTTATTGCCATCCAATCAATCTTGGTTGACCCAATTGATCAACGGTTTGGGACGTATACATTCACTAAAAAGGCTACAATTCAGAGTATGCGTGCATACCAGCCAAGAAGGCCATATCATGGATCCTGTCAAGTCTAGGGAGGGAAATGACAATTTAATGCCCCCAGGGGTCATGTGTTTACACCAATTTACATAAATAAATGGAGAATATGCGTAATATTTAAGCATCAGTTATATTTGTCTACAATTATTTACGCATCTTGTGTGTAAATCAGATGTGTAAATGGTGTGAAAAATAAGCTCATTTTCGCATCAAGATTTGAACACTTGTTGAGGTGAGAAAATAAAGAATACCAAAACGCGTGGGATTTCAAAGAATATCCGTTGGAAGCGGATGGTATCGTATGGGGCATTTACGTCAAACAAGTCTTGGGTTCGAAACCCTCCAAACGCATTAAAAGAAAAGGAAGTTCAAAAGTCGTCGTAAAACTGATAAAAGCCCAACAACAAGAACCCTCACGTCTCTTCTCCCCACCCTGCGTCTCTCTCCCTGCGTGGCTACCCGGCATCTTATCTCTTGCGTGTGAAGGTAATAATATATCTCTCTACTGTTGAACAAACCTAGGGGGCATCTTTGTCACTTGTGTACTTGCATTCGGTTCATACAGAATGATTGAGATTTGATTCATTCTCAACAGAGAAAGGTGTATGAATATATTTCTTACATCTCTCTCTCTCTCTCTCTCTCTCTCTCTCTCTCTCTGATATTTACTTGTTATTTTCTTTCATTGTGAGATGATTGTTTCTCCAAACTCTCTCTCTCTCTCTGATATTTACTTGTTATTTTCTTTCATTGTGAGATGATTGTTTCTCCAAAAACAATATAGAAAGGAGCAGTGATGGCAATATAAGATGAAGAGGGTAGCAACGAAACGACGCCTACTAAGCTTTTTAACCTTCGTCATTCAAAATTTTGAAGTGTTGTAGAAAGAATATTTGTCCTGTGGAAGGATCGATTTCTTATTTTGAAGCATATACCACGAAATTATCCTGTAAAAACACAAGCAAAAATTTTAAATGCTTGTGCTGTAACACACAATTTCATCATGATGCGAAATCCCAACAATGATGAATTGTGCCAATGTCACTGCTATGAAGTGATAAATATTGATCAAGAAGACAATGAAGTTTATGCAGTTGACGACGAGTCTAATAGCCAATATGCTTATCGCCTTAGAGATACAATAGCGTCAGATATGTGGTATGCATGCATCAGCAAATAGAAGAGCTAGAGCAGCACAAATAATGCAGTGAATTTAGTTAAATGAGTATTAGATGCAATGAATCTTCTTTTTCATGATTGAATATATATTATCATTTTTTGAAATGAAATCTGTAATATATATTTTGTGAAGATGTAATTCTTCTAATTTGAAATGTTTATTTTATAAGGTGGAGTACCAAACATGTTGGAATGTATTTTGTGAAGTTGATCATTGATAGAAATGTATATTTTTGAAAAGTGTATTTCATATCGAAATGCATGTTCCTTTTGAAGTATCTAAAATGCATATGAAAACTTTGACATAAAATGAGCATTTTTTTATCTCTTATTCATATTATTATAGTATAATCTAATTCAATGATTAATAATTATCATTTATAAGATCATCTAATACATTTACACATGTCATTGAAACAAACATATATGGTAAAATGAATCACTTGTGTAAATGATATGAAAATAGTTTTATTGGACAAACGTTGTAAAAAGAAACGCATGAGTAAACCTTATATACTTAAAATTTGAATATTTATTATTTATATGTGTTAATTATATTTATATATCCCAGGCATAAAAGACAAACAACCCCTAAATGAGTTTTTGGCATGGGAGAAATATTAAGAGGGGTGACTTTTGTGCTCCCAACGGCTAGTAGTCTCTTCCTTGGAGTAAGACTGAAAGTTTTGGGGGACTTGAACTTTGTCAAGCCTATTAGAAAATTTTGAACATTGAGGTGTGGCCACCCACCTAGGAGCTAGTGGAGTGGCATAAGGCGTGGATTTACTGCCCATGTTTTGTGTTTGAAACCCGTTCTAGATATACCTGGTGTGCGTTTGTGTGAATTTGACGGACGCCACTCAAGGGAATAGTCTTATTGGGGTCAAAGACCCTAGAGATATCCATGTCATAAAAAAAATAAAAACAAAACTTGAGTTGCGACCCATTGGCCTCTTATAAAAGAGAGTTTGCTATGTTTGCTATTAACAAAACACTACCTCCACCATGTTGCTAGTCATCCGATCAAAGAAAATAAAAACAAACAAGGAACGATGCGGGAAGAAAGTCATGAAAAGGAATGGTTAGACTATTTATTTCACCAGACTATCCTGAGTCCACGAGCCAATGACATAACTTGGCTGAGTGAAGATGAGTCGGTGTTCATTTTAAATGCAACCGAGTCTCCGTACGTCATATTTTACCCCACATTTGCCCACAATGAACTGGCTCAGTTGAGTCACAAATCGACTGAGTTTTCCAATATGTTGTTGGGGACAAAAATCATCATCATCGGTGAAAAGAGAGAGGAACTCCACTTTCACACACCATAGAAAGCAAGGACAAATTATGACTTAAATCTATGAAAAGAAATGAGAGAGAACATACCTTTGACACAAGATTTGTGGGTGATACCCCAGTAAACATCTGTGCTATTGAGAGTAACAAAACCTGCTCTTAGGCCATCATGCACAAACTGTTGCTGGACTTGATGCTTAAACCCATGTCCTTGTGGGTAAACAGCTAACCCTCGCACCCCCATTCGACCCGAATGGATTGGAGCTTTAAGTCCTAGCCACTGAGCCACCACTGAGTGCACGCCATCGCACCCTATTAAAACCTGCCAAATATAAATGTCACTCACTAAGGGGCTGTTTGGATGTGTGGTGAATTGAAATACGGTGAGGTGAAGCATCAAATCAAGAGAGAGAATAAAATATAAGGTGTTATGATGATATTTTATTTTTAGTTATTTGGTATGGAATCTTTTTAACTTTTTGTATAGAAAAGTAGAGTTTTTTTGTCTTTTAGTAAAGAAATGAGGTTGTTTTTTTTTTACTTTTTTTGAAAAATTAGGAGGGAATATTCAAATTGTGTACTTTTGATGCGACACCTTGTCATTTTTTGTTTAAATTCACTCACTTGAGATTGGTGGTGTTCATGGGCCGCATTGACCCAGCCCGAAGCTCGTTAAAGCTTGGCCCATATAGATATGGATCAGGACAATTTTCAGGCCAAGATCCAGCCCATGGCCTGAAAATCAGGTCCAGTCACCCATTTGAAAAGCAAATACACCCTAATTTAGTTCAAACTAAGTCGGTCTAGGACTCTAGGCTGGGCCTTTAACCATGTATATGCCCAGGCTCGACCTATTTTTAACTATAAAAGATAAAATGGACCTAAGTGAACTAGGCCATTGGCAATTTAGGTAGCTCACATATGTGCAAAATTGAGTATGGACCATTTTCTTTTTCTTTTACCACAGCCTGTTCCTTCCTTGGAAGGATAAGGTTCAGTCCCATTTAAAGCAAAAAAAAAAAAAAAAAAAATTCTTTCGCATAAAAGTCCTTTTTTTTCAAGAGCCCTGCTACCTGGACGTATCCTGGGGCTCAGTCTTTTGGCGACCGCCGAAAGACCGAGCCCCAGGATACGTCCAGGTAGACTTTTTCTTTTTTCAAACCCGGGTGTGTGAGTTTATTATTATTATATTTGCTATATGGGTACACAACTTTTGAGGCAACCCAAGGATCAATTCCTAACCCCGGCCCACCAGAGTGTCTTTTGTTTCTTGTGAGTTAATAATGAGCCCGCGTCCCGTGTAGCAAACAGAAATAATATAATAAAAAAATCAATATATATCTTTAATTAGTCTCTTTTTTTTTACCCCAACTAAAGGGGTCTGGAACCCGAGAGAGAGACCACATACACATGAGAAAGCAGCCGAAAAAAGCACACACAAATGAGAAATGAGGCCTCACAAACACGAAGAGGTGACATATCTGGGGTTTCAACCCTCGTACAGTATCACTTATGTAAAAAACCGTTAGTAATTTAATTAG
The DNA here is from genome assembly GCA_012931725.1 of Litsea cubeba. NCBI lineage: Eukaryota > Viridiplantae > Streptophyta > Magnoliopsida > Laurales > Lauraceae > Litsea > Litsea cubeba. The sequence goes on along the minus strand of CM022948.1, from coordinate 91,292,756 downwards.
TTGACAGGAGCAAGAAGCAGGAGGAATGATTCTCTTGGACATATGTGGAGAGAGAAGCTCTTCAACAATTACTATTTTAATACTAAATCATAGAATATAGGGGTGTAACGGTTTTGTTAACCGTTCATGGTTGGGAAAATCGTTAACCGAACCATGTTTCACTGTTTTTTATTTTTAAAAACCATAATTGAACCATGAAAAACCATTAGAATTTGAACCGTGGTTAACGGTTCGATTACGGTTAATTGTCACTTAAAAAAAATTTGTGAAAGGTTTGCCATTTACCAATCAAACTTACTTAAAAAAAAAAAAAAGAAACCATAATTGGAGAATGACATAATATATTAATGTAAAAAAAAAAAGTAATTTTCATTCAAGCCCTAAGGTTTTATTCTTCTTAGCAAAACGGTTCGGTTAACCGTGTGTTTTGGGAACACGGTTAACGGAACCACGGTTAACTATTCGGTTCGATTAATAACCATTAGTCGAGACAAAAACCGTAACCGAACCGTGAAATACGGTTTTCTGATTTCAATAACCGTAACCGAACCGTGAAACACGATTATTAACCACGGATCGGTTCGGTTCGGTTAGACGTTTTCTTGATCAGGTTTTAATCAAAAGTTACCTTGGCATTGATTATGGTTCCATCCTCCATGTGGAGCACAGCTAAAGAAGAATCTTGGTGGACCTTGGTGGTGATGGAAGCCAACTTTGATGATAATAGAATGGTCTCAGGTGGCAGCTCCTGGGCCAGGGCCTCCAATAGTGCTTTGCGGTGCACCGGTCTCACTCCCATACCTTCCCTGCAACAAAGTTTCATGTCACACACGGATTTTGTACACGCAGCAGGACCCTCATATCAATGGTTCACATCATTAATCAAGTGTGGACCCACTCAAGATGAGGAGTCCTTAACCAGTATGTCTCATCAGATGAACTGGTTAGAATAAGACCACAGAAAGAAAGCAGAGAAAGGGAAAGACACGGAAGCTGTGAGAGAGAGAGAGAGAGAGAGAGAGAGAGAGAGAGAGAGAGTCGTTTGGATTTAGCTACCCGTCTTGTGGTCCACTGAAAGCAATTGGTACCACTTTTCCGCTGCCCACATCAGTGACATATCCCCTGCATTCACAAGAGGAAGCTGCTACTATCTTATTCATGCGTTTCAACCTTCAACCTAAATAATAATAATAATAATAATAATAATAATAATAATAATAAGACTATTTGGGTTAAAACCCTTATTATTAATTTTGGTTGGGGTCTGTTCAAGTCAGTCCATGCTTAAGTGGGCCCCACCAACCAGCTGGAGTACATGTACATGTGAGCAAGATGCAGTGTGGGGCCAACTTGTATATATCAAGAGGAAAACCAAGGGATTGTTTTTTGAAACTGATTATCTGCTTCACCATTGGTGGACCTTTCAAGTATTACGACTTACGACCCGGTGCGACAGTACCTGCGACCGACCGCCAGATAAGAAGAATTCTTTAAAATAATGTCTTAAATTTTTATTTTATTATTTAACTTGTTAACTTAACCATTGGCCGCACCACCCAAATGAAAATCATGTGTCCCCCATTGTGCTTCACTCTTTATGAAAAGTCATTTATGTGGTGATCAAGCATGACAAAGTAAATCTAGCTTTCCATTCGACAAGTGTTTTGTAAAATTTTTCATTTAGAAAAGCGAAAAGCGCTAGGCCACACCAAATTATGAAAAATTTACACATAACGCATTATTTACACCTACAGTGACTTAGAGAAAGAAAGATTAATAAGTATGTTTTATTCTTACTCAGTGCAGGCAGAGTAGAGGGAGGTGAGGTTGTGAGCAACTCCAAGTGCATCTAGTGCGCGCCAGGCGTTGGGGAAGAGGCTGAGGGCTGCACCCGTGGCTCGTAGCTCGTGAGACCTCTCAAGGACCATGGCTCGGATTCCTACCCTCTTCAATCCCAGTGCCGTCGCCAGCCCAGCAATCCCCCCTCCTACAATCACAACATCGTAGTATTTCTCCATTCTCTCTCTCGATCTCTAAAACACATGCACCCTCAGACGAACACGCTACATATTTATAGAAGGGAGGTTCTTCAATGAGAGTATTCCACTGAGGAGAAACTTGGTGGCAGCCAAACTTTCAAGGAGGGTGGGCCTCAATGGCGGCTGGACCAAATCAAGTTTTGAATTGCCTTTACAAGTTGTGTACGTAATGGCAGCTCAAGTCAGTGGTGGACCTACCTCCCCAAGTCAATTTTTAAATTGCCTTAGATAAACTGTGTATGTAATGGCAGCTCAAGTATCCAACACCAGGTGCTGCACTAAAATTGGCGAAGAAGGTGAAGGAACTGGCGTAAAAAACAGGGTTTGGGCGTGTCAAGGAGGACAAAACTAGTGGGCTGGACCATGGGGCATGGGTCCCCGTGATGCTCATGTACGCTGAGGCAGACATCCCAATGTGCCAGCTATCTGTCCAGACCGAAATGGATGGGACCCACCACTAAGACATGGGGAAGGCATTGGCCCCACTTAGAGATGATGGGGTCCTTATAATTGGCTTAGGACCTAGGTGATGAGCACCTAGGGCGACTAGGACAACCCCCAAAAATCGATAATGGTCCCCTAGTCATTCCCAAAAGGCTGCCCCACCCTCAAAATATTTTTCATCTCTGTCTCCTTGTTGATATTACAAATGCTTTGGAGTAAGAATAAAATAGGAAAACATAAAGAACTCATTAAGCCAATACCACATTCCAAAGTCCCTGCATGGAGATCTCTATTTGAGCGGTCTTACTATTGATTAATCATTTGATAAAAAATAGAAATAAATATACATAAAATAATATTAATCACATTTTTTTATGAAAACGTCATTTGAATGGTATGATTAATTTTGATTCTCGATATCGTATATATTTGAAGACCTATATTTTGCAGGGCTCAGACTCAAGTAAATGGACTCCACTGTAATATTCCGCTCTTTTTTCTCAATATATGTCAAAGTGCAATGAAAAGCCCAACGTTGCTCAAAACACGAGTTAAACCATATAAGAACGAAAATGATGTTTTGGATGTTTTACACGTAGCCCCATTAAACAATATAGGCCATTCGATCTCATTCATCAAATTAAAAGGCCTTTCACATATAGAACTATAGTAATTATAGAAATTGAGTTTTAACTACTAGTCATTCTTCTTCTTTTAAATGCATTACATTGTTTCTTTCACTATTTATTGATGTAGAAAAAAGTATAGAAAAGTCTAAAATATTCTCGCCCCACCCAAATAAAATTCCTAGGTCCACCACTTGTGGGAGTCAATATCAAAACTTAAAAGGAGCAAACGAATGGTCCAAATTTAATGGGAAGAACTGTACGGTGACGATCTTTTTATCAGCATGGTTTGATCCTCACAAGATTATTAATGAAGAAGACGGTCTACCCCATGGGGCACTTCCTAGAAGGATCTTTTTGCCACGTTTGAGAAAGACTATTAAAATGATGATGGAATCAGTATATTGAAAAAAGAAGAAGTAGAAGAAAAAACAATATTGATAACAAATTGTTAAGGTTGAGTCCATTTCGGTCAACCAAATCGGGATAACTGTTTTTTTTTTTTTCTGATTGGGCTTGAATTAACATTTCTAATCAGATTAATAAATATGTTGGGGGTTTATGGTCGAGTACAGACTTTCCACTCTACCTAGCATTAATCCAATCAGATGATTTATTGCAATTTAACCCACCAACCTGACTGGGGTTAATTAAGTAATTCTGAGTTTAGGTTGACCATTTCGACTTTCAGATTGGGTTTGAACGGTCATTTGAAATCTAATTTATAAATAGTTATGTTCAAATTAGGCAACTACATGGGTCCGGGAGGTAATTTGGAATCCAATAATTTATAAATAGTCATGTTCAAAGAGAGAGTGTATGCTGATAAATACATAACTAACAGAGCAGGTATATAGTATCGTAAGCCCAAGCCAAAATAAGATTTTTTTTATTTAATAAAAATAGACATAATTTTATTTTCATTTATAAAGTAAAAGGAATTAAAATTTGAAAATTATCAGTGAAAAAATGTTCATAATATATAAAATCTTAATAAATTAAGATATTCATTGAATTTGATTTTTTAAAAAACTAGTAATAAGTCATATACAGAAATAATATAATCGATCAACCATCACTTTCGTCCCTACAAGCAAACCCTAGCTCCGCCGCTGAGTAGAACTCCATTGGAAAGCCCTCATATTAAAAACCCAACCCGCTCAAGTGAACAACATTTCGATATGTCCGGTCTCACGAACTTCTATTGGCTAAATTTTGGATGACAATCCGTATGCTTCGATTTTCTACATGTGGGACCCACCATAGATTTCACCTCCTTCAATGGGTCCGGATTCCGGACTCATGTTGCGCCCATTTGGGTGTGGGCTGCATATGCTTAACCTAGGCGACTGCTACAAAGATCCTGTCCTTCTTTCAAACAAAATGTGAGGAAAGAGGAACCATCATCCTCTCTCTCTCTCTCTCTCTCTTTCTCTCTCTTATGGCAACTGGCATCAGTAGCTCTGCAACGGTCCTCAAAAACCCTACTAAAACCCTAAATCATCTCTTCTTCTCTCCAAAACCCCCTAGTTGATCATTGATAAAACCCTAGATGCACAACACCATTGATGCCAAATCCAAGGTGGACATGCCACATGGAATTTTTTACATGGATTTTCACTTCAATAGCTATGCCAAAAATGAGGTGGCATTTGGCATATGAGAGTGAGATGGCAAAGTGAAATGTCAAATCATATTTTGCATTATTTTGTCAAAAATTCTACTTGGCCTGATGTCGGCCCGATAAGTGGCCTGACAGGCCATGTAGCAGGGCTCTTATTTTGTTCCAAATGGATAGTTTGTGGATGAGTTGGATTTAATATATAAAAGAGATAAAATAAAAATAATTTTAAAATATTACATTTGTCATATGGGGTGAAGTTTACTCCAGTAGAGATGTCAAATTTCAAAGGATCAATTTGTCACATAAGCCTTCATTTTAAAAAAGGCATCTCCAAATTTGACTTCTCTCTTGGAGATACTATAAGATTTCTCCATAGAGATATAGGTCAAGAAAATCTCTTCTGTTTCTTTATATAGCATTTTGGTTTCTTAAATCCAAAATTGTTATCACATTAGCACAATTTTGAAATTAGCCACTTTTATGTTTGTTTTCACTGCTTTTGATTGCATTTTTTTTTTTTGCCATCTCAATATAACTCATACAAAAGGTTGTCATTATTATTATTATTTTATTTTATTTTATTTTTTTGGCCAGAAGGGGTGATGTCTATTGAAGATTGAAAGCAGAACACAGATTAGGACGGAGTCCTAGATTACAGTAACTGAAGTGAAGTAAGAGAAGAAAAGCATAAACAAGTAAAAGGAACTTAAGATGATGCTGTATTAGTTGAGCTTGATGCCTCATCGGCATTACTACCTGTGGAGGTCTCCCCTGGGAGTGTCGTCGCGTGAGTGTCACATGTCAATGTGTTGGAAAAGAACAGGTTGTGATGGCCACAGCTAGGAATGGTAGGCGGACCTTCGCCAGAGTGTTGGCTTGCGGAAGAGTGTTGTTGAGCTGGCGGTGAAAAAAAAGCCCTCTTTGTAAGGCTAGAATTTCTGCCTCCAAAGGATGTTAGGCAGGGGCCTCTCCGCAGTATACGCCATTATGAGCTTCCCCAAGGAGTCCCGGATGATGCCTCCAATTCCAGCTTTGCCTGTAGACCCTTCGAATGATCCATCAAAATTAAGTTTAAACCATCCTGGGGATGCTGCCTGATTGCTCCCTGGGCCTGTGTACACAGTAGACGGAGTCCATTCAAGTATTGCATTAGTAGTTTTAGAGAAGACATGGAAAGAGTTTACTGGGTGGTATTGAAAAATGTAATTGTTCCTAGTTTTCCAAAGATTATTTTAAAATTTTATTTTATGAATTAAAATGCTTGTGCTAAGAACAACCACGTTTGGCTAGTGTTCAGTGACAGTCACAAGCCTACCTTAAAAAAGTGTTTACATCTCCGGAATCTGGAATGAGGAATTCAATTCAATCCTACTTAATACATGATTTGAACTTGCATTCAACCCATTAGGTTTGTGTTGATTTGAGCAGTCCAAGTTGTTTTATATCTGTCATTAGCAATTTTTGGGAAACAAAGTTCCACTATCTATCCACCTGTCTTATGACTATTCAACCCGAGCTCAACCAGAAATTTAGGAGCAGTCAATCCAAACCCAAAATTAATGGGTTGGGTTCATGGATTGTAGTGCACTTAGTCAGTTTGGGACATGTAGATGGGCCGAGTTGACTCAATATGAACCCAACCCATTTGCTCATCACATAAGAAATCTCAACCCAAACCCAACTCAAAAATAAAAAATAAATGTTGACCTGGGTTGTTCGAGGACTGTTCACTACATAGTATCAATATCACTGGATTTGCACCCACTGAATTCTAATATAGTGTGCAGCTTCCGAACACAAATACAAAACAAAATGACAGTGAAAGAGCTATGCGCATCTTATTCGTTTCTTTGATGAAGCCCAAAATCTTGTTACAGTTAATGAACTACAAGCTTGCAACAAACTCATGGAAGGCACATCATGAAAATAGAAATGAGTCCATACTCCATAGACCTATCAATGCAATCCATGAATGAAACATTAGAACCTCCCTTGGTTTTGAATCTTGGGTTATTGGATTCCCAAGAGAGAGATGGTCCCCTCCTCATATGAACAGGATAAAGCTAAATTTTTATGGGCTGGTTGAGCAGGATGGGCATATTGCTGGGATTGGAGTTGTTAGAGCATAATGGTCGCCAGTCCGCTGCATTCTCTGAGCAAATTCAAATATTCAATGCTCCACCGTTAGAGGCAGAGTCGAAGCTTTGACTGGAGGAATGAATCTCCTAAATCCATAAATATTAGGGATGTTATAATTGAAGGGGACAACCTTATTATCACTAAAGCCTTGCATCAACAATGTAACCTTTCTTGGAGTCTATTGAACAATTAGAAGAAAGATCAGAGAGAAGATAAGTGTGAATGTGTGATCCTCTTATCCTAAGCACCCATGGGAACCTCATTGTGGGGGGCATGTGAAATTTTGGTGTATGGTGCATAAATGAGCGTGGACAAACATGATTGATACATAGCCATTATGCATTTTTCATTATTTACATATGTAAATGAGTGCAAATAAGCAACCCATAATGATTAATGATCCCACACTTACAGACCCATTGACTAGAAGACTTATTGGTTATGAATTGAAAAATCAGTATACCCTTAGCTTCTGGTCTCATCCATGAGGTGGTCCTCACCACCATCACTACTATCATTATCTTCTAGAATTCACATTAGAAATCTGTGGACCTTCCTCCCTATTAATTTAAAACAAAAATCCCATGGACAAACATGATTGATACATAGCCATTCCGCATTTTCATCATTTACATATGTAAATGAGTGCAAATAAGCAACCCATAATGATTAATGATCCCACTTACAGACCCATTGACTAGAAAACTTATTGGTTATGAATTGAAAAATCAGTATACCCTTAGCTTTAACCAACAGCCCCATGGTCTCATCGATGAGGTGGTCCTCACCACCATCACTACTATCATTATCATCTAGAATTCACATTAGAAATCTGTGGATCTTCCTCCCTATTAATTTAAAACAAAAATCCCATGTACTAGTGTGTCTGTCAACGGTCTTAGTCAAATATCCCCACTTGACTTGCATAAGGTTGATATCTCTCAATATTTCAATATAATGGTCACATCAAGTTAGGTATACTTCACTTAATTGTAAACTTCTTTCTTATTATAAGAATTAAAATATGCATAGAACAGAGTGCAGACTAACAAGGTTTGACTTTCTTCCCTACAAATAGCAGAGTAGCCTTTCATCTTTGGCTGGAAATCATAAACCGAGGGGAAGAAGATTTTCATTTTTGATATATGATGATGAGTTCATACATAATTCAATCTTTGTTCTTGTGGATTTGGCTTCTATTTCCTTCAGGGATTCTCCTCAGTTTTGGGTGTTTGCAAACTGAAAGAAGTGCTCTATTACTGCTCAAAGCTTCCATTAATGATGGAGGAGGTTCCTCTCTCCCTTCATGGAGAGAGGGAGACTGTTGCAGATGGGAAGGTGTGAATTGTTCCTCGAAAACAGGAGTGGTGAGGGAGCTTGCACTCAATGCAACTAGGCAAGTTGAGTTGGGCTACTGGTATTTCAATCTCACTAAATTTGCTTCATTCAAAGAGCTCCAACGGCTAGATCTATCATCAAATTGGCTTGCACTTGAAGGTATCTTGATCGTAGCTTACCATACAAAGGATTGCAAATTGCTACATGGTATCTTTGTTTCATTCTGTATGATATAGATGCATGAAATATTCAAATCTCCATGTACTTTTTTTAAAATAGGCCAAAAATTTTATATTTTTTTTGAAATTTTCCCTAGATGCTCACTTTCTTGAACTAAGTTTAGTGCAGGGCCAATGGGCCTTGATTTCATCTAATAGCTGGACACTATAACTTGGGTTTTGTTTCTTTATTCTCATGATCTCCTTTTCTTATTGTTAGGCCCAGAGGATTTGCAGGGATTGAGGAATTTAGAGTCCCTAGATTTAAGTTGGAATGCTTACAACACAAGTATTTTTCCATCTTTGGTCACCTTACCTCGTTTGAAAGCTCTTTCTTTACAAGGAAATCAACTTGAGGGGTTGCTTCCTATTGAAGGTAAATATGTAGATCGATATAATTTAAAAAATTTCATTGCATTTGGTTTCTGTAGCTACTAGAAATTTATTTGTATATTTTTTTTACATATTACTTTATTGTAGAATTATCGGTTATGAGGAAGTTGGAGATCTTGGATCTTAGTGAGAATAAGTTTAATGGAGGAATTCCTGCATCTTTGGGAAGTCTGTCTTCTCTTGAGGCCTTGTACTTGGGACACAATCTTCTCAATGGCTCCCTTGCCATCCAAGGTAGAAAAGTTTAAACTTTGTGCACAGTAGTTATTTCAATTGGTTTTCAAAACCTAGCATTCAACAAAAAATGGGCATCTCCAGTTAGTATGCTATCGTTAATTAGCATTGCAATGACAATGTTTATACGTTCTACTAAAATAAATCTTTTAAGGGCTATAAAAAAGAAATAACCAAATAGAAAATTTTCTTCTGACAGTATGCAGCATACTATTCATCTTTTAACACAAAAACGCAGTGAAGTACTTAAGATGAATGATTCAACATTTATGTATTGCACAAGATGCAATCCTACGATATATGCCAAGACCACTTTCAGTTATATGAATCTCCCACCTTGGACACTCCTTTGATTTGCATGGGTAAAATTTCCTCTAATGATGATCAATTGATCATCCCCTTAAACTGAAATATGCATGGGAAATAATCGAAGAAACAGGGAAGAAGAAAATACTGCCATCCTTCCCCAGTGCAGCAATGCATCCAATTAGATTTTTTTTTTCTTTCTTTCTTCTTTTGGGGTCTTTTAGTTTTAAGTAGTTTGGTCTTTCTCAATTTGCATTACATAGGTTAGTGTGTTTACAGGTATATGTCGATTGCAAAGGCTTCAAGAACTGGATGTTGGAGACAATCAACTAAATGGGGTGCTTCCCACATGTCTGAGCACCCTATCTGGCCTTCGAATGCTTGATCTCTCCTACAATCAATTTACAGGGAACCTTACTTCATCTCTCATCACCAACCTAACTTCACTTGAGTACCTTGACCTTTCTAATAATAGATTTCATGGTTCAATTTCTTTCTCATCATTAGCTAATCACACCATGCTTCAACTGATTGAGTTCTCGGGAAATAGCAATCTAGAAATAGAGACTGAAGATTTTTCTTGGGTTCCATCCTTTCAGCTAAAGGCCCTATCCTTGTCAAACTGCAAAATCAACAAGAAGTCCAGTGCAATTCCAAGTTTCCTCTCCTCACAGCGACAATTAGAAACCCTCAACCTTTCCCACAACAGCTTAGTAGGAGACCTTCCCTTTTGGTTGCTCAAGAACAACACAAGGTTAAAATACTTGAATATGATGAACAACTCATTTACTGGGTCATTTCAACTGCTGTCCCATCCCAACCCGAACATTCATTGGCTTGATGTCTCCAACAATCACATTCGAGGGGAGCTTCCTTCAAACATAAGCTTACTCCTCCCTTACTTAGAATTGTTCAATGTCTCCAACAATTTTATCTTTGGTGAAATCCCATCCTCAATAGGAGACATGCTATACCTACAAGCTTTAGATTTATCAAGGAACAATTTCTCTGGAGAAATACCAGATAATCTCGCTGTAGGTTGCACCTCCTTGCATACGTTAAACCTATCAAAAAATAAATTGAAAGGGAAAATGCTTCCCATGTATTCTAACCTAGTGAATTTAGCATATTTAATTTTGGAAGGAAATGACTTCACAGGAGAAATCCCAATGAGCCTCTTCAATAGCTCTCTTTTGATTAAACTGGATCTAAGAGACAACCACCTCTCAGGACGACTTCCCAATTTCATTGGAAATCTTTCAAGCATGACCACACTTCTTTTGCATGGAAATCGTATTGAAGGACACATCCCAGATGAGTTATGTGAATTGAACAGCCTTCGTATGTTGGATCTCTCTGGAAACAATCTTACTGGTTCATTGCCCACTTGCTTCAACTTGTCGAATTTGGTATACTTACACTTGCAAGGAAATGACTTCAGAGGGTACCCTCCTAGTGGTCTCTCAAATAGCCTTTCACTTGTAACCTTGGATCTCGGCAATAATAACTTCAGAGGAAGTCTTCCTAGTTGGATTGGAGCTCTTTCAGAGTTGAGGGTGCTTCTCTTGAGTGGAAATCGATTCAAAGGTTTTATTCCTAATCAGCTATGTAAATTGATAAAGCTACGCATACTGGATGTTTCTCACAACAATTTCTCGGGTTCTATTCCTCCTTGCATTGGTAAAATCAAGTTTGGGGTCTCAGACACTGGCGATGATGCTTTTATCCAAGAATCGCAAGAGTTTGAGGATTGGACAGAACTATACTCTTACAAAAGCCTCTTTGGCCTGAAATTATACAGAGCCCAAACATATTTGTTACAAGATGATAGAGAAGAGGTGGAGTTCATGGCAAAGAGAAGATACGAATCCTACAGGGGTGATATTCTGAACTTCATGTCGGGAATCGATCTCTCTCATAACAGCTTGGCAGGTGATATTCCAACTGAAATTGGAAGCCTCAATGGGATACATGCACTGAACCTATCGAATAATGATTTATCAGGTCAGATCCCTAGATCCTTCTTGGGCCTAAAGAAGATAGAAAGCTTGGACCTTTCCTACAATCAATTGAGTGGGGAAATCCCTTCCCAACTAGCAGAGCTTAACTTTCTGGCAGTATTTACAGTTGCACACAATAACTTGTCAGGACAAATTCCAGAATCAGGTCAACTTAGCACTTTCAATGAGAGTGATTTCTTGGGCAACCCGGGTCTTTGCGGTCCACCATTGGAAAAGAGTTGTGCAACTCCACCAAACTCAAGGGAATCATTCCCCAAGGAGGGTGAAGAAAAAGAAGATGCTAGTGGTGCTGATGATGATGACGATGGCATCGACCGTCTTGCTTTCTATCCATGTGCTGCATTCTCATATGTACTTGGGTTTTGGGGATTCATTGCTCTTCTCTACTTCAATAAAAGATGGCGAGCAACATTCGTCAGTATCACGGATAGATGTATGAGCTCTTAATGCTACTACACTCTAGAACTATACCTGTTTGAAACCCGTTTATGGAGACATGTAAGCACTTTCTCACTTTAATCTTAGGTTTACACATGAAAGCTTGTTTCTGACTGATATCAAGATAGAACATGTATTGATTTTGTTTCTGGTATAACTTGACTCAAGGACTTGATTCCTCTCCAACATTTTTCTTCCTTGAGTTAGAATCTCTTCTTTTTTTTTTGCTTGTTTCAAATAAGGTGATCACATGTCTAGAATACTAATTAAGAGGTGTTCACGTACCTTATTTGTTTATAGAAAAATCATATTAAACAAGTACATGAAGAACATTATGCGAAAAGGCAAAAGCATGAAAAACAGTTGATTGGCATACTTGAATAGTTTAGACTTGTGTTCTTTTTATATATGTTTAGTTCAGATCAATAATCATACGCCATGAAAAACAAGGTAACTGACATTAGAAAGAGAGGATTAAAGTCTCCCAAGATTTCTTCTTGATGATGTGGTTCATAATAGAAAAGGCATTTGTAAGCAAAACGGGACACAAAAGTATTGATTTAGAAAATAATCTGACCAGATCCCTAAGCAAAAATATATAATAATACATATCATCTGAACTAAAATCCTCTCTCCAAGGGTCCCTTGTACAAAGATACTCTGGACTCCAATAAGTTTTTCAAATTTCAGCTTTTCCAGGGTAAACAGGGTACGCTGAAGAGATGCTTGTTAAGTGCTATAGCACTTTAATAATGACAACCTTATTTTTCATGTTTTGAGTGGACAGGTTCTAGTTCATGTATTTATTTTTGAAGATTAGGCTCCCAAGTGACTATTTCAGTCTAAAGTATTGAGAATCAAGATGGCTATGATTAAGCTTCTGTTTTTTTTTTTTTTTTTTATGCCAAAAACCACAAGGTTTCTGCTCTTACTGCTTGCAACAAAGCACCATTATAACTTGACATATAAATATGGTTTCAGACATCAAAATGCTGGATTTTTTACCTCGTAAAAACATATTCTGAGGACAGACAATAATGAACAAACTTCTTCTCTATTTTTTCAGTAAATAATTTAGAAACTTTGAAGAAGCAGAAAGAGACGGCAAAGAAAAGAATGTTCATATCTTGAAAGAAAAAGGATTTCATGGAAGTGGATGAGTGGATGATTTGCAGAAGTAGTAACCATGTCATCTTAAAAGGTGAGAAAAAATTAACCAGTGTGCAAGACTTGACAGAATGATGTTACTTTAAAAGCAAAAATGTTCCTTAATCTTTCACATCAGAATACATATAGCACCAAAATAATTGAAAATCTGGAACTTCTGTGTTTGATTCTGGCTGGGATCATCATAACTCATCCAAAATTAGTAATATGTTAATTTCTTCAAAAAAAAAAAAAAAAAAAAAAAAAAAAACAAGCTAAACATTTCAAAATAATTATTTAATCAAAATTTACAGTTATCATAGCTCTTGAAACACACCATACATCCTCTACGGCCTAGGGAAGCATATCTTGGTGTACTTTTTAAGGGACTATGGTGCAGAATATTACCCCTTTCCTTTCAGCTGCATATTAGCTACACACACACGCATTGTTTATCCATATTTAAGTAGTATAATTTTTTGAGCTGACATATTTAAGTAGTACAATTCTTTGAGAGAGAGAGAGAGAGAGAGAGAGAGAGAGTGGATAGGAAATAATACAGTTTATCCATATTTAAGTAGTATAATTCTTTGGGCTGACATTTTAGATTGATGGGATAATGCTAAGTTCAAGATGATAATGATACTATCATTGTTCATAGATTTTAAATGTGTGGATTCACTCCTGCGGGCAAGGTGCAGGGACTGGGAGACTACCTGAAAGCATAATCTGTATAGATTTCCCACCTCAAAATGTAGTAGTAGTGGTGGTGGTAGTCATAACAATAATAATGATAATAGTAATAATAAAATCAACCGCTTGATACCTTCTGAGAATAATTTCAATTTTGGTATACTTTTCATAGGCCACCAGTGACCAACCTCATTCCTAACACCTCTTTTAGAAACTACCAATGTAGCTAATGACAATAACAAGAAGCACTTAACACAGAGATCAAAGAGGACAATAACTTCCTAGTCTATTGCCAAAATACTAAAAAAAAATTATTCTTTCAAGTTTCAACATAAAAGGACACCTAAGAGTAATTGATTCATTAAAGGATCTAACCTTTTCCTCTCCTTTTGATAACTGTGTCGCTTCTAATTTCATGTGTAGGAACCAAGAGAATTCTACCATTGGTATACGAGTGAGTTAAATGTGACCCCCAAGCGAGTTTTAAGTGTTGATCTGCTTAATAAACATGTTTTCATTGTTATTGAAAAAGAATAATACTAGGTAAAGCAAATAATTGTGACAAAAAACAAAACCAAATGTAGTTAAAATAGTACAATTAAGTACCTGAGGGAAGTAGATCTTTTGTGTGTGTATTTCCTCCACTGTACTGATATTGCATTATACTTTGCTATGTGGAACCATCTTGCTGCTACAAAGAAACTTATTTGAAATTCTTCTAAAAAAAGGCCAGAATATACAAAGTTGTAAAACCCATCATATATGAAAACACCTCCATAAAATGAAATGTCAGTCTTAGCCTGTAAGTCCTCTCTGCCTGGAGTACATCACCTTCCAACAGTGTCCTTATTAAGGGTACCCCACATGACTGCTCCTGAACAAATTCCAATAGCAATCCTCACATCGACATCTGAACGATTATAATTTGTTAGTGCACACAGGGCATGGGGGGTCCCATCGATCCACTTCCGACATTCTCTGCTCTAAGCAGTCAGCATGGTAAACATGAGCACAAGCCAAAACTGCTACAACAGAATTATAAATGGTAGGCATTATGTTGGTCAGGCTACTGGAAGGTTTTCGTTTCAACAGCTTCAAACATATCCCACACACAATCTTCTCCATGTCAAATGGCGCTAAGTCCCCTTCAAAAGCATTGGACCTTACTCTTTCAAGACTGCAGAAAGCCTTTTCCTTACTCTCTGAATATCAATGAATAAAAATGGAAGGAAAAAGGACAAATACCAATATGAGAAAAGCTTATAAAATAAACCAAATGGACTACAAATGAGCTTGTCCATTTCTACACATGGTTTAAATATCCATACAATTGATTTGAAACTTGGGAGGCCTACTATGGATTTATCACCATCATCACCCCCCCATCAATCGAGGGTCGACCTTGTGAGTTTTAACTTGTCCTTCTAAAATACTGGTCATCTGATATTTTCCCCTTCTACATTGAATGTGACAATTTGTTCATTTGAATGAAGTTGAACAAAAACATCAGGATGGAATAATCACAGTGGATTTTAGGCAGGGTCCTTTTTCTGATGAGGCCCATCAGCTCAACAATCTGGCCTTCTGTATCATTGAACCATAGGCCTAACTAGAGCATACTCAAAGCCCAAGCATACTATCAAACTATGCATATCACTACGGAGTCCTGATCCTCCTAGGCTTGGATCACAGAAATTAGAAATCTAAACCACTCAAATAAATACTCCCTCTTGCATGGCCAATTGCTAAAATTCACTCCAATAGTAGTTGGGCCCACTATTAGATTAATGACATATAAAACATGAAAAAAAATATAGACAATTAACTTGTTTATATCCGAAAATTTTGCTTGGGATAAATTGAAATGGAGAAACAAAATTCATGCAGCCAACCCCAACATAGTTTGGATAAGAATTTGATGGTGATGATATGTGATAAATCTGACATAAAACCCAACTGATATTGGAGTGGATTTTGGTGGGGCCCACACAAGAGAGAGACATTTATTTTGAGCGGTTTTAATTTTTAATAGGTGGGCCATAAACTTAATTCCTCATGTGTGGCATACCTTCATGGCATCCAGATTCACAGCAGATCAACTTAGAGGTCAGCTTTTCATCATCTAATGAGGCCACAGTATTACAAAGTGTAGTTAAGATATCACTGCTGCTACTTGTGTTTCGTCGATAGTAATGCTGGCTATAGTGGTGACGTGACCGCCTCAAGAACATAGAACGGCTAAGATTAGAATGATGGCGCGATACCCAAGGATGGCCATCACGAAGCTTTGTTGATCTGCTGGTGGTATCCATGAAGAGACCTTACAGAACCAGAGTAAGCTGAAAAATGCATGGACCATTTCAGGACAAGGACAAAATAAATTGACCATGTTTGCAATCCGAGCCTGCTGAATCTGTTTGTTGAACTAATAAACCCCCATAAGATCAACTTTCTGGGTCACCAACCCATGGACCCCACTCATACATTATGAGCTCTTACAGATAAGACACCCAAACTATTGGAACCCCAACAGCAGAATCCATGTCAAGATGTCTAATTAATTCACACTACAGATAAGAAACCAAAAAACCCATGTAGAAAATGATGAAAACAAGCTTTGAAGATGGAAAACACACACACACACAAAGGAGATTCAGAAGACATTACCAGAAGGGGAAGAAGATGTGGTAGAATAAGACCCTTATTTCTCTTCTTCTCAAACCTTTCTGCCTTCCTCATTTCCAGCATTCCTTGGAGAACAACATAACAAGTGCCATTTCAGGGTTTGGAGAATCTAGTGGCTTGGCGGTCCAGAAGCAGAAGAAACTGCCCCATCTCTTCAATTTACGGTTAAAAGAGGAGGGAAATGGAGAGAGGTGCGGCTCTGCCATGGCCTTTGACAGCCATCCACATCAACATCTATGTTGGTGCTTGTGAACCGGGTCAAAAGTCAGCCCAAGCCCATAGTAACGATTAAACCCATTCGTTGACTACCCAGTGAGCCCAATTGAAAAAATTGGTTGTGGGTCCATTTTGATCCATGGGTATTGTTTTCAACCCATTGCCTGATGCAGATCGTATGTTATTTATTTATGTTAGTAAATTGACTGTATTACACAGGTTTGTGTATATAATATGGGCTCAATTAACGGTCTTGGTTAGAGCCAATTTGTTTGGGTCTGAGTGACTTTGGGTCTTTAATTTAAATTCAGGTGCCTGTAGGAGTCTTGTAACATGGAACTGATTTGGGACCAGGTTCAGGTACAGGTCCCTGTTAATGATTCCGGTTTGGGCATGATCAATTAACCTAACGCTGATCCGCTTTCATCCCTAGGCCAGCAAGACCAGTCACTGTGGCCTTATTATGGGTATGGATTAAAATCCAAGAAACTTGACCCTACTGGAACAATTTCAGAGCCAATTAACAAAAGCAAATTCAACCAAGTGTGAGTGAAACAGCCACCCAAGTTTTTTACTATCAGCGCTACAATGATGGAATGATCCCTGATTGTGTCTATGAAAGGGAGGTGGCCTCTGAGACTTAACCCAAGTTATAAGGTGAGTTAAGCAAGTTAGAGAAATTTTGAACCCAACCAGGGATGAGAATTCCTAGATGGACTCATGGACTCAACTGAACCTAACCCAATAATATGGTTAAACCTTTTTTTTTCTTTTTCTCTGGGAGTTGGGTGTAGGCTGGTATTTAGGATCCAATTAATATATAGGTTAGGATTGAGGCTTGCTATTTGGTCCGCCCAAACCCCACTCAACCCAACTTATTTGCACATAAATTTGAGAACCCAATCCAAATCCAATCTACGAATGTAGGGTTTCATCGACCCTTTTGAACTTCAATATGAGTTCAAGGCTGAAAGTGGATGGACATTTCCAACCTGATTACCATGAGGGTTTGGTTCAAGCTAACAAGCCCACCCACCAACTCAACCCGACTTGACCCATAAGTGATTAAAATTGAAGATTCAAGATTAATATACAAAAATGACTATCAAATAACATTTTCTTTAATGGAAAGTGAATCAAGAGAATATGAAAGTGAATACCCATCCATCATGCTAGTAATTCAAAACCTAAGAAAGTAATGATCTCATCTATATTGTTACCTTATATACTTCATCCCTCACATCGTATCATTCACACTTCACCCATTTTATAATCTTTAGCAAGCTTATTTGATCATGCATTCAATCCCTACGTATTCTAATTCAAGCAGACACGGCAGGCAGTAGAAGATAGTTAGATGGAATTGTTAGTTTAATGGTCTCAATACCAGCATATGATGTAATAAATTGATTCATTTCTTTATTAATCAATATATTCATGCTTTCCATTTCATGAGATGAATGGTGTTTAATTATATATACTTGCACATAACCAATACGAATGACATAATGGTTCATGAGATGAACCGGAGTTCATAAGTATACTAGATATAATACATGTGTATGGATGAGATCCACATACGGGAGACATGTATAATAAATCTTATACTTGAATATCTTCACAACCAGTGATGAGACTGGACATCTCATACTGACAAGGTTGCAGCATTTTGATCACTATGCGATAGTGTGATTTGTCTCGATCATCAGAATGAAAGATTCTGGATCATAGTGCTGGTACATTGGATGTATTGAAGGACCATGAGAAGCACCTTATAAACACTGTCTTTATATTAAGGTCTGCTATCATAATTCCCTATCAGTAAGCTCTCAATCCTGAGACATTAATGAACTCAAGTTTCTATCTATTCATTTGCTTTGAGTCACCAATGAGTGAGGCCAGCTATAGGTCAACACCTCGGTGATTTGGGTATATGGTAGTAGATCTGTGGGAACATTTAATGGTCAAGAAGGAATCTATCTCTAATGTCCCCTCGTGCCAATTAATGGATTTATCATTGGTAAGTGTACACCCATTCCAATTAAGAGTTAATTGGAAAGGTACCATTGATCATTATAATTAATTGGGACTCAAGGATAATAAGATATGGATCTAGTTTTGAAGACATGTCCAATTGATCCATGGATATTGATGGAGGGGCCTACTTGTGGTAATAGGGAAGTTTAGGGTCTTCTATGTAATTTATTCCTAAGACTGGAGTGCAATTGCATTTATATAGTGGAGTTATTTGCAATTAACTGTGGACCCGGATTGCACATGAGATGTGGGGTCGCGTATCCCAGTTGGAGCCAGCTTTCTAAGGAATCCCTAGTGGTCCCCACGCTAGCCCAAGTTACTAATTCTACTTAAACTCTAAAAGGAAGGAATTAGAAAGATACTATTTCTATTTGAAGTGAGACTTCTAATAGTGGTAATAGTAAAAGAAGATAGTTACTAATTATAATGGAAGTATAACTTCTAATTAATAATTAGTAGGAGAGGGTGTTATGGCTTATAAAAGGGAAGGCTTATGGGCTGGACGTCCATACTCATCTCCCTCATTGGAATTCACGCCCATCTCTCCTTGTGCAAGTGTTGCACAACAACCTCTTCTAGTTCTAGTTCTCCTTCTAGTTGCTTAGAGTTTTCTAGTAGTTTTCTTTAGGAGATCCCACCCATCTCCTTGAGAAGAGAATTTGATAACGGGATATAGCGTGGAAGATCACAAGGTGTTGGAGATCTTACTTTGATTAAGTGAAAGCGTTTCATCTTCAAAGAAAGTAGCAACTTCTCCATTAGAGCCCAACCGAGCTCCAAAGGTATAATCTACTTCCTTGTATGTTGTAGATTTATTTGTTGCATGTGAGTTACTGATTTTCTATCTCCTAGATAGATTGAATTACTGATCATGATAGATGAGATAGAGGGTTTGCATCTTGGACACATTGGTAGCCTTCTGGATCGTTGATCTCTGTATCAAGTGGATCAAAAATTTTTGAAACCTATCCTAGAGGCCCACCCTATTTCCAACAATTGTAATAGTAAGAGCTTATGAGGGCATTTGTATGTGGGGAATGTGAAACGTGGAGTCTCAATCAAGGGCATTTGTATCATTCACACTTCACCCATTTTATAATATTTAGCAAGCTTATTAATTTGACCATGCATGCTTATGCATTCAATCCCTACGTATTCTAATGCAAGCAGACACGGCACGCACTAGAAGATAGTTAGAAGGGATTGTAATACTAAGAGCTTATGAGGGCATTTGTATGTGGGGAATGTGAAACGTGGAGTCTCAATCAAGGAACATGGAGGTGGAGGAATAATGAAAGTAGAAAAACAGCAACTCCTTCATTACTCTTATTTGGTGGTCATCAGAAGAATCCAGAGCGAAAAGAATATCTACGATTAAAGCGTAGAAAATTATATAATCTGTGTCTGTTGGTAGAGCTTTCATTTTCTCGGATAAATAGAAAAGACTCCACCTTGTAATCCCCACTTTCAAAAAATGAGATTTGCAACCAAAAGGGGGATAAGGGTAAGGGTTTCTAGGGGCCAGGCCAGCCCAACCTCAGCCTAAATCAGTCTCTAATTTTGGGCTATGGGCCATACCTGGATCTAAGTTTTTGGCCCGATGATAAAATGGGTTGGGCTTGGCCCTGTATGTACTTAGAGGCTGGGTCGACCTGATATATTTAACACAATGGGGTATGTATTTTGCCCCCATCCTCCAATATTTCTTTTACATTAGAGTCCCCAAATTAAATTTTTTGAGTCTGCCCTTGCAAACATGCCCCCACAATAAACCATTGGCTCGCACACCACTAATAGGAAGTGCCTCAAAAATTTTCTTCAGACTTGATAAATAGAAAAGTACCTTCAAACCAAAGTTTTATGGTACATCGATCCATGTTGCATACATATCACATCACAACCACTTGACTTAGATGTTTGTGATTCAATCTCGTCTCCATATCCTGGTATCCACTCTCTTCACCATACAACAAAATGGAATATGCCCTGCCAAATGAGGATGTGCCTTTTGTGAGTTGTTATTTTTGTCCTCTATGTAATAAAGTAGAGGTAAATAAACAACGTCCCTCTTAAATCCAACCTGTGCTTCTAGTTTGGTGGTTTCAGGGACACCACATCTTTGTGTCCCTTTCTTGAGCTTTGCTCCTGTAATTGCTCCAGTGATTGGACCAATTTTTGTATTGGCCTTTGCCTTTGGCCCTTTGACAAAGAGTACAAAGATAGTATATAAAAAATAAACAAATGAATAAAGCAGAGAATTGGAGAGGGAACAGGTCAACAGGTAACGACTTTGGACTTCCAATTTTGCAATTATCATTGTCGAGATAATATCAGCAGGAGTTCATGGCAGCACACACAAGGTTTTGTTAAAGATATCAAGAATTAAATTTTGTTATCATAGAAGTAGGGCTTGACAAATAGCAAAGGTTTGATTTTTTTTTTTTTTTTTTTCTTCTGTTGTTGTCGTACAGCACAGATTTTCAGCATTTCCACACCCGGCAACACCTCTAACGTTCTTGAAATCGCGATGGGGAATATATTTCAACCTGTTACTCTGTTGGTATTGCATTGCAAAGGCCCACATATTATATAAAACCATACTATATGATTTTCTCTGTCGAAAATGATGGGCTTGTGTTATTTGAGTATATGATACATTGATCGTGATCCTTAGGGCTTGTTTGGATATGTGGTGAATTAAAGTGAGAGAGTAAAATATAAGGTACTATGATGGTGTTTTGTTTTTAGTTGTTTGGTATATATTTCAACCTGTTACTCTGTTGGTATTGCATTACAAAGGCCCACAATACTATATGATTTTCTCTGTCGAAAATGATGGGCTTGTGTTATTTGAGTATATGATACATTGATCGTGATCCTTGGGCCTGTTTGGATATGTGGTGAATTGAAGTGTGATGGTGTTTTGTTTTTAATTGTTTGGTATGGAATTTTTTTTACTTTTTATATAGAAAAGTGAAATTTTTTTATCTTTTAGTAGAAATAGGGGTTGCTTTATTGACTTTTTTTTTTGAAAAAAGGGGGTTTGATATGACCCATTATACTTTATTATCTGGATTCACCTCACTTCACTTTAATAAAGTAAAGTGCCAAACACCCCCTTAGAAACGAACTCCTTTCCCTGTTTTTTTAATGCGCCGGCCCGCTGAGAGGCAAGGACCACAAAGCCCATTATATTGAAAAAAGATAATATAGGGATCAAACAGTAGCCAGCTGGATAAAAGAAGTTTCTAACCGAGCAACCGTGATTCGCGCAAACCATTTCCCATAATATTCGGACAGGCAAACACTCAACGTAAATACACTAGTGACTAGTTGAGAAAATTTGTGTGAAAATCATGTTATTCTAATACACACATTAATACATAGTTTTAAGTTTTAAGTATTTAAGCTCCTTGAGACTCGGCTCGGACACTGAGTTGACTCGGTTTTGCACCATGAGTCGGAACTAGAGTAGTGATGATGCTATCGGATTCTAGATGGACTCATCTCGCTTATCCATTAGATCTCATCAGCGGGTCTATCAAATGGCCCTTGACACATATCTCAAGATTGGTGATGACTCAACAGCTCAAATTTGAATACATGGCCGTGTTTGATCTTGTGAACATTCTCAACGGTTTGGATCTTAATTGTGCCTCTCAGATTTGGACAAAACATGAAAAAAAAGAGGGACTAGGCGTGATTATGCATAAAACACTGTAGCTCCGCATCTTCTTTTTTCCCTCAAAGTAGAGCCATTGCCTCTACTTCTCTAAAATGGGTAGAGGCTGAAAGGTGGTCAAACTCTATCCATTTTTTAGAAATAGAGGGGAAAAAAATAGAACTACCAAACATGCACTAAATATAAGTTAAAGGCTCTAAATATAGTTGTAATTTATATTTTTTGTGGATGGTTAGATATCTTTCTTTAACATTAGATTCAACAGATTAAATCGATCCAATCCGGTCCTCCACGGATTGAATCGGTTTTTAACAACCACGGATTGGTGACGGATTTCAAATCCATCAATTCATCGGTAACAGATTGGTGATGGATTTAGCTTAATCCGTACCAATCCAATCTGTGTACACTACACCCCTACTAATATCCAAGTGTACAGCTTCAGGGATTTCCACCACTTCCATTCGTAGGGGCTTTTGACCTTTTGTTACATCAGTGTTCATTCGAAGGGCATTGGAGAACACATGTCCTAGTGGGAGTCGTACCAATCCAATCTGTGTACACTACACCCCTACTAATATCCAAGTGTACAGCTTCAGGGATTTCCACCACTTCCATTCGTAGGGGCTTTTGACCTTTTGTTACATCAGTGTTCATTCGAAGGGCATTGGAGAACACATGTCCTAGTGGGAGTCTTTTATCCTATTCTTAAATCATAGGGGGCTACATACAAAATCCCTTAAAATAAATGGGGAATTTTTTGATTCCCGGTTTGTTGGTAAACTCACTTTACTAGTAAAGTGAGGTGAAGAGTCATTTTAAGAGACAATAAAATTAAAAGGAGTCAAATCAAAATGTATCACATTTATAAAAAAAAAATCTACTTTTTATTATAAAATTCCCTTATTCATCATCATTACATCATCTAAGCTTGGTCTTATTACGTACAAAGTGTGTACATTTTTTTTATACCCATACACTTTGAATGTCAAAACAAATCCAAATACCAGATCCATTCTGATTCAACTTTCAATTGCACTTGGCAAACAAATTTACAATTCAACTTAGGAACGTGAGCGCCAACAACTGGTCAGCATTTCACTTTGGTCAAATCTAGATTTGTTCTAGAGTTATCATGAACCTCTTACAATCATTTTTTATGCATTATTATTATTATTGTTATTATTATTATTATTAAGGATGATACATCCATTACTCCGAAACCAATTGGTAATTAGGTCTAGGTCTAAATCCACATCTTTGGGTCTAATTGATAATCGGGTCCAAATCAAGGTCTAACCACATTTGAACCTAAACACCATTGTATATGTATTTAGTTTGTAAAACTTGAAAAACATAATATATCACCACTCATTATATGAAACATATTAATAATATTTCAATAATATATTAATTTAAAAATCCAACTGGTCAACTACATTGTGTAAGAATACATGAGTTTGAGTCCCCATTACAATGGAAAAGAATATTATGTACACTGGCGGCCATTGGCGGACACACATATAGGCATGTGGGGGCTGAAACCCCCACCCAATTGGAAAAATGTTCATGAGGTTCCCAAAGCCCAACTAGTCCAGCCTCCACTTAAAAAATTGTCCAGCCCTCACTTAAAAAATTGTCCAGCCCCCATCTATTTCCTCAAAGTCTCTCTCCGGCCTACATTGATTTTTGATTAACACCTTTCTTTTGGCTATTTTCTTCTTATTTTTTTTAGTTATATACAGTGGTTAAGAAGAGTGGGGCAATGGTTGTCTTGGGTTCATTCATCTCAAAAGGAGAGGTTTGTTTTAGAAGGATAGAAGAACAAGAATAGAGAACTTAACATAGTATTGGCTCTTTATATCATATGGTGTTATAAGAAGCTAGTATGATTTTTTTAATAGTTCTTAAAACTCGTGTAATATGTATCATTTTGGGCATTACTAAAACTCATCTTTCAGATTATCATTTTGAATAAAAAAAATTTCAAACCCCCCTCAAATGAAAATTCTGGCTCCGCCATTGATTATGTATAAGTACAGTGGAACAAATATAACAAATATTTTGACTTGTAGTTGGGGGAGATCCAATCGGGTCTGTAAGGAGTCCAGTATATTCTCTTAATAAGACATATTGATCCGATTTTAGCATGGCGCATTTACAACTTTACTTTGCCTATTCGGGTTAGCCAACACACTGCGTTACAGCTGATCAACCCCATATAATACAGCTGATCCCCATATAATTCAATGTCCAGCTCCACCCAATCCGGATCCTCTGGGGATCTAACCTAGAGAAATCGATTCCGGATCTTCTAAGACAATCACAGTAATCGTGAGTTGATCATTCACGGTGTAGATCCACATTTTAAGTTAGAGAAATCTCGAGTGAAAATAGCATAACCCCATGTTGAGGCCCACATATTGAAATTTGAATGATTCAAAGTAATTGCCCTTTAGTTTGCTTTCGATTTTTTGTAAATTCTAATTTATTCTATTCTACTGTTTGATTTAAAAAAAATATGTTAATAGAATTTTATATATATTTGTTTTCATCAAAACAATTAATCCAAAGGTCAAATATACTTATATTAATATTAAATTTGAAGATATCCCCTATATCCAGAGGGCATATATCTTGAATGATTCAAATTTCAGTAGAGGGACTCCACTCCTTTGACTCAGTGTCCCCCTAAGTTGAAGTACGAGGAGGAACTGGATTCTGGACTCCAGCTCAATCACCAATATAGTAGGAACTGGGCCCCACCTTCTCCCCAATAGAGAAGCCTGCAGGATCACAGATTTTGATAGACCAGCGGATACCAACTACAATATCCTACTATCTCCTACACATTAGTACTGAGTCACTCCTTTCATCTTCTCTCTCTATCTATAAATAGAGATATATATATAGAGAGAGAGCAGTAGGAACAAGTAACTGCAGCTAAAACCCTTGCCTTTTCTATACTTCTACGTTACTGGGCGGAAATCCGTCCATCTCCTCCGCCGCCGCCGTTTCTCCTCTCAGATCCGCCATGGGAGAGGCAATCCTCTCCGGTTTCCTGACGGAGATCCTAATTCCGGTCGCCGCCGTCATTGGAATCGCCTTCTCCCTCATCCAGTGGGTCCTCGTCAGCCGCGTTAAGCTCTCGCCGGAGCGTCAGCCTCCGAGCAGTGGCAACAAGAATGGAGGCCTCTCCGACTACTTGGTCGAGGAGGAGGAGGGCGTTAACGACCACAACGTCGTCGCCAAGTGCGCTGAAATCCAAAACGCCATCTCCGAAGGTGCGTTTCGACGAAGATTAGATCTTTCTCTTTCAGATCTGGAATTTTTTTCTGTCTCTTCTTGCAGATCTTGTTTTCAATGCGTTTGGACAGGTCTTAAATTGCAAGTTCCGTTCTTTTTTTTTATTTTTGGTGCCGAATCGTCTGATACGGAAAGGTTTCGGTCATGGCCGATACGGTTTTCTATGTGTGTAGTTCGAAATTAGAAAAAAAGTTGAGAATGCACTCTCATTATCTTTACGTTCTATACTTGGTATTCTATTTAGGTCTTAATCACCCTACAAGCAAACAAGAAAATTAAAAGTTGTGATTTTTATGCTTTTGATTTAGTAGACTTGTTCCGAAACAGACAGATATATAAGTACATATAAGTCGAAGACTGCTAGCAGAACTTAATGGCTTTGTCCAATGTGGTGTTTGAATCCATGTTTTAAAGCAATGGTTGCTATGTTTTATGATGTTTCATGTGGTAGTATTTTGACGATGTTGTGTTGCTAGGTATTTTGGTTTCAAGGGTCTTTGGAGTTTTCGGGTTTGTGTGGTGGGCATGATTGCAAGAAATTTTGTAAGACTTGCTGATGATCTTCTGATACTGCAGTATTCTATCTGTTGTTCAAACATGGCCTAGATCAGGGCTCAAGGGTCAAGGCCTTAATATTACAATGTTTGCTGAAACCAGGAAATTTGCATTTTTTTTTATTTCTTTTCTACCTGAACAGTGAGCTGGAAGTTTTTATAATGCAACATTTCTGCCTCTGCCTAAACTTTGGCATCAACTTGGAGCTGAGACTGAGATGCTTAATATTTCATTTTTGAGCAGGCTGATACTGCTCTGTTTAGTAGAAGGTGGAAAACTAAAGATACTGCTATCCTTCTATTTGATGTGTCAGCAGTTACTTTTTATTGTTTACAACTTTACATTTATTCTTCAAAAAAAAATTATTCTTCAAAAAAAAACTTTACATTTATTCTTCATTTTCCTGTTTCTTTGTTAAGTGCATTGCGATAATACAAAATTAGGATTTCAATAAGTGTGTTGAATCGCGCTTTCTAATATCTTTTTTTTCTTTTCTTTTTGTTCTTATTTTTCTCAAGAGAAAAAGAATAGTTTGCCTGCTATGGCGCTATACCATTTGAATTGGTGGTTTGTTTAGATCTTCACCATACGCATGACTCTTGCAGGGTAGTGATATGTTCACATGTAGTTGTGTTCAGTACCAGTAAGCCACTGGGAAATTCTTACTCCATTGGTACTTTTGTCTGCAATGTGTGCTGTTGCATTATAGTAACTTTCAGTTAATATGCTGTGGGGTCTAGATTGATGGGTTAGTGCATTTGTTATGGCTGTTGCATTGCCAGCAATGCTCCCACTGGCTATGGCTTATAATTATTCCAGTTCATTTGTTATTGTTCAGTGGGCTCAAAAACTGGCCATTCCACTATGCATTTGTTAATTTTGCTAGCTGAATAGTGTTGATTCTGTTTAATTATATGTTTTCTTACTGGAAAAGATGATACTTGTCATTTGTCAAAACTTCAGTCCACAGCTCGTCTGACTACTTTTTCTTAATTATTTCTTATAAAAAATAACCACTGCAGCTGCAGAGGTTTTTACAGTAATGAAAAAGGAAAAGCATAAAAATTGAAATTATTGCCGAGGTGTGCATGTCTAATTCTTGTGTATGGATGTGACAGGAGCGACTTCCTTCCTTTTCACGGAATATCAGTATGTTGGGGTCTTTATGGTTGCTTTTGCAATTCTTGTTTTCCTCTTTCTTGGATCCGTGGAGGGCTTCAGCACAAAAAGCCGGCCATGCACATATAGCAAGGACAAGATGTGCAAACCTGCTCTTGCTAATGCCATCTTCAGTATGGTATCCTTCTTGCTTGGTGCAATCACCTCTCTGGTTTCTGGTTTTCTTGGAATGAAAATTGCTACATATGCAAATGCGAGGACAACCCTAGAGGCAAGGAAAGGTGTTGGGAAGGCGTTTATCACTGCATTCAGATCTGGTGCAGTTATGGGGTTTTTGCTTGCTGCAAATGGTCTTTTGGTGCTTTACATTGCTATCAACCTCTTTAAGTTGTACTATGGTGATGATTGGGAGGGCCTTTTTGAGGCCATCACTGGCTATGGACTCGGGGGGTCCTCCATGGCTCTTTTTGGGAGAGTTGGTGGTGGTATATACACAAAAGCAGCAGATGTTGGTGCAGATCTTGTGGGTAAGGTTGAGAGGAATATTCCAGAAGATGATCCAAGAAACCCAGCTGTGAGATATTTCGTTCTCTGGATGCATTATTCCTTTTCATCTCTCTTGTTTGGGGTTGAATTATTTATTATGCCTTTTTTTTTAAATCTTTCATCAGGTGATTGCTGACAACGTCGGTGACAATGTTGGGGATATTGCTGGAATGGGTTCAGATCTTTTTGGCTCATATGCAGAGTCTTCTTGTGCTGCCCTTGTTGTTGCTTCTATCTCCTCTTTTGGAATCAACCATGATTTCACTGCCATGTGTTATCCCCTGCTCATCAGCTCTATGGGTATCATTGTTTGTTTGATAACCACTCTTTTTGCAACTGATTTCTTTGAAATCAAGGCAGTGAAGGAAATTGAACCAGCATTGAAGAACCAGCTCATCATTTCCACTGCTTTGATGACTGCTGGAATTGCACTTGTTAGTTGGATTGCCCTCCCATCATCCTTCACAATCTTTGATTTTGGAGTCCAGAAGACTGTGAAAAATTGGTAACTTCTGCTTCTTTTTCAATGCAGAGCCAAAATGTAATGTCTGTTGTGAGCTCTAAAATTCTTAATAATGTTTGCATCTTAATACTGAGTTGATTATGCAGGGAGCTGTTCTTTTGTGTTGCCATTGGTTTATGGGCTGGACTGGTTATTGGTTTTGTAACAGAATATTACACGAGTAATGCATATAGGTAAATCTCAAGATGCCTATCTTCTCATCAGTTTTATGTATGTTTTTATGGTACTTTCTTTCTAACATGCCAAATGTTTGTTTTCTCCAGCCCTGTGCAAGATGTTGCTGATTCCTGCAGGACAGGAGCTGCTACGAATGTTATATTTGGGCTTGCTTTGGGATATAAATCTGTCATTATTCCCATATTTGCCATTGCAGTTAGTATTTATGTGAGTTTTAGCCTTGCAGCCATGTATGGAATTGCAATGGCTGCCCTTGGAATGCTGAGCACAATTGCTACTGGTTTGGCCATTGATGCATATGGGCCTATCAGTGACAATGCTGGAGGCATTGCTGAGATGGCTGGCATGAGCCACAGGATCCGTGAGAGAACTGATGCCCTTGATGCTGCAGGAAACACTACTGCTGCAATTGGAAAGGTACAGTATCTATAGTTTTGCATTAGTTTGCTTCTACTTTGAATCAACTAGAAATGTTCTGTGACCAGAGTATAAATATAAATTCACCTGAATATACTGTCCCTTCCAAGTTGGACAGACTTCGCTGAGTCCACTCATACTGAGTGGTGACTGAGTAGCTCACCAATACAGAGCTTAAAGCCATGTATCTGGTGATTTGAACAGTTTCCCTTCTTCTTCTTCTTCTTTTTCTTTTTCTTTTTCCCTTAATGTTTTCCCACTCTGACCAATCTTCCTGCATCTAGTGAGTCATTTGGTTTAATCACTTTATTCTTTAATTACAGACAGTGGATAGCATATAGCTTTATGTTCTTGTTGATGTGGACGTGGTTTTTTATTATGTTCGTCTGATTTGCTCCTATGCTGGGCTGAATGAGGATCTATCAATCAGGCCTTGAGCCTTAAGAAATTGCACATTTCATGATCACTATTTCCATACACCCGGTATTGGTGGTCATGCTGTACCACTATTGAATGTGTTGAGCTACAATGTGGACAGGGCTTTAGAGATCTCTTTTTGATTGTAGGTCTAGAAATAGACACCTAACTATCTGGTACAATTTTACCAAAAAAAAAAAAAAAACTATCTGGTGCAAACTGTACTTCTCCTTATCCTGATGCCTCTACCCTTTCTTTTTTAGAGTATTACAGCATGCTCCACAATTCCTATGGGCTGTACATAGGTTTGGGACTCTTGACTCACCTTTTGTAATTAGTAAATGGTCAAGAAATTCCTTTATACCTGAACAATATTTTTGTCTGAGGTTACTGTGCGGTAGGTGGTAGGTGTCATAAATGCCAGTGATATCGAAAATATCATGATGGTTGTTGAAGGGAGTTTTTAGCTGTATAATCCATGTGTTTACTTATGCACCTTTGAGTTTTTTTTTTTTACTTTTAAGATTGAATTATTTTATTTTTATCAGAGCTGAGGTAGATGGGACTAGGCTTTGATAATGATAATGGTTTTAATTATTTGAGATTTTTCCAAAAAGCTAAACTTGAAAATCTCCAATAGTATTCCAATATGATAAAAGTCTCTTGCTTAGGTTCAAATGATAAAATGAAGACCTATACAAAATTTAATACTTAAATTATGCATGTTCCTAAATTAGAATAGCATGCAACTTAAAGCATGTGTTTTCATATAGAAGTGTCATGGTTTTCAAGACATGTTTTTGTGCTAATGCGAAACTGCATTTAAGGTCCCATAAGGTGTAAGCTAGTTTGGTTCAGATGTTGAGTCATTTTTATTTATTTGCTTATTTATTTGTTACCGTTAGTACTTTATGTCCATTTATCCTCTTTCTGATTGGAACTGGCTGTCTGGTCTTCCTGAACCTTGTTTCTCAGGGTTTTGCCATTGGGTCAGCAGCTCTCGTGTCCCTGGCGCTTTTTGGTGCCTTTGTGAGCCGTGCAGGAATTTTGACTGTAGATGTTCTGACTCCGAAAGTCTTCATTGGGTTGATCGTTGGTGCTATGCTTCCATACTGGTTTTCGGCGATGACAATGAAAAGTGTGGGTAGTGCTGCCTTGAAAATGGTGGAGGAGGTGCGCAGGCAGTTCAACGAAATACCAGGTATCATGGAAGGAACTGCCAAACCTGATTATGCTACATGTGTCAAGATCTCCACTGATGCATCAATCAAGGAAATGATCCCTCCTGGCGCCTTGGTTATGCTAACACCACTTATAGTCGGTATCTTCTTTGGAGTCGAAACCCTCGCCGGTGTCCTAGCAGGCGCCCTTGTTTCTGGTGTACAGGTAAAAAGTAATTTTTGCCCTGAATATCATGTTTTGCGTTCTTCCTTAATCTGATCTTTCAGAGACTCACTTGAATGGCTGTCTTTCTTTGTTTTGTTAAACAGATAGCAATCTCTGCATCTAACACTGGTGGTGCATGGGATAATGCCAAGAAGTATATCGAGGTAAGTTTTGTACCCCCTATGGAATATTAAGGTGTTGGTTTTTTGTTTCGGGGTGAGAATTTGGGCCATGACTTTTGAAATTAAGATCATGTTTTCCAGAGTGTACTACCAAATTGCCCAGTTCATTTCCATTTTGTCAAGAGAACATAATGATGTCTAAGGTTTCTTCTATAGTACATGCCACCGTGTTCATGCTGTTTAATGCAGCCCAAAGATAATCTCCTTTCCATACAATGGGTGCAAATCAGCTATAGTGCATACACGTGCAGTCTTTTTACAAGAAGTTAGTCTCTTTTGTCTGTTGTCGAGCTGCAACATTGTTCGTCAGACTGTGAGACAGGCAAAATTATCTGCTTTTAGTTTACTGTCTTGGTGATTGTCAAAAGTAGAGATAAGTTTTGCTTCTTGTGCACTTGATTTTTGCAGGTAATGAGAGGCAGCAATGTTTTAATGGGTGGTGGCACTAGACCATTCAGGGGTAGGCCTTCCCAAGAATGGGATATAGCATTCCAATCCTCATCATTTGATCGTTGAAGTAATTAGTGTTATCCCCAGTGAAGAATATTAGCTGATTGTAACCTGTTCTTGGTGGGGCCTACATCCTGAAGGCATCTGGCCATTATTCTCCAACACACTTGGTCCAACACTTGGGGTTTCTTTGGAATGTTCAAAAATGCATATTTTGTTAGGTACTTCATGGTAAAGGTACTATTTCTTTTGAATTGTTGCAGGCCGGTGCTTCGGAGCATGCAAGGACACTTGGCCCCAAGGGATCTGACCCACACAAGGCTGCAGTGATTGGTGACACCATTGGCGACCCTCTCAAGGACACGTCTGGGCCGTCACTCAACATTCTCATCAAACTCATGGCTGTGGAGTCACTCGTGTTTGCCCCTTTCTTTGCCACTCATGGAGGCCTGCTTTTCAAGATTTTCTAAGAGCAAACCTATAAATGAAGTTAGTTACTCTCCCTTGTGGCCAGGCGCCTTTTTGTCCTTTTTTTTCAAAAATTATTCACCTAGTTATGCAGTCCTAATTATAGTGGCAATTACTTTAGTGCGCCTTTTTCTCTAGCCTGACATGGGCAAGATAAATTTTCCACTTTTTGATGGTTAGAGGTAGTGATTCTTCATGAAAGAGCAGTAGATCTCTAAAGAATGTTGTGCTCTTTCTCATCTTTGTAACTTGATGGATTTTCCTAGAAACATAGAGAATGCTTTCTTTGAAAGAGATTTGTTTTTCTGTTTGTTGAAGTCTTGGGTTGACAGCAATGGCGATGTGGGTTTTGAAATGATTATGCAAAAGAATCCACCCTTTTGGACTAAAGTGAGCATAAAATTATCGCTTTTTTTTTTTTAATTTGAATTGGTTGCCCAATGTTTATGAAGGAATTTGGCATCACTGTCTTGGATGAAAGTAGCAGTCTGCCAAAGTTGCGTTGACATTAGGATGGTTACAGGCTTGCAACAGATATATGTGATTCTAATCTTGTCTTAGAAAGTAGAGGCGCACAATGTGGCATTTATTTGCTAGAAAAAGACTATTGTTTTAGTTACTTACTAACTTTGTTGAGCAATTTTCTGCTCTTTGAAACCAAGGTTCTGTTTTGTATGAACTTGATGAAGAATGATTTTTCGTTTGGAGGTTTGTTAAATCTACTCTAGGTATTTTCAATTTTATATCTGTGGGGTGATCATGAAAACCCTAGGACTTTCAATGATATAGGATGGCTTAGAAAAAAGCCATCTTATAAATTGAAAGATAGGGAAGTTGTCTAATGAGAATGGGTCCAATCTTAAGCAACTTTATGGAACAAAAGACATGAGCCCTCATATGATAATGGAGATGGAGATGTTTTTTTTTTTTTTTTTTTTTTGGGGGGGGGGGGGCGGGTATGGTTTGCAATCGTGGTTTACCCTAAGAAATGATATGATGTTGCGATGCATCATGGTTCATGGCTATTGTGGCTTGTCACGGCATGAATTTTTTCGATCCCAAAAGAATTTTCAAAAAATTTAGAATATTAGAAAATATTAGAAATCAATGTTTCGTTATTCATTAATGTACGTTATTAACTAAAATATCGGTACTCCAAGGTCATTAATATCCTGTATTGTTGTTTAATTTTTATTTCTTAAAATTTCTCAATTTTAGTGTATAATCTCTAGGTTTATCCTTATGTTTTATAAGTTCATTAGTGTCCTTATGTTTTATAAGTTCATTAGTGTGACTCATATCTAAAATTCAAACCACTCTAAGGGGTCGTTTGTCTTTTACACATGGGATATGTAAATACAATTTACACATGTAAATTATGAATATTCAAATTTTAAGTATGTAACTTTTACACATGCGTTTTTTTTTACAACGTTTGTCTAATAACACTATTTTCGCATCATTTATATATGTGATTTATTTTACCATATTTGTTTCAATGATATATGTAAATGTATTAAAAGATTTTGTAAACGATACTTATTATTCATTAAATTAAATTTTAATATAATGATTTAAAAAAGGAGAAAAAAGGTCCATTTTATATCAAAATTTTCATTTGCATTTTAGATCTTTAAAAAAGAGCATGTCTTTCAACATGAAATTTACTTTTCAAAAAAATACATTTCTATCAGTGATCACATTCACAAAAATACATTCCAACATGTTTGGTTAATTAAATATGAATTTATATTTTGATGGTTAAGCAAATAGCATTATTATTTATATTTATTAATTGATATTTGATTCAATATTGATCTTAATTCATTATTCAATTTGCATAAAACTTAACCCATGCATCTCATAGGCTTTATGCTAATTATATTTATTTTTGGATGATGCCATAATGCTATATAAAATACATTATTTCTTCTCTTTTACATTCATATATACATGTTTAAAGATTTTTAAAGTATTGCAATAATAAATGACTTTAGAAAAATCATTGAGATATTGGAAGAAAACTAAAATAATAAGGTAATTAACTAGTTAAAAGTTGATATAGAAAAATCATTGA
Organism: Litsea cubeba; assembly: GCA_012931725.1. Taxonomy (NCBI): domain Eukaryota; kingdom Viridiplantae; phylum Streptophyta; class Magnoliopsida; order Laurales; family Lauraceae; genus Litsea; species Litsea cubeba. The sequence continues at coordinate 91,258,854 of CM022948.1, read as the reverse complement.
GATATTTATTTTATAGATTGTTCCTTAAAATCTTTATTTTCAATATATATTTTGTCTTACAGATTTTGTCCCTTAAAATCATTGGAGCTAATTTAATATTCTAATATATTTTTTTGTCTTACAAATCTTATCCCTTAAAATCATTCGTTTTGAAACATCTTTTATTATTATTTTCTAATGTGTTGGAGGGGGGTTTCGAACCCAAAACCTCTTTTATGGAAATGCCCAAACTTTGAGAACTCTTTTATTATTATTTTTCTAATGCATTGGAGGGGTTTCGAACCTGGAACCTATTTCACGGAAATGCCCCAAAACCAAACCGTCCGCCTCCAATAACGGGTATTCTTTGAAAACGCACCTCAACAGGTGTTCAAATTTTGGTGTGAAAATGGGCTTATTTTCACATCATTTACACATCTGATTTACACGCAAGGTGCGTAAATAATTGTAGACAAACATGATTGATACGTAAATGTTACACGTATTCACCATTTACATATGTAAATGGGTGTAGACAAACGACCCCTAAGTAACTATTAGCCTTTGTTATCAGTTTTGTCTGTCAAAGAGTATGTCATTTATTTTGAATGATTTAAATTTTTGAAAAGCCGCATCGATTGAGGAGCCTTTCAAATTTTATACGGGTTTGAGCTTTAGAGGTTCCAAACTCCTCGAATAAAGTATAATTAAAAGAAAAAAAATAGTTTTGATGCTTGGAGGCTCATACAGAACAAGAGCATCATTGTAGTTGCCCTCATCCGTGGGTCTAGTGAAATTTCACTCTAATGAGAGATGCCTTTCAAATTTTATATGGGTTTGAGCTTTAGAGGTTGCAAACTCCTCGACTAAAGTATAATTAAAAGAAAAAAGAATAGTTTTGATGCTTGGAGGCTCATACAGAACAAGAGCATCATTGTAGTTGCCCTCATCCGTGGGTCTAGTGAAATTTCACTCTAATGAGAGATGGGTCATGTAAAATAAAAAAAAAAAGTTTGGATACTCTTTAAGATTTGGGTCTATTTGGAAGGAAATGAACGAAAGGATATTCAAGAGCTCTTCTTCCTCATTAGAAGTTTTGATATCCAAATCGCTTTCATTATTGCATCATGGGCTTTGATTAAAAAGGAGTTTTTCGAGTTTTCTTTTGATGATATTCTTTCTAATTGGGGAGCTTGCATGGGATGTTGCCCGCGTAAGGAGAAGAGATCTATTCCTTAAGAGTCCCTCTTCTTATGGAGTTTTAAAGTTTAATGTGGATGGTGCCTAAAGGGGTAAGCCAGGCCTGGCGGGGATTGAAGGAGGGCTTCACAATAGCAAAGGTGATGTTGTTCTTATATTCTCCAAGCATGTTGGTGTGTGCGACTCTAATGAAGCGGAGGTGCTAGTAATTTTGGAAGGTCTTAGATTGTTCTCAACAAGATATAGTGGTGCCCTTGTCTTAGAAAGTAATTCTTGAAATGCGATTGAGTGGGTATCTAACCAAAAGCCTAACCCATGGAAATTTTAATTCCTCTTCAATGAAATTAGGGAGATCTCAGCTCACATTAATGTCTTTTTCTGTCAGGAGATTAGATCCGTCAACTCAAAGGCAGATGTGCTAACAAAGTAAGGGGTGGATCGATATGTTAATTCCTTGGGTGGGTGTCTTCTTGTAATTGGAGTTGTAGCTGGTGCTTCTCTTTTGCACATTTTAACTCATTTTTTTAAGTTTTGATGTACTCTTTTTTTTCCCTCTTTAAAATATAGGGCACTTGATTTTTTTTTATTATAAATAGAAAATGGCCCAATGTCTGATTGACTGCATATAAAATAAAAAAGTTCGAAACTCAAAGCTTAACCCATGGGGTCCATAGTGGGACCCACTCGAAAAAAATCTAAATTACTCAAAAATAAATTTCCCCTCTTGTTTGTTTGTATGCGCCCTACTGAAACTTCACTCTATTGAATGGGCTAGCGTCTCATTAATCATATATTAACACTTATTAGAGTAAAATTTGAGCCGGTCCACAAGCGAGAACTTGTATATAACCGGTTCAGATTTGTATAAGCGAGACCCACCGTGGACCCTATTATGAGTTTCCTGCGGATCCAAGCCTCACATAGTTGGGGCAGACATAAAAAGGAAAGGGTTTAAACTTCAAAGACGTGCTCCCGACATCAACAGACGCAGGCAAAAATGGAGAGAGAAAAGAGAGAGGGAGGAGAAGGAGATGAGGACGAAGGGCTTTGGGCGCATGGGGGCTAGCAGCGAAGAATAGCTTTGTTTCCCCACCATAGCCTACAGGTGCTCCTCCCTTCTCTCTCTGTCTCTTCCCTCTTCTTCTTCTTCCTTGTTTTTCTTAACTACAACATGCAAGAATAGATCAGATCTCTCTCTAAGTCTTTGGGGGGTCTCCAAGGCTTTTCAGTTTTTTTTTTTCTGAGAAATGAGGGTTTTAGATGTGTTAAAGACTGAGAAAGAGGAGTCTTTCAAGCCCCTTCAAGTCCAACTATAAAATGGGGAAGAGAGGTAGACCTGTAAAAGGGCTTTTTAGAGGTCTTGTCTGGTAATTTGAAATTATTGGACGATAGTGAGGATTTGATCAACATTTTGAAAATATCGGCTGATATGATCGATATTCTCGCCATATGGTTTAGAAACCGATTCGTCATGAAATATTGATGCAGTATGGGCTGATACCGGTTGATATCGGTCGACATGTACTTTTGGTATCGACCGACATATTAAACCATGGAGAAAAGAGAGTCTTCATGGAGGAAGCTGATTGTGGATAAATATTGAGAAAAGAGTGGCTAGTGCAGGAAGGGAACTTAGGGAAGGGAGTAGTAGGATGAAGGGGTGGCCAAGAGCATGGATTGATACCTCAAAATTGGTGAGAAAAGTAGTAAAGTGAACATTCAATATTTTTAGGTACGGATGGAATCATATTTGGGGAAGTAGTAATGATTGGTAAAGTGGGATGTTATCATATGATATCAAAAGGGCCTGTTTGGAACCTCTGCATCGTTTGAAATAGAGCTGAATCTGTTTGAAATACAGTTGATTCAGTTAGAGTATCTTACAAATAGAATGTTTGGTAAGATGCGTGGTACACATGATTCAGTTGATGAGGATAAAGTATTTAGAGAAGACTAGGAAGTGCAGGGAGTGGGGGAGTAGTATGATGAAGTGCTGGTCAAGAGCATGGGAAGATACCTCAAAATTGGGTGAGATAAACGGTAAAGTGGAGAGTGTTATGAGCTAGGAAGCACGAACACTTCTCCGGGGCCAGAGTGTCGGTGTCCGACACGTGTCGGACACAGACACGCTCCGACACGTGTCGGACACGCCCAAAAGAGTGTCGTGATTATTTTTTTATTTTTAATATTTCGGATACGCTAGGGACACGTTCCGGACACGTTGGGACACGTTCCGGACACTTTTAATTGGGAAAAAAATAATAAAATTAGAGTAAAAAATGAAAAGAAAAGGGGGCTGTTTGTAAAAGGTCATAACTTAAAAGCAAAGGGGCCATCCTTCCGCTGCCCTAATAACATTCGTCCGTTTAGCAAAAGAAAAAAGGGAAGAAAAGAGAAAAAATTTGATATTTTGTTAGTTGATACAGTGATACTTGAAATTTTATTTATTTGATTGCTAAATTGATTACAAAGTTAAAATGATAGTATCTTTTAGTATATGATTAGATATATTATTATTATTATTATTATTAATTATTAACGTGTCCCGAACGTGTCTGTGTCCTACTTTTTTGAGAAATGCCGTGTCGGCGTGTCCGTGTCGTGTCGTGTTCGTGTCCGTGCTTCTTAGGTTATGAGTTATGACAAAGAACTCAATATTCTCAGTAGGGATGGAAGTCATATTTGGGGAAGAAATAGTAGATTGGTTAAGTGGGATGATATCTTATGATATTAAGTGCCTTTTGGAAACTCTGATTTGCTTGAAATAGAGCTGGATTATTTTGAAATACAGTTGTTCAATTAGAGTATTTTTTTTTAAATAGAATATTTGGTAAGATGTGGTATGCACAATTCAATTGGCAGGGCAAACTTTCATATAATAAAACTTATATAGGCAAGGACTTGTCATATAGTAAAAGTGGCACAGGCAAACTTGTCATATGGTAAAAGTTATGAGGGTAAACTTGTCAAAAAAAAAGAGAAGTTGTCTGATTGCTTTAGACATTAACACCTAATTTGATTCTCTTCTTTATTATTTTTTGAAAATAGTAAAAGTGGTCTCAAAGCTGATTCAATTGAGAGAGGGAAATAGACCTTCCAAATGCTCTAGTTTTGGTGCTTTAGACCGTTACAAAAAGTTTATGTGAGTCTTTAATTGAATCAGCATTAAGACCTTTTTGCCTCTTTTTCCAAATGCAACAAAAGTGTAACTTTTCCAATTACTTGTATCTAAAGCAGTTAGACAACTTTTGGTTTGTTTTTTTGACAATTTTGCCCCTATGACTTTTACCACATTACAAGTTTGCTTGTACAACTTTTATTATATGATAAGTTTTCTTTTTTAAATTGATCAATCAGAAATACCAAATGATCTAATTGAGACAGCTCTATTTCAAATAGATCTAAAATTGAATCAGCTATGTTGAAAATAGATTAGAATTTCCAAACAAATCCTTAGACTAGCAAAACGACCCCTAAGTTGATTAAAAACAGTGTGGAGATGGGAGGTCAAATGAAATGGGAGCTTTCTCTTAGAAAAGAACTTCAGGCTTTTAATAATCAAATGTTGGAAGACCCTATGGAAACTTTGGACTCTTAATAATCAAATGTTGTAGCCACTTTTTCGTGGAAAAAGCATGGAAAATGGAAATGCTTTTCCATGGCATTCAAAATTGTATGTTAGCTGCAGCCGGATTTTCTTGAGGAAAACCAAAAAATAAACTCACTTTTTTGTAGTTCCACTGAAAACATTTCCGATGGGAGGAGCTCAGAAAAAGTTTTCCATGGGAAATATAAAAAAGTTTTCTGCAGAGTTGGTTTTCTGGTGTGCCTCACAAACGTGCCCTAAATGGGGTGGCATTACATTGAAAATGAAGTATAAATTGAATCTGATGTCAAATTTTCTTGTATGTTTGTGCATGACATTTTCCACAAAAACGGAATGTCACTTTTCGTTCTATACCTCCTTTACTTGTTCGTTGTAGCGCCTTTTGTCGCATAAAATTGGGCCTTTTCCTCCGTGCAATTGTGCAAATTGAAGTCTGATCTCCCCCCATCAGAATCCCCTTTTTGCAAAAGAGGAAACCGGCATTATACAAACGAGTCCCTAGGATGTGCTTTTTACGGCAAGAGGATTTGAGGTTCTAATTTTCTGTGCAGTTCACCATTCCGTTGTTTGCCAACACATTTTCCTTGCGGAAAAGGAAAAAATGAGCTGATTTTCCTTGGAAAGCAAAAGTGATAAAAGGCGTTCTTTTCTATGATGAATGGCGTTGTACCAAACAAACAACATAGATATGGAATGGAAAGCTTCGTTTCGCTTATGTGGAAAACGTCTTGCACAAACACATCCTTAATCTCTTCTATTACTTCTGCTTCTGCGGAAAAATCTTGCACAAATGCATCCTTAATCTCTTCTATAGTCAGTGTATTTTGGGCAACTATTTCTAATTAAACTTTAAGCTGAGACTGTAAGAGTTTGTGATGAGAAGAAGAAGCCAATAATGGCAAGAAAACTCAATGATCTGGGATCATTGATTGCTTAGTATTTATAGACAAAGTTAAGTATTAATTACAATAATCAATGTTGAAAGAATTGACTAAAACCTAATCTCAACAACCCATCTAATCTAAACAACTCATTTTCAGCTGTGATTGTTGACAATCCTGACAACAGCCCATGTGCAGTTGTTATTGTTGACTTGCTGTTGTCAACAATAACAACTGCACATGGGCTGTTGTCAGGATTGTCAACAATCACAGCTGAAAATGGGTTGTTGAGATTAGATGGGTTGTTGAGATTAGGTTTTAGTCAATTCTTTCAACATTGATTATTGTAATTAATACTTAACTTTGTCTATAAATACTAAGCAATCAATGATCCCAGATCATTGAGTTTTCTTGCCATTATTGGCTTCTTCTTCTCATCACAAACTCTTACATGGTATCAGAGCGCCAGATCGAAGATGGGCCATGGTCCTGATCAATGATCAGGAGTTGCTAAGCGATACAGAGATCGCTCAGATTGTGTGATCGATGGATTCGGAAACTGGATCTAGTTGATGAAGCATAGACAGAAAGATCCGATGCAGATCTTTGCCATTGGACACCGCACACTTGGATCAGAGAAGAGAAGATCGGAGAATAGGGCTTGATTTGCCCTGTTGTAGTGAAGAGGATCCCTGATGTTGTCAACAATAACAACTGCACATGGGCTGTTGTCAGGATTGTCAACAATCACAGCTGAAAATGGGTTGTTGAGATTAGATGGGTTGTTGAGATTAGGTTTTAGTCAATTCTTTCAACATCGATTATTGTAATTAATACTTAACTTTGTCTATAAATACTAAGCAATCAATTATCCCAGATCATTGGTATCAGAGCGCCAGATCGAAGATGGGCCATGGTCCTGATCAATGATCAGGAGTTGCTAAGCAATACAGAGATCGCTCAGATTGTGTGATCGATGGATTCGGAAACTGGATCTAGTTGATGAAGCATAGACAGAAAGATCCGATGCAGATCTTTGCCATTGGACACCGCACACTTGGATCAGAGAAGAGAAGATCGGAGAATAGGGCTTGATTTGCCCTGTTGTAGTGAAGAGGATCCCAGACGGGGAGTTCCTCTTGGGGTCTGCTGCCGCAGATAAAAATGAGATCCGGTGGGGATCTCGAAGTGGGCCGCAGATTGTGAGATCGATCGCAGTTAATCTATCGATCTCGGTGGGCCATACATACCCTCTGTTGCAAAGTTGGATCTGCACGTGCTTTTGCAGTCGATGTAAAAGAAAAGGGTCTGTATGTTGTAGAAATTGGATCCGGAGAAGACAGAGGATCTGATTCTTGGTTGGCCACACATGAAAAGAGAGATCGGACTGCAGATCTCAAGTGGGCCATGGCTGTTGGGGCCGATCAGAGAAGATCGGAGGAGATCCATTGAATTGGATTTGGAAAGGGCCACGAATCGTGCAGAGGGAGATCGTTTGATCTCGGTGGGCCACTCTCATCGCAGAGAGAGGAGATGGGCGAGATCGCCGCGCATCGCTGCCGGTTAGATCGCCCTGTTGCAAGTCGCAGATGCCAGAGAAGAAGCCCGGATTTCTCGTGGCAGATGATCAGAACCATGATTCGTTGGGGTGATCAGTAAAGGTGGGCCATCACGCGCAGATCCGTTCTCTGCGCCGATCGAAGTGGAGAAGTTGCTGGTTGTTTTTTTTTAGACACAAAAGTCGAAAAAGAAGAAGCCAATAATGGCAAGAAAACTCAATGATCTGGGATCATTGATTGCTTAGTATTTATAGACAAAGTTAAGTATTAATTACAATAATCAATGTTGAAAGAATTGACTAAAACCTAATCTCAACAACCCATTTTCAGCTGTGATTGTTGACAATCCTGACAACAGCCCATGTGCAGTTGTTATTGTTGACAACAACAGTTGTTATTGTTGACAGAGACAATCTCAACGAAATAAATAATAAGGATCATAATATTTGATTCCTTTTAGTTGGTGAAGGATTCATAGACCACATGTTTATTTATCGTGGTTGCTGGATTGATATGGAGTTCTTTTCAATCTCTTTGTGGTGTTTCTTTCCCCGTTTTTTTCTTTGGTTTTTGAGTTTATTGAAGGTTAGTGGGGAGTGCCTTTTGGATTGAAGGCCAAATATTATGGAAATGGTACCCTTGACACTTGGTGTATATGGAGGAAACAAAAACCAAAAATTTCATTTTATAATTTGGAGATATCAAAGTTGTTTAATGAGAATGAGCTGGCTAGGCTTGGGCAACTTTGTGGAACCAAAAAAAACAAGAGCTCTCTTTGTGATGATGGAGATGGAGATGGAGATATCGGGGTGGAAAGGAAGGGGGTAGTAAGGAAGGCTTCTACAGAGGAATGGGGTGAGTGTTGTGCCTAAGAATCTAATACTACTACTTTTTTTTTTTTTGAGGGGTAAGTGGGGGGTTCATATTTTGGTAAAGTGGGAAGGTTCCTTAAGATGTGAACTTTTGATTAATTTTGTGGAAAAAAAGACTTGATTAAAAAGATAGTGAGGATATGTGAGGTCAAATGAAATGGATAATGGATACTTCCTCTTACAAGTGACTTAATTATCAAATGTTGGTGGATCTTGTAGAAAATTTAAATTGGGCAGTATTTCCATTAGAAATGGGGTATTAATTTTAACTGGATATCGAAACTTGCCTTATGAATTTCATTAGTATGTTAAAAGAAAGTAAGTGTACTGACTTCTCATTCATGATACTTGTATTCCCTCCAAAAAGAATTTGATCTACTTGATTACTCCTAGAGTCAGTATATTTTAATGGGTGACTGTTTCCCTAGGACAATTTCAAATAAATAGATAAAGAAATAAAATATATAATAAGGACCTGAGTTTTTCATTCCTTTGAGTTGATGAGGCATCTTTGGCCACTTTTTTCTTCATTGTGTTGCTGGACTGATGTAGCATTCTTCTCAGGCTTTCTTTTGTGCTTCTTTGCCTTTTGGAATTAATTAAGTTTTTGTAGGAAGTGCGGTTTTTTATTTATTTATGAAGGCCAAATATTATGGGAAATGGTACCCTTGGCATTAGGTATAAATGGAAGAAAAGAAATGCTACGAATTCTTAAGTTGCCTCTCTATAAGATCTTTGATGGCTAGCATTAAATTTTGGATTTCTTAGTTGGGACTAAAAAGTAGTAATGTTATAAGAAACACTAGTCTTGGATCTGAGAAGAGAATGAAATGTGATCTTACTGTGCGAATGGTGTACATGAAACCTTGTATCGTGCCAATGGTATCTGTTTGCAAAATTCTTGACAGAAGTTCTTGTTCTAAGGGATTTCTGACAGCATGATAGTCGGTTGTCCCCCCAGTATTTGGAATTCCCTGTGTAGGAGGTGTTTGTTTGTTTGCAAAGACTGAGAATTCTTGGTGGGGATTTTATGAATTCCCCAAATGCTACCTCTTAGGGCTGCACAACTGGAAATCCGGTCCGGGTTTTGGACCGGAATCCGGTCGGATCGGATTTCCAGTTGTGCCTAAAATGAAGGACCGGACCTGTCCAAAATAGTCCAGTTGGACCACTTATAAGTGGTCCGGATCGGTTTTTTTTTTCCTAAGCTATAGTGGGGTTTACTTGATCACACATCCAAATTTGTGAAAACGCATAGTTGTAGACTTTTAGTTTAGGGTAAAAGTGTTATGTTTGTATTAAAAAAATTTTAAAAATATATATTTATTATTTATATTAATAAATCCGGTTCGGTCCAGTCCAGACCGGACCGGATTTGTACCACTAAAACCACAAATCCGGTCCGGTCCGCGATCCGGTTTTGTTCAGCCCTACTACCTCTCACCTGGTTTTGCAAATGCTCAAGTACAATGTAGGATTTTGGAAGCTGGAATTTGAAAGAATTCTACATGAGAAAAGTGACATTTCACGCAGGTGTAGTTTTATGAATTCTCACCATTCAAACGGAAATTCAGAATTCTTAGGGGACAACAACTGTCATTGTTGTCATGAATTCCTGACATGGGGAATTGTTCCTTTTGAAAGTTTCCAAAAATTCATCCCTATGGCATGGCTTTTTTGGCTTTGTAGAATTCCTTAGATTTTCCAAATTCCGGCTTTCAAAATGCTTAGGGCCTGCCTGTTTGTTTACTGGAACTCTGATAATTCATGTCTGGGGTGGGACACATTTGAATTCCCCATATATGCCCAAGTGGATTCACAAATTGTCAAAGGGTAAGCCAAAAAAGCATTTTGAAAGTTGAAAATCAGAGGATTATTTAAGCCAAAAAACCCAATCTATTGGTTAGGATATTTGAATACTTACAAAATAAACATGGAATTTCAAAAGCTTGGGGGACAGCTTTCTCCATGCTATTAGAAATCCCTAACACAATGATATCTAATCCTTGCAAAAGAGCGCCACCTTAGGGGGGTACTAGAGCTTTACGAATCCAGCTGGAAGACAGCTTTTGGGATATTTTAGTACCCTCCAGACAAGAATTTTAAGATATCTTCTAATCAAACAGGCCCGTAGGTGCACAATAACTGAATATATCTAAATTCATGCTCAAATGGGCTCCAACAAAGGATTATAAAAGAAGCGATAAATGAAGGATATAATGTTGTGATGTATATGGGATCTTGGCTTAGAAGTTGAATTACTAGGGTGATGGGTACTAGTTTCCCATCTCTTTATTCATTTTTCATTGAAGGGGAGAGATTATGTGATGGTCATTTTTGCATATTGATTGATCCTTTTTTCTTTTTTTTCTAACCACTTATAGAAATAACTAGGCTTGGGCTTCCTAGGAATTCAGTTACATGAAACAAGCACACCCTTACTGATCAAAGGCTGGGAGGAACAATGAAAACTGATGAGGGAGATCTCTTCTCGGTGCTCTTAAGCCTGGTGGTTGTTGACGATCCTAGCGGGGCCGAGCTTTTGGCTTTAAAAGAACAGATTAAGGTCCATTCAAGGCAGACTTTAGAAATTCCTTGGCTTGAACACTGAGGAGATTAGTAGAGATCTTGTTAATTAGATCCTGGTTCAGTGCTCTTAAGCCTGGTGGGTGTTTACAATCCTAGCAGGGCCGAGCTTCTGGCTTTAAAAGAACAGATCAAGGTCCATTCGAGGCAGACTTTAGAAATTCCTTGGCTTGAACACCGAGGAGATCAGTAGAGATCTTGTTAAGTAGATCCTGGTACTTTTACCAACATGGGTCTGGTTTGCACATATGCATGGAGAGTTGAATGACGAAGCAGATTCACTTGTACAGAAGAAGGTTTTATCTGAATTTGAGTGTTGAAAAACTCAAAATCTTTGCAATTGTCACAGTAAAAAGTTTTTATTTTATTTTCTTACTAATGTTTTTCCTGTAATTATGTGACTGTTTTCATTCGTTTAAAAGAATACAGTTTATTGGTTCTCAAAGGGAGAAATGGTTTTCAATCTTTCTGTTCCATATTTTTTTCCCCTTTCTTTGGCTAGATGGATGAGTGGTACTGTATTCTTGTGATAACCTGCACGGCCAGAGATTGATTCCTAGGCCGCTATGTTAGATGAGACGCTCAAAACCACTGGAGTGTCTCGTGTTTATTCATTCCATTCTATTTCATTCCAGCAAAATGAAGTAATAAAGGGAATGCTTGTTGCCTGGGAAGGTGTTAATGATGTGTTTTTGTACACTAAAGTTAGCGTAATATTTGCCAGACTGGCAGTCTAAACCCTTCTGGTAGAAGTATTTTAACCATTTGTGGGTGATATTACTAGATGCTATAAAACTATTTTTTTCTTTATCCATGTTAGCAGGTTTTAAATAAGTTATTATATGGGCAATAGTCAATAGTGTCCCTACCCATGACCAACTAGAATTATTGGTGCTCCCAGATCTGAGATGGTGAATATGTTGGGTTGTTAAAGATGCAAAGCATCCTATTCTTTATGAATGAAAAGATATGATCTTCCGACCACTTCCCTCTTTCTTCTTTATATATATTCACAACTTCAACATCCTAATAAAAAAACTTGCCCTCTAACACGACTGACCGGAATGTCAAGGTTATTTAATTATTCTAATATCCAAAGTATACCACTAAAAAAAGAAAAAAAAAAGTTAGTGTTACATGTTGAACATATTAGCATGTTTGTCAAAATTGCCATTTTCACGAGTAAATGAGTATATCCAACGGTTTTAGATGTGTTTGGATGTTTTGGACATTCTTTTAAAATTTCTCAAAACTTGCGAAGAGTAGAGATATGAAAATAAAGGTCCTAACATTTGCTATTAAGGTAAGAATGTTAAACAGCTTGAATCATGAATTAGGGGTCTATAGAAGTGTAGAAAGTAAGAACAATAGGTAAGCCCTGCAGATGAGTTTCAACGGTGCCATATGTAGACATTTCTCTCTAGAATAAACTTTGGGTTAATGACCAATTTATATTCATGAGCCCCAAGAGGTTTCAAAAACAGATTTAGTTATGACTACATCATAAATTTCATCCATTTACATCCCTATTAATGACAGGATATAAAGTTATCTTGGGAAGCATTAGCAATGTGCAATCCATGTACGTGAATATATTCTTATACAATTTCATATTGAAATGGGCCCCACAAAGCGGAGTGCCTGCAATTGTATTCTCGACAGCTGAGCTGATCTTGACCATTTTCATCCAATCCTAATCCTCTACAACCCTTTCAATTAAAATGTAAACATTGAAGAGCGTAACAGACACCTTATATATTTCTAAACTGCTTGAAGAGGGAACATATTTTTTTACTTTTTTTTCACTATTTTGAATGAAGGGAAACTATTTTACATGTTCCAATTACAAGAGGAGGATACGGACTACGGAGATTCTAATACCATGGAGATGCTAGTTTGTGGTAAATGATTAATTGCTATGTTTAATGGCTATGAATCTGTCACTTTTGTTTGCAATGGGTAAATGACATGTAAATAAGGCCATTTATAATGACCCTATCAAAGACCTTTAATAAAATTTTCTTTTATGCCGGTGGGACCATGAAGGAGTTGGGGGGCATGAATAATTTGGGGAAAAAACTCATTTTTAATTAAAATTTTAATATTTGATATTGAAGCTGAGAATTTCAAACCATTGGTAATTTTGATTTTTAAGTAGTTTGTGAAAAAGTCTCAACATAAAGATCTTTTCTAAACTTAAACGGTTCAATATTCTTGTACTAATAGTAAATATCAAAATGTTAGATTTTTATCTTGATTTTTTATGGACTTTGAAAATTTATAAAATTATTAAAAATATTTAAATGCATCTAAAATCTTTTTAAGGTATTCATTCATTTACTCATGTAAAAATAGTGATTTAGATCGATAAATATATAACGTATTTCTCGTATGTAATATTTCCATATGTTAATGTCAAATCTCATTTTCATTTGTACGAGACAAACACGCCCAGTGGGTCGAGAGATCAAAAGATCACGTCACACATCCAGCTGACTGCTGACCATTCTTTACTAATACTTTACCAGATAAAAGTAAACTTGGCACTGCTCTCTCTCTCTCTCTCTCTCTCTTTTTGTTGTGTGCGATCGATCAGATATGGCCTATGGTAGTAGTGCAGAAGGGAAGGAAAAGAGCGTTTTAGAGCTAGCAAGAGATGGAGAAGAGCCACCTCACAGCTACGTCTGCAGCGAAGAAGATAGGCCGTTGGATGCATCTTCTCCCACATCTCCCATCCCACAAGTCGATCTTCAGCTCCTTTTCTCATCTGGACCGTCCAAGGAGAGTGAGATGGAGAAGCTTAGATCTACGCTCGACTCTTGGGGCTTCTTTCAGGTTCAATACTCCTCTTTTTTTTACCTTCTAAAACGAACCTGTGTCAGCTTAGATCCTGAAAATTACCTGCGTGTGGCCCACCTTACAGTGATCAAAATCGCTCATATAACACTCAAACCTCTTCATAATCAATCCAACAACGTAGAGAGAGCTCTTTTGCAGTGAACTTTGGGAGGGTGGTGGTTACTTTTTCATATATAGCACAGGTGTCAATCGAAGCTGTTCGTTCGACTAGTACCCCAACCTTTTGGAGACCTGTACCCGAGACATTTTTTGGTGGGTCCACTCAGTGATGGTGTCTGTTCTGTAACTTCTGTTTATGCAACCACGGCAAGGGTGGGTGTTCATGGCGGGGGTAGGGCTGGGCTCAGGCATATCCAGGCCCAGCCTGACTTTAGAAATACAGGCCCATATGCGAGCCAAGTCCGACATGGGCCATAAATGTCAGTCCCAAGCCCATCCATTTTTATTCAATAGGGTCGGGCTGAACCAGGTTTTTTAAAGGGGGGAATCCTCCCCTCAGCTCATGCGCATGGGAGGATTCCCGTCCGCTGCCTAGGTGGGGCCCACTGTTTGGCCCATCCAAATGGACCAAACAGTGGGGCCCCTTGAATAGCACATGTCCACCAAAACTTGGCCCCATTCGATTAAATTGGACCGTTGGATCGTATGACACACATATAAATATATATATACACCATTAAAATCTTGTGGCCCAGATGGAGATGATAGAAATTAAGGATTGGACTGATTTTTTTTGTAGAGAGGAGGGCCCCTGTGTGTGCTTCAAATCCCCCCCATCCCCATGCCTAGGTGGGTCCCTATGTGGGCCCCACGCCCTTGAGTGCACGGGCTTATCGTGCACATGAGCTGAGGAGAGGAGGCCCCTTTTAAAGGTGTACAAACTTTTTGGACAAATTATCACTAAATTACAAGCACTTATTATTCGGGCCGAGCCGAGTCGGGCGTTGAGCTTTCTATCACTTAATCTAAGCCTGGCCCAGATTATATATTCAGCCTACCTAAAGTGGGCCGGACTTGGACCCAACTGGCCCAACCACAAGGTGGTACCAAAGAAATTTCTCTTCCATCTCATTTTCATGGGAGAAAAACACATGCGTAATTTATTTGGCCGGCAACCTAGGGGATGGAAAATGAGATTGGATGCACAATTTAAGGCCATTTATAAAATAAATGAGTACAAAAATGTATTTGTTTTGACCATCATTATCATCAACAAAATTCAAATCCTTGTTCTAATGATGTTGGGGTTGACTACATGAATTTTATTTCTTCATTCCGATCTATCCCGAGCCACATTATTAAATAAGATTGCATTTTTTTAAATCCATTTTACTACATCTGTCTATTTCCACTTCAGTCTATCCCCTCTCCTTGGTGGGCCAAATCCTGGATAGTCAAGAGTCTCCTCAACTTTTCTTTATATCCATCACCCCCTCAACTCTTAGTATTATACTCTTCGGGTTTTGAACATATTTTAATATTAATTCCTATGAATTCAATTCCATGCAATGAAAGAGCCCCAAAACGTTTAGAAATTTGCAAAACCTCCAAATGCGTTGTGTTTGTGCTTCATAGTCTTGGTCACATTGTTTCACAAAATAAGATTTTGGATTGTCAGGCAATCAATCATAGCATTTCAAGTTCTTTGTTAGAAAAGGTAATTAGTGTTGGAAGAGAGTTCTTCCATCTTTCAAAGGAAGAAAGACAAAAGTTCTCCAAACGAGCGTATGGAAAAGAAGAGGATGGTTTGGAAACCATTCCACAAAATGTTCCACAAGACCAAATTCTTGACTGGAATGATCAACTGTATCTCCAAGTGATTCCGGAAGATGCGAGGAAGCTTGACGATTGGCCAGAAAATCCCAACTCTTTCAGGTATCCCATATATTTTTCTTTTCCATGTATATTTTGAAGTTTGAAGGCTGAGATGAGACATAACTTGTTATACAGTCTGTTAGAGAAAGCCTTTACTTGTTATGTTGGTTATCATCATCATTATCATTATAATTTGCTGTAGCCATAACCCTTCTAACAAGGGATGGAAGAGTGCTAAGTTTCTCAAAACAGAATCAAGATTTGGGCTGGATTTTACTGATAACTGCTCATCTGACCAAAATTCATCCTCTTTCTGGACTTCAGACTGACAATAGCAGAGGCAATTTGCTTATGGGGTGTGAAATTTAGTCACATTAATGGATAGTGATAAGTTTCAATTGCCATTGGTTGTTGCCTTAATGGATAAATTTTTTTTATGGGGAAGGAGAACTCAGTCTATGTCCTGCCCTAATGCATTGTGATTTGTGAAGCATATGCCTAAAATAAAGCAAAATTTGGCTGTGAACCAGGCCGCTAAAACTGGCTTTGGAGCCCACCTTGGTTCATCCAAGACTGTTTCACTTTGGAGCCTTAAACAGATGGTTATGACCCCACCCCCTTTCCCCTCCCTACCAACCCCCACTCATTGGCATGAATCGAGGTGGATCCCATATTCAAGATTGCAACTTTTGAAGTTACTAAACTTGTTCTTAATCCATCTTCCTCATTTACCATGCTGCGGCTTTTTGGACATGATATGACATCTCATCCCGACATTTATTCCTTATTTCTCCTAGAGAATTCTAAAATTCTAGCCACCTAAAAGGTCTCAAATGGCCTTTGTAATTCCTAATTCCAGTCCCTTTGCTTTACGGTGGAATTTCTGGATGCTCAAGTACAAAAGAGCATTAAGGAGTTCCACTATGCTGGAGAATTTCAAAATTCTCTAGTCAGGAATTTCAATAAAGAAACAGGCCTTTAAGGACCTGTACTGCACCCAAAAACAGTTTGCAGTTGAAATTTCTCATTAAAAGAGCCCATGCTATACTTGCACTAGAAATGCGAAACATTACACATCCACAACCCTATTGAAAATCCATTTTGCTTGAGAAATTTATTAATATGTTAAAACTGCACAACTATAGGGATATCCTCCATGAATATACTATGGCAATTAATGATGTAATCCATCTAGTCCTTCGGGCCATGGCGAATTTGGTGGGTTTGGAGGAGGACTATTTTGAGAGGCAATTTGGTGACAAGGCTACAGTACATGCAAGGTTCAACTACTACCCACCCTGTTCAAGACCGGATCTTGTTCTTGGCATCAAAAGCCATTCAGATGGAAGTGGAATCACTATTCTTCTGCCGGACCCAGGTGTGGATGGTCTTGAGGTCCTCAAAGACAATCAATGGTTCAGGATTCGCCCCATTCGTCATGCCCTTCTCATCAACGTAGGCGATCAGATAGAGGTAATTCCTTACTTCGAACAAATCTAGTGTTCATTATCTACTTAAATGAAAATATCTTGTCAATGGAAGTCATTCTTTATACTCTGGTTGTAATCAGATGGTGGGATCAACCATGTTTTGCTGTGACTAAAATCCCATTGTCGTAGGCCATCAGACGGTGGCAATTCATTGATGTGGACTCATCTAGTGTTCAGATTCTGGTTTAATGAAAATATGTTGTGAAATGGAAACCATTCTATGCACTCTGGTGGCAATTGGATGAAGAGAATAAACATGTTTTGGCTTCACTGTCTTTTGGGATTAATCCCATCAGTGTAGGCTATCAGATAGAGGCTTTTTTTGTACACAGTAGTTTTCCACTGCGTTTTTATTTCCACAGTGATTTCATTTTCTGTTGATGAAGTCTGGAGACTTCAATTTATATTGATGGTTGGGAGAACTTTCCAACGGTGAAATGTGTTTCTACGTCATGAAAGACCGTAGAGAATGGTTTTCTACCTCTTGGATCCAAATCTGTTTTCCACAAAGAATTGAGGAAAACTCTTTTCAACTCGGAAAATAAAAACCACGAAATTTATTAATATTGAACAAATGGAAAATCGTTCTCCCTCAGAAACCATTTTCTTGCTCCGCACAAACATATCCGTAATCTAGACTGATATAATGTTAATTGTCTGCTTAAAATGTGTTGTAAAATGAATACCACTCTGTGTATTTGGCCAGTCCTCAAATGGTAAGATTAACCATGTTTTGGCCTCGTGAAAATTGATGTCCTTATCCTACACCAGATGCCACACATCCATGTTTGGTAATTTGGTTGGTTGATGAGGTGAATCTGCCCAACTAGCAACCCTCTCTCTTCTAAAAACAGGAATATAATAGCATGCATATTAGCCGCATCGAGTACCTTAATTGTAGTTTGAGTCTTTTATCTTGTATTAAATGGGGTTCTTTGTCCTTTTTTAAAAAATTGAAAATCCTACTTTAACTTCAAAAAAAAAAAAAAAAAAAATCGATTGAATTGTCTAACAGGTAGGTGTTTGCAGATTATGAGTAATGGAATTTTCAAGAGCCCCGTCCATCGGGCGGTGACGAACTCAGAAAAGGAGAGGATCTCTTTGGCCATATTTTTGGCAGCTGAAGTGGATAAAGAGATTGGACCAGCGAACAGTCTGGTCAATACAAGCTGGCCGAGGTTGTACAAGAATATAAAGGTGAAAGACTATCTTGACATGTTCTTACTTAACTTCCTGGAAGGGAAGAGATCAATTGATTTCGTCAAAGTATAGCTTTTCGAAGCTCTGTTTCCATGTTGTAGTTTCCTTGGGAAGTTGGTAGCTTTAGCTGATGGCTAATGAATACTACAGGAATTTTAAGATTTTCAGATGTTATTGTGTGTTTGAACCTTTCAGCAAAAATAACTGTTGTAGGAACTACTAATCGCTTTCAAACATCTTATATCGAATACATGTGTCCTTTTTAATGTTTCTATTGTTTGTAATCATCTTCTTCAAAATAATCCATGTGATGTAATTTTAGTGTACTATCAACTAAATTATGTGCCTGTTTGGATCTTTGTTACACCAGTGTATGGATGACATGAGTCATCTGCGGGAAACTGAGTTGTGAGGACCCAATCAAAAGCCGAAGACAAAGAAGGTTTTCTTGGTTTATGTTAACCATCCCCAGGGTTTCCTTGAATGTGTCATACTAGTGAAAATGATGGTTCTCACAAAACTTTCCAAATGATTATAAATCCAAACATAATAGAATCATGGTTTGTCCAAAAATTCACTCTCCAGCTCAGATTTCAAAGATGAACAAAACAACAATGTCCTTGATGTGCCTTCATTTTCCAGGCCAAGAAGAAAATGATCAGTTAGTTAATGGCGCCGTGTTTTAAAATTCAACTAGACTAGACTATTGTGAGTTAATAGGCAATTGTTTTTATTACAGAACACGTCAAACACTCCAAATCAACTAGACAAAGCTAAGACAATGATAACTGATAATGCAACAGGTGTGAGCTGGGTTGTAAATGCCCATGGAGTGAATAAGCAAACCAGATCATAGCCGTCCAGTCCAATCTGTCTCCCGAGAGAATATGATCAACAGTAGAAAACCAGTGTCAGGAAGTACATAAAACAAATAAAAAAGGTCATTAATTTCATGTAATTTTTGTATTCATGCATCCACGCTTGAGTTTATTAAATAAACAATCTATAGTCAAATTAAACCATAGAACCAACTATAGATATAACTTAGTTGATGCTTGTGGAGAAGACTTTATAACTGAATTGAAGGCAGGATCAGAAATTGTATTGTATAATTTAAGAACTTGGACTTTTCTTTGGGTTTTTTTTTTTTTCCTTTTTTAGCACAAGTCAACAGAATATCAATATTTTTCATGCGTGGTTCTCAATAGGTTGTCATATAAGAGATTTTTGTACCACAATTATTATCTCATAGGATTATACTTTTGAGGGCCTTTTGAATTTTGGCCAATTTTTCCCACATCCAAACTGGCCCTGAGTTTTCCAAGCTTTTGACTAATTTTTCATAATTCAATCAAGTAACGCGCTCCATCAACTCATGCTTGAATACTAGCATTGGAATGATCCAGTGGTTTTGACAGATAGATTTGATTTTATGAAGTAGGTCAAGAGTGGAGGATTGAGAGGTAGGAATTTGTAAAAGAGCTTGTTTTTTTATGAGAATTTCCGACTGGAACTTGTGAGTTTGGGAATTCAAAGGTAGTGATGTAATGGCTATCTCCTAGAATTTTTGGATGTTGTACTTATTTAGGTATAATTTTGAATTCCTGTCACCTCAGAAGTCAAAAATACCATTTAGAATTCTCAAAATTCCAACTTACTTAGCATCTTGGGTGCTCGAGTGGAGAAGAGAATTCAAAAACACCAATTAGGGGACAACTTTTATGGAATTTATAAATTCTCGAGACAAGAATTCTTGGAGTTCCAATAAAAAATTACAATAGAAATGATTGCCTGGTAAGTTAAATTCGACCTCATCCATATTTGTCCATCCCTCCAATACACTCTTCACATGGAAGTTCAGTTTTGTGAAATACATGAAGCAAATGACCTAATGATGCAAGATTCATTAAGCAAATGGTCTAAAGATCATATCAATGACTTCATATTGGTCGTCCTTTCAATCAGCCTCATCCCAAGTACCACTCAATTACTCTTCATAAAAAATTTGCTTTTAGTGCTGAGTGTTTCTTTTATGGAAAATATGCAATTTTTCAACTTCATGCTAAATTTCAAGCCAATAAAAAAGATTATATCCATCAAATCAAGAGCATGTAAGATACTCGATGGAACTGATTTATCTAATAAGAATCATGCACATCAAACAAATCTAAATAGATACGCAATCCATGTGTAGCTCTTCTTATCCAATCTCGCAATGAAAGTGGGCTTCAAAAACTGGAGTACCTTGCAATTTGCAATTGTACTCTTAACAGCTGAGCTGATTTTGAGAACAACGGGTTACATGACCAGCCCAGCCTCTCACCCAAATGACTATAGATCGATTTCCGATTTACTTCTGAGTCCTAACTCCTTGCGTGTACCCACTCACTCCTCACATGTGCATGTAGGTACTCTCGTCGGTTTTATTCTCATCCCCAAAGAAAAGGAGAAAAAGACCCTCTATAGCTTACACATTTTGATCATGATGGGGTTATAACCTACCACATAAAGAGACATTACGGGCCTATTTCTTTGCTAAATTTTCTGAAAAAAAAATTATAATATTGAGGGTTTTGGATATGTTGTGCCATCTTGTCCATATGCATTTGCAAATGCTAATTCTTTTTACAAGAATTTCAAAATCTTAGCCACCTAAATGATTTCAAATGTCCTACCACAATTTTGAAATTCCAACCCTTTGCTCTTTTTTGCCTTCTTGAATGCTCTAAATATACCGAGAGTTCTCTTAAAAAAAAAGTATAAACCTATAGTTTAGAAATTCCACTATACTGGGGCATTCACAAATTCTATGGACAGTAAATAAATAGACACTATGAGTATTTTTATATATAGGAATATAAATGTAAGGACCCCACTTTATCTCTCATAGGAAGGTAAGAGATACTCTCATAGCTGCATCTCTCACATATATATATGGGAAGTATTCAAGTGCATCCATCCCTCACCATTTTTGGTGAGGGACACCCCCTTTTGGAAAGTATCTAAGTACAAATAGGGGAGTCCTATGTACTTACACTCCCCTTTTTGTACTTACACTTTCCAAAGGGGGTATCCCTCACGGATGTACTTGAATACTTATTTCAGCTTACCTTATCTTAAGCTTCAGCTTAGGAGAGCTGGCATGAGCTGGCCCCTCTATATAATATATATATATGGGCCAGCTCTCCTAAGCTGAAGCTTAAGATAAGGTAAGCTGAAGTAAGCTTAATTGTGTGGTGGGGCCCACAAAAAGTTTAATGGTCAACGATCTATTCGGATTGGTACATAGTCGATTCAACGGTCTAATAAATTCAGATTTGACCAAAAGTTGGTGGGCTTGTGCAATTTAAGGGGGTCGTGTGTTTGGTCCATTTGGATGGATCAAGGATGGGCCCTAGAAGCGTTAGCTTACGGAATCATATCATAAGCTTAAGCTTAGGAGAGCCTTGCTCTATATATATATATATATATATATATACTTGTGGTTTATGATGGGGACAGCCTATTGGGCCCACAGTGAGACCGCACTGGTCAGATCTTGTGAATGGGTAGATGGCTAGATCCACATCCTTCTGCTACAAGTGGACCCCACAAACAATTTTTCATGTCCTTGTCCTATTGAAGTTACAGTGGATCCAGATCAAAAGCCCACGTCACACACGCCTCATGCAGGAGAAAAAGTAAAGCTTGGCCCGGGGACTTTTTGTCTGTCTATCTCTTCTTCGTTGTGTGCGAATTAAGATCGATCAGATATGGCTTATGGTAGTAGTGCAGAAGAGGAGGAAACGAGCGTTTTGGAGCTAGCTAGAGATGGAGGTGAACCACCTCACAGCTACGTCCGCAGAGAAGAAGATAGACCGTTGGATGCATCTCCTCCAACATCTCCCATCCCACCCGTCGATCTTCAGCTCCTTTTCTCATCTGGACCGTCCAAGGAGAGTGAGATGGAGAAGCTTCGATCCACGCTCGACTCTTGGGGCTTCTTTCAGGTTCAATACTCCACTTTTTTTTTCCATATAAAACGAACCCATGTCAGCTAGATCCTGAATTACCTGTGTGTGGCCCACCATACTGTGATCAAAATTCACTCATATAATACTCACAGCTCTTCATAATCGAAATTCTGTTTTAGAGTGAAATTTGGGAGAGTGGGTCATTTCTCTTCAGTATTACTTTGTTCGAACATATTTTATATGGAATTTGCAAACCTCCAAATATATGCATGGTGTTTGTGATAATTCATAGTCTTTGATCACATTGTTTCACAAAAAAAAAAAAAAAAAATTTGGAATTTCAGGCAATCAATCATGGGATTTCAAGTTCTTTGTTAGAGAAGATAATTAGTGTTGGAAGAGAGTTCTTCTATCTTTCAAAGGAAGAGAGACAGAAGTTCTCCAAACAAGCATATGGAAAAGATGAGGATGGTTTGGAAACCATTCCACAAAATGTTCCAAAAGACCGAATTCTTGAGTGGAATGACCATCTGTATCTCCAAGTGATTCCGGAACATGCGAGGAAGATCGACCGTTGGCCAGACAATCCAACCTCTTTCAGGTATCCCACATTTAGCTCTCTTTTTTTGTTTCTCCTGTTTATTTTGATGTTTGAAGGCTGAGATGGCACATAACTTATTTTATATATTATATTATAGAACAATTTTGCATTCGTCCAAAAATTAAGATTGATGGGACAAGACTTAGATGATTTAAATGATGACAATGAAGAGAGATGTTGGCACCTATAACATGATATCAACCCCAAGTACCCAATTGCATGCCCTTTACGTTGACTTGGTCATTGGATTCTCCATCTTGAATATAAATCATATTCTCTTTTACGTACATTTTGAATTTATATCATATTCTTTCTAAGATAAGTTTCCTAAGTAGTTGATTAATTCTCTCTAAAGATAAAGTTTTCTAAGAGCATGTTTGGTGCGGTGAGGAACTCACAATTTTGAGGATTTTGCCCAGGAGCAGGGGTTCCTTTCTAAGGATTTCACATTATTGTTGGTGGATAATCATTGCATATAATTGAGAAAAAGTGATTTCGGTGCAAAATGAAGATATTCAAATCTTATGTGGGGAGGCCTGGTCTGAAACTCATAAAAAATGATGATTTATGTTTGTTGTCAAACATAAGTCTTAAGAACTTTCTAAAAATGGGTAATATTTTCCGCAAGGATTTAATTGCCAAACTTGACCTAAAAGAACTCAACCTCTCTTTTTGGAAGGGAAAACCATGTTATATAAGGGGAAGGGTAGTTCCTTTTACTCACATCCAAAGCCCATCCTCTCGAGAAAGAGAGGAAAGAGGAGAAATAATTGGAAACCAAGGAAACCATTAATCTTAGATTGATCCGAACCATCCGTCTTTTAGTTCTATGATCAGAGTGTTTATCTTAGCCCTTGGATTGTGAGTGAACTAGAGGAAGTTGATCTCTAGTAAGCGATCTCCGATCTCCATGATGATTGCTTGATCCTATCTGATATGCAGTTTATCTTCATGTTTGTAGCGGCCGATTCATCTCCACTCAAAGCTTCCACAACGCCAAAGGCTAGAGAAAGAAACCTTTTTTTCTTTTTTTCTTTTTTTAGAGGGAGAGAGAAACTTGTCACTAAAGTAAATGTCAAAACAAATACTCATCCATTGTGACAATGGGCATTGACTCAACAAATGATATAACACATTCACAATATGAAACTATCAAGTAATCCCAGCTATTTCATTTGTAATGAGGTGGGACTCCCTTGAAGATCCATAAAGAGCCGTTCTACACAGCCCGGGCACAAATCTCGGGCCGTGTAGACTTTTACATCCATAAAAGCTGGTAGTATGTGTGTATTGAATGGTAACATGACTCAAAACCACAATCTTAGGTAGCGTTTGGTTCGCTGGAATGGTTGTAGGCGAGAATGGAATGGAGACCGGAATAAGTGTGGAATGGAATGAGGCAGGAATAGGCATTTCCATTCCAGCGTTTGGTACGCTGAGGAATCAAACTAGTTGATTCCTGTTCCTACGTTTGGTACGCTGTAATGAGTCCTGGAATGGAATAAAATTTACATAAGATTGACCAAAATACCCTTTTTAAATTTTTATCTTTGGCTCAGTCAATGTATAGATTATATTATTATTAAATAGATGGGGCCCACACAAGCTCTTCTATTTTATAATCTTATAATAATAGTAATAATGTATAGATTATATTATTATTATATAGGTGGGGCCCACACAAGCTCTTCTATTTTATAATCTTATAATAATAATAATAATAATGTATAGATTATACTATTATTATATAGATGGGGCCCACACACGCTCTTCTATTTTATAATCATATAATAATAATAATAATAATATAGATTATATTATTATTATATATGTGGGGCCCACACAAGTTCTTCTATTTTATAATCTTATAACAATAATAATAATGTATATATTATATTATTATTATATAAGTGGGGCCCACACAAGTTCTTCTATTTTATTATCTTATAATAATAATAATAATAATATATTATATTATTATATAAGTGTGGCCCACACAAGTTCTTCTATTTATATCTTATAATAATAATAATATATATTATATTATTATTATATAGGTGGGGCCCACACAAGTTCTTCTATTTTATAATCTTATAACAATAATAATATATAGATTATATTATTATTATATAAGTGGGGCCCACACAAGTTCTTCTATTTTATTATCTTATAATAATATATATTATATTATTATATAGGTGGGGCCCACACAAGTTCTTCTATTTTATAATCTTATAATAATAATAATAATGCATAGTTTATATTATTATTATATAGGTGGGGCCCACACATGTTTATCTCTTTTATAATCTGATAATAATAATAATAATAATAATATATTATATTATTATATAGGTGGGGCCCACACAAGTTCTTCTATTTTATAATCTTATTATTATAATAATAATGTATATATTATATTATTATTATATAGGTGGGGCCCACACAAGTTCTTCTCTTTTATAATCTTATTATTATTATAATAATAATAATGTATAGATTATATCATTATCATATAGGTGGGGCCCACACAAGTTCTTCTCTTTTATAATCCTATAATAATAATTATAATAATAATGTATATATATTATATTATTATTATATTGGTGGGGCCCACACAAGTTCTTTCTCTTTTATAATCTTATTGTTATAATAATATGTATAGATGTGAAAAAGGGTATTTTTGTCTCAACAAAAAGTTGAAAGGAATGGAATGGCCATTCCTTCCCATCCTGAATGGAATGGGCATTCCTCTCCATAAGGGAATGAGATTAAGGAGGTAATGGTCATTACGCCACTTTTTTGCAAACCAAACGCTGTAATGACCATTCCGTTGGAATCACCATTCCATTCCGACCTTCATTGCAGCGAACCAAACACTACCTTAGGGTTGTACAAATGTGCACCTTCCAACTATTATCACAATCTTAGGGTTGTGATAACAATCTTAGTGTTGTTATTTTCTCTAGCCATGACCTCTCTAACTAGGTTTGGAAGAGTGCTAAGTTTCTCAAAATAGAATCAGGATTTTGGCTGGGTTTTATTGATTACTGCCCATCTGACCAAAACTCATCCTCTTTCTGGAAATCAGACTGGCACATGGTCGCTGAGGCACTTTGCATTTGGGGCGTGATATTCAGTGCCATTGAAAGGTCTAATCTTGTATTAGATGATAAGTCAGTACCCCACTCCCTTCCTCTCCCCACCAATCTCAACTAATTGGCATGACCTGTCACGTCCCCATATTAACAACAGGGTTAATGTGAGATTAAGAGTCAAATTAGAAACATACAAACCTGATTAAACAATAATTTGACCATCAATCATAATCCACAGGATCGAAGTCCGTGGTGAGGTGGTAAAATCGTTCATTTATAACATTAATAGAAGTATTGTACATCATCAGAGTAAACATGTATAAACTTAAGATTAAAGTTCACAATTTACTACAAAAGTTTATTTACAAAGGTTCTATACACAATTTATCAAAAGAACAAAAGTCCATAACTAGGAGTGAGGTTCTCATGCGCGGTCAAGATGATTCAATAGACATCATCTGCGCACCATTCGTGCTCATCAGACTGATCTGTCTGAAACGTCTCCTCCTCCTCTGGGGCAATGGTGGGTTCGGTACCTGTTTATCAAGCATAGTACCATCAACCAAAAGAGCTGGCAGGTAGACATACATAGTTTGAAACAAATATGTATTGAAAAGCAATTAAAATCAAAAGCTCTCAATTTCAAATCAAATCAAATTTCATAAGTTCCAAAGAAATCATAATTTCATATCATAAAATACACGACTTTTGCTTTTACCATGACAATATGCCATGGCACTTCGGGTCCTTGCCCTGTCCATAATTTCTTTTATCCACCAGATTTCCCGGGTATCTAACCCTATCCATAAAGTTCTTTTCTAGATTTTTTCAAGAATTCTGTAACCCTATTCATAATTTCTTTTTACGGTGATCAACCGTTTCAAATTTTCACGGGAATCTGACCCTCTTCATATCGATCTGTGCAGTCATCATAATTCATATGTGGATTTAGCTTAGTGGTGTTCATTCATATAAATAGAAATACATACTTTAAAATAAATAAAAAGAGAAATAAAATTCCCATTTAAACCTTTGATAAGTCCTCTAATATGGTATCAAAGGGTAGCATAAAGGTCATAGAAATCCTATGGAAAGACCCAATTTTTCCCCAAAAAAAATAGGTCAATGCACTGCCAGAACTCGGTTAACTTACTTCATGAAGTCAGTTAACCGACCTCTCCCTGAAACTTCAATATGAAGCTCTATCGAGCTTCAGTTACAGGGAAATTCCCCTTTCCTTCACCTGCACCTAGAGATGTCAAGTGGCCCGTGCCGGCCCGGCCCGCTAGTCAACGGGCCGTGGCACGGCACGGCCCGGTCCACGGCACGGCCCATGACGCGGGCCGTGCTGGGCCGAGCTGCGCAGGCCCGCTGGCCCGTTAGGCACGGCCCGCCAGCCTAGTGGGCCAGCGCTTGTGGCCCGCCAGGCCCGCCAGGATCGGCCCGCCCGGCCCGCTAGGCACGGCCCGCCTGGCCCGCCAAAAAAAATTATTTTTTTATATATTTTTTTTAAATTTATAAAAATCTAATTCTCATCCAACTAACAACCCTAGGCATTTTCTAATAAAAAAAACACTTACATAACTTGGTAATGTATGACTTTAGTGTAAATTAGTCACACTAATAAAGAGGGGCAATGTGTTTTTGGGGAGAAGTAATAAGGGGAATGTTTTGGTGTGACACACTTACCTTTACTAAATTTGCCCCGGCCCCTTGTCTTCAATAATTTTATTTTCTTTAGAGATATTTGAGAATCCCAAATGAAATTCCCAACCTGCATTCATCTATATTCAAGAACCCCTGAGCATTTGAGAAGTTGAGATTCTTTATAGGTTGGAAAGCTCAGGATTAAACACAAGAATATGTTCATAATTCAGTCATTTATGTTCAATATAATCTCGTCACATGTACCTATAACTCCACTCTCGATCACATCACATGAAGCCATATATTTACATTGATATGAACACTAGGAAAAAGAAGTAAAAAATATGTAACCATGATAAAGATAATGAGAATTATTGACTAAGACTAAAAACCCATAACTAAAAAATAAAGAAATTGATGCAAATCTAAATAAAATGAAGTCCAAGGTTGTGGTTTCATGGTGGGTCATTTGGAAGACTTGAGATGATTATTGATAAAAGTAGAAATATTTAACCGCGCTAAGTTCTTGTTTAAAGTATGATAATTCAGCCAAAAAATAGAAATTGAGTTTGCCATCTCAATTGAAATATCCTTAACCATGGCATTTCAATTTGGCTGAAAAATGAGTAGAAAAAAGGACATGATATGTTTTTTTTTTATATTTTAGGTTGTTTGAATGAAAGAGTAAAAAGTTGGATAAAAAAGGTGTTAGCTTCTCATCATTATCTAAAGTGGTTAAGTTCTTAGGTTCACATCCTCATCTAACTAGTTTTAATATTGTTTGAATACATATTAGTATACAAAAGTTAGGTAGTCTAGTGGTTGTGTTTATCTTTCACAACCATTAGGTTGTGAGATCGAGTTCACCCAAACACATTTATTTTTAAAAATCTATACAAATTACGCAGGTCGGGCCAACCCAACCCGCCTATAACTCTATTAGAAAAAAAAAAAAAAAAAGGCACGCCTGGCCCGCGGGCCGGCCCGCTCTAGCCCGCCCCACTGTGGGCCGTGCCGGCCCGGCCCACGGCACGGGTGGGCCAAGATTTTAGCCGGCACGGCCCGTTTGACATGCCTACCTGCACCTATAACAAATATATCATAGGGCCAAGCCCTCTTCATTTGTGCTAGACAACCTCCCCTTCTATCCATTCTATCATTCATTCCATCATATTCATCAATTCATTCTTCCATTTTATGAGACATGTTAGGTTTTTTAGTGTTGGCTAAATCATGGGTTGGACAAAACTCGAGGTCCATTGAGTTGTATTTTCCAATTTTTTAGATATGGACTGTAGTTGAGTCGCCGGAAAGATTTGAATCGAAGAAAATGAAGAAGATGCAAAAACCCGGAAGAGACTAGGGCCAGCCGCTTTAGCGGACCCCTATGTGCTCGAGCGTATGGTCATCCGCTCGAGTGCATGGGTCGGAACTGTTCTACCAGAATTACAAGTGTGATTCTAATTTCGCTCAAACTGCTTGTTTTAGTCCTAATAATCTTAGGCAACCTTAAGCACATCCTAAAGGCTATTTAAAGGACTCATGGGCTATCATATTGAGATACCTCACATAGTCACATGCCTCTCTCATTAATCTGAGTGTGGAAGATTAAATTGAAAGAATCCTTCTCTAGAAAATCAATTAAAGATATTTGCTGAAGAGTGATTCTAGAGAGCAAGTTCTTTTACTTCCTTGGTAGAAGATCATCTTCTTTCGTAGAAGATTTGAGGAGTCAAGCACGGGATTGAGTTTGTTTCAATCAACGGTGTGAAGTCGTTGAAGCGTGAAGCTACACAAAAGGTAACTACACTCCTTAGGTAAGGGATATCTGTGGAGGAATCTGTGAGTTCTTGTAATTGCGAGATTCATAGTGCTTGATTGTTGTTCCACTTCGGATCCGTGGTCTTTCACCCGGTTAGGGTTTTCCACGCTAAATCTAGTGTCCTTATGGCGTGTGCCTTTGTTATTTATTTCCACTGCATAGTTTATTATTTTTGTACACTTTTGGACTGTTGAGTTGACCAATCTAGATATCATTCGCTAAACCTTCAACATAAAAACCCATTTCATCATAAAATCAGTAGCTTACCTGAATTCTAAACTACAAGTTTTACAATAAACAATTGAAATTCCATATTTAATATACATATCAATTTCATAAAGAGCATTTCTACTTGCCTTGCTTTAGGGAAATCTCAATTCACCAAGCCCTACCTTCAAATCTTAAAACCTATGAAATTGAAACAAACCCACCTAATTAATAACTCAAATCAACTAAAAAGAAGCTAATTAACTCATCTTTAAGATTAGAATCAAGAACCCTAACAATTCCTACCCTATTCAAGAATAAACTCTTACTTAGAGGTGGAGAAGTGATGAAATTCCATAAAAATTGTATCAATGGAAAGAGGATGGTCCAAGGAAGATGATGGTGAAGATGATTTGAGAAGATGATGGCTTCTTGGGTGAGTAAATGGCAAGATGTGCCAAGAAGAAAATGAAAAAGAAAGAAGAAAAGAGAGAGAGAGATAGAGAGATGGAGTTCGGTTGATGAATATGAAATGGGTAAAGTAACCCATCGTTGGATATACATGAGTCTAATGGGGAAATTTGCCTTAAAACCCTCTTCTAAACCAAAATCTCTATTTGAGTCGAAATTGAAGTTTGGGTCCCATTTGATGATGATTTAGGATTCAATTCAAGATGATGATGAAGACTAAAGTAAATCAAATTAAAACACCTATCCAATGATACGAAAACCTCACATTTCTAAAAATCATGAAAAACTCCCTCAAACTATTCTAAATTGCACACTAACCCCCTACTATGGTTTAATGAACTCAAATCTCAACGAAACTTTGCACACACGTTTGTAATATTAATTGGGACTTATTTGGCTATTAAACGAACTTAATTGACTAACAATACAATTAACTAGGCTGATTACACACTTAGAGTTTCGGGACTTTACATGACCCAAGGTGGGTTGGGTTTCATGTTCAGCATTGCAACTTTTGAAGTTGCTGAACTGGGTCTAAGTCCATCTTCCTCATTGAAGGACCTGTACTGCATCCAAAAACAGTTTGCAAGTTAAATTTTTTCTCACTAGAATAACCTGTACTACACTTGCAGTAGAAACCCAAAACATTACAAATACACAACCCCATTGAAAACCCAATTTGCATGAGAAATTTATGAATTGGTTACAGCTTCACAACTACAGGGATATCCTGCATGAATATTCTATGAAGATTAACAACGTGATCCATTTAGTCCTTCGAGCCATGGCGAATTTGGTGGGTTTGGAGGAGGACTACTTCGTGAGGCAATTTGGTAACATGGCTACAGTGCATGCGAGGTTCAACTACTACCCACCGTGTTCGAGACCGGATCTTGTTCTTGGCCTCAAAAGCCATACAGATGGAAGTGGAATCACTATTCTTCTGCCCGACCCAGCTGTGGATGGTCTTGAGGTCCTCAAGGACAACCAATGGGTCAAGGTTCACCCCGTTCATCATGCCATTCTCATCAACATAGGTGATCAGATGGAGGTAATTCCTCAGTGTGATTGATTCTAGTGTTCATTATATATTTAAATGAAAAAATGTTGTCAACAGAAGCCATTCATTGTGCTCTGGTGGTAATCAGATGGTGAGATTAACCATGCTTGTTGTAATGGATTCTTTTGATTAATCCTATTGTTGTAGGCAGTCAGATGATAGTAATTCATTGTTATGGACTCATCTAGTGTGCAGATTCTGGTTTTATGAAAATATGTTGTGAAATGGAAACCATTCAATGCACTCTGGTGGCGATTGAATGGTGAGAATAGCCATGTTTTGGCCTCAAAAGACTCTCGTGATTAATCCCGTCAGTGTAGGCAATCAGATAGAGGTATTTCCTTATGGCATGTTTTGTGTGCACAATACCTTTCCACAGCATTTTTATGTCCACTCTGATTATGTGGATGAACAATGACGACTCTTCAGTTCCTGTTGATTGGTATGGGATAACTTTCCCACAGTGAAATGTGTTTCTACCTCACAGAAGACTGCAGAGAATGGTTTTCTACCTCTTGGGTCCAAATCAGTTTGACACAGTATTGAAGGAAATTCTTTCACCTTAATAAATTAAAACCACGAAATTTATAAACATGGAACAACTCTGCAAAAACATATCCCTAATCTGGACTGATATAGTGTTGATCATATGCTTAAAATGCTTTTTAAGATGAATACCACTTGATGTATTTTGGTGGTCCTCAAATTGTAAGATTAACCGCGTTGTAGCCTCATAAATTGATGCCCTTGTCCTACACCGGAGGCCACACATCCATGTTACGTAATTTGGTTGGTTGATAAGTCAAATCTGACCAACTAGCAAACCTCTCCCTTCTTTTTCTTATCAGTGCAAACCTCTCCCTTCTAAAAGCAGGAACATAATAGTAAGCAGATTGTCAGCATTGAGTAAATTGTATAGTCTAGGTCTGTATCTTGTATTATATGGGGTTTTCTCACCCTTTTTTGTTAATAAAAAGCTTACTAAACTCCCCAAAAAAAAAAAAATTTGTGGTTTGATTGAATTGAGTTGTCTGACAGGTATGTGTTTGCAGATAATGAGCAATGGAGTTTTCAAGAGCCCTGTCCATCGGGCAGTGACAAATTCGGAAAGGGAGAGGATTTCTGTGGTCATGTTTTTGGCTGCTGAAGTAAATAAAGAGATTGGACCAGCAGATGGTCTGGTCGATGCAGGCAGGCCAAGGTCGTACAAAGCTATCAAGGTCAAAGACTATCTTGACATGTACTTACTTAACTCCATGACAGGGAAGAGATCAATCGATTTCGTCAAAGTATAGCTTTTCCAGACCTCTATTACCATGTTGTAGTTTGCTTTGGAAGTTGGTAATTTCAGCTGATGAATATAGAATGCTACAGGAATTTTAAGATGAACAGATGTTATTGTGTGGTTGAATGGAACTCCGCAAAAATAACTCCAACAGGAAATGCTAATCACCCTCAAACATCTTATATGAAATACATGTGTCTGTTTTGATCTTTTGTGTAAGTAATTCTCTTCTTCAAAACAATCCGTGTGATGTGATTTTAGCATACTATTATCAACTAAACTAAGCGCCTGTTTGGACCTTCATGGGACCTGCGTTAGTGATTTGGTTTATGCATAAAATAGGGTCCATAAGGTATGGATGACCTAAATTATCTGTAAGTGACAGTTTGCTCTTTCAGTTGCTAAAACTGATTACATGTAAATGGAATTATGTGTAAGTTCTGTCCGGGGCAACTGAGTTGTGAGGACCCAATCAAAGGCCAAAGGCAAAGAGGTTCATGTAAACCATCCCCAAGGTTTCCTTCAATATGTCACATCAGCGAAAATGGTGGTTCTCACAAAAAGTCTCCCAAATGGCAATCCAAGCACATTTTAATCACGGTTTGTCAAAAAGTTCACTCTCCAGATGAGGTTTCAAAGATGAACAAAACAACAATGTCCTTGATGTGCCTTCATTTTCTAGGCCTGGAAAATGCAACTAGTTAGTTCATGCATCTTTTTAAAATGCAACTAGACTAGACTTGTAAGAGTTTAAGTTAATAGGTAATTGTTTTTATTACAGCTAAGGCAATGATTACCATAATAATGCAACAAGTGGCCCCTGTTCTTTTTTTTTTTTACAGGAGCTGTCCCAGTCCTTTGGGCCGGACTAGTCCCTCCGGCTAAGAGGAGAGCCAGGTAAATCTCCTTTGGCCCCAAGGAGAGAGCACCGATGGACTCAACCAAGGGTCGATACCATGACTTCTAGCTCCGGAAAAGGGAAGAACCGTGGTCCTGACCACTTGACCAACACTTCGGGGTTGGGTCCTGTTTTAGCTAGATGCCCATGAGTGAAAAAACAAACCGATCATGGCCGTCCAATCTGTTAAACCAGTAGAAAACCAGTGTGACCAAGTACATTAATCAAACAAAAATGATCATTAATTTGGTGTAATTTTTGTAACCTTGCCATCCACGCTTGAGCCTAATAAATAAACAATCTTAGTCAAATTAAACTGTAGAGCCAAGTGGTTGGAGAAGACTTTATACCTGAATAGAAAGCAAGTGATCACCAAATTGTAATATATGATTTAAGAACTTGGGCTTTTCTTTGTTTTTTTTAGCACAAGTCAACAAAATATCATTCTTTTTCATGAATGGTACTCAACAGAACATCATAGAAGAGAATTTTGTACCACAATTAATATTCATGGGATTATACTTTTGAGGGTCCCTTTGAACTGTAAGCAATTTTTTCCACATTCAAACTGGCCCTGAGAGTTTTCCATGCTCTTGACTGGTTCATAATTTTATCAAGTATCACACTCCATCAACACATGCTTGAATACTGGCTTTGGAAAGATCCAGTGGTTTTTACAAGATTTGATTTTATAAAGTAGGTCAAGAGTGAATGATTGAAGAGATGGGACGAGTCTACAAGAGTACTCAAGAAATAAATTTTCTTACGGTAGAAGTGATTGCCTTCTAAGTTACGTTCTAATATGTGACCCCTTCCATACTTCTCCAACCCTTAAATACCCTCTTCAATTCAGAGTTCAGTTTTATGAAATACATTAAGCAAATGGGCTAAAAATCATTTCAATGACTTCATATTGGTTGCCCTTCAATCAACCCTATCCAGGTACCACTCAATTACTTCTCATAATAAAAAAAAATGTTGTAAGGGTGTGTGGTGTGTGTAACATCAATTTCCTTATATTTAGTGCGGTGTGTTTCTTATATGGAAAGTATCGGTCACAGACATGGGTGTGTGAGTAGAGTGCATTAGTTCAAATCCCCATAGCAAAAGATGGCAAAATGTAGAGTTTTTTTTTCTTTCTTTCTTTCTTTCTTTTTTTTTTTTTGGTAATCTGCAAAATGTAGAGTTAGAGACATCAACCACACCAAAAGGGAAAATCCGCAGAACTTCCAATTTATGTAACATCTGGACCCTCTGCAAATTCAAGACAGCTAAATGGTCATCAAGCTACACTATCCAATGATGGATAAAATAAGTAAAATTACTTGCATGCAGTTTAATTTCTTGAATCCCCTTTGAGTAAATTGTCTTCTTCGCACACCGTATGCTCACTGATTTTCTTCTTCTTACTCTTTTGCTAGACCATATAAACACTGATCACTACGGGTACACAAGTTATAAAAGGACCAAGTTTTGCTTTTTAAAAAGCACACGCTAGCTTGTAAGTTTCCTCATCACTCTTTAATCTAAAATGCCACTTCCAACTACTTCATGACTTCCCTATTTTCTCAATAGAATCTTGTACTTGCAATACTTCTTCCAATCGTTATTCTTGATCTCATGCTCCTCTCAGACATAAACTACTCTTTCCTGTTAGCTCAAAACATCCAGCTTGGTATGTACTCAAAAATCACAATGTACTCTACCCTATTGAATCTATAGAAATCATTAATAATGTAACGATAGCCATCTGAACATTGGGGGGGACATTAGAAAGGGTGCAATAGGAGGTAAATTTGCTAGAAGCATGTAAAAGGAATGCGACTAGCAACCAAGTTTCCACATCTACTTGGAATAAAATTGCCCGGATGTGAGTTTTGTCTTTTCATCCGTCCGCCCATTCAAGAATGTGGGTTTTGTCTTTTCATCCATCCACCTATTCAAGAATGCCATTCCAGGAATGATACAACTTCAGAAAAAAATAGCACACAAATCCAACTAGGGGCTTCTGTACAAGAGAAATGAATTGTCGAATTACCATCTCATATGCCTAAATGCTCCCCACTTGAATCCTCGGAACTCAGCTGCCCTACACTCGGTTTACCTGAAAATATAATTACCTGAAACTCTACCATAACAGGTTATGGCTGAGACCAAAGGGGTCACTGGAAAAATGAGCCCACAGGTCTTCACAATCGGAAGCTTTACTGTGGTTCCTCTTGCTACCACCATCCCTTCTAAATTTTATACCAATCAAAGAAATGAAAACATGAGGAATCAACATTAACTGAAAAGCTAAACGCCATTCCGTAAATAGAGGCAATGTGATAAAGATAACATAACATTCATTACAGCATAGATATTATCCTAACCTATTTCAGAACCGACCTTCACCGTTCCCCCTCCTAGCTCAAGCCTACCAAGCCTACCAAAGAGAAAATAAAGAGCTAAGGATAAATCACTTCCTCTTCTTGGCAGGTGGCTGATGAATTTCTTCGTCCTCATCTTCCTCATCCTCCTCCTCTTCCTCATCTTCCCCATCATCGTCGTCGTCATCGTCGTCGTCATCATCGTCGTCGTCGTCCTCATCATCACTTCCCCCTTCACCATTTGCCTCAACATCATCTGGATCATCATCATCATTGCCCTCGCCATTTTTTTCATCACCTGATAAATCATCCTCGCCACCATCATCATCTGGGTCCTCCGCATTGTCATCATCATCCTCGTCATCATCATCATCATCTGTCTCACCATCATCCCTATTCTCAGGAGCAGTTTTAGGTGTACTTTTACCGAGGATTGCTAGTGTTTCCCTGTAAAACAATATGCACAAACAATTATAACAGGAGAATTTGTGGAATTCCTATTTCTAGACAGCACGAGAAAAAAGAAAGGTACAAATAAATACAGAAAAGATACTACCTTTCATTTACATTCTCAACCTCTCTTGACAGCTCAGTCATTTCATTTGATAGCAATGTCATCTGAAAGAAATTTAAATTGTAAGAGAAAGATCAAGTTCCACTGCATATATAAACCAGATGGATACTAACAGTGGTACTCCCGTCTCCCAAATTCATCACCAAAAGAAGTTAGTATAACCCAACATTGCAACATTTTGATGCCAACACTTCTAAAACATGGCATTATTTCAGTGTGCCAATATTTGGCCTCTATCATTGCTTCACACGTCACAAGAAGAAACAAACATATATATATATATATATTTTCCATATATATATATATCCAAAATGGACAAATACTGCAAGCAAGATGGAATTTTTCTCAGAAAATAAACTTGATGGAAGTGCATATCCAACCCTCCAATACCACGCCACTTGTACTTTCCACACTATTTCAGCAAAAAGAAGAATTTTGCAAAAAAAAAATTCAAAAAGTTTTCCACCTCTGTATCCTCGTTTGACAGCTGAAATCAAATGAGTGTATTAACCTATCAATCAAATTGGAGTCTTAAAAGAAATAATGTGTACAGATGTACTTTAATCATTCATATATGTCATTATTTGCTGCTTGAGAATTAATATTTTTATTTGATTTCTGATTTAGAATTTAGATGCATGACACTGACATATTTTCCATTAGAAGCCGCTATTTGCAGTTTGGTTTATAATACATCATACTTTTTAACTGTTTGACACTTTGACTTTCTATTATTTTACCTCTTTTCTCTAATTTTGTCAATATTTTTTACTTGATCACGTCTTTTACACAATGAAATGCCCAAAAAAAGCAGAATAGCCAGAATGCTCCATTAGGACAAAGTAAAAATGTAGACTGAAATGCTACCGACAAGTATGGCAAGAACTCTTGGAATTTCCTTACAGGGAAGAGAGTTGATAACAGAATCAAAATAGCATTTAACGAACCCTCCATGCTTTATCACCATATATTAAACAAAGATCTTACCTGTTCAGAAACTTAGAAATACCTACATGAGAAAAACAGAGTATGGAGTATGGACAAACTAACACCTCACAAAAACAGTTCATAACATTTCTTGGAGCAAGCTACCATCTAAACAAAGCAGACACGCAAAAACACCATCTAAATTTAAAGCAAAATTGAGTAAGTACCACATTTGAAAGCCCATATCTCAAATAACCATATAATCCACAGAAAATTAATGTCATTAATAGAAACACAGACGACTTCAAGTAACACGATAAACAACAGCACTCTAGTTCCCCAAAATTGGTTCACAGGATTCTTGAATCAAAATCCAAATCTCTAAGTAGAATATAGGAACAGCCAGCTCAAAAATGTCCATCAGGTAACACAAAATCCCAACTTTCCATAATCCTAAAACAGATCAAAATTTTCACCAGCATCAACAAAACCCTATATTTCAGAACAGGGGAAAAGCCCCAAATACAAAAAAGGGTAGCATCAAAAGCATAGACCCTTGAAAGCACAAAACGCAGGATCCCCATTTTCAAAACCCTTCTTCAAACAAAAACAAACCCCATAGTCCCATATCATAATCTTGAAGACAACTAAAAAAGAAATCATCCAACTTGAAAAGGCAAACAACACTCTTTAGGACTGAGCTGAAAAATCACAACCCTGAGTCCAAAAAAGGCCATAAAACATCTGACAGTATAAAGCCCCAAAACACAGATCAAAAGTCATAGCCCTACCAGCACAGAAAGAGAAAACAGCCCTAAACCGTATTTCCAAACAAAACCCTAAAACCCATAGGAAATATTACCTAATTTCCAAAATCCCAGCAAGGATCCCAAAGAAACCTAAAAAGTATAAATCAAATGACAAAACCCAACCCTGGAGCAAACATCATACCAGAAAAGATAAAACCAAAAATCTCATTTAAAAAGAAACCACAGAGAAAAGCTCTAAAACCCAAAGCATAAACCCCCAATCTATCAAAAATACACATAAAAAATCACATAAAGCCCCTAACAAAACCATGAACAAAAAAATCACTCATGTCAATCAATACATATAACCAGCAGCATCAAAACCCTAAATAAACAAGGCCCTAAATTCACCAACCCAGATCACAGATACATCTATACAACAAACCCCATATGACCAAATATATATATATATATATATACAAGCAGATAAAGAGGAATTGAGATAGGGATTAGAATCTATACCGCCAGGAGAATCCATGTAACGGATTTATCAGCAACAAGGGCAGTCTCCACCACAAGAGCTTCCATCATTGAAAATAGAGCTCTTCCCAAATCAACCTCACCATCTCTGCAAACCAAATCCATCTCCATTGGAGATTAATATACACTCAAAATAAAAAACCCTACAACCAAAAACCCTAATAGGAAGAGCAAACCCTAAAAGAGAGAGAGCACTAAAACCCTAGAAGCTCAGGAGATTCCATGAGAGTGGAGTTTTTTGAGCAAACAGTTTAGGCAATAAAGGAGAAGAAATTCTTACAAAAAGACCCTGTGATTTTTCTGACAATTACAAATATAGACTTGCCTTTTAGGTTTTACAGATAATCAAGCACCTCTGTATAATGTAAAAATCTCCACCAACTGCCAAGTCAACTGTCAAAGAATTGGGAGATTTTATATAGTTTAAGTAAATGATAAAAATTTCTTATATAAAATGGGATTTTAAAAAGGTTTTATATCAAATAAAAGTTGCTAACGTATAG
Organism: Litsea cubeba; assembly: GCA_012931725.1. Lineage (NCBI taxonomy): Eukaryota > Viridiplantae > Streptophyta > Magnoliopsida > Laurales > Lauraceae > Litsea > Litsea cubeba. Next base: position 91,220,102 of record CM022948.1, on the reverse strand, counting down.
TAAATTTCTTGATTTAGCAATCTCTTTGCATAGACACTATAATAGGATAAAATTTTAGACATACGACACTTTTGTGAAAATTATAATATGAAACTTCATCTTTGTCGCAAATATTTATATGAAAAAATTGTCATCAATGGTGTTTAAATGGGATATTATTAAAATGATATTGTAAGAAATGGACTAATATTAAATAAAAACAATAGAAGATAGAAATTATTTTTTGAGTTAATTTCTAGGTTCTCTTCACTTTTTCAAATTCTATTCATATATTATTGTGATTTTCTCCACAATATTTCAAGCTTTGATGATATATTGAAAATATTGTGATATTATCAATAAAAAAGTATTTTAGGCAAATATTTTTAAAACATCTTTTTATGTTTAATCAATTGATTGTTAGATAAATGGTAGGACGGTGGATTAATATAGTCCCTTGTGATAATTTTATTAAAAAAAAGTGATTATTCGTAAAACTTTAAAGTATTGGTGATTATTACTAACAAACTCATGGTTGAATCGAGTTGGCGCGTCCAAATCATACATGATATGTGGGATTTCAAGTAGATAATATCGCATTTAGCTAGTGGACAAACCTAGCAAAAATAAGTATTGGTGGTTATTTGTGCTTTGCTAAATACAAAGGTGCTTTTTTGTAAAATTGCCGTTTCTTTCAAGTCTCGATATCATTTCCAATTGGGGGAGTAGACTCAGGCTAGGGATCTTGACCATCGATCCCCAACCTTTTTTTTTGTGCTGTTTTGTTCCCCCAAAGGGTACTTTGGACCACCAGATGAGTGGCTATTAGTGGTCCGATCACCAATTTGTGGCCGACACATGAGCAAAGTCAGCATCAAGGATACCATACATTTCCTTGGGTCGAAGATTTCCTGGCCCACAAATTCCGGATGTGGACCCCACAGTTGCCAAACTTTCTCAATGAGCTCGTTAGACTTTGTCATATCAGATTATGAATTCCTTGCATCTTTCATCTCCGAGGGCATATCTGAGCTCGGCCCTACTCGAGAAATACGAGCTCGCATCAAGCTCAAGCCTGACGATGTCAAGCCCAAGTCTGTCCATTTAGTCAATCTAGCCGGGCTCAACCGCTCTTTTTTAATACATTTGTATGGGCCTTCTTTCTAGCGCGTTTTTTTTTTTTTTTTTTACATTATCACTGGTTACAAGTACTCATCATTCAGGCTGTGCGTTGGGATTTCTAGTACTTAATTCAAGCCTGGGCCCTGACTTATATGCAGTGGCGAATCCAGAAAATATATTTTTGGGGGGGCTTGAGATTATCGTGCTTAAAATTTTGGAATCCAACTGTTGGCTTGATTATATCCAACATAATATAATTGAAAAATTCAATCAAAATTTCTAAAAATTCAAACTTGAGATTTCATTCAAACTTTCACAATTGACATCTTCGAGTTTTCATATCCTGAAAACCTTTCATGATATTATCATTGTCGATATTTTCAAAAATTTATCTCTCTATGTATGTAATTAAGATATCACTCATTCAGTTGCGTAACCGAGTCTTTATTATATTCATGGCTGAAAAATGCTCTCTCAACCGATGCAGTGGCGACTGGTAGTACTAATGCCAAAGTCAGAAGCAAGTAAACCAATGGATATACTTTATTTCTTCTTGTCTTCACCATTGCTCTTGCAAGATCACCAATCCCATCTAAGCTTTTAAATTCATCACTAGAACGCATGTCGGCGATATAAGTGTCAAGCTATACGGGCTTTGGCTTTGGGCAATTGAGCTCTAACATTTGGATTTTGGGTGGGCTTTGTATATTTTTTTTGGGTGGGCTTGATCACATATACATTAGTATATGGTAATTTTAAAAAAATAAATAATGGGTGGGCTTGAGCCTACCCATTCATATGCATGCATCCGCCACGGCCTATATGGTAAACGCCTGGATCGGGCTCGGTCTCTCCCGGCCATGAGCACCTTGGAAAAAATGAACCAAGGAGCCAATGCCCTTAACGTGGGTCGTAGGACCTCAACCATTCGTTCTTTGAATCATAACCTCATCATGTGAGCGGAGCCCTCCATTTGAGGACTCTTAAATCTTAATAGAGAATATTAAAAAAAAAATAGAGACTATTAAAAAGGTTGATCATGGCAATGGGTTTGTGTCAAATTAAGACTATCTTAGATTGGATTTATGATATTGTAATATCACATCATAAGTCTAATATAATATTATCTTAATTCTAATCTAATACCAACTCCACTCGTTCTTGTCATCAAATATTAAACTTTCTATTTTTCCTTTTTTTTTTTTATAACGGAGGGTGCTCCAGTCCTTTGGTGCGAGCAACTTCTAATAGATCTAACAATGGACCGATGGAAATAAAGATAGGTTGAGAATCAATATGAAGGGTATCTTTCTACTGCTTATCTTTAGTGATCCCCTTCATATAGACGGTTTAGATCACTTGAGAAGATAAAAAGAAAGTTGGGTGTAATGAATGGTCCTATTGTCCGATCGAGCACATTTTTTAGGGTTCGGACACTTTGTGGTCAAGGCAAATATAGGGGAAATAGACCGAGTCACTTTCCTGTTACGGTGTGCATTTATGTGGGTTTAGCACGTGTCGTCAGATGATTAGTATTATTGGGTTAAAGACCTCAGAAATACCATGTCTTAAAATAAGTATATGTAAATAAAATGCATACTTATATTTGATAGGTATCTGATTTATTTTGAAATAATTTCAAAATTACTTTTTAGAAATCATGACTCTCTTGAGTCATTGTGTTAACAGTTGACACTTTTCAAGTCAAGTTTTTTCGGCTGGACTAGTTGAGTATGAGATAAAAGATTTCCATCCTTGTTTGGGATAAAATTAAAAAGACTAATACACTACGGAAGCTTTTAAATTTGTTAGGTGAAAATAGTCCTGACAGGATATCCAACTATTAGTGCAATAAATTTTGGTGGTCGGGAAGAAATGCTACAAATCAAGAATAGCATTAATGTTCAAATTTTAAGTATTTGTACGATGAAACGATATTGTGATTGGGGAAATTTATTTTAATTTTTCTTGTAGTTAATTATGTTATTGTTTGATGCAATATTTTATTCTTATGAAAAAGAAGGAGAATACTTGATTTTACTCGATAGAAATTTCTTACGTATGGCTTGTTTGGCAAACTCTACTAATAGAGAAACAAGCCCTACTAATAGAGTCAAGTAAGGTAAAGCCCCCATTTCTAAAAAAAAATTAGATCAAAAGCACTTTAATTCAAATTTTCCTCCATATTTTTTTAAAAAAGATAAAAAATAATCTCATTTTTTCATTAAAAACAAAAAAAAACTTCACAATCAATACAAAACGTCAAAAAGATTCCATAATAAACAACTAAAAATAAAATAACATCATAATTCACTTATATTTAATACTTTCTTCAAAATAATACTTACTGCATTCAACTCCAATAATAAAGCCCCCAGAAAGGATTAGGAAGTTAAAAATACAAAATCTTTCTCTCCCATGAAAATGAAAATATGCAAAAGGTGGAATCAATCCTCTCCCTCCACAAAAGCACATCCATGAGGTTGAGTAATCTCAATCCATCAAGACTCAAGAGTCACAGCTGAGCTGGCTTTGAGTTTGAGTGGACTCACTAATCACTATCAATTTCTTTCCATTCCCCACTTTTTCACTAGATCCAGACACCCAGGCAGGGTCCTAGGGAGTACTATTTGGAGTTGGTCCAAAGGTTACCGTTTGTAGGGTATTAAATTCATTGGCATCTACTGTAGAATAGCGAGCGAGATCCGTTGTATTTCAACTTTGTTTTGAGGGGGAAAGTTGATTTCGCAGTCCCAAGATTCAAAATTCAAAATTTTGCTCGTTTCTAGACAGACCAGCAGGGTATTAATTGTGAATGGATAGGGAAAGACTTATCTCCCTGTCCATGGTCGATGCCATGTCTCAAGGTAATTTTATTGCAAACAACCGGGTTAAGCAGTGACCTATACCTAATCCACTTTCTATCAATTCATAGGGAGGACTGCAGGTTTTTTGGGTTTGATCCATAAATTCTGAACTTAGTGGTTCGGAGTATGTCTGCATCCGATGGCACAGGTGAATCAATTATGGTTGGCCACATTACCACCCTGGGTAGCCCTTGTTGAGGTTGTCAAAGGTGAGGTATAAACCATGATTGATCCACTCATGATTACCACGAGATAAAGCCTCACTAGATTCATGGGATAAAGCCTCACTAGATTAAGACTTATTTATAACCCTACCCTTCCATGCATTTAGTACCCAGGGCCAAGGCGGAAAAGAAGAGAAGAAAAGAATTTTTTTTTTATCGCCATCAACCTGAGATAAGTCATATTTTAGTTATTTCATGCATGACGGTTATTTCAGTATGACGTAAAATCACAGGGCATTTAGGACTTAAGACCGGGAGTTTCATAGGGTTACGTATGCAATAACTAAAATATAACAATATCTTCAATTAACATAAGATACCAAGATGATAAAAGCTTACATTCGTGGTAACTTCACAAAAGCAATATCCAACTCCTCAACGATTTCAAACAATTCTGAAAAAAAAATTTTAAGTCTTTTATAATGATTATGGACGAGTTAATTGTTCATATTTAAGAGAAGGTACTTTGTGTATATTTTGTAAATGATATAGTGTTTAAATGAGTCGAGAGATGACGTGAATGTAAAACTAGATAGAGACTATAAGGCTTTAGAATTTAAGTGCTTTCGGTGGGGATGTCCAGAATGATTTAACTCCTGTGAGAATTGAAGCCCAAAAGAGACCAAAAATAAAGTCCTAATGATATCTTGGCTATATAATTAGTAAGGATGAGGGGATTGAGAAGCATGACAAACATAAGATAAGAGATGAATGGTTGAAGTGAAGACCAAAAGATAAGGATAAGACCAACTATAACAAATAGAGCATAGTGTTGGTACAATCAAGAAACAACACACCCAAAAAATTAGTATAGCAAAGAAAGGATGTTGAGATGGATGCACACTAGAATCTAAATAAGAAGAAAAATGATAAATGAGAGCATATATTGGAATTGCATCAATAAGTGATAAATTAGGAGAGACTCATTTGAGATGGCTTGAACATGTCCAATATATACCAACAACAATGCCATTGGAAACAAGTTTTTTTCTATGTAGATTGATAGCCCACAAAGGATGAAGGATAGGCGGAAGAGAATAAGGATGAAGGTAGTAAAAGTGCACCCCATCAAAAGATTTAAAGAGGATACAATGGAATGACAAACTATCCAAGGATTTAACCTAGAATAGAATGGAATGACAAAACAAAATTCATATACATATCACTTGGGTAACACAATACTCTCATTGTGGAGCTGATTAGATCCGGATATGAACCTAAATGTCAATCGAGGGCAAACAAGGGTCTGTACTCTTTACCCAAACTTTTCAGGTCAGAACCTTCGGATAACTGAGTAAACACCAGAGGCAGCCATCAACACGTAGTGACAGTGAAGCGTAGCCAAATGGCCATTACACACATTTGGTTGGATTCATTCCATTGATGTATTCATAAACACCATTTTAAACTAGTTCAAATTGCAGTAAATAGTAAATTCCCAATTCAGCAACTCAGTTCGTTCACCAAAAGCCTATCACCTGTTTGAACTGTCTTTTGCTTATCGTCAGTTCAAACTTCAAATCGAAGCAGAAACGGCACCAGTCGAACATTGTACTACAGAAAGGCTGGCAAAATTATAAAACATCTTTTAGCAAAAAAATATATAAAACATCTGGTCCAACAATTAAAATGAGCAGTTTTCTCCCTGCTGAGACTCATCAGTTCTGGGCTCCGTTTGATGATCCTTTCAAATTTCAATACATGTGAGCCGTTGTCGACATTGTCCTTAAGTCGTTGTAGAATCATAATGATATCAGAGGATTACATTTTACCCCTTTTTGGGTGGTACTGGTATCAGGACCCATGTAAAGGGGGAGAAGGAAATTCTTTTGTGATCCATATTTTCTACAGGTAATGCTTCTATGATCAGCAGGAAAAGCAAGAGAACCCGTATTTCTTCAGACCATGACCAACCCAGATCTTGAGACCATCCACAAGTGCATCTACAATAGTGATGGACAGGTCAGATCCAAGGCGGATCCATGGTGGATCTGGACAATGTTGTACCTGGATCTGGGTTGCTGAAAATATCTTATTTTGGTTCTTGATCCAGATCCAAATAAGATTTGGAGTGCATTGCTGTAATTGGACAAAAGGGCCTCAAAATAATTTTTTAAGTATGCAAGTAAGGCTGTTAAGCCATAAAATTAAAGCTCAACGACTGTTTATTTGCATAGAATACATAGGAAATCATGTTATAGGTGGTTAAAAATGGAGATCCACTGTGAATATGCAACAATGACCATCAAACAACCTCTCCTTCTGTAAGGGAAAGATGAGAAATGAATACTCAGCCATCACCATAGGACCCTAGTAATTCAAATCCTAGGACCACATTCTACCTTATGTCCTTCAATGCACCTCATATCATTTGCACTTCACCTTGCATCATTCACACTTCAGCTCTTTAATAATCCTTCACAAGGAATTCCAACATAGTCAATTCCTATGTATTAAAATGATTAATGCAAACAATGAGTCCCCAAGAAGACTCCAACATCAATATGACTCAAGCTATATAGGCCCTTAAAACCTACATACATTTTTAATATATGGATGTAATAATTTATCCGGATCCTCAAGTCAGAATATAGAGAGGATCCCGATATAGATTTGGTCCAAATGTTCTGGATCCTATATGCATGGATTTGGATCCATATCCGAATTTCTCTCAAACCCAAAATAGGTCCCATGACCGCTTTATTCAGAACCAGGACATTAAATACCCATTTGCAACCCTAGCTACAATTGAATATCTGATAATCTCTCCATTCCAAAATGATGAACTTGCAAGGCTTTCCATCAGCCAGCATGGGGACATTTATTGAACATGCATATGTGGGCAAATTTTCTCAACCAAAATAGGCCGAGACAGACTAGTCAAGAACCAAAAATTTCGTCCAATGTCAAAATTCTTCCTATACAAATCAAGGCACTTAAATTCCATACTCTTGTTCAATTAAGCTATGAACTTGAAAGAGACTGGGCTGTTCATAAAAATCAAAGACCACGAATGAATGAGAGCACAGACCCTACTTGTGTTTCATTTGGCCTGCGGGTGAGAAGCAATGAAATCAACTGCCAGGCTGATTGAGGTTATCTTGTCAGCTTCATTGTCTGGTATCTCAAACCCAAACTCTTCTTCCAGAGCCATGACAATCTCAACAGTGTCCAAACTGTCAAGACCAAGATCCTTCTGGAAATGAGCATTAGCTGTAACCTGCACAGAAACGAACATCCATCACTGCTTAACAAATAAACTGCAAAGAATGCCCAGCAATACCTATTAATCAATAACTAAAATATATGATCCTCCTGAGCCTTTCTTTTTTATAACGAAAAGATGATATTCAGAGCTCTCTTTTCATGGATAATCTGTCAGAAACATAACACTAACTAATTTGGTGCTTCCAACTTGCTGTTAGGCATAAGAGTTCCAAAGGTGCCATTTCGGTAATGCAAGGGATCTTCTAGTCAACTAATGTTGCATCAATGCTAATGTAGGCCAGACCACGATTATTTCTAATGCAGCAAGAGGGTAGTGACCAATGATTACTCTTCAAGCTAAAAAGCTTAATGCATATTCACACATCTAGGTCTCACCAACATACCCTAATAGATAGTAAATCTCAATCAGTGCTTGAGAGGAGAGGATACATTCACTGATATAGTCCTTAGATCAACACATGATCTGATCAATCTTCCCACTCATGGATCTTAGATAACAAATCCTAAATTACTAGCTATTGGACTCCTTTGATTTGTTTATCCATCATTATAATATTCTTATAAATAAATAACTAAAATAGATTATCACTAATAGACTCTAGATATATTTCACCTTCATGACAAGATTCTAACAAACCAAGGATTCTTAAGATAATAACAGAGTTCAAAAAGGGTAAAATATAGTCCCATGGTCTAGTTGGTTGTACAAGGGTGCCATATATTTACTGCTGAAATAATGCGTCAATTAATTAGGCTTGCATCTCCTAATGTGGTAAATTGCTGCACACTGGGACTTCACTTTTGCTCATGGACTTTTGGCCCATGTGCTGATACGCAGACTGCATCAATTTATGAAAAAAGAAATCTGGTCCAAGTGGGCTTGACATCCACACACACACACACACACACACAAAAAAAAAATCCCTTAAAACACATAACAGAAAACAACGGAGTAGCCACCCACCTTCATGACATCTGAAAATAGGCATCAGTCAATGCAACATCCATTTTGATAAGTGTTCATGCACATTGAACATATCATCATGTTATTGATTGTTTGATCATCTGCCAATAATACTAAGCATTTTTCTTGTGTCACAAATCGTTGGAGAGTTGGAGCTTCAACAGCACAGCAAAAACTGACACAGTGTTGCCACTTGTAGATCACATTAATGATTCCCATTTTGGATATTCAGTTTGGTGATATACAAAATATCTTGGCCAGCAGCTGCAACCTGGGATGTAAATGGGTCAAGTTCAGGCAGGTCCCTGATGGTCCCAGACCCAGACCTGATTCCAACTAGATGAATATATATAGTTGGACTAAGGCACGACTCGATGGGCCCAATTGGACCCAGACATGACTCCAGATCCAGTCCAAAACTGATATTCACATACTTCTACCATTGTACTTGGTATAACTGTTTGTCAAATGCTTTATGAAATAATTTTAGTATCATATTAATCAACATAAAAGTGGGTCAAACTTGAGGCGATACTGATCCACGTAGTAATCTCCATGGGACTTCCCAGTTTTGGAGAAAGTCCTTTTAGGGACCCACTTTGAGTCTGGGGAAGGAACATCATCATCGGTGCTATCCCAACCTTGGCATGCCGCGAAGCTGGAGAATGTGACATAATCCCCATCACTAGTCATGGTGTTGTATGAGGTGAGGTGTTACAGAGGCTTGACTGACAAATCTATATCATCTATAGTTAATGTATACAGATTGCTTGGGTAATCAGATATTCAAGTATGGACCAGAATGGGCCCAAATGGACCTAATTATTACCTAGGTCCAAAAAGAGGGAACATACTGATGCAGATCAGCCCACAAACAGGTGATCTGCACGTCCAAATTGCTATTCCAGCAGGTGGACAGCCATCCTATCACTACAATGACGCAAAATGAAAATAAAAATCCAGATCTAACATGTATTCTTGCTACATTCAAGAATTACAAGCAAAACAACACCCCCCCCCCCCCCCCCAACCCAAAAAAAAAAAAGAGCAAAGGCTCCTGTATAATTAAAGTATGGAGAAATGGACCCCTCTTCCTCCCTATGATCCCTTATTTAAATAAATAAAAAAACCTAAATGATCACAAATCTTCTAGATAACCATTTCCTCTAGTAAAACAACTCCTATTTGAATTTAAACATTAGATAAAGATAAGAACAGAAGTTTTGATTCTAACCAGATCCAGAAAATATCTTCTGTCTTTGAGAGGCTGTGGGGCCCACATAGCCCACTTGCTGACCAAGTTAGCCGTACCAGATTCAAGGCCACCATTGGTGACCTAATGGGTTGGGTTGTTTCATGGGTTTGGGCCCATTAATGCCTAGTTTAATAGGGCTTAATAAAATGTCGAGATGCCGAAAATCTGTCTGGTTCAGGATGGTTTCAGGTTGGTTATGACTTTATACAAACTGTGCTGATTCTGGGCTTGGTTCAAACACTTGGCCCCCTTAGGCCGGTCCTAATAGCTCCCGACTTGTGGCAAAACCTTGATCTGAGCTATCAGATCTTCATCTACATCATACTGCCCCATGTGAAAGGAACTCGGCCTTGACTTTGCGCTCTCCTAGCACCACTCGTGTTTACAATTTTTTCTTCTTGTGACACTTTCGCTGCTAACACAGGACATTAAAAGTTGAGGTTGGTTGCAAAAGGATACACTTGGATGTATGGAATTGACTATCAGGAAACGTTTGCCCCAATAGCCAAGTTGAACTCTATTAGGTTCTACTACCAGTTGCAGCAAATAAATTCTAGCCATTATTTCAACTTGATGTAAAGAACGCACTTGAAGAAGAAATCTACAAAAGTTTACCTCCAGGTTCCTGTGCATAGGGGATTAAAAAAGTTGATGATATTCCACTTATGATTAGCCATCTATGGCCTCAAACAGTCTCCACAAGCCTGGCCACAACGGTGCGAAGCAGCTACCATTGAGTTTGGTTTTGATTGATCTGTCTCAGATCATTCAATTTATTGGAGAAAAAGGCTACATCAAATGTCATTCTTATTATCTATACGGATGATACTGTGCTAACAGGAGATAGTATGCTAGAGCTCCAAGAAGTTAAAAGATCACCTCACCAATGCATTTAACATCAACAATCCGGGCCTTTTGAAATATTTTCTAGGGATTGAGGTTACTCAATCAAAGCTTGGAATTTGCATCTCCCAAAGAAAGTGTGCTTTAAACCTTCTTTAAGAAACAAAAAATAAGAATGCTTGGGGCTCGACCAGCCCAAACACCTCTTTAGGTAAATTATCTTCTCCGTAGGCTCGAGACTGAGCCATTATCAGATCCAGGGTTGTTTCAACAATTAGTTGGGAAATTAACCTACCTGATTTTAACTCACCGAGACATTGCCTATGCTGGTAGCACTATCCGTCAATACATGCATAGACTGTGCACTCACTATTTAGAGGCTGCCATCATATCTTACAGCATTTAAAATCTACACCCAGAAGAAGATTTCTATATAAAAAAACATGAGCATATGATATCTCCGGATACTGTGATACAAATTAGGCTATCCGACAGATCGTCTCTCTACAAGCAGGTATTGGATATATGTTGGGGAACTTTGTAACATGGAGAAGCAAGATTCAAGAAATAGACTGCCCTTGCTTGGTCAAGTGCCAAAGGCGAGTACAAAGCTATGGCTCATGCTACAAGTGAAATGATTATGATTGCACTACTTTTTATGTGAAATGGATTTTTCTGTTCCTTTACCTATGCATCTCTACTGTCACTGTGATATTCAAGCCGCTCTCCATGTAGCCTCTAATCTCATATATCAAATGACCAAATCAAGCATAGTAGACTATCGTTTTGTGTGAGAGAGAATTTCCTCTAAACAAATTGCTCTGACTTCTGTTCACTCTAACAATCAATTTTATGTCTTCTTGACCAAAGCTCATGGCATATCTCATCTCACAAGGACGATTGACAAGTTGGGCATATATGATATTTGTGCTCCAACTTGAAGGGGAGTTGAGAGGAGATATATAGTTGCTCGAAGCACCATACCATGTCATTCTCTAATAGGATTGTGATTATTCTTTATTAAGGCTTGACTAGTCAATTTGGACCACAATAGGTAACACCAAATTGCTATTTGGAAGTTGGAACAAACATGAGGCTTTTAGTGGCTACCTAAGTACTGTGGGAGGCAAAGAGCAACTCCTTGCTCTTCATATCTAATGTTCCTAAGGGAATATACAAATGGGGCGGCAGGCCATATGCTATGAAGCAGGGGCATGTCAATGTCATTGGCTGCTTTGTACCTAAAGAGCAAAGTTGTGAGAATTCAAGCTACCTTAGTTCAATTGAAAACAAGATGGATATGGATAGAGCAGTTCCTTCATACCTAAAGAGCAAAGCTTTAGGGAGACTTGGTTTTTACTTTCGTTGAATTTGAAATTTTGAATCAATAATAAAATTGCGCAGAGCAGTAATGTGGTGGACAGAAGGACAGTTTGTGTGAAGCTGCATACGGGCCTAATTGAAGACGACAGAAAGGAGTGCACAGGACATGGCGAAGGAGAAAACTTCAGGTGATAAGGGACTTAAACCACGAAATGGTTTACATTTTTTTTATTGGCAACACAACAACATCACATGAGGAGGTTTGTATTCCTAAAGGAAAGGTTGCACAAGGGGAACCAAGTAGTTGTGAGGGTCTAAGATTGGATTATAGATCAGCTGAAGGAGTGCTTTTGTAATATGATTGGTAATTTGAAATGTGGACAGGTGGGAGTGAGAGAAACAAATAGATGGCTGGAACATGAGTGAGACAAAATGGATAAACATATGAAGATGCTAATAACAAGAGGCCATCTTGATATGTTTCTCATCAGCCTGGGTGGAAGAGGTGAATGAATATCACAAATCCCATTCTTAGTTGTGGAGAGGAGGATGGATGAGATGTGAAACTAGACCGTGTAGATGAGTCAGAAAGGGGTGCCTCTCCATGCATGGAAAGGAGTTTCATATCTCCTTGAATCTAGATTGGCCACCGGGGAAAAGATAAAGTGTGCCAGGATCCAGGTCCAGAGCTACAAAGGAGAGCAGCTACCATCATTGAAAAGGCTATTGGTGGTCTTCCAAATCATAGTTTCACCTAATCAGAATGGCTCCCAAATCAGCTCAACCCATTTTAGGGTTAGACAATCTCATTCTTTCCCAATATTAGAACCCCAAATGGGTTTTTTTCCGCTTTCTACAACGTCCCAAGTACACCCAGACATTAGAAAAAATAACCAACACTTCTGAAGAGACATTGAAACAAACAGAGATTTGGGGTACATCCAAACACACTCCACAGACAATATTAAAATAAGAAACTTAATTTTCTATCTGAATTCCAACCCATATCAAGAGAAGAGAGTCGCAAGCAGAAGAATAGAGGAGAAAGAGAGATGGATTGAATACCTTGGAGGGATCGGCTTTCTGGAAGTTCTTGACGACGGAGATGATGCGGTCGGATACTTCAGATTTGTCGAGGAAAGAGCCTTTGACGTCTTCAGATGAGAATAGGCGTCGAAAGAAGAAGGGGTTAAGCTCGGATGAACATGCAGGAGCAGAGAAGGATTCGACTCTAACTCTCATGCGTCTCAACAGAGCGGTTCTTGCTGCCGATAACGCCATGAGAGCTGCTTGCCTGCGTCTGCTGCAAATAGTAGACAGCGGCCATTGGAGAAGAACATGTGTTCTTTTATGGGGGTGGTGGATGTTGATTCGGTGATTCGCTGCACCACCCGGAATTGTGTCTCGCCCCAATTTAAAGTTAGAGTCCCATTGTTTAGGGGTTTTTTTTTCTTAATTTTTGTTAAATGCTTCCAATTTTTTCATCAAAAATATGTAGGTTTGCATGTGTGGCTCAGTTTGGGAAGATAGATATCAAATCATGCAAAAAGCAAGAAGAGAGGTGTGTTAAAATCTTGATTTGGATAGCACGGGGTAAATCATATATGAGAGATGGAGTGTAAGGTAAGAGTACTTGTCATAAAGTTTATTACACCACCATTTGTCCTACTTTTATTTGTAAAAAGAAAAAGGCATGGATGGAGTAAAAGGCTAGTGGTATCAAATCATAAATTCACTTCTTCGCTCCACTTTTTTATGATGTAGAATTTTATGTTGTTATTCAAGCCTCGAGACATAGACGTTGTTACTTGATCCAAAGAGAGTTCATTCTACACATTGATCATGAAGCATTACATTGCATTAATTTCCGACATAAATTAATTGATCGTCATGTGAAGTGAGTGGGTTTGATATCAAAACGAGGTAGATGATGCATTGAGTAGGAAGTCTATCTTACTACTATGTAGTTCAAGGTAATCGTGTTTGGAGTCTTAAAAAAACAATATGCAAATGACCCTAATTTTGGACGGATTTGGGCTTATTGTCAGAGTAGAACCATAGAAAAGGGAATATTTATACCCATACCCATCAAGGGATAGGGTAATAGTTTCCTTATTGTAAGGAAATTGAGTGTCGGCAAATTCATTGGTTTATACACAAAACAAGAATTCATATTTTATCATTGTATTTTATAGATGGACTACCCGGATCAAAAGATAGAAGAAAATTCAAAAAGGCTAAAAAATTGTATTAGGCACTCGAGCACTTGTCTTCATCCACTCGAGTGCATCTTAGACAAAGGACCACGTGCTCAAGTCTTTTACTTCAGCGTTTGAGCCTAATACACCGAAACATAAATAACTGGATGTTTAGTCCAGGCCTCGAGTGTGTAGAGTTTTATTTGGAAACCTCTTCCTAATTTATCTCAACTTACATGTTAGAAACCTTATGCACATCCCATGCCTAAAAATTGAACACCCTAGGAATCCTAAAGGGGTCTTTTTGAACCTCTCTCTCATTCTAAATCCCAGAATCCTTTGAGGGATCAATTTTCTTCTCCAAAGCATCCTTTCTCGCAGTGCCGAAGCTTCAAGCATGGGAAATTATTTTCATATACTCTCTCATAGTAGATTCACCTTGAAGAGACATTCGAGATGGTTGGTTCAAGCATGTGGAGTTGTACGGCAAGTCGTCGGCAAGATCATCACAATCCTTATGTTGAGTTGCAATCGGGGAAGGATTTTTTAGTACATCTTGTAGTTGTCGTTTACATAGTGCTTGGTTTACTTTAATTTGGGTGATAGGACTCGTGGTTTTTTCCGAATAGGGTTTTCTACATAAAAAATTATGCGTCTCCTTCTCTTATGATTGACTGTTTGATATTAGTTTAGGTTAATTAATTAGGCTTAATTGAAATTTAAAAGAGAAATTGATTTGGGACCTTAACCCGTATTAGTGTTTAAATTCGACCTTCGATTACCATAGCTAAATTTTTTAAAGAATTTTTTGGTGAAGACTGTGTGTAGGCCGGTTGTGAAAGGGTTGTGGCTGATTTACATGGTGGCGGAATTCGCGGACACTTTGATCACGACAAGACCTTGAGTTTAGATGAGGAAAGGTCCTATTGGCTACAGATAGACATATCAATAAACATGTCGATGGGTGCGGAATTTGACATTTGGCTAAAAGTGGATTACCAAATACCGATCTTTATGCGGGTGCTCAGAGTACCTTGCAAGGATGCTTCTATGGACTTTGTTCTGGGCCTTCCCATAATAGAGAGGGGTGTGGATTTTATATTTGGTTGTGGTTGAATAATTTTCCAAAATTGCACAGCTCCTCTATCAAACTGCCATGGCCTACCCAATAAGAGGTAACAAGCGTCCATAAACACCACATCACAACATATACTACATTGATAAAATTTACCAATTGAAAATGAAACCAAACAACTTTTGTGAATAGTTACCTCATTTCCTTTCTTAACCCAAAGAACCTTGTAGGTTTGTTGGTATATTTTCAATCCTTGACTTGTGAAACGACGTTCTCACAACTTCCGCCGTCAATTATCAGGCTGCATAACTTTCCATTGGTTGTGCATCTTGTGTAGAAGATGTTGTTGCGCAACCAATTGTCATCCTCAATATTTGTTGTGTTCATGCTACGCTGAATGACAAGAGCTTCACCTTGATCACTTCAAGTGATTTCATCATCACCATCATTTTGATAGTCATCGTGTATTGGGGCGTTCATTTTGTCGCCCCGAACTTTACCCCAACTTTAACCCATTGACAAATATGGTATGCTCAAAATTCTTCATAGGATGCTTCCCCATTTCGGTTTGGTTTAGAAAATGGTTCTTTATAGTTGAAATCATGAGTTCTTGAGTTAGCCTCCATTTGATTAATTTTTTATTTTTGTCGTTCTCCACCTCAATAGCCAGCTCGATCGTAGACATCATCATACGTTCAATAAGGTTGTAGTGTCACCACATGAATCTCCTTTTTCAATCCACCTAAATTAACGAGCAATGGCTTATTCTTCTACTTCATCCATCCTACATCAAACCATGAGCAGGTTAAGACCCCTCAGTATACTCTTCTTACTTGCCCCATTGCTGAAAATTATACATTTTCGGGTATTACTATTGGAGATAAATTTCAAAGTAAGGATTTTCTCCTCGACTCCTTTTCATTTTGTCGCATGCGGTGATTTTTGCATTGCCCATTTCTTCCCTTCGAATCTTTAATTGCTCCCATCAAGCATAAGCATATTTTTTTAGTTTGGTAGCAACAATCTTCACTTTGTGATGATTTGACATTTCCTCATAATGAAAGACCATCTCAATGGTATTTAACCAATCAATGAATTCTTCGGGCTTGATGTTTCCTTCAAACTATGGAATACCTGCCTTCGTGCCAACATCTTGAATTCCACTGCACGATCACTTCCAGCTAGGCCTATCAATGGGCCGGGCCGGACCTGGACTTGGGTTGTCCAATTCCGTTCCGAGAATTGGACGGGCCTGCCGGGAGTTTTTCAATCCCGGCCCTATATTAAATGGGCCTATATCAAATCCCGTCATGTATGGTCCCAGATTAGGATAGGACAGGGCAGGGCCTGTACTTAGCCCGATCATTGACATAAGCAAAACATTCTCTAATTATTTCTACTGTTACCAGACACCCGGTGTGAACCGGACTTTACACCCTCCTTTTTTCCGGGCTTGGGACCAATAATGCAATACAACAAACAACATGGCGGAGTAAAAAGCTTTTTTTTTTTTTTTTTTGCTGGTGACAGTAGAAAATCAGAAAATCAATAAAAATGAATGAGAATGAGTATCCTATATGGGTCAAGTAATGTAGGATCGGTTATTATTATTATTTTTTTGGCCAGTGACAGTAAAAAATTATAAAATCAATAGAAATGAATGAAATATTTTATATGTATCCCACATGTGCCCCCACATTCAAGATTACAAAGTTACAGATGGTTTGTAGCAGAATGTTTCTCCTGTTCCCGTTTTGTTTGTCAAAATATATAATTATTGTTTTGCTGACCAAAATGAAAATCATCTCAAACATCCCTCTATTCACAAAGGTGATATTTATCCTCTTTCTAAGTAGGCAGGCGCAAATCATTAAAGAAGCAATTTCAGCAGCAAGGGTTTGGAAACATGCCCACAGATAGAAGTAACAACTCACGGTGCATACAACATATAACATAAATCACAAACAACCGAATGCATGAGAAAGATAGGCCTCGGGCCTAGCTAATTAACAAAAGGCCAAAGTCTTACTCTCTCTCTCTCTCTCTCTAAAACCATATCCGTCATCTATAAAATAATTAGTATAATGATCTTGCAGCGGGCCGGGCCGGGCTTGAACGGCCTGGGCTGTTTTTGCCCAATCTCAATCCCATTTTGGCCGGGCTTTAAAAATATTGTCCAAGCCCAACCTATTGAGCTCAAATGTTTTTAAAAGCCTACTATATTTGGATTTGAAACGGGCCGGACCGGACCGGGTACCAATTTCAACGCATCCCATTGACAGCCTACTTCCAGCCCCCCTTCATTCGACCCCTGAGCATGAAAATAAAAAGGGTTGACGCCATCCTCAGATGTGAGACAGTTACACGACTGCGAGCTTCAGAACATTATGTTAGCTGTTGTGCTTGTATTATCAGATCTTCAACTTCGGCATATCTCGATTATCCGGATTTTACGTGAGAGGTTCAACGTGTCCATCTCGACCACAACCACGAATCATTGGATATTGTAAATCTATCAAGAAACTGTTGGAAAGAACCATGTCCTTGTACCACTTGATTTAACTCACGTCACATTATGAGAATCAATAGTAAGGCGAAGAAGATTGAATCAAGTTGTAATCCTGCAACTCCACTCAAATTATAGCGTTATTAAAGCCATAAATTATAGATGAGATAAAAAAGAGTTTTGGACTGAAAAAATTACTACTAACTCCATGTATAGAACACACATATCTACTAGTACAAAACCCATACTCAACCCGACCCAACCCATCAACCCGACCCAACCCATCAAAAACCGACCCCAACCTACGGCACAACGGGTCAGGTACAGGTCCAAATGTGTGACCCATTTTATAAACGGGCCGATTATATATTTAGTTCATACCCAACCCATATGTACCCGACCCAACCCTACAATACAAAGGGTAACGCAAGGCAAAACCCTACATATAAATGGATCGATTATATCAGTAGGATCATGATTATCACCACCATTGAATCCTTATTTTGTTGGTGTGCTTGGTGTGTTT
Source organism: Litsea cubeba (assembly GCA_012931725.1). Lineage (NCBI taxonomy): Eukaryota > Viridiplantae > Streptophyta > Magnoliopsida > Laurales > Lauraceae > Litsea > Litsea cubeba. The sequence continues at coordinate 91,201,992 of CM022948.1, read as the reverse complement.
TGCCTTGCGCTAAAACACCAACCTATCCTCCTCATACAATAGGGTGCATCATTATTTAATACAATTGAGCACTCCATGTTGTGATAAAATAAAAGGAATTCTTTAAGCTATATTGAATGTATAAGAAGCTATTAATAACCAATGAATCACCATGAACACAAGTAGCCAGGATGAGTCTACCCAATATACACACACAAGTATGATGGATTTGAACCAAAGGAAAAAAAAAAAAGAGGATAGAGTAAACTGCCAAGTGAAGTAAATTAAGCCTTTAACCCTACATTATCTAGTTTTTCAATGTGGGATTGGAAGATGAAAATATTAAATTATTTAGTTACACTTACATTATTCATTCTTATATAGGTACAACCCATTTAAACCCAACCCAACCCGACTAACCCGACTAACCCAACCCAACCCAACCCAAACTAGTATAGGGTCAGTTAAGGGTTATATTTAAGCAAAAAAAAGTTAAGGGTTATAAATGTTTAACCCATACTGGTTTGGGTCGGATGAAGTATTTAGCCAAATCTGACCCAACCCGACCCATGTACACCCCTAATATCTACGTCAAAGAAAGTAACCACAAGTAAAAAGCAACTAGCAAGAAAGACCCGTGCTAAGCCCGCGTCTAAAAATATTACTAAATTCTTACATCAAATTGCGATCCCCTTTGATCGGTTAGGAAAATAAACTAAGACCATTTAAACTTTGTGCAAACTTAACTAAAAATTATAATAAATTATAATAAAGAGAATTCATTGGGTAAAAAGAAAAAATTAATATGAAACTTGATAAGAACAAATTGAACCGATGCTGCTCGGGCCGTATTTTGGAGCAACATGGGTTCAATGTGTTTTTATATTTACATATTTGTGAATAGTTACATAAAGAAATTTGTTTTCCTTATTTAAAGAGAATTCATTGGGTGAAAAAAAAAATTAATATAAAACTTGATAAGAACAAATTGAACCCATGCTGCCCGGGCCGTATTTTGGAGAGCATGGGTTCAATGTGTTCTTATATTTATATATTTGTGATTAGTTACATAAAGAAATTTATTTCCCTTATGTGAGGCCCCACCCCTCGTGGACCCTCACTTATATTTGAATTGTTCTAATTATTTTATATAATATCTACTTATACTAATTAATAGGGGTTAGTGAGGGTAGTTATACTAATGTAACCCCTAATTAATAGGGTATTAAATGTTTAACGGAAGTACTGCCGACTGTCAAAATTTTAGATTTTTCTAAATGAGACACATGACATGATGGTTTTTGTCTTATAATATAGATGGAAACTGCTACTGGTAAGCCCACCATTGTAGGAATCACGAGGAAATTTTAATTTCTTTCTCTGACTTCTAGGATTGCAGGCCTTTTCCAGGGTCCGCCATCACCAAGTCCAACAAAATGTGTACTCTCAGGCTCGTTTGGTAATTTTACAGTAAAATAAAGATAATGTAAACGCATCAAATTAAAAGAGAATAAAAATGAGTTATGATTATATTTTTTTTTGTAGTTGTTTGGTATGAAATCTTTTTGATTTTTTATATAGAAAAGTTGAGTTTTTTTTTTTTTTTTTTAATGAAGAAAGGATGTTGCTTTTTGATTTTTTTTAAAAGGAGGAAATTTTTAAAAAATGTCTTTTGATGTAATCCCTTATTTGCAAAATGAAATCTTTACTTGACTTTAACTGAACTAACAAAGTGCCAAATGGGCCCTCACAAGAAATAATATGCACCCCTGTGTTCCGATGGCACGGGTGTCTTATCCCACACAATTGCTCAAAGATTGATCTTGGAGCAGGTGATTCCTAGGTGGGTAGGTTCTCATGGAAGAACTATCTAGCAAAAGAAGAAAAAAAACACCCTCATTTTGGGTGGGGGTGCGGGGGAGGAAAATGGTCACCTAAAATCAATAAAATATATATAAAAACAAGTCTAATTACCAAAATTGGATTCAAATGCCTATATTTATCTTTGTAAGTCCAATTTCTAACAGCATTCACAGACTTCACAAATATGATTAGCATCTTTAAACCGTGTGGGCCAATAGAATCCTAATTTGCACAATTTTGAAGAAAATGGCCTTTGGTTAGAGTTTTTATCCCTCATTTCCCGGGTTTTTTTTTTGCGGGTCGAGCCAGAGGCTGATACCCTGTTCCTGTTCCTACCCATCAATCTTTCATGTACCCCACAACAAGGACTACTTTTTAAGATAATTCCCATTGCCGTGGCCCCCACCCATTACCTTTTCTACCCCTTTCCCAAAGCATAGATCCCTACACACAACCCTTTGGTCCACTCGTAATTTTCCACCCTTCCGAGGGGTAACTCTATTCCGAACCCGTTAGTTGAAGGGAAAGATAGAGAGAGAGCGCAGATGATCCTTACCCATCTTGCAACCTTTCGTTCCTTCTCTCTTCCTCCTCCGGATGATGCTTTTCCAGTGTTGGTTAATCAGTCTCTGCTTTTCCACATCCAAACACGACAACAAATCCAGGAATCTGAATTCAACGAAAACCTTTTCCCCCTCTTCTGCTTTCTCCTCCCTCCTCATAACAACGACAACGACAACGACGATGACGAAATGAAAATGAGAAATCTCCGCTTCTGAAGAATCTTCTCCCACCCTAAGACTCCACATATAATCAGACCCCAGAATCCCAAATCCTCATAGAGATGGCGTCTGAGATCGAGATCGTTGAAGACGGAGGAGGAGACGTTTCCACGGCGCATGAGGATGAGATCGCGCTGCCCAACGACGTTTACACGGCGGCGGCGTACGGAGATTTGGAGAAGCTTCAGAGATTGGTGGAGAGCGAGGGGTGTTCGTTTTTGGAGACCGACAGTCTCGGCTATTACGCATTGCAATGGGCCGCTTTGAATAATCGAACGGCCGCTGCTCAGTATATCATTGAGGTGATTTGGTTCTTTCTTTTACTTTTTTTGGGTTCTGTTGGAAATGAATTCCTGATTTTGCTGTTCTTATCTTTACCCATTTCTCCGTTTCCCTTTTTAAATACTTGTTTTGTTTGTTTGGATTTTTGTTGGTGTTTTGTGGGTATGTGGTGGATTTGTTGTTTGATGTGTTTATGGGTAGGGTGGGTTTGTATTGAATTCCCAGGAATTTGTAGTAAAGTGGGTTCTTTCTTCTATGATGGCCAAACAAGGACATGGGGATTTGGGACATGACTCTGCTCTTTTAGAAATCTCGGACACGGATTTGATGGGACTGTTCTAATTTCTTTTCGGAATGCTTTTGAATTGATGCAATTATTATTGTTTACATTCCTTTCTAACCATTTTCATGTCAAAATGTAAACTAAGAAAGTATGTAAAATAATGGACTTGGTAAGTAGGATACAGTTAATTTGTACCCAAGAAGTATAGTTCAGTATTGAATACTGATACGAGTGTCATGTTAGTCAGAAATGTCTCTGAATATCCACAGGGCATGTAGAGGTATCTGGGTTCAATAGGAGATAAGTTGAAGTAGTTGGGACCCTCACTTTCTTATGATTTGATTTACTAGAGTGCTGGGTGGGCAATGATTTTCTACCAGATGATTGGGGTTGGTTCTTGCTATTTGATTTCCCTCTGTGTATCATCTTCACCTTACTCCTTCAATGTCATTGCTTTGATTGCGAAGATCAAACAAATGGGCCCTTGGAGAATTGATCATGATCTTGTGGTAATGTCTGCATGGAAGTTTCCAGGGGACAACTTCTATTGACCCATTTGGGCCCACCTATAATTTATCAAGTCAATTGATATGACATGCCCTCAATGAAACCACTAAACTAGCGTTTGGTGAGTGGGTAAGGCATGCTCTTGTTATAGGAGAGGTCCCACGATCGAGTTCATGAGGGCCACTTTACTTTCAAATTTCTTTTAAATAAAGCAGAAGAAAAAAAAAAAACAACTGAGTCCTGTCCGAAATTTAACTCCAATTGGTTTCATACACTGTCGGATAAGATTGTTTTACTAAAAAAGAGAATAACTGTGTTTGGGATAACTTTTATTTTCTACACATTGGTCAATCTAACCGCGAGTACCTCTTTAATTCAAGTGAATTGGACCAGTGCATATTGATGAGAATAGCTTGATCAACTAAAGGTGGGCCCCAAGCCAAGTGGCTCAATAGAAGTCACCCGCATGGAAAAAGCCCTTGCAAACATTCAGCATATGATCGTATCTATTCTAGTTCTGTTTTTCTTCTTTTAAACTTTGGATAGGTTGAAATTTGAATGCTTGATGCTGCACTTTTATTGATTTCTTTTTTAATGTTTTTAGTTCTTTATTAGGTGGATTTCCCCCTAATTTGGAATCACTGAGTTCGCAGTTTATTCATTAATTTTTTTTTTTAATGGTATGACTCTGCAATTCATTGTTAAAGCTTCTGGTGACATGGAAGAAGTTTTAAAGAAGATTTTTAATTCACTGCTTGGGTGTCTTTTTTTACTGTTTTTTTTTTTCCTTCTATAGTAATAAAGCAGGAATTCACTTAATGGCTATTTAAAATAAATATATGTTTGGCAGCATGGAGGAGATGTAAATGCAGCAGATCACACAGGGCAGACGGCACTGCATTGGAGTGCCGTGAGGGGTGCAATCCAGGTTGCGGAGCTCTTACTTCAGGAAGGTGCTCGGGTCAGTGCCACAGATTTATATGGGTATCAGGTTTGTTTCCTTATCTCTATCTCCATCCTTTTTCTTGTTCCTGTCACTATATGACCTTTTGATAGCCTTCGTATTTTTCTCCTTGATATTATGTAGGATTTGAAATTCATTAGTTTTCTTTTGATGAATTGTTATTGCATCTTCATCTGATTTTAGCATTTTGTAGTATTGTATTAAGCCATTACATACTTAGTAGTGCATGAAAGGTAACCAGTGAAAATAAGAATCTTGCATCAAAAGTCAAGAAATTTTGAGTTTTTGGTTGATGTGTTTTAGAAGAATTAAATACCATAAGACTTGAATATCGAGTTTTTAAAGTGGCTTGGCAGAGAGAGACCACCATGTAAGCTAAGGCGCCTAAATAAATGGTTGTGATGATTTTGATTGATTTGATTTTTGGCCAGAATTGTATTCACAATGAGACCTTCCCATTACAGTATCCTTCTATAATTGGTTTGCCTCCAAGGGGGTTTCAAAAGGGGCTTAGAATTTTTTCTTTCACTCAAGCCATGAGCAATGTCTCTCAAGATAGGATGGCCCTATATATATAGGGCCGCTCACCTACAGACCCTCTGTGCAGACTCCCTTGTGGGGCCCACCACCTGGGTTCACACCAATCATGGGGGAGGCGGGGGTCGAAAGATCTAGATGGGACCTACATTTGTGCAACATTTTAATTCCGTTAGATCAGCCTAACCCTTTGATCCATGGCCCTCAAGTTTAATGGTTTTTTAAGGCAGCTTCCATCCATGAGAACCTTGACCAGCACGTGGGACCCTCCATGATCAATCCAACCCATTCACACTCACTACCTCCCCTGTGAATTACCACAAGCCCAAATTTGACACTCATCCAACTATTACTCATTTTTGAATTAAAATCCAAAAAGATGATGCCTTCTAAAACCATTACACTCGAGGGCCATAGATGAAAAGGTTACGATCATCTAATGGGGTGATATTTTATATACACTAGGTCTCGTTAAATTTGGCTGTCTAGAAAAGCCATTGCTTTGTGATCTTCCTATTTAAGGATAGACCACCTGAGAGTGCTCGTCACCACAGTACTCTTTTTAGCTTAATGTTAATATCTAGTCAACGATCAGTCATGTTGGACATTGCACCTTCCAGAGCTACTTGCATGTGTTATAGAAAAGTAATGGGTTTAACTTTAACTCTTTATTGATTTTCTGTTGACTGCTTTCTTTCATATCCTTATTGCCATTTTAATTGGGTACACAATGTTTGTTGTTCCTGATGAATTAATGCACCCAAGTTAAAGTTGCACTTTTAATATATTTTTTTATAATTTTTGTGAGAACTTTTTTATATTCTTTTGCAGATGACTCATGTTGCTGCACAGTATGGTCAGACAGCATTTCTTTATCACATTGTTACAAAATGGAATGCTGATCCAGATGTTCCTGATAATGATGGAAGAAGCCCTCTACATTGGTATGTGAGTTCTTCTCTTGTCTGTAGTTTATGGTTTCTTTGTGCAACTTTGGTTTCCCATATTCTGAAACATTCGTTTGTAGCCTTAACAAATACAATATGCCAACTTTATGGCTTTCAGGTGACGAATGTTTTTTTATTATGGTAATGTCTTACATGGATTTTAGATAGTCTTTTGTTTACTTGTAGTGCTGATAGTGATCATCATTCCTCGGCCTAAGAAAAGTTTTAGTTTGCATATCATTATCTTAATACATGCATAACTTTTGATTAGTGATTCTGTTTCTTTCAATGACTTTAAGTCTCATTACCTTCAAATGAATTGGATGATATGATCTTGCAGGGCTGCTTATAAAGGTTTTGCTGATTGTATACGTCTTCTCTTATTCCTAGATGCCTATAGGAGTCGACAAGATAAAGAAGGTAATTTGGCTGGCTCTGTTTCTCAGGACTCAGGAGCCTGGCTTTTTTTTTTTTTAATCCAAATTTTCATTTATGGTTACATTAAAGAAAGAAATGTTCTCTTTTAGCATTTATCATATATCTTGCATGGTTAGATAATTTCTTATTTCTTACACTTGTTTCCACCTGTTTGCCATTAGGTTGTACCCCTCTTCATTGGGCTGCTATCAAAGGGAACCTAGAAGCTTGTACAGTTCTAGTTCAAGCTGGGAAGAAAGAGGATTTGGTGGTGACGGATAACACAGGTTTTACTCCAGCACAACTAGCATCTGACAAGAATCATCGCCAAGTTGCTTTTTTCCTTGTAGGTATTCTATGACCATATCAATAATCTCTGTTTTGAGTAGTAGATGAAGCCGATGTAGAACCAAATTGATTGGAAAACCAAAAATTAAAAAAGAAAAAGAAAAAAGAAAATCTTAACCCCCAAATTAAGAGGAACAATATGCTGAATCCATGGAGAATGAATAATTGCTAATTACTTATCAATGAGATGAATACTCTATTGTATTTTCTGCAATCCAAAGGAGATTTACTCAATTCAAGGGGGAAAAATAAACTTTTTATTCAAAATTCTGCAACATATTGCTGGACATCCCCTTTAGGAGGCTTAAATACCTCTTAAATATTAAGAAAACCTAAAACAGACCGCAACCCTTGAATCTTTAAAATAAGTAAAAGCCTACCTCAAAACCAGTCCTTATATAATTAAAATAATAATAAAAACAATGAAAAGAAGGTTCTGGTTGTGCGCAGGAACTGAACAGTTTGTCAGATCTGTTGGGGCTGTGGGGGCCATGTGGGCTAGCAGTTGGATATTTGAAGAATGTAAACTTTTGACTCAATTCAGTTGGGCTGGGTGGCCCCTCCAAAAAAGCAGTTTGTTACATTTCTTATAATTATAAAGAATTGAAGCTTAAGAGATACCATAAAGAGATTCATTATGATCCATTGGCTTCACAATTAGTAAGGATGGAGAGATTGAGGAGGATGTCAAACTCATGATAAAAGTGAGATGATTGAAGTTGAGAGTTGCTTCTTAAGTGCTTTGTGATCGGTGTATACTAACACGATTGAAGGGAAAATTTTACAGAACATCGATTAGACCAGGTATGGGCTATGGGGCAACGTGTTGGCCAATCAAGAAGCAACACGTGCACAAAATGAGTGTAATAGTAGGGCTGCACAGAACCGGACCGCGACCGGACAGGATTTCCGGTTTTAGTGGTCCAAATCTGGTCCGGTCCGGACCGGATTTGGAAAACCGGTTATATCCGGTCCGGGCCTTTTGGGATCCGGTCTGGACCGGACCGGACCAGATTTATTAAAATAATAATTTTTTATTTTATATTTTTTTAATATATGATGATGACTGGGTGTTGTCGACCGAGGGTGATAGCTGCTCTAGCACCGCTTGAAAAAGAGAGGGCCAAAGATCAGTGGGTTGTTGCATCTCACGCACAGAGCCTCTTGGATCTGAAGAAGGAGAAGAATGGAGGTAGTTTTGTTCAAGTCTGTGCAAGAGAATGAGAAGGAGGTCGTGCAGACACACAGAAGTAGAGAAATCTGGTTTCTGTCTTGATTGGCTTGCGGATCAAAGAGAAGAAATTCTCAAGTGGGCCACTGGTTTGTAGTAAAATCAGAAGATCTGGAACTGGTTCGATTCGCTGTCCATAATAGATAAAGATTGAGAAGGAGCTGATTGAGTTACCGAAGGAGAAGAGAGACGAACCTCTGTTAGTTTTCAGGCTCAAAATCCAGGACCAAACCCTGTTCGGTTTAGCAGAAAAGGAGAGAGGAGGCATTGCCGAAGTCATCCCAACCGCTGCTTGTTATCGGAGAAGAAGGGGAAAGGCAGGATCCTTCAGTTTCGGTTTGCAGAGAGCACATAGGTTTCAAGGAAGGAGAAAACGCCACGGTCGGATCTATTGTGGACGATCATAGATCCAAAGCAGTCTCTCCAATATTGGTTTCAAGGATCGGCCATGGATGTTAGATCCTGCAAGACAAAGAAGGGTCCGTCGCTCCGGACACTGTCGCCGTCGCCCGGAGATCGCCCACCGAAGACAGCACAGCTGTCAGACGAACAGCAACAGCTGCCCGCCTCTGTAACTGCATATAGTAGTTGCAGCACCTTCCCATCTCTATCCCCATTCCCCAGTTCAGCAGGACCGGAATAGGTCCAAGTGCAGGTTGGGTCAGGGTACAGGTCAAGCCCGACATGTTAGAGAAAAGCCCAACCAGCAGAGTGCTTACATCAGCAGAGAGCAGCACGATTGATGGTCCAACCGGACCGTTTCGGACCGGACCGGACCACTTATAAGTGGTCTGGTCCGGTCCTTCATTTTAGGCCGGACAGGAAATCCGGTCCGACCGGATTTCGGTCCAAAAAAAACTGGACCGGAAATTCGGTTGTGCAGCCCTATGTAATAGAGAAGTGAATATTGAGATGGATGTGTGGTTAACTCGAAAGGATAGAATCAGAAATTCGCGCTTTTGGAAGCATTTATGGGTTGCATTAATAGATGAAAAAAATAAGAGAACCCCATTTGAGATGGTTTGAACGTGTCCAACGTAGGCCAGCTATGCAGGTTGATGGCTCACCAAGTTGAAGGGGTAGCTGAAGGGGATGTGGATGGAAGTAGTAAAAAGTAGATTTGAATAAGTGCACCCTATCCAAGGACTTGGCTCAGGATAAATCGGAATGGAGAAACAAAATTCATGTGGCTGACGCCAACATAGTCGGGAGAAGATTTTGATGATTTCTTATAATTAAAAAATCGCCTCACTTTTCCTATAATTAGAAATTAGCCCTATTACTTCATAATTACAAATCCACTACTCTCAAAACTCTCCCTTAAGCTGGTGAGTGGATATCTACTATGCGTAGCTTGGGCAATGCATCAGATGATTTTCTCCTTGGAAATGCCTTTAGTGAGAATATTTCCAAAATTATCATCTGTATGCATATATTCAATCTTGCTCTATTTTTAATATTTCTTCCAATAAAATGGCAGTCAGCTCAATATACCTTGTGCGCTAATGGTAAAGGTCTTGTTGCAATCCGTTGAGCTGATGTGTTGTCAGAATGTAACATCATTGGACCTTTATATATAAATCCCAACTCATAGAGTAAAATGTGTGGCCATAATAACTCACATGCTCGTAGTGACATAGCTTGGTACCCATCTTCAGAACAGGATCTTGTTACCACTCGATGTTTCTTGACCTTTATATACATAAATCCCAACTCAGAGAGTAAAATCTGTGGCCATAATAACTCACATGCTCCTAGCTTGATACTCAGCTTCAAAACGGGATCTTGTTACCACTTGTTGTTTCTTGCTCTTCCAAGACACAAGATCTCCACCTACCATGTTATGGTACCTTCTTGTTGTTGTTGTGTTATTTTAGTGTACGGTACATAGTTGTTCACCTATCTATCTTTGACCCTGCCCAGTATGCATCGGTTTAAGCCTGCATAGCTAGATGACCATGTCTTGAATAAAAGATTCCTTGTCCTGGTGACCTTTTGAGATACAGTAAAATTCTATGGACAACATTTAAATGTCCTTCCCTTTGGTGTGTGCATAAACTGATTGATAATGTTAACTGCATGTGAAATATCTGGACGAGTTATAATGAGATTTGCTGAGGAGAAAGTATGGTTTGAGGATCCAGAGTGATACCAGACTGGTGAAGGAGAGGTTTGAGTATACCTGTAAGACTAAGTGCTAAAAATAGTAGACTGTATCGTTTGTTGTACTATTTTGGGAGTCCAAAAGGTTGAAGTCGCAACCTTAGAAGCAATCGCAGAGGGTGAGGCATCAGTTGCGGCATGATAAGCATGGTTGTTCCGATTTTGGGGATGCTTCCAACATTCATAAATTATTTCCCATCTTCTTACAGTAATTGGAAAATCTTCCCTTATACTGATTTGCCATATGCCTCAATTCATTGCAGCTATGACAATGAATTTTATGTATGTCATGATTCGGAGGCTTGACTTGACTCACATAAGCAACATAAAGAACATTTTCCGAGACTCGACTTGATTTGACTAAAGCTACTGATTGTTTTGTGCTTGACTTGAGTGGTCCGCCCTACATATGGGATCCTGTTGGAGTATCTTAACAATCTCTTGACAAATAAGTATTTTTATTTTGAATGGTAATGAGTAGTATTTCACAAGCCAAATTTTTCTTTCCCATTCTTCAAAATACCTTGAAGTTAATGTTTCTATGAACTAGTCAGGTTAGAGAAACATGAACCAAAATCTAAAGTCTAGTTCATCAGTCAACATTGTCAATGTCCAACTATAAATTTGTTTCAGCGAAGTGCTAGCTGACAAACTTAACCAATGAATTGGCAAGAAGAACTACTAAATCACTACTCTTTTTACTTTTTCTATTTTTCCTTTTTCTTTTTTTCCCAAGAATTACTACTTATGTAACAACAATCACGGTTATTGCATAGTAGCCTTCAGGAATTCGTTTCATTTATCTTGATTTCTACAGGCATCATGGTCAATAGTACGTGATGCATTCCCTGATGTAGGTTAATTCTCATGGAAAACAATGATGAGTGCTTACAAAAGGTTCTGCCAGTTCCTACTTTATATTATATTTATCTTACTAATGTTCTTGATATTATTGATTATGCAGGGAAATGCTAGGAGATTGTTAGACAAACGCTGCGATGGGAACAGCTGGCTTGGAAAGTTTTCAAAATTAGGACTTGCACCTGTTCTTTGGTGTATGATTATAATTTTACTCTCAATCTATGTTCATTCAGTTGTCACAGGTATATTGCTTTGATCATTGCATAAATGAATTACCGCTCTTTTATAATGGTGTTATACTTAGGAGTTCCTACTGTGGCTGCAGCATCTGATCTTCTGAAGTTAACAGCTTTATTTGAGCTTTTTGCATGGTTAGGTTTTTTCCTTGCCACTGCTGGGCTAGTAATGTTTTATAGATGTAGCAGGTATGCTTCATAGAGTTTTCATGCAGAACTTTGATTAATATTGTAGCTACTTTTGACTCATGCATTTGTGTGTGTATTTTCAAGAGAAAACTGGTTCCTTATTTTTTCAGAACTTATAATGGGGCTCACTTATGATGAATCCAGACATTCACATACACCTATCCCTCCATGTATTGGCACGCACTCTAATTTGACACTTGTCAAAGCAATATAAAACATTGGATAATAATAAAAAAAAAAAACAAAGAAATAACTCATCTAAGGGTTGAAATATTGATGCTTCTAAATCAAAGGGTAGGATGATTTAATTGGAACAATTTTTGGTCTTAGCCGGGATCCATGTGTAGTCGTATCCATCCCCCTCCTCCCATGATTGGCATCCATGCGGGCCCATAAGTTCCTTTTTTTTTCCAGAAGGAACCGTTCCTTGCAGTAACTACTATACATGGGTAATTTTCACGCGAGAGTTGCCTCTCATGGTTCTTCTAAGAGGCAAAAATGTAAGCCCATTGTGGGACCCACTAGGATGCATGCCAATCACGGAGGGATGGTGTGATGGAAAGATTTCATGATGGATTAGATTTTGAGGGGAGAAGATCATCCCAATTGGATCATCACAACCAATACATTGGTAGACCAGTGGTGAGGCATCTTCCTGTCCACAGATATGACCTGGGGATCATCCCTAGGTCTGTTGGATAGGGATTTGGGACTTGGGTAGCGTGAATGTGTGGGGGTGTGTATGTACCAGAGCGGAAAAAAGGGTTCCTAAGTTACAATTTTAATGAAATTCAATCCAATGGTGACTATAATTTGGGTAAGTTTCAAATTAGGGTGAGTGCCTAATTTTACACTATTCCAAACATTATGCAATATGCACCAATGTGTTTTATACTTTTATCACAAAAGAATTGCCTAGTGTACAACCATTGAACTTTAAGGACTTAAATAAGTTAAAACTAAGGGTCAAGATCATTTTATCGAGCTGATATCTTATATTCTCCTTATATGCATCCAAAACTTTCCATTGCTCAGCCTCCCTTGATTGTCATGCATCTAGGTGGGCCCTAATGAAGGGGATATGTAGACTGCCCTATTAAACCCCAACCCTTGGCAGCAAGTGTGAGAATTGAGAATTATCTGTAAAGAGACAAGTGAGTTTCTAATGACCACATGTTCTCTCTTTGCAGTTTCCAGTTTTGCACTGATTATGTACAGGTTGACTGCTCATATTCAAGAGGAGGTACTTTCTGTAGGTTGTTTGCGGATAATATAGTGTTGATGGATGAATCGAGAGACGGCGTGATTGCGAAACTTGATAGATGACGGGAGGCTTTAGAATCCAAGGGCTTTAAAATAAGTCGGACAAAGATGAAATATTTTAATTGTAACTTAAATGGGATTATGCAGAGAGATGTACTTCTTGTGAGAACTAAAGCTCATTATATAAGGTCGCATTCTGGGAAGAGTGAGAGGTAAAAACCTAAGCTCCTTGTGGGACCTACTTGGATGCATGCCAATCATGGGCTGATACTGTGATGGAAAGTTCTTATTATGGATATGATTTAGGGCGCAAATCATTTCAATCAGATCATCACAGCCATTGATTTTAGCGTCCTTAAACTTTAACAATTTCTTAAGTTACTTCATTTATAAAATTGAATGTAATGGTGAGGATAATTTACGTTTGTGTCAAATTAGGGTGAGTGCCAATTCATTTTTTTTTAATGTGTGTGTGTGTGTGTGTGTGGGGGGGGGGGGGGGGGGGGACCACATCATTGGGGAACACTCCCTGACATTGCATACATACGGATAGAATACACAGATTTTTAGGGGGGGGGGACCACATCATTGGGGAACACTCCCTGACATTGCATACATACGGATAGAATACACAGATTTTTAGGTGCATACTTCCACTCACTCACCCCCTTGGGCCACACTTCTTTGTGGGCCCCACCTGATCGCCAATCCGAATTTTTTGGTGCACACTCATTACAAGTATGCACAGATCATTTTTTCTGGTTTTGGTGGAGTTGGGTATCATTTGATGTTCTGTAATTTTGTTTTTGTAGGAAGGATCCTGGTTACATCAAAATGAATGTCCGCGACTCACAAAATCTGAAGGATGATGTAAGTTGCAGCATTTTTCCAATTATTCAATTAAGATATCTTGTTCTTTATCCCTCTGCAATGTTTATTTGATCAAGTGGTTCTAAATAACTGTGATCCTTTTTAGCAACATCTGTATGTAACATGATTTTTCTTTCCCATATGAATTTGTTGAAGCTATCATAAATAGTTAGGGATTGCTAAGCAGATCCAGTTATAAACTATACAAGAGTTGATTCATTTATGATACCTAATAAAAAAAAAGAGGAGAGGATTGATTTATGTTGTCATGTATCTTTTTTTGTTCAAGTTCATGATTTTTTTTGTCATACTTGTGTGTGCATTTGCACGTAACCGTGCTGGTGTGCACCTTCTTTGGTTGCTCTGTTTTTACTCATCTTTGAGTTGATATGAATATCTCCATCGTACTATATGAATGTCTTTCACATGAATTGATGCAGTTGGAGAAATCTCTTGCACCTGTCTTATGCACTTTTTTTTTTTTTTAAATTTCATTTGATGAATTAAATGTGTTTTCTCTTGACCTTTTTTCTGAGACACTTAATACTTGACGAAAGATCTGTAAATGGGCTTGTTATGTCATGAACACTTTTACCCCTTCTTGATGGGGTTTTGTTTGTGTTTCTATCAATTTTCTTGCCTGTAAACATCTGACAATATGATTTCTCTTTTGTTCTAAATAGGAACCTTTATTGAAGTTGGACTTGAATAATCCTGCCCTATTGGCTGGGAATTGGTCTCAGCTCTGTGCAACATGCAAGGTGCCATTTCATTCTTCTTCTTCTTTGGTTGTAAGTTGTAAAGTTACATTAATTGTTATTGTCCTGCTGATTAAGTTTATGTATCATTCTTCAAGATTGTCAGGCCTCTGCGTGCAAAGCATTGTTCGACTTGCGATCGTTGTGTTGAGCAGTTTGATCATCACTGCCCTTGGGTGTCAAATTGTATTGGAAAGGTGTTTTGACAGTGATATGCTCTCTCTCTCTCTCTCTTCGCTATTTAACATCAGATATTATCCGAGTTATAAAAATTTCATGACTAATAAGTAATAACATGAGTGTGGTTTTCTAAGAAGCAAAAACTGAATGTAAAAGGCGATACTGTATGTTGCGGATTAAGAAAATCTCCATGCCATGTCATGCAAAATTCTTTAAATAAACACTAAAATAATGTATTTCTCACTTCCCGCACTACCAAAGCCTCTACCATGTTTCATAAGATACACAATCTGATGGTGGTCCTTGCTACATTTGGTCTAAAATCTGGGCAACCATCAATATAATGGGAGAATGTCTCTGTTCGTTAGGATTTTACAAGGTTGGCGGCCCCTTTATTGGTTGTAGTAAAATGAGTAACTGAAAATAAGACGGTTAGAATATAGATGGTGGACCCATTCATCTTGGGGGTCCCACTTAAATAGGTTAGGTTTGGTCAATTTTAGAGGTCTATGATCATTTGATCATTTGATCTTTATCAACCAATTCATGGGTCCCAGCCCGCATCATATGATTTCATGAACGGTTAGAATAGAGATGATGGTCCCCATTCATCTTGGTCTTACTTAAATATATTAGGTCAATTTGTTAGGTCTATGATCATTTGATCTTTCTTATTCAATTCATGCCCCACCTAAAGAATAAAACATTTGGAAAAAAACATAAAGATCAAATTAGCAACAAAAAAAAAGGACTCACAAGTTTACTAATTGATAAATTTATTAAAAATAATTCATATCAGTCTGTGCATTTGGTGGTTTCGTGGTTATCCACGGGGTTTTGCTAGTTTAGTTAAAGCGGGAGTAACCACCGAAAAGCTTATGCGACCTTTCTATATTAGTATTCAAATGATAGTCTTGTAGCACATTGTACTATTATAATTTTTAACTTATCTGATGCACCATTTACTCATGGCAAGGAAGGTTATCATTGGTATTAAATACTGAATTCAATGTGGGTCACAACACAGTAACTCCTATCTGCCATTATTGGCTAAAATAGCTGAAAGAAAACTTGTGAAAGAAACAATGGTTTTTAACAAAGAACTTTGTGCCTGTTTAATACTCACCATTGGATGGAGTCTGACAGTATAAAGAAAACTCAATCGGGATGGTTCATAGGCGAACAAATACCTTATACATATAAATATGATTGTGCTTTGCATAGGTATGCACATTTAATTGTTTCCCATGATCTTACTGATTTCATGGTTTGCTGTTGCAGAAAAACAAATGGGATTTCTTTATGTTTCTTATTCTTGAAATTTCTGCAATGGTGATCACCAGTGCCATCGCTGCCACACGTATGTTTCTCAAGGGAATGTTTTTATTCTGTTGCTCATATTGTACATTTCACTTTATCTTCTGCTAACTGGAACAATCGTTCATTCTATTGGAGTGTAGGAATCTTGATGGATCCAACTGCTCCCTCTACTTTCCGAGCATGGATGAACCATGTTGTCACTCATCATATGGGCTCTATCTCATTTTTAATTATGGATTTTCTTCTTTTCTTTGGTGTTGCAGTCTTAACTGTTGTTCAAGCTTCTCAGGTATGTGAATGAGTGTTCATCTTTGAAGATTGGCCTGGAATTAGATATCAGAAGTCATCTTTTGATTTTTTTTTTCCTTGGGTATAGATTACCTCAATCAAGCTGCTAATCCTCCTCTGATATGAGTTGATATTCTTTTATTAGGTAGGGTATTATTTATAGGGAGAGTGCATTTTGATTTAATGACACTTGACAAGAAATGGCCCTACTTTGCATACTTTACTCACCTTTATCACGTCTAATGTCTTGTGGTAGTATGTCATCAGTATTTAATCATTCCTCTTATTTCCTGTATTGAACACTGATACGAAAGTGTGGTGGTGTTCGATCGACTAGAAAATAATGCTTAAAATCTATGATGTAGGGATACTTCAAAATGGGCAATGTATCTTATCGTATCATATCTGATACTTCTCTCTCTCTCTCTCTCTCTCTCTCTCTCTCTCTTGAATAATAACTTTCATTAATAATAATAATAATAAAAGGGTAGCAGTACAAGAGGGCTATACCGGCATGCTCAAGCACCAAAAGAAAGACAGAGACCGATAAAACAAAAGGCCATAGAACCCTAAACACAGAGATGAAGACCAAGGAAGGGAAGATTTACCTAAAATCCATGTCCCTGCCATGTTCGTGGCTTGTCCCCTACCATATCCATGCTATATATGGGCATCATTACTTAAATTAGTAATTAAAGAATCCTACATGTCTGACTTGGGCATGCTGCTCATATCAAAGAATCCCTGGAAAATTTCCACGTTACATAGCACTGCAGATTTTGGACTTTCTTAATCTGACGTCATAAAAGGACATACTGCACTCCAGATTTTTTTTTTTTTTTATCAGTAAGCATTCCAGATGTTGTAGCTGTGAGTTCCTCAATATATTGGTTTTTTGAACAGATTGTAATTATCAACTATAACAAATGTCATATTGCTGTTTACATTCATCTACTGTAATTGAGCTTGATATGACTGGACGCATGCACTGCTGCCCACAGTATGCTGTTTCTATATAAGAGGATACAACAGTGTATTTTGACAGTGTTCAGGTTATGCCTATCACAGCATCACGCTTATACATCTGCAATGTTGAAATGATCTAAAGCATATTTATACTTGTGTGAGTTTACAGGCCAGTAATTTGTTCACCTTTTTGTGGCACTTACTCTTGTTTGGTTTTGGTGTAGATCTCTCGCAACATTACAACAAATGAAATGGCAAATGCAATGCGCTATAGTTATCTGAGAGGCCCTAGTGGTGGGTTCAGAAATCCGTATGATCATGGCATTCAAAAGAACTGTTCTGATTTCTTGATAAAGGGCTACAATGAAGATATTGAGCGTGTGGAACAACAGGCCCATTCCGAGGAAATTGGGATGATTCGAATGACTCGTAATACGAATTCTCAGAATCACGATAACAATTCTCACCATACCAACAGCAATGGCCATGTCTCTGTTGATGTGGATTCCGAAAGCACCAGATCTCAAGGGCATAAGCACTCTTCCCACTGCAATCATAACCATGGTAAGACTGATGGGTTCCCTTTGGGTTTGGGGCTTGGGCTTGGACGAAACAATATTCATCACCATCATACACGTTCTGTTGTAGCGTCATGATTAGTCAGTCAGTCATGATGGTTGCATTTGTATCTGTAGCCTTAACTGCTTGAAAAGCAGAATATGGTTGTACCTACATAGTTCCATTAATTGCAATGGTGGCGCGGAAATTGTTGCCTAGTCCAACCATTCATTTTATTGCCTTTGGTTAGATTGCTTCCAATGTACAATGAGGCCCATTTTTGGACGATGGACTGCAATACACAACAGCCCTTAAATCTTTTTCTTTCATTTGGGGGTGATAATCATGTTGGATTTGGACCACAACAAATCACAGTATGCCACGACATGAATCATGTGTTTTCTTGTGATTTCAATCCATTGGTGAATACCACTCTGATCTGTGTCTGATTTGGGCGACAAGGGAGTGCCAACGGTGAATTTCACCCTGATCCTTGTGAAATTTTCGACACAAATGGTTTGTATTTGTGAAAGGCTTTGAAAGTGATTGTATTAGTGTGTATCACAAAACATTGTAGAACAAATCCAAATCCAACTGCACAGCATTATATTCATTTCTTTCTCCCTCTTGTTGCACATGTCAAACCCACACCGTTCTCCATCATTGGCCCAGATCAGCACCAGAACTTTCTCCCTAATCCTTCGTCCATCATGGTAAGGGCCTCACATCTCTCTCTGACCTGAATCTCTCCGTCCCTCATTCTCCCATCACTGGGCTTGATGCTGCAGGCTTGATGTTCAATTAATTATTTTGTATGAAATTAAGTTTATTAGGCACATTTTGGCAAGATGAATGAGAATGATTTTAATTTTGTGTGAAGACAATGCTAATGAGTCCCAATGTTTATTGAAGTGTGGAAGGTGATTCCCCTAATGCTATTCATTGGATGTCTTTATCTGCTTGTAATCCTTGGAGATTCCACTACTACCTCAATGAGATTACAGGCTCTTTCTTCTTCACTCAATGTGTCCTTTTCCCATGCGTATTGGGCCGCCAATGTTTTGGCCAAATACACTGATAAAAAAGAGAAGAAAAGGTAAAAGGAAAGTCGCAATGTTTATTACATTTTAGGTTTCATCAGGAAAAAAGAACTAAAATATGGGAATCAATTCTCAACAAGCGATCATTCCAAATCTAGCTTAGGAATGATGTTGTTTTACTAGTTTCTGTTGGGTTGATCTGTGTTTTTTATTTTTAGCTACCAGCCAAGGTGGCTGGGCCCTTGAAAGACCCAATTAACAATTAATGGGGGAGTGAAACATCCCCGCACAATGGGGGAGGGTTCTCCACGCATCACGCTCTCTTCTTCTCAACCAAAAAGAAGACAAAACAAAATGGTAAAAATATGAAGTTAGGAAAGAGAGAATCATGGGATAGGGAAATGGATTTTAC
This sequence comes from Litsea cubeba, assembly GCA_012931725.1. Classification (NCBI taxonomy): domain Eukaryota; kingdom Viridiplantae; phylum Streptophyta; class Magnoliopsida; order Laurales; family Lauraceae; genus Litsea; species Litsea cubeba. Next base: position 91,182,748 of record CM022948.1, on the reverse strand, counting down.
ATGGGTAAATGTTATATATGCAAATGTTGTACATACATAAAATATTATCATTTTTGTCAAAATCACCACCTTAACAAGAGTAAATGAGTATATGCTTCAGAAAATTTTCAAAATACATAAAGATTTAAGATATGAAACTAAATTTCTTTGGTGTTTATCATTAATATAAGAATATTAAACCATTCAGATCATGATTTGAGGGCCCATAAAATGCAGAAACTTAAGTTGGTAATTTTTTTTTTGTTTTATGTTTTTAAGAAGTTCTTCAAAAATCAATGAAGATTTAAGATATGCGATTAAATGTTGTTGTGTTTATTATATCAATAAAGAAGATGGACGGCTTGATCATAAATTTGGAGCCCACAAAACTCTCAATACCAACCAAAGAAAAAGAGCTACTAGTCAACGACAAAAATCCAAACCACCCAAAAACCACTGCATGTAATAACCTCCAAAAGACAACAAACCAACCTTCCAGCGGTTACTCGCTCTAAATATATATATATTTCTTTTCCTAACAGTTACCAACGCATTTATGTTAGCAAAACCACCTACTCCTTCCATTTCCAAACTTCTAACAGCCTCCTTATAGACACTAAAAACACTCCACTTCAGTTTTTTTTTTTCTTTCTCAAATTAACCACCCAACCCTTCTCTACTATTATAATCAAACCCATCACCATCTCTCACCAAAATCAACCCAAAAGAAAGCAAACATACAGAAGCACAAAATCGACATCAACATGGCCACAGAAGAAGAAGCTCTTCAGAAGCAGCCGCTTCTCAAACGGAAGCCAATCAAAAGAAGTGCAATTCAGAAGGGCCTGAAGAAGACGTTGATGAGCTCAGGGCATTTGGCCAATCTCCTTCCGACTGGGACGGCTCTAACGTTTCAGTTCCTGTCCCCTCTCTTCACCGACCAAGGCCAGTGCATCGCCCACAACCGCGACTGGGTGACTGGCCTCATTGCGGCATGTGGGGTGCTGTGTTTTGTGCTGTGTTTTACAGATAGCTTCAGGGATGAGAAGGGGAAGGTTCGATATGGGATGGCGACGAGGAAGGGGTTGTGGGTCTTTGATAGCAAAGCATCTGCAAAGCTTGCACCAGAGTTGGCTGAAACATACAGAATAAGGCTAATTGATATTGTCCATGCGTATACGTCGTTGTTGGTATTTTCTGCAATTGTGCTGTTTGATCAGAATGTGGTGAAGTGCTTCTGTCCAACTGCATCAGAAGAGATGAAGGAACTTCTCAAGTCATTGCCCATTTGGATTGCAATTGCCTGCATTGTGCTGTTTGTGGTTTTCCCTACAAAGCGCCATGGGATTGGTTTTCCTCTCTCTTCCAAATAGACAATATGTATGTCTCTCTTTCTATATATATATATATATATATATTTATACAAAATGAAGTTTATGTTTGCTTATGTTGATATCTTTAAACTTCATTTTCTTCCAACAAAATAAGAGAAATAGTTCCCCAACATATGAAACAAATGAAGATTTTTTTACAAAGGTATGTCAAATTTTCATTTGAGTCATTGATATCATATTAAGAAAAAGAGATGCAAAGAATGATAGTCCACATGCGAGTAGTCCTCACAACCATAGCAGTCCACATATACGTGGGCTCACAGTTAAAGCTGCTGATTCCAAGATTTCTCAAGTTTTTGACACGAAAGGTCAGAAAATCCGGCAATGGGCTGGAGGTCCCCGCTTCAAACCATTTGGGACCTTACCTGATACACAGTGCTAGTGAGTGATATTGTGTATACTTGATTTTACCAATGAAATGCAGGTCGGTGGGTTCCTCGGCGTAAAAAAAAGTCAGAAAATCAATGAGATAACAAAAACAAACAAAACAAGAGAGGAGATTTCATTAGAGGAAACGAACTGTACAGGAGTATTGCTTGGGGCTAGGCAACACCTCATATATATTTTATTATGTTTTTTAAATTAAAAAAAAAACTGAAACACCTAAGACATCACCTCGGAAATCAATCCAAAGTCCAAACTATAGTTTGTCCGTAAAAGGTTTCCCAAACAAATATCATTACAACAATCCAATCTTCCAACGGCCATCATATCAAAAAATCAAGAAAGCAAACACAAAAACCCATACAAAGAATTTATAGCTACACATTATAAACTCGAAGCCAACTCCGTTTTTCTTCATGAAAACATGCTGAAATCTGAATGATCTTTTCAGAAGAAGCAAAAACCTGCAAATAGATAAAGACCAACAAGTTTCAATAAATCTCTCAAATGAATTTTGTCTCATCAGGCCGTGCGTGAAAAATGGAAGTTCATACATCCTTGTATGTGTTGTAGGGATAAATATGGGTCCCCAAATACCTGTACACCCAAGGGACCTTAGTTGAAAAAACTGAGTATATATCCACTATTTGGACCTATGTTAATTTGGGTATGGGTTTGGATCCACTGTATAGGCCCAAATCAAAATTCTGGACAAGTTGAGTCAATGGTTTTCATCCCTGAGAATGTAAATGCTCCAATGTATAGTAAGTTCATAAAGTATATGATTATGTAAGTACTCGGGTACCAATTCAGGTCCTGGTACAGTTCCTTTATTCAGGTCCGGACGGGTTCAAGTCTTTAGTTTAGATTGGGGTAAGGCCCGTAAGGGTATATCCAGTAAGCTGGACTTAATATGGGTCCATGTCCAGGTATCAGTCCCCTGCAAGTAATCCAGGTCCGGCAAGCTGGATTTGATTTGCATAGACAACTGATTTTACACCCTAGCTATAATGCCCAGATACGCCATGGATACGGCAAGGACACGAATATTACACAAGTGTAGTATTAGATACGATACGACACAACACAGTGCCCATTTTGAAGTATCCGTGCATCATAGCACCCTATATTGAATAAGAAAGCAAATGCTTAACAATTTCAGAAGGGTTTGGATAAATTGGATGATTCGGGGTACATCAAAACGGGCACTAAACATCAGGCGAGTAAAAGCTAATTCAAATAAGGAAACAAAGTAAGAAAACATCTAAATAATTATACAACATCAATCAAAGCTAAAGTATACTCTCAGATACAGTTCTTATGGGAAATCATACCTTTTTCAGAAAACCAGGTTATAGTTATCAACTGGGAGGATATCAACATGCTATACTAGATCTCCAAAGTCTGGTCACTTTGAAAACAGAGAAGTGGCTCCATGTGTAAAACAATCATGTTGCTGCTAGTCACAGTACATCAATATAACTAATGCCTGGAGGTGGAGTCTGCCAATGCTAATATTAATATGATGCTATTTACAGGTGAAAGGATACAATTCTTCCTTTTATTTTGAATGAAGTTCATAATTAGTAATAAAAAATCTCAAGTTGACCAGCGAAAAGTTCAGTCTTCGCATGAGCATCTAATACAAGTCATGGCCAAAATAATACAAGTCTTTACAAGCATCAGTAGTTCAAAGGGAAATCTCCTTCGAAGGTGCTTTAGAAAGATTAAGCTTGAGGGGTATGCAATTCTTTATTTTACATCTTATTGTTTAACAAACGGAATGTAGTCCAACATTTATGTTATAGACACAAGAAAATACAGGATGAGGGTTCTCAGAAAAGCATCTAAAATTTAACTTCTGCTGTTTGTCATCTGTAACAGAATACGTAAGCAGAGAATGTCACAAAGAATGACATGGATGAAAGAGCTCAAGATCTTGATATGAAGATTGAGATTCTTGAGTATCACAGACCAGTTTAACAGAGAATGCAATCAAAAGACGTCAAAAGATAATAACATGGAGAACTAACTTTTGTCCTTTAAAGTTCACAATTGTGTCAATTGCTAACAGAAGTGGCTCAGTTTGAGAATAAGATCTGTGCATGGCATCAGCAAATACAATCAATATCATTCACTGCAGAGGCCCAACATGATAGACAATAATTCATGAATATAACAAACACTTCTATAATGACATCAACCAAATTTATTGAAAAAAGATTTACCTATCTCGGTCAACAACATGTGTTCTTATTGGCAATGAAGCAGCAAAAACTGAATTCTTCTTTTTTTTTGCTATAAACAGAGTCTTGGCAGACTTTAATCCCTTCCCTTCTGAAGAGTTAAACAGATCATATATGCTCCAGGATATGATGCAACTTTGAGATCCTTCATCGCAATAACGATTCTAGCCGAAAGGACGGAAGACCACTCTTCCATACTTTAGCATCATACATTTCATTCAATGCCTGTACTATTTCATCAATCTTGAAACCCAACCCTGTAAACATACCACAATCATCAGTGGACTTTTACTAGAAACTATTTCTATCTTGGTTAAAAAAGCGCTGTTATAAAGGACTTCTGAATTCTGATTCAATCACGGTCGCCGGATTGCATTATGCACTCCGGTAATTGGAATCATTTAGGATCCATCATGGACTGGCCATTTCCAGTATCGTTTTTTTAAATCAAGAATGATTAGGCAATGTCTTGTTGAGACCTTCCTAAAATGACTATGTTCTTAGTTACCAAAGAGGGCTGCCCATGGTCTATTCATGATAGGGGGGCCTGCCTAAGAATTTCAGTTCCCTATAACAAATGCCCACCCCATGGACCATTAGTTGCCTTTTTATTAATCTTTCTAGACAGCAAGAAATGGATCAGCAATATTTCACCTTCTTGAGCATTCTCATTTGAACAATGGTTCTTTATCATGACACCAGTGTCTATTTCAGAAGCTCCAGCAAGTTCGAACCTTTCAATGGCAGCTTCAAAATAACCTTCCCAGATCTCATTTCCTAGTTTGAATTCTATGATTGAGCGCTCATAAAGCACAGTGCCCCATAAAATGTTGATCTGAGATCTCACATTATTGGCCAGCTCCGCAGCTTCATCTGTCGATAATTCTTTGAAAATCCCATCCAACCCCAGTTTCTCCAATTGTTTTTTGCTCTTACCTGGATTGGAGATTTCACTCAAATGCTGCGCCTCCATCTTCTCCCACATATCTGTGCCCACTGCAAGATTATTCTGAGCATGTTCAAAAAGATCAATAACCTTCATAGAACTTGAATCATCCAAATCTACCTTGCTGTCAACTGAGAAATTCCAAGAAAGTTTCGCTTGCTCAAACTGCTGCTGCCCCAGCGCTAGAAGCCCCTCATAGAAGTCGGATTTGATTTGTAGAGCTTCATTATATTTCTTTCCCGCCTCCTCATATTCTCTTTGTGCCCATTCATATGCTTTTCTAACCTGATCGACAACCAATTCTGTTGAAGAATCTTCTGTCAAAGGAACTCTTTTCCTTGCCCTCGACATATGAACATTACCCCAATGGAAGAAAGCTAGAGCTGCCATCTCCTGAAACTTCTCTGCAGCAACATCGAAAAGGCACTGTGCATCTTCACTCGTAATGGTTTCTTCTATCGCTTCTGAGTAGACCTTCATCCCCATATTATGAAGTTCTAAATACCCATCAGACTCAAAACCCACTTGGTTCTTGAGCAGCTGAGCGAATTCAATGATCCAGTCATCAATATAAGAAGATCCATTGTTTTGGCGGATCATATGCTTCTGCACCGGATTTTCATTATTTGATTGATGAGAAAATAAGGGATCATGCTCAGGATTGACTTCTGCAATGAAAAACCGAAGTGAACCCTGCAGATTGACTGATGCTTCAGCCCATCTTAGCTCTTCTGTGGTGGTGATTGTTACCAAATCGCCCTCTAGGTCTTTGCATTTGATAAGAACAGCTTTTAAGCTTGGGAACCGATCTCTAGCAATCTCTCTCAGCTGTGAAACACTGCAATTGGCTGGCATCTGGGCGCATCTTATATCCTCCCTCCATACCAACTTTATAGTCCTCACAGATTCTTCCATTGCTTTGTTTTGCTCTTCTACATCTCTTTTATCCTCAGTTTCGCTACTCTTAGCCTTGTGTTGCTCCTCTACAACTACCTTACTCTTAGTTTTGCTACTCTTGGCCTCATGTTGCTCTTCTACAATTGCCTTATGCTCAGTTTTGCTACTCTTAGACTCGGGAATAATGGGATGCTCCTCTACAATTTCCTTCTGCTCGGTTTTAGTACTCTTAGTCTTGTGTTGCTCCTCCGCAACTGCCTTATCCTCAGTTTTGCTGCTCTTCTTCTTCTTATTTCTGTTCTTCTCCTTTACCACTTTGCACTTAGGTGAATGACATGCAGGTTCTTTGCATTCCGGAGCCAAAAAAATGCCTTCATCATCCATCTGGATGCTCTTTTCTCCTAGTATTTTCCTAACCCTCTCCATGATTTCGTTTGCCACAAGATTATTTGGCTCTAGCCTAAGAACCTTCTTAACATCATACAAGGCCAAATCAAGTTGATTCAAAGCTTCAAAACACCTCGCCCTCTTCAGCAGCGCTTTACCATATTTCGGGGAAACATCAAGAGCCAAATTGCATTCCTCAATAGCCTTCCTGAAATCACCAGGACCTTTCTGCATATAGCAAGCGGCCATTTTAGTATGGAGGTAAGCGAGGTCTATTTTGTTTTTTGGAAGCAGCTTTAATGCCTTCTCATACTTAAAAATGGCGCCATCAAAATCCCTATTTTGGAACAGCATGTTGCCCTCCTCCTTCAATTCCTGAGACATGTCTATGAAGACGGACATGTCCTTATCAACAACTTTCGAATGCGGCTCTCCAGATTTCTTTGGCTTTGCATTCTCAATACCGGTTCTTCCACCTACATGTTTCTTTTTCTTTCCACTGAGCTTTCCCATCTTGAATTCAACAAGGATAGAACCTGGAAGGAAAACAGGTTCTGCACCGCTTGAGAACTTTTAACAGATGAGAATAGAAGAATTCAAGACACAAACAACATAAGATGAGGAAACACTTTTGAGCTATGGGTTCCCCTCAAAATGAAATTTCCAGTAACAATCAGCCAGATTCACGCTAAAATAGCATTCAAAAGTATCCAAATTAACCATATCTTTATCTGATAGTCTACCTCTTCAAAATCTAATTTGCTGACAATGCTGCAGAAAACCCAAAAATTGGAACTGAGAGAACATACTTGGAAGACATGTTTTCCTTTAATGCCCATTCCAGTAATCCGCAGTCTCAATCAAATCGCCAAAGTTATGCATATAAAAATTTGTTGGTTACTCAAGAACAAACTCCCTTAAATCGCAAACTGTAAAAAGATGGGCTCTTCTTCCAGAGAAGGGAGGTCCAATTTTGTATAAAAAAGAAAAAAAAAATCATTCTTTTGTCATCTAGAATTTGCAAATAGAATTAATGAAGATTTGCAGGAAATGGGTTTCCCTTGAAATGCAAACTTAAGCAATTTTAAACCAAATTCAGCTAAAAGAACCTCATTTATGAATTCTCTGAAAAAAAAAAAAAAAAAACCCACAAAACAGGATTTAGGAAACTTACCTGGAATATGGGACCTCCTTAATTGCAAATTCCAGCATTTACCCAACAAAGTTCTCCAATTTCAGCTTAGAAATTTCCAAACCAACCACAAAGGGATCACATTATTCAGGAGACTTACAAGGAAGATGGTTCTTCCTAAAATTGAAAATTTCTAAACAATTCCCTGCCAAACTCTCACATAAAACTTCAAGGACCTCCTTATTTTGTGGATTTGGCAAAAAAGGGTGCAAAATCTGGTCTTTTGTTCCTATATTGATTCCATCTTTAATTCTTATCTTCTCAAATGAAAAAATGGCAAGGATGAAGGACCCATTTCCTTGAATCCAAGTTTCATACAGAAGATTGAGAAGAAGAAGCACACAAGGAATTTGAATAAAAAAGAAAAGGCGGGTTCTTTATGGGTTGAGAGCTGAAAATCATCATTTCCGCAGAATACTGAATGGGGCGTTCACGGGTCAGATAAACCGGGTCTGATCCAAGCCCATCCATATTCGGGTTATTCTTGGCCCATTTAATATATGGGCCGGGCCTGTTTCTAAAGTTTAATTAGGCCTGATGTGCTAATTAGCCCGGAAATGACCAAACCTAATATTGAACGATTCCAATCATAACTTTATGACCCACAAATTTATAATTTTTTTTTTTTTTTTTTTTACATATTTTCACAAATTACTAAAAATCCACAGTATGTAATAATAATTTGCTGTCGAAACATTTACTTAATCCACAATTGCATCATACAACTAATTAAAATAATCCAAACAACAGATATATTAGTTGTTTAGATTTATTTTTTGGTAAATAATTTAGATTTTTTTTTCGATGCATTTGAAAAGCTAATGGACCTCAAATTTAAACTGGCCCATATACCCTGCGTTCCGTAGGACGTTTGGTGGGACTACATGAATGTAAATGGATTTATAAAAATATAGTGGCCCACTTGAAGCCCCATATGGACCAAAGCCCATCCTACACTTCCAACATAATAAGCAGAATACGGCCACAAAATATTATTTGCTGTATGGATCTGATCAATATGCGGGCCCGGATGTGACTCATTGATAGGCAAAACAAACTGATCATGCTCCACAGTTTGGGCCTGTACATTGCACAGGCCCAAAGAAACTTCAAGACAAACACATATATATAGAAAGGTCCTTAGGTCTGGGACCTAAACAAGAGACGGAGACATCTGTGTGGTTCTCAAAGTGAAAGCCAGACTAGGGAGTAGCTTGGGGATGAAGAAATGAAAGCTCTGGCAGGTGTGAAAAGTACCTCTTATCTTGGAAGGTGTTAAAAGCACCTCTTATCTAGGGTGCTCGTGGGCCAGTCTATCCCGATCCCGATTCGGGCCCAGATACCTTTAGGCCAAGAATGGATATATATAAACTGGGCTTATTTAATATAGGGACTGGTAGTCTTGGATCAAGTGATAGAAAGACAAAAGGCCTAGCCCGGCCCAGCCCGGCCCAAATAAGAAATGGTTGTAAGTTAGTGGTAATATGTCCAAACAATGGCTAGACAGCCCTCATAAGCTTATTAAAAGCCCGGTTGATTAGGCGTTCTTGGGACTTACATTTTCGAGCCATATTGGGCTTGGCCCAGATGTGGGACTATGTTTCTAGAGTTCGACTGGGCCTAAATATGCATCATCTCGGCCTGGACGGCCCATGAATACCCCTACCGGGGCCCTACTCTTATCTCTCTTCTCTCCCCCAGTCCCCTCCCACCCGAATGGTTTGGGAGAATGGCGAGATTTCTTGTTATTGGTGTCTCTTCCACCAAGTAAGGTATGACAATGGGTCATGGTAAACCTCCACCCGCTTTGAACAGTACAGCCCAGTACCCGAACCACTGCTGTCCATCACAGGTTTGTGAAATGTGAAGTGATACCAAACTCACTTAATGATGTGTACTAGTCTGATCATGTTTATACACATTATTCTTTATTTTATTATAAGATATTGAAAAAAAACTCAAATTTTCATTTTTTATTTATTTTAACCAACAAACTCAAGTGTTAAAAAAATACATAAATTAGTTGTAAATAAGGTGGGACGGTCAGGCCGCATAAATCTGAACCCAACTCGGGTCAACATCTATAAACCCATACCTATCCCAAAAAAGCACTACCAGGGAACCATTAATAGGGGTGGTGGTTAGGGGTAACCAAACTAGTTTGAGTTGTGACCCTTGGGTAACTGTATCAGAGACCCAAAATGGGGAACCATAAAACTATTCCAAGCTTGCCATCTTTGTTTTTCAATTTTTGTTTATAAGTTGTAGGCTCCCACTGCATAATCCAAATCATCCACTGTCCCAGGAACCCACCCTATAAGTTTTATCCTTTTTAAGTTTGTTAGGATCTTGCAACCTATTAATTCCGAGTGGTATATCAGTTGGCCTAGGACCACGGTTTGCACCCGGAGATTGTAGGTTCGAAACTGCACTACTACACTGGGGCCACAGGGAAATTTTACCCGACCTTCTCTTCTGAGCCCGTAGGAATTATTATAGCCCAAAGGGTTGAAAACTTGCATTATAAAAAATAAAAAAAAATCTTCCAACCTATTGGATTGTACAGAAAAAATGAATAAAAAATCAGTACTTAACATGGTTTTTGGGGCTCCACTCAACTGGGATTGTTCGAGCAGGGTCCGGGGCTCTGGGCTATAAAACAGTTAATGAATATTTTTGGCAGAACAGTTTGTGAAACTTTGAATGAAAGAGCTGTTTTTTAGGGTAGGTCATACCTACTTTGGCTTATAGGCTCCTTTGTCCCTATTGTAATTTATTTGTAAGAAGGGCATTGGCCTTTTGACTGTGGAGTCCCCTGTACGCCTGAATTTCCTAATCTCTATTCTAAATTTCCCCTCTAGGTCCTCCTTACTTGCTATATGCGCTGAAGAAAGATCAGAATGCCCTTAAATTTACAATTTAGGGGATTTTACTGGAAAAATCCCAAAATTTAGGCATTTATCCTGCTGGGTCCCAGCCAAATTTTGGACACTAACGAAGTCCGTTAGTGCGTTTTTTATATTTTTTTTTGATATCTGGGGTGAGTGACGCTAGCGTCACTAAGCCCTGATTAAAGTGACGCTAGCGTCGTCCATCGCTATACCTATTTAACCCACCCGTCCCCATTTTCACTATTTGTAACTTCTGCTCCTTCTTCAGAACGACGACGGCGCTGCTCCATACTTTTTCCTTCTCTATCATCCATCATCCTTGATACATCCACGTGAAGGTATGTCCCTTTAGCCCCGTTTCCGCACAATATTTCCGGATCATTAAGTGTATTTCGAGTTCTTGATCCGCTGTGTATGGTATAATCCATCATCCTTTGTTTTTTCAAGCATAATGTTTGTTTGGAGTCTCCATTCTTCATTTGTTTTGTTCTTGTAAGCCATCATGTATTTCTGGTTATATCATTTTCTCTTTTTCACATTGTTTGCTCTCACGCACACTATTTGTTCGATGAAATGGGACAATGTAGGTTTCAACTTATGATTATCGCAAAAGAGATACTACCTTCTACCATTTTCATTAGTTAGGGAATTTACACCTCCTCTACGTTCATTGTGCAAAAAAAGAAAATAAAATGGTTTTGGAAGCAATACTAAGACTTGACTTCACCTTCAATAGAGAAGGTTATTTGTTCTATCCTAACATTGGTTTTTATTAATCAAGAAAGTAGAGGTTTTTTATTTTTTAGATTCATTTTCATCAACGAGATTTGTAAATAAATAAGATAGTTATCTTAACCATTTTTACTAAACATGGAAGAGAAATGGTTTTAATAGGTAAATGAAGGCTTCCATGAATCATTTGCCCTCACTATATAGACCTAGATGAGATGAGATGGTGGTAGAAGATAAGTTTAGAATGTGAGACTTGATAAGTTTAGAATGTGGGACTTGACAAGATGGTGGTAGAAGATAAGAAACCAGTTAAGAACATTGTGGGACTTGATGATAACAATGATAAGCAAAAATGGCCATAACACTATCTATAATGACCCCTGTTTTAGAATTACTCTATTCATAGGTGGTTGGGGGAGGGAACCACAGTGTTGAAACTATTTCACCACAGACATGCTCATTAATATGATAGCATCATTGCCTATTGGTTTATACAGAGGAAATGCTCATGCATCCGGAGTGCATGGCTTACTATGCATACCAGCTGCTTGGCCCCAACCGGACCCTGCAGATCATGGGACAGTGGTGGATGGAAATCTCCAAATATGAAGTTTCAGGTTAACCCAATGTTTCTAACCCTTGATGGACTGTCTCTTTGTACAGTTCATTCTATAAAAAAAAAAAAAAAAAAAAAGATACAAAGGGAAAGCCGAAGTGTAACAGGTTGCTACTAATTGTCGTCTTATTTTTCTAATGATCATACAATAACTCTTTAGTATATTTCCGTTTATGAATGTGGTTGATTTTATCCTCTCCTCGACTCATACCTGTATATGCTCACTGTTACATGCCTTTGAACTGAACAGATGGCGAAAGACGCGTCTTCTGATGATGAGGGGGAGTTGTTGTATGATCAAGATCAACATGTCTCAAAGGCAATATTAAATGGGGCTGAACCTGGATGTTACAGGTGCATCAATACCAACCCTGACAAGAAGATATGGGTATTGACGGAAAAACAAAAGGAGCATGTGAGGGATGCTGGTCTATCATATTTGTCAGAGATAGACTATATGAGGATAGACCATGCCCTAATATCCGGGTTAGTTGAAAGATGGAGGCCCGAGACAAAAAAGTATGTTCTTTACAAGATGAACATAAATAGTGGCACAGGATTATGGTCCATCATCATGAACACAATTTCTCACAAAAAAACAAAGAGAGTATTGTGTTGGCGACAGTTCACAGAAATAGTTGAGACTAAGTCTGTCGATGTTGAGCCGGGGGATTTCGACAACTCTGACGATTGTGGCCTTTCTCGTTGCAATTGGAGCATGTGAACACCCTCCGTTCCCTGTAACGATCCTCAGTTCGTATTCGATTCTTCTTTGGTCTCCCGGGCTGTTTACTTGCAAGAGGAGGGATAACTCTTTCGTTCGAAATATGCTCCCATTGTTTGCTATCACGAGTGGCGTGAATCACCTCATTGTACGTGGCATGTAGTGCACTTGTTAGATACCAATTGTCGCAAAATTCATATGGATTATATTTCCTCACTCGCATTGAAGCGATTGCATGTGAGCACGGTATCCCAAGTACTTCCCACTTGCGACACGTGCAAGTTCGACGATCTAGATGAACAATGTCCACATACTGTGCAGACTGAACTTGAAACTCAACGAGTCCGGCAACGCGTACGTGCAACCTTCGGGCTTCTTCTGTTTCATGTCCTAGCAACTTCTCAGCATATGGAGTCAAACGACTGTTAATGCAGCAGTTTTCAGCTTGTCTTTTTTGGAAGAACTCCATCAATCTAGCTCTTATCTCTTCCACTTGCTTGACAATTGGTAAAGCTCGAGTATCTTTCAGCATACTGTTGGTGCACTCAGCGGCATTACTTGTAAGCATGTCATATCGTCGACCTTCGACAAAGGCATTTGCCCAATGCTGCCGGCCAAATCCGTTTATATAATTATATGCATCTTGATTGACAGCCCTGATGTCTTCCATAAACGCCTCATATTCACATGCTCTATATGCCTTTGCAGCACACCAGAATTTCATCACAATTGCCGGATCTTTGAAGGTTGACTTAATGTTTTCCGCAAGATGACGACAACAGTAAGAATGACGTGCACTTGGAATCACATTTGCCAACGCGGGAACAAGGCCCTTCTGCCGATCGGAGACAATTGTCAAATCTGTAGGTTCTCCCAATGATAAAGACAGATTGGCGAAAAACCACTCCCAGCTGTCGCGCCGTTCTGCCTCCGCAAACGCAAAAGCTATTGGGAACAGCTTGTGGTTTCCATCGAGGGTCACGGCAACCATTAGAACTCCTGGGTACTTGCCACGGAGATGTGATCCATCAACAGCAATCATTCGCCTAAGGGATGTTGTGAATGACCGGATGCATGGACCAAATGCCCAAAAAAATCTCCTGAACCTGTCGTCGTCTGACGTATCAATATTGGTGACAGTACCCGGGTTCATCAATTTCAACTCCTCACAATACAAAGGGAGGATCTTAAAAGAATCTTCATATGAGCCCCTAACAATGCGCAGTGCAATTTCCCTTGCCATGTGTGCCTTCCTATAAGAAATTGTGACACCAAACTCCATTTGATAGTCATTCATTATTTCCTTTGGCCTAATGTTGTGATTTAACCGCACTTTTTCCAAGATGTACTCTGCAATAAGTTCTGATGACGCTTGACGATGTGCAGTACCCATGGATGGCTTCGAACATTTATGGATTGGGTTGTAGGTCCTAACCTTGAAGCGTGGTCCACTCTCAATCATGGATGCGTGAATGCGCCATGGACAGTCAGTTTCCTTGCAACGTGCAGTGACTTTGAATTGTTGTGTCTTTAAGTGCTGGAGAGTGAAGTTGTTGTATATTGCAAATTTCGCTATAGTTCTCCTAAAATCATCACGGTTCGGAAATTCGCGCCCAAGCCACATCTCCCGAGATGAATTGTGTTCCAACTCTGTATCAAATTCTTCCGGGACCATGTCATCTTCGAATATAACTTTCCGATTATGGTAGCTTTGTTCTCCAACATTGTACATAGAAGGTCTTTGGCCTCTTGCCTTTGAAAACCCTGCAAGATTGGTTCCCGTGTTCCCAGATTCAACATTGACAAACTCTATTTCATCAGGCATGTTAACTTTCTCAACACGATCAATGAGTACAAAACTACTTTCTTTCGCAAATTCATTACCACCAATGTCTTCGACTGCTGAAAAATGAATGTCATTGTCTTCGCATAGATTGACAGTAGGAATTTCATGACTTTCCCTGGAAGGTACTTTGCGCTTATCATTGTGATTGCTCCCAGAAAAATCAATTTGTTTGCCTCGTAAAGAACGCATGCCCATCTCAAATGACCTGCTCAAGGTAAACACATGGAAATATTTACATTAGACTACTAGAAATAGTATTAAGCATTATATATAAAATACATAAAAAAAGATATTATGTACCTTCTAGGTTCTCTTATCTTATTGGAAGAACCATTCGAACTTCTATTGATGTATAGTAATATCCCATTTGTATTGTGTTGTGAAAGTGTTAACATGCACTTGATGTCGCTATCATCCTCTATGGCAGCCAATGAAAACACGTGCCCATTGTGATGAAGATAACGTATGCTTATGTTCTCACAGGTTTCTTCCCACTGTGTAGTTTGAAGAGCTATGTTCAACAATTCGGAGTATGTTATGTCACTTTGAATGGACCTCATCTTCTGATTTCCGCCTTCGTATACCGGGTGAATCATGTCAAATTTAAATTCTCCGTCATAATGAAAAATCACAATCAACTCACCATCCGACATCCTATTTCAGGACAGAAATAATTATTTAGGCATTATTTTTGTACAAACATGTACGGAAAATAGGGACAACCACCTCATTGACCAAAGAAGTGTGATATTTGCAAAGGGCCAAAGACGTAACACAGTGGAGGGGCATCTATGGCCTAGAACAGCTTACAATCCACAATTTTTGAAAGTGTCTAGGGTTACAAACAATATAAAAAACATATGCAAGATTACAAACAATACAAACACTCAGTTTCACACTCCAAAACACAACATACAAGTGTGTGTGATAGTCTCTAACTTCATTGATACCAAAAGTAAATGAAAAGGCATCACAAATGATCGTTATATTCAATTTTTCCCCATGTTACTATGCAAAGATAGACATAAATGCACAAACCTTCAATAATGTACATCAACAGCCACAGAAATGTTAAGAAAATGACGGATTACACTTGAATACAAAAAATCAAATAAAACTGTCACACATCAGTTGGAGCCAGAGTAGATTTATTGACTAACATTTGTTCAGAAGAAGAATGTTCACTTTCAAAATACAACATTCACGTGCGTGACAATCTTTAACATCATGGACACCAAGAGTAAAAGGGAAAGCAACAAAAAAAAATACATTATCTTCATTTATTTTCATGTTACCATGCAAAGATATACATAAATGTACAAACCTCTTTCATGAAGATCAACAGCCAAAAAAATGGAATCAAAGTGACGGATTACACTCGAAAATAGAAGCCCATAGACCAGTCATGCTTCATTTCTAGCCAAACAAGATTTTTTATGATCCATTGGGTAGAACAAGATTGAAACCAGGGGACGACGCGAGTATTTAAAGGTTGCGCAAAGTGACGATATCGTCACTCAATATTATATCAAGTGACGCTATCGTCGCTATGAATATCATATAAAAAAAAAGGAAATTGGCGGGAAGACCCAATTAGTGATGAGAATTGGGCCAGTACTATACCGGGTAAATGCCCATATTTTGGGACTTTTCCGGTAAAAATCCCTACAGTTTAACAAATAAGAATTCTTTTTCATTTTCATCAATATCACTGGTTTTCTCCTTTTGGCTCCATTCTAAATACTAATCTTTTACAAATATCCTTGTTTTCTTGCAGCAGATTGCACATGGGGTCGTTTGTTTTTCAAATATGTAAATGATACATTTGATTTCCGGACATATTCACATGTGAAAGACATTCTAATATTTGTCGAAATTACCATTTTACATGTCTACATGACTACATTCAATGGTTCTAGATATATTTAGCGTTTTTTATAATTTTATAAAAAATTTAAAATTTATGATGAATTAAGTAAGATAAGAAATCTTACCACTTAGTTGTATTTAGCCATTTAAAAATGAACGATTTTGATCATGAATTAGCAGCCACAAAAATTCAGATAATTAGACTTAACAATTTGGGCTTTTTCATTAAATTCTCAGAACTCATTAAGAATTAATATATAAAACTTGATCTCAGCCGTTTTTTAAGCCATTTGAGAAAGATGAACAGTTTAGATTTTAAAATAGGGGCCCACAGATATGAAGAAAACTAAGTTTTTTGATGAGCCCAAACACACACAAATTAACTACATGCAGGTCCATTACTTATGTGTATGACAATAGATTAATGATCCTAAGAAGACATTTGTGATTGTTTTTTTTTTTTTTTTTTTTGGGACCACCTAGGAGATTGAACTCATGCACCCTCATGACATACCTATCTCTCTAGGTAGCTAAGCTATAGTCATTGACTTGTGTAATTGCATTTTTATTTTTATTTTTGGCAAAAATGAGAAGAAGAAAAGAAAATTTCTTATGTAGAAAACTTTTTTTCATTTTTTGCATGAACGATTTTTGTGAAAAAAAAACTAAGAAGCAGGTTTTTTTTTTTTTTAATTTTTGATTTCAAAGAGAAGTACTTCAGATGAAGTAAAAAAAAAAGATAGTTTTTCCAAAAAAGCATAAGTCGATTAACAAACATTAAAGAAGCCCTAATGGGAAGACCTTTTTTTCCCGTATGCTTGATCAATCAAGGAATGCCCTAACTACTCGCTACCTTTGACTCATTTCACTTAAAACTAAAATAAGCTTCTCAAACTATTAGAACTGTTAAATAAAGAAGTCTAGGTCTATTAGATAATAAGGTCCGAATCCAATAATATACAAACAAACAACAATTTAGGATTATCGGATATTATTAGCTATTCAATTAAAGATCATTTGATAGCATATCATGCAATTCTTTTGAGTTTTGTTTGAGAACCTAAACCCTTTTGGTCATCAGGCCCAAACTATAATTGATAGTTGCTACTTAAAAGAACTTTCTTTAACTTTTTCTTCAGTGGCGAAGTTTATTTCTACAATTACCATCATAGTTGCCATGTGGGCTTTTGGTAAGAAATAAGTTCTCTAATTTCACTCTTAGCGACATCATGGTTAATTGAGAAACTTATATGGGGTGCGGTCCAAAGACAGAGAGGAACTCGGTTTGAAAGTGTCTTTTTTATCTATTAGAATGGATGCTAGTCCTAAAACCAATGCAGCGGAAAACAAAATAAAGCAAACTAGCTATCAAATCTATCAATCATGCACCACAAGAAAGCAGACACGGTCTTTTACGTGGAAATCCTATCTAAGGAGAAAAATCAACACTATTGAACGGTTACAATATATACTCATAGCTTCCTTTCCCGTCAGTACGTCGACCTAACGACTGTAGTTGTTCTTGTACAACTCCTCGCTGCCACGACTATTTGCCGCGCACCGCTCGCCGTGCTTGATCCTTTAACAGCACCTTAAGAACCAAGATGCTCAGATCTTCTACAATGAAGTAGAAGCCTCAAACTATCTAAAACAGCTCTTCAGAACAGTCTTTCTATAATGACTCTAGAGAAGAAGGAATCTCTCTCTAAGTTTTCTCACCTCAGAACAATGAGAGAATAACTTAATTCCATGCTTAGAGATGAGTGAAACACCATAGCCCGAAATTCGTGTAAGAGGCTTCCAATTTGTGTAGGATAAGAATTACAAGTGGAAACCAATTAGGATCTCAAGTTGTTCGCACTGGGCAGGCTCGCTTTAGCGAACAGAAATCCTCGCTATAGAGCCAGGGTTATATCCCTGTGCTTCCTACACTCGCTAGAGCGGGACAAGGCTTCTGTCTTGGACTTCGTGTCTAAAAATCTGTCTTTCATCCGTCCAAGACTCTTAAATCTTCACTTCAACACAACCACAGTCAATTCTAAAAAAAATAGAAAAATACAACTCGATAGACCAGAGTCTTGTCCAACCCATGAATTAGCCAACATAATGAAATTTCTAACATGGTTCTTTGGTCATCCCCCCCCTATTTCAACGTTGATGGTGTGACATGAGGTAAGCCAGGGTCACTTGGAATTGTAGGTGTTCTTCGCAGCACTAATGGTGATGCCTTTTTTTTCTTCTAAATATATTGGCGTTAGTAATTCGATTCTAAAGAAGCAAAGGTGCTAGCTATTTTGGAGGTCTTCGATGTTTTTTAAGGTACTTTCAGGGTATCCTTACTGTGAGGAGCGATTTTTCGAATGCAATTAATTAAGTGTCTAATTGGAAGATCAATCAATGGAAAGTCCATGTTCTCTACACTGAAATACGGGTGATGTTGGTTACCATCATTGTCATCTTTCGCCATGAGCTTAGATCGGCCAAGTCCATAGCCAATGCTTTGGCCGAATAAGGGGTTGAGAGGGTGTCTCCTTGGGAGGGCTTTATTTTGTAAGTAAGATGGGAACGGGGTACCATGCTTTTGTACCTCCCTTTGTTATTCCCTTTTTGTTTAGCGTTTAAAAAAAACAAAAAACTTGTGCAAAATAACAGATAGTTACTTTAGCTACAGGGTTTGTGGGATCCATCAACTGCACAAAATTTACAAGGGTACAAATTTAAGAAGGCCAAGTTCGTTGGATGTCTACAACCTTTTGATCAAACGCCAAAAAAAAATTAGGGTTTTTCTTAGTTCAGATAGTTATCAATACTATATAATATATATAAATATATTATTATTATTATCTATCACCTAGTTTTCGACAAATATCTCACACGGCTTGCTTGAGGTAACAAATTTACCACCACATGGAACCCTATGTTATCATACTCACTATCCCTCAATGTTTGGCACTCATTTTAAATTGAGACCAATCTAATTTATACTTACCATTGAATTGAATTTCATAACAAGTGTAACTCAAGAAACCACCAAATTTCTAAGGCCCAAAGTCCATAATTGTGATGATTTTTGTCTAAAATTATATCACCATTTTATTTTTCTATTAGATTTTCTCTCCATGAGTGGCATGCATCCACAAGTAGGTCGCACAAACGGCTTAGATTTTAACTCTACTGTAAGCTCAAGGCTGTTAATTGATTGTGTTATAGGAGAATTGGCTTCACTTATGCTAATGTTACATATATGAAAACACATTACATGTTTATCAAAATGATCATTAATTTCATGTAAGTAAATGAGTTCATCTTATGGTTTTAGCCGTGTATAGATTATTTTTTTAATATTTTTCATAAAATTTTGAAAATCCATGAAACTTCAAGGTTGTTAAATCAAGAGCCCCGATAGCCGCATGACCCTAATTTTTGCATAACCCTTATGCATGAAAGATCTTCTCATCTACCCTACCTCCACTGAAAAAGGCATGCTTTCAAGTGAGCCCCATGAGCTGGATTGCATAACAATACATATAATTTTCTTACAAGTAGAAAATCCCCTTCATATGAGAAAGGGGAGTTTTATTGGCACCACAAGTATTGCTCTCCCCACCACACTAGAAGACAAAAGAGGCATATTTTTCCTAAACTACTCCTCCCTCCTCCCTCCTCCTCCTCCCTCCCTCTTCTTCCCTTTCCTTCCCTCTCCTACTCTTCTTCTCTCTCCCCCTCCCCCTCCCAGTCGCCGGCGGGCTCGGAGGGGGAGGGGGAGGAATAGGGGAGGGAAGGAGAGGGAATAAGAGGAAGGGAGAGAGGGAAATAAAATAGAAGGGGAGGGAGACCGGCCGCCGGAGACGGCGGGCGGGCGGGGGCGGAGGGGGGCGGGATGAGGGAAGAGGGTGGTGGGAGAGGGAGGGAGGAGGGAAGGGGGAGGGGTAGTTTAGGAAAACTCTTTTTTTTTATTTTATTTTTACGGTGGGAAGAGAGATTATTGCGGTGCCAATAGAACTCCCCTATGAGAAATGTCTCTGTGTAACTTTACAAAAAAGAAGATAATTAGCTTCTCCTTTTTTATAGTGATAATTAGCTTGTCTAAATGACCTGATTACACATATAATGTGATAATAATCTCACATTATATAAAGAGTAGTTAAAAAAAACACATATATATAGAAAATAAAAAACAATCAAACTGAATCGCCACCAGAATATTCCAACATAATATTCCATCAGCAGTACCTTAAGGCTATGTTGGGTTGGGGGGGGGGGGGAAATGAAGGGGAGGGAAGGAAAAATTAATTTTACCTCCCCTTATTTGGATAGTAAAAAAGTAGGGGAAAGAAAAGTGAAAAGTAGTGTTTTGTTTGTTTGTGAGGTAGAGAGAAAATTACCATTTTAGCCTTGGGCCAAGTCCTACATCCCATCAGCACATCACATCCCGGGCAATTTAGTAATTTCTTCCATTTTCCCTCTTTCTTCTCATTTTTCCCTCAGTTTTGAGGGGAAAATTTTTTAGTGGCCGTACAAAAATTTTACACTCATTTTACCCTCTCCCCTTCACAAACACCCTCCATTAACACATTCCTCTATTTTCCCCCTCTTTTTTCCTTCCCCCCATTTTTCCTCCTTCCTAAACACTACCCAAAACTCCAACTCCAATAGCTGGATTCGAATTTTGAATTCAAAGGCTAGAAACAGTCTTGGACCTAAAATTAGTCCTCAAAACCCAAAAAGATATCCCAAGGAAGATACATGAAAAAAAGGGTAAAGATTTAAGATAATATAATTTTGTCTAACGAATATGTGGCCCACCCATGTTCATAAGCATCGAGTCATCCGCTAAGGGCCCCACATGAGGTGTGGGTTTGTGTGGCCTTTTCTTCCCTCCAAAGAAGACAATGCCTCTTGGCTCTTGAGAAAGAAAAGAATAGAATAAACACGCTCCTGCATTTATCTAATTCAAATGTCAAAGAAAGAGGGGAGTGGGGACCGATTCAATGGGCCGGCACGTGGACCGCGCCAAACAAAGTGATGCTCTCCACAGCCTGTCACTTTTGTCTTCTCTTTCTTATTTCTAGAACCGCCATTCCCGCCCTAACTTTCTCTTGCCACTCTCAAAATTACCCGCGGTAACAAACCATTTTCGCCTATCTTTCCACCCCTACCTCCATCCTCTTGTCCTTTTTCTCCCTTGTTTCAGTATAGTTGGAAAACTTGACTCTTCACTCTGTCAGGTAATTTCTTCACTCTCACAGTCTCATTGAACATAGGAATATTCAATCAAGTAATCTCATTTTAATAATTTATATACATTTTAAATCATTTAATAGATAAATTAAATTTTAAATAATTACACATGAAGTTTGAAATAATTCATTTATAAGTAATTTAAAAATAATAAATGAAATATAATAATTTTTATTTTCTTTATTAGAGAAGGCTCTCCTAAGCTTCTTAAGCTTAGGATAAGATTCCGTAAGCTAACGCTTCTTGGGGCCCATCCTTGGTCCATCCAAATGGACCAAACACACGACCCCCCCTAAATTGCACACGCCCACCAACTTTTGATCAGATTCAAATTTACTAAACCGTTGGATCGAGGGTGTACTGATCCGAATGGACCGTTGACCATTAAACTTTTGGTGCCCAAATGGAGATAATAGAAACCACGGTTGGAGTGATTTTTTGCAAGAAGGAGGATCCCAGGCAGTCCTTGAAATTCCTCCCACCCCCATACCCATATGGGTCTCTAGGTAGACCCCACCACACAATTAAACTTACTCCAGCTTACCTTATCCTAAGCTTCAGCTTAGGAGAGCTGGCCCCTATTTATTTAGATATATATATAATGGATACATTTTTAAATATTTTAAAAAAATATTACTATCATGAGTCTCCATGTCAACTCTATCCGAGTCAAAAAAATTTTATATTGGATAAGTTGATTCCGAGCGATGAGTTGGTTTAGATCTCCGCACTTAATTTTATTTCATTCCACTCAATACAAATAAACAGGTCCTTGACACCCGACAAAGTAAAAAGTAAAGACTTTAATGGGATTTTTAGTGATGGTATATTACTTTTAATTTAATATAAGTAAGTGTAAGTTAATGATGTAAACAGGTTTAAATTGATGATAGGAGAGGTAGGTCCCACTGGTGCAGCATTCCAGTGAAATTGGAGAAAAAATCGGTCCAGCAATGAAAGCTATGCCCCATCTAACCATGAAAGGCACCACCATGTGTCCTCGGGTCCCACCTGGCTAGAATTGTAATTACAAGGGCCGATGAATGGCAGGTGGAGACAGCTAGACCAGTCTTGAAATAAAGAACCCTAAAAGCAAAAACCGGCCAACTGCATATCTACTTTTAATGGGTTGTCCCCAGGGTTCCATCACTTCCATTCCACACCCTCTTAACGATCGTTAAACCGCCCACAGCTTTTTAGCCCCCTTTTCTGGCCTGCTGTACACATTAAACATGGAAAAAGTGGGATCATGTTGACCGTCCAATTCTCAAAGCCTTTTAAGATCAATGGACCTGATTTCTTATTTGTTAAAAAGAAAATTAAAATTTAAAAAGTGGTGCAGTTTGAAAAGTAGGGGAGCTACTGCTTCTCCAACAAGCTGCAGAGCATCTGAATATCTCGCTGAAATGTTCTGTTCCCAGGTCCCTTTCTAGTCCTTGGTAGCTTTCCTGTCATCTTCATTTCCCTTTCAACACAGGAGCTTTTGCTTTCACCCTTCATCAAAATCAGAATTTCAAATAACCCCTCGCTTTTTCTTCCTTTATTATTTAGCATGGCCCCTAAATTTCTTCCAATTGATTCACTTCAATTTGCTTTCATTTTCTCCAATGCTGTCACACTTGAATTCACTTTCATGAATTAAGATCTAGCCCCTTTGTATTAATTAAGATAAGATTTTCATTTTTTATATAATAATAACAAAATTATAGATAGTTACTTATTATTACTAATAAGTAATTAATTAACTTCCTCATTATAATTGTTTTCCTTTTGATTAAAATTATTTTATATATTTATATATAAGTCCAGTTTTAAGCTATATTGGAAGACATCAGTTTGACTGTTGACGATTCCACTGGGTCCCACTTGATGAACGGTACAGATCAACCCTCAGGACCCGTTGTCGACCAAGTCATAGTTCTCCCTTCACACGAAAACACACCGAGAGAATTCCACGCCAAACCTGCCCAAGGAAAAAGAAAACACAACAAACAAAGTCATCACCATTAAAATAAGGTTTAAAATAATAAACAATCATTTAAAAATACATTAAATAAAAAAATTAACTTCTTTACCTCCACGAAACGCAACTTACGACGACGGGCGATACGAATACGTGCATACGACGAATAATACGTATAGGACGACGAGGAGACCCAAATACGTACGTACAACCCAACGGAATACGTGACGGGAGAAACCACACTTTTAACACTGCACATGAAACAACAAAAGCATCTTCCGTGACTTAACGGTGATGGGATGAAATGATGGAAATTGCTGATTACCAACCAAGTTCACCGAAATCGAAGCAAATGGATCGGATCTCATTTCATTTTGGATTAATTAGTCTCTTAAATCTTCATTATTGATTACCAATCAATAGAATTAATTAAATGAATCTTCTCAACTGTCCTGTTGTTCATAGCCTTTGCAAAAAAGAGCTCTCATATGTACACAAACATTGGGGCAATTTTTCAGTCTCCCAAAAGTACAAAAATATATCTCCGGTCTATAAGTCCCCCCGTCCAACCGAATCTGTAATCAGACCGAATCTGTAATCAGATCTGAGATCAACTGTCGAGATCTGGCGATCTGGCGGTGCCGATTGCGCTGTAAAAGTAGATATCATTAGAATATTAACGAACCTGCAGCGGTCAAATCATGATAAGGCGGGCCATCACGAAACATCAACAGCCTTGGACATGATCGACAGCCGACTGGGACGTGGCTGGAACGCGCTTCGCCTTCTCTGCTGATGGGAGGATGGACGGATGAGAGCCGCTAAAGCCCTCTTCACGAGATCCCCTTCGACGGTCCCGATTCGCACGAGGGAGTTCGTCATCGCGGATCGGCGCGCGAGGAGACGATTTGACGGTGCCGATACGGAGTGGTGGGAACCGAAGCTGTTCTTGTGGAGGCTGCAGCGGAAGGAGCCGGGGTGATTGGTGGGCGAGCACATGCACGTGCGCTTCTGAGATGGTGGGCCTGAGATCGGCTTCTTCACGACGTGGTGGTCGCGGAAGGAGAGGGATCGGCCGGGAGAGATCGAACGGTCGAGGGAGAACCGTACGGATGGGGCTGATACAGATCCGCAGATGTTGACACGTGTGGGGGAGGATGAGCGGTGAAAGAAGGAAGAGGCATGGGAAGAGAAGCTCGAGGAAGGAGAGGAAGCGAAAGCCGAGGAAGGGGCAGAGGATGAGAAGGAGCAGAATCTTCCGGAAGGAGAGATTGAGCGCAAAACTGGACCGCTGCTGGATCTGGTTCTAGAAGAAGATGAGGCCATTTTGGAAAGAGGAAAAAGTAAAAGTAGAGTAAAATAGAGAGAGAGAAGGAATGGAGAGGAAGAGGAGGAAGTACTTCCAAAGGGGGCCCTTTGGCTCTCTATTTTGGCAAACCTAGCATACCACAACCCCGGTATTTATAGCTGGTTGTAAAAGGGTAGGGATTGTTAATAATTGCTTCTTTGTGGGGTTTTTTTGAGAAGGTATACTAGGGTTGGGGATTTAACTTAACCAGACCGGCCGTTTGGTGGGTTTGGTTAAAGGTGGGTTAGGTTTAGGGTTTTGGATTTAACGGAAAGAAAGCGGTGGGCTTTTAACGGACGTATTGGAGCGGTCTTGGGAATTGGGAAATGCTTCTAGGTTAGACGGAACGCTGCCACGTATTTTTGTTTGGGGAATGGGGTTGGGTTTTGGAGGTATTACGAGGGTACCCCTGGGTATGTGGATGTACCGGATAGGGCAGTTTGTGGATAAGAGCATAGGGGAATAGGGCCCTTTTTGTCGGATCTATAAACGGATAAGGACCCTGGTAAGTGAAATTACTTGCACGACCCTTAATTTAAGATGCTTTTCCACCGAATCAAGAAAAAATTAGTTCATGTTTTTCGCATCTCATTATAGAAAAGCAGTCACACCAAATCTGAAAAATTAATTTTAATTTTTATACATTTTATATAAAAAAAGGCGGCTGCACAAATATACTTTAGAAGGGCCTGTTCACTTACTAGAATTCATGACAGGAATTCAGGCTGTCTGGAAATTCATAATTCCTGTTAGGAATTTTATGTTTCATTACCAAAATTCCCACAAAATTTCTTGGCATTTGAAATTTCAAGCATTTTGAAATTCTCAGACAACAACCAGACATGAATTCTAGTAAAGAGACGGCCCTAAAAGCTCAATTGACATATCAAGATGGCATTTGGTTTGAAATTTAAACATAAATTATAAAAATATGCTAGGCTTGGACCTACCTGAGCCTATGATTCTAAAGTCAGACTAAGCCTAGATATGTGCCCGCCCAAAACAACCCTAATTGTATTCTTTGCCAAGAGATTTTCATCCACATGACCTTTTGCAACAACCATAGATCTCTTAGCATCCTTTTTACTTCAACTATTACTAAACACTTGCAACCTTTTGAGTTTGAGGCAACCAAATTTTTTTTTTTTTAATTCAAAATATGCTCTAATAATTTCTCAAGCCAAAATTTGAATCCAAAATTGACCATCAAATAGTTGCTCCTTTCAACGAGAAAATGAATTAAGAAGAGAAGAAAAATAAATATGCAGCCATCGCCTCAATAATTCAAATTTTTTAAAATGCCAAAGTCTCATTTACCTCTCCACTTCATATCCTTCATCTCTCACCTCTTTAATATTCATATGTTAGAGGCCTAATTCATATCCATTCAATTTCATGAGCCCCAAGATAATCACCGAAAAGGACAGCCATTTAAACATATGAATTTACAAACCGAAATAGTATATAGCACATAACAGAAGAGTTATGTTCGCGGGGAAGTAATAAGGGAGAACAGAAGAGGATGGGCAAGTCATCTAAAATCACACAACTGAAGTGGGTGAGAAAAGGCGTGATTGGGGAGGTATTATTGCGTCCATTGAAAGAAAACAATAAGCTTATACAAGTCACTTGTAAAATCTCACCACACTAGTTTGGGAAAATCCATTTTTATTCTAATATAAGTGATCAATCGCACTAAGCCCAACTGCCCAACTCGCATTATCATGATATTTTTTTTTCATAAAAAACTTATATATACAAGAGGAAGACATATTTGTGTTGAATGGTTTAGATTACTACTAAGTGAGCCCGGCCCACTAAAGAAAACCATCAAATTTCCCGCGATTCCATGATTTATTAGGATTCAAACACATGTGATTCCACCATTTAGATTTTTAGTATGGGGCACCTACTATACCCATTTATAACCTAATTATAAATTTATTAATAAAATGTTGTCTAAAAATAACATTTTTCTTAAAATGCTAATAGTTTTGTTTAAATATAAAAAAGTATATATATGATGACCCCAAACAAATTCAACCCTAATTTTCCTCATCAGAGGCACGTTTAGTGGCACATCTCTTAATTCACAATACAAGGAAGGAAGCAAGTTGGGTTATGGGTGGGGAAAGGTGTGAGTAGGGCGGGTATAGATTTCCACCATGAACCAAACCCCACCCATCGCCTTCACTAGGTTGGGTGCCTAATTTAGTCATCATATATAGTTTGAAAAATTAGCCATTAAATTGATTACTTTTAACACAAGAAAACAACTTGGGTCCTTATGCAATTAATGATCCCTTTACTCTGCATTATAATCACATCTGCTTGCATTATAAGACTCAAATAATACTCGTTCAAAGACTCAATTTCTTTTATTTTATTATATATATTTATATATATATATATTAGAGTCCTTTATTTATTGAGTCTTCAAAATGAAAATCAATATTTTGAATAAGTTTCTCAGTAGAATTGATAATTCTAGTAAGTTAAATATTTCTTCTTTCAATCACCATTTATAATGATTTTTTGCGGCCTTGAGAAAAATCAATTAAAAACTTCCTTTTTAATGCAAAAAAATGTCACACCAAATTACAAAACGACCGATGATTGAGGAAAATCGAAGTCTTTTCCACGAAACTGAAAATTTCTCGTGTTTCACAAACTTCCCCTTGGAGCCCATGTGTTTGCTTGGAATCAATTATTAGGCATATATGGTCAAGTGGGTCCCAAATAAAGATCATTAAAGAGGTGGGTTGAAGGATATAAGGAGAGATGTAGATGCGACCTTAACTTTACTAGAATTTGAATACTAGCATGATAAGTTGGTATTCATTTCTCACATTCACTTGATTCACTTTTTATTAGAAGAGAGATTATTTGGTAGTTAGTTTTGGACATTCACCTTTGCTTCTGTATTCCCACTTGAAATAGAGTAAAAATAATAAAAGTTCTTCTAACTAAACTATGGCCCTTATACACTAGATTTATGATCTAAAAGGAAAACAAAGACCCCTTGTCTAATCTTAATATAGTAGATCAAAGTTCTAATCTAATCCCACAAGTTTTGCCTAAGCAATCTTTAAAACAACTAATATTATTGGACTCATAATTAAATTCAATAAATAATAACAATTTTTAAAAGAGAAATTCTCTCAATTTAAACATGAGTGATTTTAGAAAGCTAAATCTTCTAACCAACTGGTCAATTTAGTATATTCCACGGAAGCCGAATCTAAATAGGGTTGCGGGCTGAATACTTGAATAGCAATTATGGATTCAATCAAACCCCACCATTTTTTTTAAAAAGAAAAACTTCATTCAGCCTTTAACCAACCCAAAGGGCAACAAAGGTGATACAAACACTGAATTTCCATGTTTCAATTAAAGTTGGACTGGCCGATTGGATTACAAGTTTTTTTTTTTTTTTTAACTAATGGAGGGTTCCAATCATTTGGGCTGGACTAATCTCTTTAAGCCCAGAGAAAAGCCAAGTAAAACCCCCATGGCCTCCAGGTGGTAGCAAAAGTGGACTCAACTTTCGGTTCCTGAAGAGGGGGGAATCCAGGTGGTAGCACAAGTGAACTTAACCTTCAGTTCCTGAAGAGGGGGGAATCGGGGGTTGATACCAAGACCTCTGGCTCCGGAAGAGGGAGAAACCGTAGTCCTGACCACCGGCCAACCCCCTGAATTTAGATGGGATTACAAATTATGGCCTTACCCTAACCTAAAATATACTTGAAGGATTCTTTAAACTTCTTGTTCATTGTCATTCTTTTTACAGGGGAATGAATGCATTTTGTGGGATCCTATTCTGTGTTTCCTGCGAGTTGCTGTATTCTGTTTAAATGCTTAGTTGCCAAGCAACTTGGCCTCTCAACAATGATTTTGGAAGGTTCGTCCTTCTTCTTTAAGTATTTCGTCTTTTTCTTCAAAGTTCAAACAAACAGACCAGGAACAAAGTGTTTGTGAAGACATTGACAAAGTCATGACAGCACATACTCTCTTCTTGGTACTTACCTAAAATTAATAAACTAGCAATTTATACTAGATCATGTATAGATATTGAGAAGCACATGTATGCATGATTTCCGGATTCTTCCTTTTAGTAGGCCACATGCACATGAACAATGCCTGATTTTGACAATTTTGATGCTGATTTGAGCTCTACTCACCTGTGTTCAGGACTGACTCCATTTGCAATTAAGGAGTCCAAGCCTGGTCTGGGTCCATCGTAGAATCTAATGCCTTGATTCTAGTCCTCCCATTTTGGGAATGTGCAGGCTAAGTGTAGGTTGTAAATCATTTAAAGTCTACAATTCCAAATAAGGCCGGTATGAAATCTATTTTCGTGGATGCAGGAAGATTTTGGATCCATTTTCAAATCCAAGCATACCATATTTGTAACATTATCAGATCTTTGTATGTTCTAACCCAAGGATCCGATCTAGCATTATTACATTTACGTATTAAAATATATATAATTTTAAGGGCGTACATGACTTGTGTAATATTGATCTTTCAAAAAGTCTACAGGGACCGAAAATCGGTCCCTGAAAAAGTGACTGAATGCCTCTTGTCCATTGGATCAAGAGAAATTTCCATTGGATCAAGGGCTTTTCTTTGATCCAATGGACAAGAGCCTTTCAGGCCCTTTTTCAGGGACCGATTTTCGGTCCCTGTAGCAGGGCTCTTGATCTTTTATAGCGTGCTCATTTATACAACTACTAATGTATTCCACATCTTTTTTCATTTCCAGATCCACAAAAAGGATCCCTAATTAATCTTTTACAGCATGATTCGGATACAACACATAGGTTCTCTTTCAAATCGGATTCAGGTCCAAATCTATGAAGACGATCCTAGTCCGGTACCAGTTCGCCTCCGGACCCAAGGCCAAGGCTGTCAATGGGCTTGAATTTGGCCTAGGTTCGGCCTAAACTTGGTCCATTTAGATGTGTCATTAAAGGGGGTTTAAAGTTTGTTAGCAAGTGACAACAAGGGGTTTCGATTGGCAACCCTAATTGTCACCCGATTATCCAGGGATCGACTCCTGAGCATGCCACTCTTCCCACTTATTTGGGCTATCCTTCCCAATTTGTGGCCCTCCTCTTCCTACTTGTGTGGTCTCTCTTTGAACTTCTTCTTCCTAATTGTCTTAGCTCTCTTGGGTCTTAGGCTGATGTACCCAAAAAAAAAAAAGTTTTGTAAGTAGTTCCGATTTCAACAAGGTCGATCCTTCTTTAATTTAGATGCATAATGCTATGACTGAGTTGAAGTATTCTCGGACTTAAATAAATGCATTATAAGCAATTAGGTTTTTTTTTTTTTTTTTCCGAATTCATGCACTTTCACCCAGACACCTATCTCTCTTACCGGCTGAGCTATAGCCTGGAGAGAGCAATTAGGTTAACTTAAGAGGCCTAAGAACTAAGAAGAGGGAAAATTCACATGTCTTCTCTATTATTTACAATAACCATGTCTGTTTTAACCCTTACAAGCAGCCACTCATATACTCTCATGTAATATTGGTCAACCATCTCGACTGATGGTTAGACCTATTTTCTGACGTGCTGATTGAATCTAGATAATATATTTTTTCTAGAAAGGCTTAAATGCTCTTCTTAAACTTGTTCCTCATTAACTTTGTGTTTGATTATAATTAGAAGAGCTCAAATCAAGATATCAAGTTATTATCTTTTCACCGAAGTAACTAAAGTTACCACATTATTTTAATTATACTTCAAGTAAAAGTTAAAATTATACAAGAATAAAATAAGGAAATTGAACATACTAAAGAGAATTTTCATCTTCTAATTGGTTGTCGATGGAAACTCATGACAAGCACACAAAGGCCCACTATAACTCCCTTTGTTTTGCAAGATCGAGAAATTCTCTTTGAGAAGAGCCCTATCTAAAATTTTTATGAGGGAATCATATATAGTAGAAAATTAAGTTATCATTATCATCATCATCATCATCATCATCATTATTTTGATCAGAAGTTAGCTTTGGGGCGCAAGGTGGTTTGCTGACATTGTTTGGGAGTAATATGTGCATATAAATAACCGAGAAAAAAATGTGGTTTTTGATAAATATTAGGAAAAGAAGGAGGCTACACATAAATTTCCCAAAAAAACTAAAAAGAAAATGCACTTGATAACCCTAACCAGCCTTTTGACCAATTCACTTTGGGCATCCTATTCTCAGTATCTTTATCATGGTAACTTGAGAGCATCCAACAGTCATGGAGTTGCTGTTGGGCCCTTCTGAAGTTCCTCCATCCAAACAGGCAATTGAATAAAGTAAAATGGTGAGCATATTGTGTGAGCTGGAGCCTTTCATGAGCTGCAGCCTTTCATGGGGGTGTCTCCTAAAAATTTATAATTAATTATGAGCAGATACACAGGGACCTCCATGCCCACTAGATATGTGACTCTCCTGTTGTCAGGTCATGAGGGCCCCAACCTCAATGGGCACAACTCATTGGAACCACCCAACAGTTTGTTGACGTATTTAAATCACAGTGAATATTTTATTATGTGGTATTTACTTTGTGAGGACCATCACAGCATTTTGAGTTCTTCTGTCGATTGTTTAGGATGCAACCACACTCAAGTTATGTGTCATCCAAACATGTTGGCTTAAATGTATGGCCCATATCGTATTTTATAACCACTTGGAACCTTGATACCTCCAAACAAAAATCAATATACTAACCACTGTTTCCTTGAAGTCAAGAGTATTTAATATTTATTGAGGTGTATCCTATACAGACCAATGAGATTCTAGCATAGTGACTTGAGGATTAGTGGCATGTGCGAAAATGAGGATTTGGTGAATTAGTTATTGCCAATGATTCAGCCCACTGAATGTAGCCTGCCATTCTATCAAAGGAACTAATTCCAAATTATTCCTTGCTTTTTGTATTTAAAGTCTTTTTTTTTTTTTTTACTTTCTTTTATCCATCTCTTTAGATGTTGCTGGCCATTTTAATTAAAAAACAATGATCTTAGACTATAAAGTTCTTTCATTTCACCATTCACTTCCATTTCTTTTGCAATGAGGCCCATGTTATAAAATATATAAATAAATATATAGAATATATATGGGGAGCCCTCTCCTATATATGCATTCTTATCGTGCGAGCCCCATACGGCCTACTTTGTAGGGCTCATGGGGGCCATGCATGACGATAATGGGGAAGGTAGACGATCAAAAAGAACTAGTTGGAGCCCTCTTGTGTGCAAAATTTAAAGTCCACTGCATCATCCCAAACCCCTTGATGTGACATGGTTAAATCTAGTTGTTTTAGAAGGCATCAATTTCATTTTTGATCCAATGGTCAATCTCATTTAGATGAGTGTCAAAAAACTTAAATTTGGTAATATTCACGGTGGAAGAGGTGTTCTTTAGTGAGTGTGAGGATTGGGTGGAACATAGTGGGGCCCACAAGAGAGGCTGCACGGATCCTATGCATACAGTCATCCACTAAAGAGGATAAAAATCTAAATTATATGATGGGCCCATTGTGTCATACCTCTAATGTGAAAGTCTTTGATTTAGGGTGTGTTTGTGCATACGCATTGGCTGGAAAAAAGAGTGGAAACAACGCTGTTTTCTGTTTTTTTTTGGTGCAATGACCATTATGGGTGCCTTGTCTTCACCATTTTTTATTTGCCAACGGATTGGGATTCCCCCGTCATAATCCAAGTGCCGAGGGCGGCTTTTGAACAAATGCGCCCTTAGTTAAACAAATCATTCTCTTATGATTCTATAATCTGTCATTTTTTGGTGTGATTCTCACTCGGTATATGCCAACAGAAGATGTAGAATGCAACCGAAAGGTCTGAACTGGAGTTTTAAGAGTAAAAAATACAGTAGGTCTAATGATCTTAAGCTGTCATTCAAGAGCTCCAGAGTTTAATGATTTTAGAAGTAATTAGACACTACTGAGCTTTGTGGCCCTTTTATGTATGGCTAGGACGATAAACTTGTGGCCATTTTGTTACACCCCGTTAATACTTAAAAATGCCAAATACTCCATGTAAAGGAGGCAATACAAATTGCACATTTACAACTTAACTTAAGAATTAGAGGTTGTGGTTTCGAACTCGTGCTCTATCCCCGAGCTACTTGCCCAGGCAAAAACTTGACTTGCCTGAGGGAATAATCAATTATCGAAGAGGCTGGAGAACCTCATTAAAAAGAGAGAGAGAGAGAAAAGAAAAGAACTTCTACCTTGATGGAGCTGTTAAATCATAATCCAACTTTTAATAGTGTTGCTGATGAATGGTGAAATAGGTGGAGTATGCGCTCAACCGATCCATCCTTCTGTTAAAAAGTCTCACTCTCAAGTATCAAGCATGATTCTTGGGTTTAGTGGGTTATATAGAGTGCTAGGAAGAATGACCCTGATTTCCCAATTGCAATTCACGGTTCATGGTTCAGAATCAAAGGTCACATTTCACTTCATCCCACATAATTCAAATGGATACTGACTTGATATTCTTTTTTAATCATATATAAATGAAGCCAAGTTTTGCATCTAAAGATCTCAAGCTATTGATATGATGGGCTTACAGCCTTACTCCATCTCTCAAGTCATTTTCAATCTCTATAGATATTCCATTTTACGGAGATTTCAGTCACAATATGAGAAATCGTCATTTTCTATGTGGTCTAGATAACCCTGTTCTATTATATTATATATATACCATGATATGTAAGGGCATGTACTGTACTCCTCGAGTGTTCTCGTGAAACTGTATACCCTGTATATGCCTGTTCATGATGGAATCAGCGTTTTTGGTGAGGTTTGAATGGGATCGATGCTTCCACAAGAACAAATAGCAATAAGAAATATACCTGTCAAGTTACCTGGCATTTACCAATGCATTGCATGGCAATACAATTTCAAAGAGAGAGGTGGTATGTAGACAGGTACTTTGTATTTATCTGTATGGGAGAGAGAGATGGATAGAGACATTTTACCTATCATTTACTTGAGGTTTGAGATAAGGTCACAGTGGGGGATTTTTATGGTTACACATCACCTCCTCTGTCCAAAGAGAGCCCTCCATTGTTTGCATATGATGTGGATCAGTGGATGTCACCTAGGAAAGGTCTATAAAATTCTTGTTTTGTAATAATGTCAAGAGATTTCTAAGATTCTTGGAATGAGTTTAAAATTAAATCAATTTAAAAATTACTAAAGGGCAGATGATAATCATTTAAGTCCATCACACATAGAGAGATCCTATCCAAAAATTTTAAAAATATTAACTCCATTTGATCATCCTAACCTGGTCTTGAAGTTAATACGGGTATGATAACATTTTATTTTTGTTGATTTCAATCCTGTGGTCAATTTTATTGAGATGGGTGTCCAAAGGAGTAGATCCTGTGATATTTGGAGAGGGGGAGTTATCTATGATGGGTTGGATGGATCATAGGGGACTCATGTCAAGAAGAGTTAGGGGGTAGAAAAAGAGCATTTTTTAGGGCACGTTTGTGTGCACACCCTTTCCGCAGAAAGGGTAAATTGCCACGTCAGCAAATTCCATAGAAATGAAAACCTTGGAAAAGAATTTCCGTAAAATTTAGAAATTTATATTTGGTGCAAAAAAAATTTCTTCGGTGCGACTGTGGATTCCTTATAGAAAATGAAATTTTCTTATTTGGTGAAATAATGTTTTGAAGAAAAATAACATAACATGTATATTATTTATTTAATATTAAATAATAATTTATTTAAAGAAATAAAAAATGAATGAGTTGTAGAGTTTTGGGTTGAAATGGACAAGAGTGAGAAAATGGGAGAAGTTTTCCGAGGAAATCCATTTCCCATACCCCCATAGAAAACTCATTTCCACCATTATCAAGGAAAATGCTGACGAGGCAGGAAAGCATTTCGTAGAATAATTCCACACCAAGCGTTTGAAAAATGAGTTTTCCGTAGAAAATCATCCACTTTTCCACGGAAACGTGTTACACAAACATGCCCAGAGTTCTCATATAGATAATCAGGCCCCTCAACTCACCTCAGCTCATTATCTCACGTGCGGAAACGCTTGTGAGGCCCACCAAGGGATGAGATCGAGGGGGGCCAAAAGCTCCCCTCCTCTCCTCCTCTTGTGAGGCCCACGTGGGACATTGATCTGTTTATGGTCCACTTAGATGGATCATCAGGTGGGCCCACTAGACGTTTCCACATGTGAGCTGCCGAGCTTAAGTGAGGATTCTCCATGTATGATATAATACCTAGATACCACTCATCTCATTAAACAAAACAGATGCAGTTAGTCAAGAGTTTTGTTTTCTAAAACAAATGAAGCAAATGACACAGATAATCTAAGACGGTATAAAATCAAAACAAAGAGGAAGGCTAATCAGAATACTAAGATACAAAAAGTAGAATCTACCATTTACATCATCTAGGATTTCCACTGTATGAAGGGAAGTCTGATAAAGGATCACGAATACTATTTGATTCCCTATGGGCCCTTGTCCTGGTAATGCTCTTGAGATGATCTCTGGATGAACTGTTTGGTACTCTTCCGATGTCGCCTCTCTCTAGCATATATGACCCAGAAGATCAAAGACAGCATAACAGCAGCAGAAACCATCACCAAGCCAATGTAGATCCATTTACTGTATCGTTGCAGGCCGGGACAATCCCTATCGGAGATAAATGAAAACGTGTCTCGCACAAAAGTGCAGTCCTCAAGCTGAACCAGGAATGGGCTGTAATGGTAAATGGAGTAGCTCAAGTTCGCGGCGGCCGTCATCTGGGTATATATGCTGGGGGTAACGCGGCCCGTTGTGGTACATATACCGGATGATGAGACCTGACAGACATAATTTCTCCATACCTGCAGGATTCATGGAGCAGAAATTAGTGGCAGCCCCATGCTTACTATTCCTTGTCTACAATGTTCAAGTGAATGATGTATAAAATATAGGAACAGCAGGTCTTTTCTTCCATTCCTAATCTCAATGTGATCAGTTAAAATGTGAATGCTTGGACGCATCCATTGATGCCTGTTGGATGATAAATTCTGAACGGTAGGCCTCATAGTAATAAGCATAGGATGGTAAATTCTAAACATAGGCCTCAAGGTAAAAAGTATACCCAGAACAATTTATTATACAGGTTATACAGATCAACCTAACCCAACCCGTTCAAATGTGTCACATTTCCTGACCTGTGACAGACCCGCATATATTGCAGGTAAGTTTTGGGAGGTGAATAAGGTTGGGCTAGCGGATCAGGTCAGATTTGCCACCCTTATTATGGGCCCACTTTAAGAATGGGTTATATTACCAAAATGCAGCCCCATCTGTATCACGGCTTATGGAGCGACTACAAGTCCATTGATCTAGCATCATACAAAGCCACCAGCAGTTTTTACCTGTGTAGAACTATTGAACTCAACTTCTCCAGTCACGCATTGTCGAGCAGTCAAATTGGAAGTGAAAGGGTTGCAGAGGAGAGGCATCAGCGGTCCAGATTGATTGTAATATAAGGGCTGAACATTAGGAGGAAAGTTCTTATTGGAGACATTGGCAATGACCTGATTGACCACGTTCACCAGTTGGAAAGTAACTTCCTTGCTCTGATACAAGGATTGATTGGCAGTTGCAAAATCCACACAAGGGAGTATATCATCCAAAGCAGTATGTGCATGAGGATTTAGGACCCATTCTTCCATTGCAACGCAGGTATCAGCAACTACACTGTAATGATGCAAAAATGGGAAAGGCATTCTGTTCAGAGAAAATGGGTGAAGCCGGGCGGCAAAAACATTAACGCACCTATATGAGTTCATAGTGTAAATCTCTCGATTATCTAGTTTCTGAAGAACAAAGTGTATTCACATATATGCAGTTTCTAGACATTAAACATTTATCTATGTTCCCATGACCTTGGGTGTCTAAGTTGCTGGTTCCATTAGCTCCATGTATATATGATACATATACAATGAGTAAAAGAAATTATCACCAACCATGGAAACACACCAGAAATGATCCTAACAAAAGGATATAGTTATCATCTTACTAGACAGAGATAGCCCCTGACAAGTAATATACATATACACACAAACATAGATATATAAAGCTGCGTAAGTATAGAAGGTGCTTTATATCATTTATAAATAGAGATGTTCTTCATTAGAAAGCATAGAGGACCAAAGTCCCAACATATTCCATTATTTTTTTTTGTCGAATCATTCTTAGATTTATAATTTATCTAAGAACAAAACAACAGAACATAATAGAAATCGCATGTTACATAGGACTAACGGTCAGCTTCAAACCATCTGTTAAGCCACAAATCATTGCGCATCTCCATGAGCAAATCTCACCTAGGCCCATGGTCCATCTCCAAGAAAAGAATTTCCTCCAATAATCATAAAATCTCAAACCCCAAATTCCCTCCTCTAATCAAGAAATTTGTCTGAATTCAAACACCATTTCATATGCCATATTCTGTCCACTGATCAACCAATTCTAAAAATTAAAATTCATAGACCAAATCCTTTCTAATCAAGCAATTCTTATGAAATTTAAATTTTCAAGTAAATTAGCTGTAAACATGCATGTACTCTTTTATGAATAATGAGGAAAAATAACAGCATTCAATTCTGACATGGTATTAGAGAAACTCAGAATTTTGAACCTTGGATATGGCTCACCTATATGTCACCCATCTCCATGAGCAAAATACTCTGGGGGATTGGAAGGTCCTGTTATCGATAGCATATGGGCTCGAATAAGATGATCCTAATTATTTGATTAAGGGCCCTAGAGTTTAATAATTCCAAAAGTGCATATATAAACATTAAACTTTTGGGCCTTCATTCAGAAGATTTACAATCATAAGATTGTGCCCACATGGGCACAATCCGCTAATCCATGATGAGACCTTTCAAATTCCAATTCTCCTCTACAAATTGGTATCTTCTTCTCCTTGGATTGCAGCTTTCTGCCCAGAATCGACTCTAGAGTGGATTATGCACCTACTGGGTAAGATAATTCAATTTTTCACTTCCTTGATTCAGCATATTCTTGTTGACTGAGTTTTGTGATGAAATTAGGTTTCAAGTTCAACATAAGAGGGAACTTTTATCCGCCTACGCCCGAGGTGATATCAGGAGGCAAATTTCCTGATTGTTGTTGGTAGAATCATTCTCAGGCCATCATGTCTCCATGCAGACCATGTGACATAAGACCAAACGTTGAGAGTGAGATTGAAAGCCCAACGGGCTCTCAAGATCTGGAAATCCCAGATCTCTGTTGCTCACTTAGCGTTTCGAATGCATACAACCCCGAGATCAGCATGTAGAAGAAACAGAATCAAATGATAATTTATACAAATCGTTCCATAATTGTTCTTTGATTATAGGGCTACAGAATGTGGAAGTAAGGCATGGAAGGGAAGAAAAAGATAGGGCACAGATTTTAATGAATGGCCAAGGTGGAAAAGGTGCTTAATTACGAAGGAAAATCCAATCATAAGAAAGTCAAACTAGTAGCGATAAAATTAAATGGATGTGTGGCAGCTTGGTGGAACCAGGTGCCCTTTACTCGCACTTACTAACAAGTAACAAGGGAAATAGAACGTGCAAAAATGAGTTAGAAAAACAAAAAACTGTAGTTTTTTTTGCTGCTCGTGTGGTGTTTCAAAATGAGTGGTATATTGTTAGTATGTAGGCCCACATGCAAGTGGTCCTCATGACTCACGACCACATGTGTGAGTCAGGCAGTCAGGCTGCACATGCATGAGCACACCTTTTACTCCTTTGCTATATTTTTGGTTTCTCTTGATGTTCCAAAGCATTTGGATTTTTAGAGGTGTAATCGTATAGTCAAAACAGGCTGTTTGGTTTGGCTAGGAATTCTATGGGATTGTAATTCCTTTGGGAAAGTCTCCTTGATGGAATGGGAGTTCAATATAAGACATTTACAAAGGGTTTTGGGTCATTTTCCTCTCAATTGGCATCTTGGAGATCATCACTATAGCATATTTGAGACAGGAGTAGGCACTGGCTCAAGTCAGGAGAAGAATCCAACCGAAGCCCAAGAGCCAAATATGTCAATTCTCTTAATCTCATGTACGCTGTTGTGATTGTGTTTTTCTGTATGTTCACCTAGATCCCGCGTTTGAAGGTCAGCTGTGATAAAATCATCAAGGTACTTGGTGTTGGATTTTGTTTCTTGCATATGCATATGGCCTAGATCCCACATTTGGTGGTGATTCTTGCTATGAACCTTAATAAGCTTGAGCATTCTTGGGGTGAATGAATATAGTCGAGATAATAAAAGTTAAGCAGGCTGATAGAAAGTAAGCTAGAAATTACTTTGACATGAACATTGAGAACAACAGGAATATGGAAAAACGATTATTTCTTAATCTAGTGATGCCATGGACACTCCAGTAGTAACCGTCTGATAAAAAAAATTATATAAAAAAGACTGCTGCATAAATAAACAAGAATGATCAGAACTTCCATATTTAAGGCATTATAAATATAAATGATAGTAAGGAACAAGGCAGTGGGATAAGGCGGTGATGAGAGGAGGAAGGTACGGCACCTCAAATGAAATATATATAAGCCCAGATTTATTACTTTTTTAAAAAACTAGGTTGATATCATATACCCAAATGAAAAAAGTAGTAATAAATAAATTTCAATTTTTTTTAAGAAATATAATCTAACAGTACAATCAGTTTGTCTTGAGCCTTTGTACAAGTTTCAGAAAACCCATTATCTAATGAAACAGGAATTTTTATTTTATATGAAGGAATTGAAATTGAACGTGTTGAAAGAGTTGAATGTTAAGTGCACCTTCCTCAAACTCACCAATTTCATTTCCATAACTCAAAAATTAAGCCTAGAGTTGAATGACATAATCAACCAACAAGTAGACAAATTTGGCATTAAAAATTAACATTAACAGTCATGAAAACTACGCTCAAATGTCGGAAGTGGTGAGAAAATATATTCGATACAACAGATCTGACAGCTTTTAGATAACTTACTTGTGTAAAAGAAGAAACACACCACATAAGATAAATGTCCCCGCAACAAGAAACCAACCAACGAGCACCAAGCTGCAGATATTTAGAAGAAAGAAAAAATGCAGAAATGCACTCCATAAGGACAATCTACAAATGATCAACAATCATCACTGCTTTATGGCAAAAGAAACTAAGTTGAAACACAACTAAAAACACCAAAAAATGCTAGAAAGAAATTGGAATTGGGTAAAACCACCATCTTACTCACAAGTATACCAGAACTTGCAGACCTACAACAGAGAACACTGCCCAAAGAACACAAAATAAAAATCAACAAATTAGCAAATGCAGCTAAACGTTGAGACTAACGATACAAATTTCACATTTAACTGATAAAGATAAGAGTGCTAGCAGCTTAAATCATTGGACTAAAGATATGTAATTATGTATGATTATGTCGAGCCCCGACTTCATATAAGTAGGCGCACATAAATGGTGATGACTGATGAGATGGATGATCTAGTATTTACCACCATTGACAATCAAATATGGTTTGGTTTAGGAACTATGGTTTATTGGTCTATTTATGTCAATAACACATTTGCCCCAACTTTCAGAGTGACCAACTGAAGAACTGTGAGAAAACCATGGGCCCTCTTGCATGGAATCAGTGCTAAATTATATTATACATGTGGAAGGTCCAAGGATCACATATTTGCTCATTAATGGATGCTTACAGAATCCGAGAAATGCCAACAAAAGCATTACAGCAGCAACAATGATCAGATATATTCTCCTACAAAAAACCATAACAGATCTGTTAAATTAGATGTTATATTCAGAAGCATTTGAAGCATGACAAGAGCAATTATAAGCCTCAAAACCCTTACACAGAGTCCAGTAAATCTTGAATCTTTTTTGAATTATCCTCTGTCCGAGCAGCAAGATCATTAGCGGACCCATTAAGCCGTTTTCCAATGCTGTCGATCCTAGCCTGCACATTAGCAGGCATGAAAACCTGTTCCACTCCAATGTTCTTCGCAGCAGCCAAGTCTTTTGAGAAATTCTCCAGGTTGTCCACAGTGAGATTTGCCTGTTTGACAACATAATCCAAAGTATCTCCCGTACTGCCATGAAACTTGGCCTGGCCATTGTACAAGACAATGCATCCAATGCTGAAACAGGACAGCAGCGCCATCAGATCACATGCGATTGACCAAAACTTGAGCATAAGATTCAGATTTGTAGAGAATGTGAGTTAAGTATCATTTCTTTAAGGAAGGAGCCCTTGATAGGAGCACCTTCACAACCAATCCAAAACATTTAACTAGTGGGTCATCTCTTGGATGAAAAACAAGCTCTTTGGAGTTCTATAACTATCAAATCTTTCACCCATTTTTTGGAGATCATAAAAACTTCGAGGAAACATTCAGGATAATGTCAAGGTATCAAATGATTAGAAACAGCCAACCACCAAAACCCTTCACAATTGGGCCATCCATAAGATTTCCTATGTGCAGCTTGTTCAACAAATACCAATCCTATGAGTTCGCCATAGCTGTACACCACTGACGGTATTCCAATCCAGTGAAAGGCAGACACGGGTAGTCTCATCACTGCCTTTGATCAATAGCAGATTTCTATTGTTTCTTCCCTTTGCAAAGACTGGGTTACGTTCAGATGTGAATCCACCTTTTGGTACATAAAGTCTGAACAGGATTGGGCATCCTAATCTTAACACAAGCAGGACCAGAGCCTATGCCCATGGTCAAATAGAAGGTACTCACTATTGCAACCTTGGGTTCAAGTCATGTTTGTTACAAAAACAACAAGAAGTAGGATTGGCCACAAGTAGGATTGGCCTTGGCCCTTGGACGAGTTATTCAAGAATCCTTTTTACAATAGGTGAAAAAAATCCATTTACTCAGAAGGTGAATCAAATATCAATAAATCCAAAAGTCTGAGCTTAGCTCCTGAATAAAAAAAATCAAGAATATAGCAGTCACAAGAGAGAAGAAACTTACATTGCAGCAATGGTGAAAAAAATGAGAAAAATAAGGGAAAGAGCATAAGCCGTCCGAGAATAGCCATATTTCCTCCGCCGGAAGCAGCAATAACAGCAACAGATAATCAACAAGGCCAGTCCAAATCCCACAAACCAGATTAAGGCAATCACAAACAGAGGAACAGCAGTAAAACCAACAGACTGCAAGAAAAAAGAAAGGAAAAAAAAAAGTTTTAGTAATGAAAAACTCAATGTCAAACCTCACAAACCCAGAAAATGAGAGATGATCTGGAAATAAAGGAAAAAAAAAAAAACAACTCACAGCCCAGTAATCCTTGTTGCTAATATTCCATCCACCATTATAACGCTTGTAGCCATCCAAAGGGTCTTTCCTATGAGTCCTTTCTTTTGCTAAGATAAGAGGGGTGTTGTTTACAGCACCAGAAGGAGATGCTCCCTCTCCAATAACAGACCTCCTCCATGAAACCAAGCCCTCCTCAAACCCCCCTGCAAAAACCCATTTCAGAAACCAAACCAAACCACCCCTTCCAACTGTCAATCAGTGGTAATACGAGAAACATACAGTCCATTCATAAAAGAAAAAAAAAAGGTATAAATAATGAAAAACAATCCATCAAAGCCTCCTGCAACGACACATTTCTTAAACCAAAACAAAACTGCCCGTCCCAACTTTCAATCAAAGCTATTGGGTACAAACATCAACCCCATTGATTAAAAAAAAAAAAAAGGAAGAAGAGAGAAAAAAAACAAAATCCATTTGTTAAAAAAGATTATAAAAAAGTGTAGAGAGGTGGAAGGTCATTAAACAGAGACCTGAAATGGGTATGCTGTGAAGGGGTTGCAGATAAGATGAAGCACCAAAAGAAGAGCAGAAGGTGAAGAAGATGAATAGGGTGGTAGGTAGAAGGACAAAGGCTTGTGACCTGCAAAACAACATGGTACTCTCTCTCTCTCTTCCTTTCCTCTTGCCTCTCTCTTGTTTTGGTTCTCTTGATTTAAAGCTTTTGCAGCAAGAGGAAGATCTAGTGCTCTGAACATACAGAGAGTGATTTTGATTTTTTATGATGCCTATTTTAATCTTTTATAAGGAACCAATGTGCTGGACTGTAGAAATCTTTCCATCTGGAGTGCATGTCTGAAGGTGATGGTTTTTTTTCCGACCACCAGTGTCTTTACTATCTCATCTGACGAAAATACCCTTTGTTACTGTAAAGTTTAAGTTAAAATAAGCAGAGGCAAGTGAAATTTGCTTCTTCTTCTTCTCATCACATGGTTTCATCATCAATTAGGCCCACAGCCAATTCATACAGAAATTAATTCAAAATTCCTCTCCTTTTGAATGAGAAATACACTTCATCAAACCACAAAGTTTTGGGGACGTAAAAGTTTGGGGATTTTTTGTCCATTTCCTCATACAAGTCCATGAGATTGATTGTGGATAAGATTTCTTGTCCATTCAGTAATTTTTATTGGATGCAGCATCCACCAGACTAGTTTTTTTTTTCTAATGAGTACTATCTCAAATTTCTATCATCTGGGTAGATGAAATTATACTCTTATTTTAATTGATAATTATTTTTATAAGGAAACTATCCTTTATTATTAGTGTATCTCATGATTATTCACTTTTTTTCCCTCTCTTCTTTACTCCATTTTTATATCTATGGTATATCCTTATAATGATGTGCCCCCAACCAGTTTTAGATTTCCTTGTTGAATCAATTAATAGAACATATTTAACCGATCAAAAAATAATAGAACATATTTAACTATTTTTTCCCATTCTAGACTAACATGGTTTTGGATTTTGGTTGCATATTTGCTTAAAGAGGAAGATGGCCATACTTACATGAATCCACCTCTATCACAGATTAAGGAGTGTTTCAAAAGAAGAAATGCGGCTTGTATCACCCCTTTAAAGGAAGTTGAGATTAAGCAAGTGTTAGCCGTCCAATTCAAGCCTTTATTTTCTTTCTTGGAAGCACCAATAACACATAGCGTCCCTTTGTTTAATTCGCTTATTGAATTTCTAAGTTTTATTTGATCAAAGGGGAAGTTAAATGTTGAGTTAAAGCTGAAGATTTATATTGACCATCAAATGATCGTGCCTTCAATTAGCAATGTCTACCTATCATTCGTCCCAGTAAATTAAATCCTAAGAAAATGATCTTCCCATATACATCTCAATTTTGATCTTCATTCTTTGAGTTTTAATACTCTTAATAGAACTCATTTTAACATTATAAGGCAATGAAGCCTTTAACGTAACTATTTTTTTTTAATATAATTATCTAATTTGCAAACTCCTCTTTTATGTAGAATGCATATTCATGAAAAATTTTACATTTCACTTTCGACTTTCACTCAAGTCTACTTACAATTGAGGAGTCTTAAGTATGAGTCCTCAATGCAAACCTAGAGCCCA
The DNA here is from genome assembly GCA_012931725.1 of Litsea cubeba. Classification (NCBI taxonomy): domain Eukaryota; kingdom Viridiplantae; phylum Streptophyta; class Magnoliopsida; order Laurales; family Lauraceae; genus Litsea; species Litsea cubeba. Next base: position 91,138,611 of record CM022948.1, on the reverse strand, counting down.
GATCCGAAAAGTAAAGCAGCATTTGGGTCCCAAGATACATCTTCAGGCCCACCTAAGCATACTAGAATCCAAGCATGACCCATGCTAGATTCAGGCCCATAGACTGCTCTATGATAAACTGATGTGATAAATGCACCAATCTTACGGGAGTAGTACTGATTCACCAATTTCACTTCTCCCTTTGCTAAACAAATCAGATGAAATCATCTTCTTCATCATAGTATATATTCCTCAGCCACGAAATGATCACAATGTTAAATCTTTGAACCGTTCTATGTGGGTTATCTCTGTATATGCCCTCCTGATTTGGATTAAAGATGAGCCCAATTTCAAAACAATCTAATGATCATAGCCATTTTTATTCAAAACCCCCAAGGGCCTGCTTGGATAGGTAAAAAATAGAGTAGAGTGAAGTTAAATGGGCCCTAACAGTCTAAAATTTCAACTTTACCCCGTTTGGATGAGTTTGGCCCAATAGATGAAGTAATATTGTGAGCCACATGTACTCCATTTCACTTCAACTCTAAATACTTCTATTTCCTTGAGTAAAAGTGAATTCTACTCCAAACCTTAACTTCAAAATAATCATCCAAATGGAGTGAAGTGAAGTACTCTACTTTAATTTCAACCTACTTCTCTTCACTCCACTTCACATGTAAAATCAACTTCATTTCACTCCACTCCTCATTTATCCAAACAGGCCCCAAGGGTTTGACGGTTTTATAACCATTGAACTTTTTGTACCTCCAATATGCACCAACCTTTGAATATCATAATGGCCCTGTGATTGATTTGTATCTAGGTGGGCCATGAAACTTCAAAACTTGTTTGTGAAATAGAAAGAAAGCAAAAAAAAAAAAAAAAAAAAATCCCATGCTATGTAGATTTCTACTTCCATAAAAAGAAAAATCCTGCATTCCTACACCATATAAAGAAGTTAATTTAAATCTAATTGTAGATATCTGATTGATTGCCATTTATATAAAAACTAGGCAAAATTAGCGAAAGGTCCTATAAGTCATTGTTTCCAGCCTCTAGTCCAAGGAAATACTTTCTAAGGGCTATGGTCCACTCAGCTAGACTTTTTCCAGCCTTAGGTCCTTGAACTCACATGTTTGCATTTTTAAGGACGAAAATACCCTTTCAACCGTTTTAGGCTTTAATTTTGAAATTTAAAATTTTAAATCTTTAGTTTCCCTCTTTTAAAGATCGTCCAGTTGGTTATATTATCTTCTGTCATGGCAATCTCGCGCTCGATGTTGGAGGAGAGGCCGCGGCGGACATTTGACCCCAAGCACTCAAAATAACAAGTCAGCTTATCCTTCTACATTCAGTAGTACTCGTGTCTTTAGCAATCTTTGGCATCATAGATTGGGTCGCCCATCAAATCAAGTTCTTCATCAACTAGTATCGTCTCTCTTTATTCATGGAATGTGTTAATAGAGGGTGTTTGGGAAGGAGGGAGGGGAGTATGGGGGGAAAATTCGAGTGGGGCCCACCAAAAAATTTTTCCCTTAAAAGTGAGGGGAAAGTACGAGGGAAAGAGGAGATTTTTGACCAAATGACTAAATTGTCATTTTTGAAAGAGATGATTTTTTATATTTTTGCAAAAATAAAGGTAAATTAGTAATTTTCTCTCTACCTCACAAACAAATAAAATACTACTTTTTCACTTTTCTTTTCCCTACTTTTTTACTATCCAAATAAAAAGTGGTAAAATTAATTTTTCCTCCCCTCTCCTCTTCCCAAACACAGCGTAAGCATCCATCCAAAGGGATACTGCCAATTGACTGTGAATTCTGAATTGTTTTGTCAAGGATTCTTTTCCTACTAATGATGGGTTACTTATGATTTACACTTGGACTATGGCACATGGGGCGGTCCACTTGTTAAAATAGCATTAACTCTGGACATCTAATCACTCTCAATTCATCTTTTTCAAAATATAATGTTGATGTGACTATCCTTTATCTTTTCTATTTGATCAAAATAATTAGCCAATAAAATCTCACCCATAAACCCTTGATTTTAATGAGCATTGCTACGCGGCAGTGACACATGTTTTTGTCATGAAATGTATGCTTCAGGTGAGCCCCCACATGAAAATATGACAACGAAAATAAGGAGGGTGATGGAATGGGTTCTGTACTAATTACGGCTTTTTATGAATAATCAGTGCCCATGAGAGGGCATAGCCTTTTATTGTAGGTTTACAATTTTCCTTTTGATTGTTGTATAACTGTTTGAATATATGGTGAATTAAAATATGGTGAGGTGAAGCATCATATCAAGAGATAATAAAATATAAGGTGTTAGGATGGTGTTTTATTTTTAGTTATTTGGTATGAAATTTTTTTGACTTTTTATATAGAAAAGTGAAGTTTTTTTTTTCTTTTAGTGGAAAAATGAGGTTGTTTTTTTGACTTTTTTATGAAAAATTTGGAGAAAATCTTGAAATTATTTACTCAAACCCTTGTCATTTCTTGTCTGGATTCACTTTACTTTATTTTAACTAGTTAATTGCCAAACACGCCAAATTTAATTTAAACATCAAGTGAAGTCACTTTTTATCATAACTCCCTCCATCTTAAAAAAAAAAAAAAGCAACTACATTTATTCACTAAAGGACAAAAAAAACTTCACTTCTTCGTACAAAAAGTAAAAAATATTCTATCACAAACAGCCAAAAATAAAATACCATCATAACCTACTTATATTTTATTCATTCTTTTTATTTCACTCCACTCCACTTTATTTTAAAAGAAAAATACCAAACGGGTTTGTATGGCAACTCTACTAATAGAGTTAGGTGAAATATTAGCTCACATTTCTCAATAAAAAGTCACATCAAAATCACTTTAATTTAGAATTTCTGTCATTTTTTTTCAAAAAAAAAAGTAAAAAAAAACATCATTTCTCCACTAAAAGATAAAAAAACTCATTCTTTTTATATAAAAAGTCAAAAAGATTACCAAACAACTAAAAATAAAATACCATCATAACCTACTTATATTTTATTCTTTCCCCAAAATAATATTTACTTTACTACACTATATTAACAATTTTCCTAGCCTATGAAAAGATCATAATCAATTCAACACTTCAAGGGAGCAGGTTCATGCCATTTTAATTTAAGACTCCCATGAACATTTATATTCTCCTGTGAGAATCTTGCATAGAAGCATAGTGATATTTGTGTTGGGTGTCTTTATTCAGGATTTTTATGAATGAATGATAGAGACTGAAAAATCTCACACCACCCACCATTACGCGGGTTCTTACTGTGACAATTTCGCCACCCATCTCAACTCTTTTTTATTTTTTAAATTTGTACTTCAACAATGAAAAAGGATTATAATGACAGTCAAGTGACTTACACGTAAAACTATAGTTGTAAAATATAGTTTTTTAAACTAATCAATACTTTGATTCATCAAGCCATAGTCAATTACTCAATTATATATGCTCGAATGTGATGAAAGCTGTCGTTTAGCATGTTATAAGTAATAGGTTCAACATATTGTAAATTAGATGATGGTTTAGAGAACGGGCATATCATTACTACACGGATGTCACTTTAATGTTGACTTTAATTTGATGATCACAACCATCTAATGGGGGCCTTAGAATTATTGGTTTAATTTTTTTGCATTGTCTTCGATTATACCCTAAGATCATTAAATGTGTATTCTTTTCATCCACCATACATGCCAATAGAGCCGACAAAAATCTGACTAAGTATTGAAAGCAAAAGAAAACATACTGCATCGAATTATTGAAACGAGCTCACTGCTTTAAAGCAAAGGGGGAAAAAGAGCTCACCAGGGAAAAGTGAGTTTTTTTTTTTTTTTTTTAACTTTGCGAAAATGAAATCTTTTCTGCTTTTCTTTCACTAAAATGCGTTATAGAAACGCGTAATCGGATCATCTAACGCTCAGACTCATGAGAAACTTAAAAGGCTCTTTAGTTGGCATAATTATAATACCCAAATAACCATGCAAAATAAATGCCTTGCAAAGTTTCACCCTAAGATGACTTGGGCTTACTATAATACATTTGAAAATTTAATAACAACTTACTTATGTGTTTTCTGATTTATCAGTCTAATTGACAGCGAGCCAAATTCTTATTTGAGTGAGATTTGACTCAACAATCATATCATAGTGGTTCTTTTATTTTGGTTGAAATTTTCATGAATAGTCCCACTATTAAGGAGCCCCAAGAATTTTGAATAACTTAGATAGTGGGAAATACAAAAGACAAGACCATTATAAAGAATCCAATTCATTGTGGTTAATTAAGAAAGATTGGTATATCCAAAGACAAGGGCATGACAAAGAATCCCAAAGATTTGGTAAATCCAAAAGACAAGGGCATTAGCCATTAGTTCACAGAGAATCCCAAGTTCCAAAGTTGTCATAAAAGCTGGTAATCAAGGTAATTACAAAGCACACAAGGGCATTGCATAGTAACCTAGAAATTGGGGATATGGTTGTCATTAACAGGAAATATCTGGGGCATATAAATAAGAGATAGAAGATTCCTGAAGTAGGAGGTGAAGGAAATTCAAACAGAACTTCCCTGCCTCATACAAAACAAAATAAAAAAAAACAGAAGAGAACTTCACTGCCTCAGACACGCCGCGCCACATGTGGGCCCCGTTCGTACGTGTCCCAACCGCGTCGGGAGTGGTTAGCCTATAAACCTAAAACGGTAAGATAGATGCTGTCCTGACTTGAGTCTCCTTCACTCTTCACTTGTGGTGAGGTGGTGACTGGTGATGGTAATGGTATGGGTCAACTTGGGCTGGTCCAGGTACCCCCACCCTTGAGAATATGAGAAATGGTCTGGTCTTGTTGATAAGATGAGACTTAGTATGAAAATTAGGTGATTTTTTTTTTGTGGGTATGGGTGTGGGTAGGTGGGGGTGGTTTTGAGTTGGCAAGGTCCAGTCGGGTCAGAACGGGTCGTGTTGATGGGGTTATCTATGGGCTGAAGTTCTAATTGTATTCGACCCGTTTCTAAAATGGGTTGAAACTTTAAGATGCACTCGATGTGGGTCAATTCGACCTTAGTCGCACAACCCATATTCAATGCGGGCCAGTCATTTAACCTAACCCAACCCAACCCATCGGATTCCCCCAAACCCAGTTCTTTCAAATATTAAGCCTATATCTGAGTTAAGTTGCAGGCTGGGAAAAGCCCCAACTTAAGCTCAATTTCTTCTCTAGCAAGTAATGTGGGTTAAGTGGGCTTATCTTGATCCTAACTCGATCCGTTTAAATACAGTTGAGGTTTTTCTGTAAGACGCATACATATTGTGAATTGAGTTATATGGGTCAAATGAGGGTTGGATTCAGATTGGATTAGTAAGTCCGGATTGATGTCCTGGTGCGCCCTGGTTGTAACCTTTAAAATGCTCTCTCTTCCTATCTGGGCTCTTTCTGGATGTGTACAAGACTACAAGTTGTTGAAGTAGAAAATACGCCAGGTGGTTAGTAAGGATAGAGTAGGGGCTAAGTATCACTTTGGCCAGATACTATAAACCTTCAATTTAAGCAAAAAACAATTATACTGATGCTGTTCATACATTTTTTTTTTTCTTTTTATCTTTGTTGGAGGAGAGCTTGTTTGAATAAGTAGACGGCCCACATTTTTAATAGATATAAACTTTAATTGGATTCAATAGTGGCCTAGTAGTGGGGGTTGCATGGTTTAAGTACCAATTAATTAAGGGTAGGTACGTGCCATAACTATCATAAAATATATCAAAGATATCACAGAGGTCTTCAAGTATTACACTCCTTATATCCATATTTTTATTAGATGGGAGAGGGCCAATTTAGAGCTTTTTGGCTAACATTTACTTTCAAAACACCCATGTAACATGAATAAATTATTAATAAGGATTTTAAGAAGTATTGATAATGATTGTGATCAAGGTGGGGTTCACACTTCACTCCAAGTCATTTTAGGAACAACAAAACCATTCTATATGAGGGTTGGATCCTATTTGGCTATGTCAGGGTTTTATATGGGTTGAGTTTGAGTCTGTGTTTATTACCTACAAAATAATTCAGGTTAGGCCTGGGTGGAGCCAACCCATCCGAGTTGTGCCCTAGTTGGACTCGAACATTTCTCATTACATCATTGAAGACTATACCGATGGGAGAATATTTGAAGTGCACCAGGCATTATGAATGGCACAGTTGAGGCCACAAAATCAACTATAAGTTGATGGTACATAAGGCTATTTTGTTGAGATGATGATGACTTGTTTGGGTTAGCATTAGCTTATCACAATTTCAAAGATCAAATTATGCATTATTGACAACCCAATGGGACAGCCCAATGGTTGGGAGTAGTGGCCCAGGATTTTCCTTTGGTGGGACAAGCAGTGGTCAAAAAATAATATCACCTTTGCAGTGCTTCCTTTCCCATTGACAATGACACACAAAATCTCATAATGGGCCAAGATCTTTTTAGAGTGAAATTTCTCACAGAAAACCATTTTTTCACTGATTTTAGATTTTTACTGTGAGAAATCTCACTCTAATAAGATCTTGGCCATGTGTTGATTGATGGCCTTAGTTTCTTCTAACATGGGAGCTAAATATGCTTGAATAATGGGCCATTGACTAAATGGGCTGGACTTTGAAATGCTTTGGCACAATGCGACTTAAGTTCCTAGTAAACTACGACTGTCAATGGATCTAATTTGGGCTAGACCTATTGGACCCAATACTAGGCCCAATAAGGATTGAAGGGTCGAAGTTGAGTCTGGGTCCTACACGGACCCTAGATCCTAGGTTTGTGCTCGACATAGGCCTAAGAGTTTCTTATTTAATGGTAACTAAATATGACCAATAATAGGCCAGAACAATGGTTTGGGGCTTGGAAATGCTTTGGCGCAACCCAAATTGGCCATTAACTTCATAACAAAACCAGGGTAAAATTGGGTCCTACAAACTTTATTTGTAGGTCCAAATTATATTATGAAGTTAAGGCTGTCATGATCCAACTAAATTTGTAGGCCCAATTAATTTGGGCTGACCCAACTTAATTTGGACAAGGCTATCATGATCGATGACGATGTTGTTGAAATCTTGTTATTTGTGAAACTACTCACCCAACATGAGATCTTAGTCATCTTTCCTTTGGGTCAATGATAAAAAGACATTGGTTGAAGAACAATGAGGGCTAGGGTTGTCGAATAGAGAGAAACCCATCTCACGGACTGTCTAGATTCAAATTTAATCATATTTAGATTCCTAACAACCACATGTGGAGCAATGCCTCTCTCATATTTCAAAGTTTAATCCCAGCTCTCACCAACTCCCTTTTCTTGTAATTCAGGGACGCAATCAAAGCAACACAAAAAGTAATCTTCACCGGTAAACATTTCCTTGAATCTTTGTTTATGTTGCTGACTTGTTTGGCATGACCGTTATATAAAAAGTAATCTTCACCTGTAAACATTTCTTTGAATTTTGGGTCTATTTCTTTAACAGAATTTATGACTAGAATTTAGAATTTGGGAGGTTGAGATTTTTTTGGACATGATGCGATATGATGTGACATTTTGTCCCTTGACATTTGAAATGCTGTGTTTCTTTTATTAGGATTTCAAATTCCAACCACCAAAAGACCTTTTGGAATTTTTAGTTTGTTGGAATTTTAAATCCTCCATAAAAAAAGAGGGATTTAAAATTTCAACTAAGGGAACAACTTTAGGAGACATACATAAATTCTTGAAATTTTAATAAAGAAATGGCCCACATTGTTTATGTTGCTGACTTGCATTGTTTGGCATGGCTGTTATTCCCCTCCTCATCCCATTTCGCACAAAACTGGATCTCATGACAAAGACTTGAAAAATTTACAAACATTCACATGTCTTTTCTATTATTCACAAACAGCCCCTTTGTTAATCTCCATTTTTACATAGAACCACTACCATCTGGCAGTATTGGTCCATTGAGTGGAAGTTGTATCTTTCTGCCATGTTGATCTAACAATTCCCTTGAAAAACAGGGCGCAGTAAACTCAGTGCTGGACTCTGGTTAGAATAACTCAAACTATAGTATCAAAGTGATGTCTTGTCCCTAAATAGGTAGAGTTACAGAGATATTTTTAAATTAGAGTGGTTTATTTTCAAGGTTAAACTTAACCAAAGGTTAATGTAGAAGTTGACAGTAGTGAAAAGGGGACATTTTCAACTTTTTTCATTGGTTCTAGTGTAAATCAGCCAAAATTGATCGAAAGACCTTCCTTCAGTTTAATGGCTGATCAATAATGCTAGGAGAGTATAGATGATTGTTTGTAGAAGCTGAAAACAGAGGTAGTTGTTTGTAAATACTAAAAACAGGTGGATATATGTAAATTTTCCTACAAGCTTTTATATATACGTGCATAGGACAAAGAGGTTGCCCAAAGCTGGGATTGAAGTGTTCTAATTTCTTCCATATGACACAAGTATGGGGCCCCATTGAGATATTTGTGGGGCGAAGTGCTAGCAAAAGGATGATGCTTTAATATAAAGCTAAAGCCTATGACTAAGAATAAAGACTAGCGACCACTGAACAGGTGGAACCTTTTGTGCTGTTGCTGCAAGAATCATTTACATGTGTACATTTGGACAATGTAGGTGATCTCACCATGTAGATCACCTGGTCCAAGAGGTTTGCTGGTGAGACCAGGTGTCATCTATATATGTATGCAAGAACATGGACATTATATATAATAAATCGCATTGCAATGCCATTAGCATTCAAACACTCATGCATGCGCGTGCTAGTACTACACAAGTCCCTGATTAGAAGGGTTGGTTAACTGGTTTGAATTGACACTGATTATCTATGCAAATGGGGAAATGCTTACAATTAAATCATGAGTGGATTGACTTCAATACATTATTTTAGAACAAGTTTGAGGCATTACATTGGCCAAAGCACACAACCCTTTTTTTTTTTTTTAATTTATTTATGGTCTTTCTTATTTTGCCTAGAAGAAAAATTGTGAGAAATGTTCAAAATATTAAAAAGAGCTTTCATGGAAATCAAAAAGTAATATTTGACACCAAATGTAAGAAATTTTTATATACCTTGAATGAAGCCTGCTTGGATGCATACAAATCAATAAGACAAGGGAGAGATTTCAGATGATTCCACATGGAACACAATCTAATGGTCAAACGGAACTAAAGTTCACTTACAGGCGTATTTCTTTTTTCGCATAAAGAGTGAACTATAGCAGGAGAAAATGTAAGGAAACCAAACACAATCGTGGCATCGCCTCCTTTTCCATCTTTTGAGCACTCCTTTTTCAATATTAAGTGGATCCTATCACAATGAACATTCTCTTTAGGTTATTGTAGTTCTTCTTCTTCTCTTCTTGTTGTTACCATTGATTCTTTTCATGGCATTCCGTGCATTGTGTAGGTTCTTATCTGGTTTATCATAATATATTTCTCAGTGCTCTTCAAAAGTTATCTTGTAACCTTACACAGGCCAACTATCTAAAGTATGAGGAGCCCCAAAATGAGCTTTTGTCAAAATAAAACTGCAAAACTTAGGCAGATCTACCGATTCAAAAGGATTTAAACGGATGATTGGAACGTTTTTCAATGATCAATGTTCCGTGTAGGGAGATATATGAGTATCATAGTTTTAAAGTTTTGGCCGAAATTCAGTCCTTATTTATAGAGTACAATGAAAATCAATAACCTAGTGTTTAGTCAAATTTTAAGATAAATACGATAGCTAATCATCATCATCATCATCAAGGTCTTTTCCCAACTAGCTAATCATCATCATCATTAAGGTCTTTTCCCAACTATATTGGAGTCGGCTAAATAAGATAAGCTAATCTTATCATAAATCAAATATAATATAATCCAAATTTAAGATTTGACCAAATCATTATTATCGATCGTAATTCCTATTACACTCCTAATATGCATGATTCTCTATTGAATATAAGCAGCTAGCATCCATGAATTTTTTATGTGTTCAGTCTGAAACCTAAGATGTAATGGATCTCCACTCTCTGTCACCTTTATATTATTATTATTTTATTATATTTAAAGACTCTAAAGCATTTTTTTTGCTCTGGTACTTGAAAGCAATTAAAAATGAGTATTTGTAGCATTTTTATATTCTCATTGAGCCTTCAATTTTTTTTTTCTACCAGGAAAAAAGGGGTCAAAACATGTAGAGATGACATAAAAGTTTGGGAACTGTGTTAAAAACCATGATCTATCAGATTGTTTGTTTGTGTTATTAGGTGTAGTAGAGACAAAGAACCTTTGACAAAATAAGGCTTTAAAATAGCAGGAACATGCATGCCATTTAGAAGAAATAGTAAACTAAGAGACTGTAGCAAACAGACTGGCCTGGCTTTAGGCATGTAGGCTCACTGGCTCAGCATGTGTATCAGAATGTAATCTAAATGATTACTTGATTCTAATATAACCATTTGATCTATAGATGGTTTCCAAATGATGTTTCTATACCTCCTGACCATCCGAAGGCATCACTTTGGGGCTATGGATCATCCAAGGTTTGGCCATTTTATATGCGGGCCTGCACCTGAATCAGGCCAAAACTCAATTCTGTGGGCTAAAAATCCTGGCACAAACCTAGCCCTGTTCTTTTAATTGGGCCTGAACATGAGACATTGAAATGCACGAGCACAGGTGAGCCAGTAGTTGGCCTTGGAATTTAGGAGCAAACCTAGCCCACCATGCTTGGTATACAGTCAAGGCTTGTCATATGGGCTAAGCCCATTACATCCTCAGGAAGCCCGTTACAACTCTTGATAAAGGAAGTGCCAGCAAAAGTACAAAGAGAAAGTGGCAGTTTCCAGGGCAGGCTAATATCGCACAAGGCATTTAGGACTTATCTCTGACACTCAGGCCTGGTTCCAGTGATGGACTTAATTAAAGTTAGTCCTACCTTGGCCCATTAGCAAAGTAAGAGAACTTGTGTTACATATGTTGGATCAGGCAGTCTAATTGGGTCTAAAACAGATATACGCTCTTCAAATGGGGGCAATGGGTAGTTTCGATTTGGATTTGAACAGCGTGGGCAACATGTATATAAGCTTGATCTAAATCCAACCCATTTATTAATTGCGTTGAAAATATCAGCCCAAACCCACTCAGAAATTAAAAGGGTAAACCCGAGCATTTAATTAACAGGTTTGGTTCGGGTCAGGTCGGTGGGTTGACTACAAATATAAGGTTAGAAAGTCAACCATTATATGATCCTTTTCTTATAATTGGGTTATAAATGTCAACCTAAAAGTCAAATGGGTAGACAGAACCCTCCTCAATAACTTGGTCGGTTCTAGCTTATGTCAGTAAAATATAGTCGACTAGATGCAATCCACAAGAGAAATTTTGAGCTTGATTTCATCCCAATTTCACACAATCCCATTGTTGTAAGCCAACAAGTATCAATATACCAAGGGTTCGTAATTGAATTCCTATGATTTCTAAGACTTTGTATTTCTACAAGTCGTTAAAAAGAATCAAAGCCTAAGAATGAACAAACATATATTTTATCCCCGCAATTGGACCACCTTTGTCAAGTTCTTGACAAATGAGAACTGCTAGAACTTCTTGGGCCAAATTAGATTTTAGAGGAATTTACCTGAAAAAGGACCTTACATGGTCACTAGACGAAAAAGGGGACACTAGTTTATATGCTACGAAACCGGTATTCCCGCCAAAAAATATTTTTTTTTTGCTTATTTTCTACAAGCGACGACGTCGTCACAGATTAACATAGTCATTTTCGCATTACCTTCTGTGAAGCAACGACGTCGTCAGATATTAAAGCACACTTTCTTCCACTAGCTTCTGTGAAGCAACGACGTCGTCAGATATTAAAGCAATCTTTCTTTCACTAGCTTCTGTGAAGCAACGACGTCGTCAGATATTAAAGCAATCTTTCTTCCACTAGCTTCTGTGAAGCAACGACGTCGTCAGATATTAAAGCACACTTTCTTCCACTAGCTTCTGTGAAGCAACGACGTCGTCAGATATTAGAGCACACTTCCTTTCAAATTTTATCTTTTGTGTTGCAACGACGTCGTCACTGGCCATTGTAATCGAAAAAAATGATGTGTGTATTGGTTTTATGTGCGAGCGCAATACAAGACATGGACACACAAGCTTCGTTTTTTGCCATAAAAAAGCACATAACTTGGCATTCAAATATTCATATTAATCAATCCTCATCAATATAAAATGTTGATCTTTCAAAATCATCAATCTACATAAAAAGTCACAATCATCAATAGCCTTACAGAATAAGTTGGTTGGTACGAAATAAACCCCAACTCTTTCTCCATTACAAAATATTAAACATCACTCCACAGCTGAAGCATCTCGAATTGTATCATCTCCACTAGTATCTGTTTGGCCTTCTACGGTACCAAGTTGTTTGTTGTGAAACAAAAACACACAGAAGTAAATCTCACAGAATAGAAAATGTTTCCCTTCTAAATCTATACTACACATGTTGACTGCACAATAGTGGATCAATCAGATCCACTTTTTCTAGGCTGGCCACCTTCTTTCACCTCTTTTGTATTGGTGTCCCTCTTCAGATTCATATTTAGCTTATCCTCCCTTTCCGTAGCTTCTCGAGTTTTCCTCTCAGAATCCAAAGCTCCCTTATGTGCTTCATCCACTCTTCTTGAGGCCACGAGTCTTGCCTGTATCAAAATAATATCAATATTATACCATTTACCAGAACTAGCTCATTGAATTCCAACAAAAAATGAAGGGAAACAGAAGATTCATTTGCAAACAGGTTATGATTTTAAAACACCAGATCACCAATTCACCTAATGAACACGAAAATAGCAAAGAATAACATCAAGCACTGCTTGTCAATAACATCAGGCACTTGCAAGCAAACTGTAATTAGGAAAAATGTTAATAGGTTTGAGAGAGAGATATCACTGATGCCCATTCCCACATGACAGAGCTGAAGAAAACAGAGGGAGAGACTTATCCATTTTCAGTCCTGCAAGTTCAGTCCTCATTCTAATCATGCAGAATTTGATAGTCAGGTTAAATAAGACCATGTTGGACGGGTTCTACCTAACTTTTCAAAATACAGCGGTATCATTTTAATCTTCAACACCACAAAAAACAAACACAATCTAAGGAAAAAAAAAAAAAAAAACAACAACAACAAGGTCTAACATAATCACAACAATATCTCTCAATCCATAACCATATCACTCAATCCATAACTATATCAAATTTTCTTCAATCATCTATCCAATCAAATCAAATCCAGCTGAAACCTAAATCTCCAAGACAAACTGAATTTCTCATTTCTCCAAACAAATAAATCATCAATTGAAATAAGAAATCTAAGAACAAGAGGAGCAGCAGATGCTTGAAGATCAAAAAGGTGAAAGGAATCTATCTACTCACTTCATCTCTGCTGGATATCTAAAAATCAAACCACTAGATCTTCGACCGTGGCGATGTACGGAGTTGGTAAGTTCCATAAAATAGAAACTGAATCATGCGGAGAGGAGAACGGATAGGAAGCATCCCGCCAAACAAACAAGTCTGCGGGATGGATGGATGAAGTTGGAAGTTTCAATTAAGAAGAACAAGGACGGAGGGAGGAGCGTGCACGACACAGAGTCCGGCCACCTCTGGTCATGTCGGAGCAGGTGCACTCGCATCCCATCACAGAAGGTCGGGTCGCCATCCCTAGTAGCAGTTGCAGCAAAGAAAATTGGAGACGAAAGATAGGGTTTCGAAATCGGGAGACTTGGGGGATTTCATTCTGTCCATGTTGCACACAAACATGGGTTTTCCGTGATAGCACAGATACATGCTATGGATTCCTATCAGATGGTTTTTACCAAACGTGCTGAAAGAGATGGGTTTGGGGGGGGGGGGGTTTCGTCGGAGATGATGGTGGCCGGCGGTGATGGTGCCGGTGGTGGTCGCAGACTGCGACAGGGAGCTCCAGGAGCATGGTTGGGTGAGGGAGAGATAAGTGAGAAAAATGAGAGATGGTAGAAGAGAGGAGCTCAGTCATGGTGATGGCAGCGGCGTTGTCCGACGGCGGCGAGGGAGCGAGGAGAGGGAGTGGAGAATGAGAGAGAGAGAGTGATGAGCGGAAGAGAATGAGAGGGATGAGGGCTGCTGTGTTGTGGAGAGGGGTAAAGGGGAGTGGTCTAAAAGAGGGAATGGGGGAAAACGATGGGAGGAAGATGGGAAAATAGGGAAAATAATGTTTCAGAAGCGACGACGTCGTCACTTGTTTCGATCATTAATAAAAAAAACGGAAGTGGTCCCAGAGGACCACTTCCGTGCCATATTTACTAGTAGCCCATTTTTTGTTTAGTGACCATCTTGGGTCCTTTTTTAGGTAAAATCCTCTAGATTTTAGAAGGATGAAATATACTTATCTCCTGCATTGTGGTAAGGGCAGTAATAGGTAGCCATTTATTTACCTGGAACTGACGCATAAAAATAAGGTTTGTGTACTTATTTAGGCCCCATTTTAACGTTTTGTTATAGTTTGGCTCTACTTAATTCGACATGAAAATACGTGGACTAAGATTAGGATCCCCAAGAAATAAGTTTTGGCTACTTAATTATTTTACATATAATATATTTATAGCTACAGGTTTTCGTCCATTGAATTGAATAAAAAAAAATGGGGATTTGAAATTTCAATGCCCCTTAAACACTTAATTTCTAATTTCATGACTAAAAGTCTCTAAGTATCACCAGAGTCGGTACACTTTTTTTTTCTTTTTTGCCATGGATCCCATGATATGACCATGATGTCATTGGATCGAGGGCACACAAAAAAAAAGTGTACTAGAGTCGTAACATTTACAAAATTTTAGTCATAAAATTAGAGATTGAGTGTTTAAGGGGCATTGAAATATCAAATCCCCTAAAAAAAAAAATTCGGGCTGGATGTGGGTCCATGTAGTCTTTGTAAATCTGAACCCGACCTAGGACTAAAACCCACCAATATAAAATATAGGGTCTGGTACTTATTTTGGATTCATCTAAATCTTGGGTGTTGCGTATGGGTATCTATTGAATTGAACTCGGAAAAAAAAAAAAATGGGTTCTGGGACTAGGTCCTCGCAGTTCTAGAACAATGGACCAATTTTGGACTTGGATTGAGTATTTAGATTTCCCTAACACGTGGGTCATGCCCGCATGATGTGACAGCCCAATGGGATTTCTGTGTCCATCACCTGATTAGAAATATGTGGAGCCCACTTTTACTTGATATAATTTACTTGATTTACTCGGCCACATGGTACTGCATTGACCAAAGTTTCACTTAATTAAAGCAGTATGATGTATGAATTGGTCATATGTAAGACACATGATTCATTAAAGTTAACCATCTGTGTCACACGTGATAATCACTATCATCTCAAGGGCTCTTAAAATCTGACATTGTAAACTTAGTTTGATTCAATTCACCAATAAATATCACACTAACCATTATCAAATTTGATCAGTGCCAATCAACAGGCGATAGACACAAATTAATGAAACCAAGTGGACCATTGGATCATTTCCCTGATAGGGCTCTCACTCTTCATGAAGATAATGAGTTTCGCGTTGTGTGCCATCATGGTCCTAACCAATTGGTTCATTGGCTAATCCCATAAAAATCATTATCTTTCATCTTTGTTGGATGATGATATCTATCAACATAAGCGCCTATATGATTCAACTTCATAAACTTAGATGTGATTCAAATCCACCAACAAAATATCACTCTGACAGTGATCGAACTTCATTACTGCCTATCCACAGGGACAGATGAGTGTTGGGAAAAAGTGACCCCTGCAAAAGTCTCATACAGTCTTACTCTTTATCATCTGACATTGCACAAATCATGCCTGCAAGTTTTTAGGGCAGTAAACACATTGACAAGGGAACTTAACTGCACAATCAATGGTAGGGCAGTGAACTCATAATCATGGGCAAGGGAACTGAACTGTACAAAGGGAGAGTATAGACTTATTTTTATTTTTATTTTTAATTGTCTTTCCACATGATCTCCCTGCATGAGTTTCACAGGTTATAACCACTCAGTAATAAATGCACTTAGAACTCCTATTTTTGTCCTTTTAGGTTTATCTACTTGGATCTCTATGCATGGTTTGTCTACTTGGAACTGAGTCATTCCTAGCTACTTGTTTATACATACAAAATCAATGAATTATATCAACTCTCTCCTCCACATGAAACACAAGATTCAACCACTAAGTATACCTTTATACGCAAGTATCAACCACGACATGTATATATATGAGGTTGAAATAAAATCCTCCTTTTTAAATGTACTTGCCAAGCCAGAATACAACCTTTTTTTAATGTCTAGAAAGTAACATTTGAGTTTTCTACTGGTATACTATATAAAAATTAGGAGCTTTCATGACTGTCTCAAGGAACCTGCCTCTATAAACATCACCTATGAGTTAAGCTCATCAACCAAACAGTTTGATCTTCGATAAAATATTTCATCAATAAGGGACAACTGTGAAAACAAATCAAGCAAAATGGTCCCAACCCCACCAGCAAAAACCACTATAAAACAAAGTTCATGTAACATCATTCTTAATCACACAATAATAACCACTTTAAAAGGAAGTACATGTAACATCATCCGTAATCAAGAAAAAGATTGCCAAACTCACCTTATTATCCTATAATTGAGAAAAGTCCAGCAAGGTTGGATCCAGTGCGCATCAAATACCATTTAGAACTAATTGATACTCACATGCTTGCTTCATAACCAAAAACTATTTGGAGGCCAAGAGAGTCTACAAAATCTCCCACATTAACGTGAATGTTTAGAGTTTAAGGCTCTCTCTTTGCCTTTGAGAGACATGAACTCATCTCCTTCATTCAACCAACATCAATGGGTTGTACAAATCCAAGAAGTTCTTTCCCAAGACAATGAGGTTGAGTCCAATGAAGATGAAATATCCATTAGCATTTTCACAGTCTCCAAGTCTCTAATGGTCAACAAACCCGAAAACTATATCCCTCAGAAAGTAGCAATAGGCCCTTATCATCAATGGCGAAGTGAGGTCTATGACATGGAAAGGCACAAGTTCTTGGCAGCTAAAAGAGCACAGAAGCATCTTCGTGATGTCACATTCGAAGTTGTTGTTGCTCAATTCATGAAACTAGATCTCAAGATTCGCGCCTCCTATGATCGCTACTTGGACATAACGTCCGAGACATTGGCCTGGATGTTGGCAGTTGATGCTTCTTTCCTGTTGGAGTTTCTCCAAATGTACAACCCCAAAAGCACCGACGTTCCCTCTGTGAACACTTCTACGACGTCTCGGGGGAGCAGTTTCAGTGAAAAAAGTATGACTCGCAATGCTATTCTCAGAGACATTATCATGTTGGAGAATCAAATTCCACTTTTTCTACTGAAAGAGCTCTTTGATTTCTACAAACATGAAGGCCCTGGTGATATCTTGTCCATGATGCTTATGGGAACTGGTAGATCTCTAGCTCATTTCAGGAGGGGTGGTGACTTTACACTTAGTAAAGATGAATTGCTAGAAAGGGATCATTTGCTTGGGCTTCTTTACTACATTTGTGTGCCCAAAATAGAAGAAATCAACATTCAAGAGGAAACAAAAAAAGAAGATCAAGGTTATTTCAGGCGTCTCTCCAATGGCATATCATTATTTGTAAGGTTCCCTTGCTTTCGCCATCTCTTGTGGGTTCTCAAAATGTTGTTAACCATACTAAGATTTCCACTCCGTATCATAGGTAAGATTCGCAAAATTTCTTCTTCAAAGAACACTATGTCTAGTTTTATATCTTCAGCCAATAAACTAGGCACTGAGGTAGAGCTTGAGGCCTCTCATAAGCCATCTGAAAATCCTTTGATAGAGGAGATTATGATCCCATCTGTGACCGAGCTTTCTAAAGCAGGCGTGCGATTTTGTGCTACAAGAGGGGACTTGGGGTCTATTAAGTTTGACAAGGTGCTAGCTATCCTTTACCTCCCCAAGATCACAATAGATGAAAACTCAGAGGTGGTTTTAAGGAATTTGGTGGCTTATGAGGCAAATGCTGCATCTGGACCGCTAGTTTTTACCCGTTACACCGAATTCATGAATGGAATTATCGACACAGACGAGGATGTCAAATTGCTTAGAGAAAACAAGATTATTTATAACCACTTGAAGAGTGATGGAGAGGTTGCAGACATGTGGAATGGGATGAGCAGATCGGTGAAGTTGACGAAGGTGGCTCATTTGGATAAGGCGATTGAAGATGTGAACATGTTTTATAACACGCGATGGAGGGTTAGAATAATGAAGTTGGTGAAGAAATATGTGTTCAGCTCTTGGCCACTTCTTACATTTCTCGCGGCCAACCTTTTCTTGGTGTTGACGAGCTTTCAAGTCATTTGCTCGTTCTATGATTGCTCAGGCATCAAAATGAAGATTGGGCCAATGTCAAACTCAACAATCACTTAAGTGCAATATTTAGATGTGCTTAATTCCTATCCTTTTCACTATCTTTATCATCGTTTTGTTTGTTTCTTCAAGCTTGATATTACACTATCTGCATACATCAGTTTATGTTGTATCATTTGTGTTGTAGTTTGTTTATATAATTGTTAATTGTGTATTGGTAATTTTATTGAGTAAATAATACTGAAAGTTATGATAGTGTGTCACTAATAAATGTTGAGATGAGATATGACTGCAAACATCTTACTGTAAAGAAAGAGCTTCCAAATATTTGCATAGAAGTGCATGGACACCAATAAACTCATTGTGAATTATAACTTTTGGGTAGAGGAGAATACTCAAATTTAAAGCTAAGAGGGGTGGGACCGTGGGAGGGAATCATCATATCATGATCACAGTCTTTTCCCATCTATTTGGGGTATAGGGTCTTGTAAGTTCTACTTCTCCACATTATAAAAATAGACTTCATGTTTAAGTGGGGTAAGTTTTTACAGATGCTTGCCTTAATCTCACTACTAACCCTCTTCCTTAATCTCGGATTGGACAAGCACACTAATAGAGAATATTTATGTTAAGATTATTTTAGATAAAGATGTTTATCTTATGTGATTATGATTATATTAGGTTAAGAGTAACAATGTGAATAGGGGTGTAATTAAGTTCATGGGTATGGTCGGTCCAGGCTGGGGCAAATCAAATTACAACTTGGACTTACGAAGGTAATTAAGCATGAGCAGAATCATCAGATGCATCTCTTTCAAGTCATACAAATCTTCAAAAGATTGGCCCAAAGTACATGTGTATAAGTTGATCTCACTTGCTTTTGTCGATGAGATTAATCTTATTTTGTCCTTTATTTTAATTTGACAATAGCTCTCATACTACTAAATAAGAGGGGCTTTTTTTCTTTGGGTGCCATCCTTGCAAACTCTACTCTATAAAGACGATTTAGTGGGCCCCAGCCTCCCTGTCCCACCTACACATTGGCTACTGAAACGGGATTCCATACAAGAACAATGAATTTCACGATGAGTTTTGGAATCCTCAGAACGCAAATCTTGTTTTTAATCTGCTAATTTTTTTCCATTAAACTGCTGCTGGTATTTCTAAATGCAAGGATTCCTTTCTCAATTGTAGATAAGTGACCACCAGGTGATGGGTGCTAACCCCAAGAGTTGGTCGAGTGGTGAGGATCACGGTTCCTCCTTTTTTCGGAGCTAGAGGTCTTAGCATCGACCACAGGTTCCCCCTCCTTCAAGAATCGACAGGCCCGGCCCTGAGGCAGGGCAGTAAGTGCGCCTGCCCCGGGCCCCCCGGGCCCCCATTTTTCAGGGGGCCCAAAAATATTTCCTCTCCTCAAAAAGAAAATGTTTCCACTCCTCCAAATCCACCGACCTCCTTCTCAAACCCCTTAACCTTTCATCAATCGAACTCCTTTGAACCCCATCTCAACCAAACAGCAAGCCAAAAAAAAAAAAAATAAATAAGAAGAAGAAGAAGAAGAAGCAGCAGCAGAGAACTGGACCGCCATAACCGGTTAGGCCCAAATCACCGCCATCGCCAGAACCGGCTGGCCCATCATCTTCGTGCTAGCGTCTAGCAGTCAAGCACCATTAGTCCATCACCACTTCGGACGAAGCACCCAGGCTACCCAGTAGTCAAATCCCTCAACCATTCATCAATCGAACTCCTTTGAACCCCATCTCAACCAAACAACAAGCCAAAAAAAAAAAAAAAGAAGAAGAAGCACCCAGCAGGCCAACACCACTGGTTGATTGCTACAATAGCAATCAAGCACCATCAGTTCATCACCACTTCGGACGAAGCACCCAGGCTACCCAGCAGTCAAACTGTCAAACCCATCAACCCTTCATCAATCGAATTCCTTTGAACCCCAATACCCCATCTCAACCAAACAGCAAGCCCAAAAATAAAAAAATAAAAACAAGAAGAAGAAGAAGAAGCACCCAGCAGGCCAGCACCACGGGTTGATTGTTACTGCTGCTCCACGCCTCCACCGTCCACCCACCCGCCACGCCACATCTCTTTGTTCTGTACACTTCCTAGTCTTCTTAGTTCAGATAGAGTTCGGGTCGGGTTGGACCTGATCCAATGATCCATTCCGCTGACAAGCCATTTCCTTTGGTAACAAGTCAATACAGGTCAGGTGGACCCATTCACTCGCCTGAGTTTGAGTTATGCCCAAATCCAAAACAACAATCAACAGCAACTTACAAAAAAAGCCACTTGCATCAAATTTGTAGACATCAACACATGTGCCCATAGCTTATAGATCTTCTTCAATCTTCATAACATCCATATCATCGTTGTCTTGGTAGATTGGGGAGATTCCAAAATCCAAAGTGTGGATTTTTTCAGTGCAAAATTGGTCGTTGTTGAAATCAATTGAAAGTAATTTTTTCATGATTAGAAAATCTTGAATTTGAAAGCATAATTGAGGGTTTTGCTTCTCAAAATGCAAGAAGAAAATCATTTCAATAATACTTTTTTAATTGTGATTTTGTTTTTCAACTTATCTTCTAGATGGTGATGCTGGTATGAGAAATTATTTGGCCGACGATCTGGTACTCTGACCGAGATGTTGGTATGAGAGATTCATTTATTTATGTATTAAATGTATTTTATTTATTTATTAAATGTATTTATCATATGATATTATTTGGTTTTTAATGAAATTATTATTTTTGGGCTAAATTTATGAAAACATGTTATATATATGTGCATATATTAAAAAATTATAAAAATGAATAAAGGGCCCATTTTAGTGATTCGCACCGGGCCTTTGAAAAGTCAGGACCGGCCCTGAGAATCGAAGGTTGAATTCACTAGTGCTACGACCTAGGGTCCACAAAAGTGTTTACCCGGCTTCTCTTTGAGCCCAAAGAGATGATGCGTGCTTGGCCAGATGTGAGCTAAATTGGAGTTAAGGATACCATCCGATCAATCACATGTCAAAAAAATTGATTTACTCCCCTTCGATTTTATATGTTTAATTAACCAATGATCAATCTCTTGAAAACTTGGCCCATCCCTAACAGTCTGGATTTACAAAAGTGGGCCCCACCCACGAGGGAAAATTATTTGATGAGTTTTTCCAATCACTCCAGTACCACCACGTTGAATTGACCTTAAACCCAATTCAACGCTCATGAGGCCATTGAATCAAGGGACATGAATATCATACCCCTTGATAAATGGGATATGGTTCCAGGTGGTGCCCATAGAGCTGGAGTGCAGATGCATAATATATTGTCTGCTCACAGGATAAAATAGCCCATGGATAAAATGTTACATTGAAAATATTTAATTGTGAAACATCATGGTCAAATTCCACAATGGAACCTTTTCTAGAGGTGGCCCAGAGTGTTGTTGATCCATCCAAGATTATAAGCGCTCTCTCTCTCTCTCTCTCTCTCTCTCTCTCTCTCTAAGAAGCGTTTTTTGGAAGCAAAGTTTAGTGATGTTTTCTTTTCAAAAAAGTGGATTTGGGCTTTTAACTTTAAAAATCCATTTTAACAGTCAAACTAGCTTTGCATTTTTCAAAGGCCAAAGACATGCGTGCACATTTTTTAGAAGTCCAATTAAATACACCCTTAAAAGTTTTCTTCCCCAAGCTTCTTGTATATATCATATATGTGTGTTTGGATTGGTAAAACAGCTTCTTGTATTTGTAAAAACTTAATTCTCTGTAGAGGGTTTGTTTTACAGCTTCCAACTGGAGATCAGATTCGGTACAGGTAAGGTTATTTAAATTGAAGATAAAAAGATAAAAATAATTTTTTTTTGATGAAATTACTAGATGAACATAAAACCATATAACAAAATATAATCGCTAATGTCCCTAGCTGTTGCACAACTGGTTAAGGACATTGTAATGAGTAATGAGATTATCACTTACATTTTAGGTGTCCTAAAATTAATAATGAAAGATGATTCAGGAAGAGCTTAAATAGAAGTAAAAATTAGTATTCCATGCATTAAGATTGGACTTTAGACGAAATATTATTTATACTTACTTTTACTTGGTTAAGGGCTATAAATCTCGAATCTTTAGTGTGCATGTGAGGCCCACAATTCACTTATAGATCCTATGACCAAAATTTTAGAAATGTAGGGCCAAGCATTTGGATCCATGTCTACACAACTTTTTTATATATTAAGTTTCAAAGTATAACAATTCAAATCGTTGTTACTGATTTAACATCCATATCCGTATCTGGGCATGACAGGTCATACCAAACCTAGCCAATCTGCCAGCCCTACAACTCACGCTCAAATTTAGAGATAAAGAGAAGTGTCCTTGATCTTCAACATGAGGCCATTTCCAAAATATCATTGTCTCAGAAGTTTCTTGTTCAATAAAGTGCTGAAGATTATAATCAATACATGAGAGCACATTATTTTTATGCCACTTCTCTACAATAAACAACACAAAACCTCCTCTTTACTCCTAATTTTCTTCTTGATCGTGGTGGTGGTGGTATAGTCATACAAACAATAACCAATATACAGTTGCAAAAAAAAATATGTGAATATAAAAGTAAACTTACAGATGCCTATGGTTTCTGAGCAGAAAACATGATGAAAGATCGCCGCACATCACTTGTAAAATTAACCAGACCACATGTCGTGCACAGGTCCTTAATCTCCTCTTCAGTCAGATTGTTATAGGTGTTTGACAATTGTGAAAAGGTCTGCAAGATGGAAATCACAAAATAATGATGTAGAGTAAAAGAGTAATATACAATGACTAGATGTAGGAGCCATTTTTCTTTTTTGGGTACTCTAATGCAGCAGGCTTTTAATCATATCTGGAGCTCTCATTCCACAGGACTAAGCCATCAATCAGGTGGATTCTCTCATCAGATGGGCAAAGCTTTAACATTCCTAGCCCCACATAATTGGACTGGCCTACGAACAGATGATATAAAATAAAACTTGGCCAGCCATCTACATGCAATGGGAATAACATCGTCGTCCACTGACAGGGCAGCTGGAACTGTTCCAAGTCCTTTAGCAAATATCTGATATATGACTGTCCCACCAAATGAAAGGTCAAGACAGAAAGTCACTGGAGGTTATGCCATACTCCACAGACACACACAATTTAAAAAAAAAAAAAAACTGACTTGAAAAATACTAAGTATAAAACCTCTGAAATAAGGAATTAGAGTGTAAAACATTAGAGGGTAGAATGTTTCACCTGTCTCAAGGGTCTCAATATTTCAGGAGGGAGAGAGTTACCAAAGGACGGGGCCAGAAAGGTGGTTCCCACGAATACACCACCACTTCGCAGCACCCTACTGATTTCAGCAACCTAACCAAAGAGTGAAATTTATCATTTACACACTAACCAGTGATTGTCATGATGCATCTAGTTACTGAAATAAGAAATTATATGTAAAGACAAATACAACGGTTGGAGCTTTAAAAGAAAAAGAAAAAGAAAAAGCAAATGCAAGCACCCGTGATAGAAACATAAAGAACACACATGATCTACCTGAGCACGGTCCATCTTGAAATGAGACTCATACAAGGAGCATTTACCCATTTACACAATATTCACAATTAGGATGCTGTGACCTATGATGCCCAGATATGGGATGGTTATGGGCTTATGGCAGGAACACACACACAGAAAATTAATTGATGGATATGATTCCATACAATATAGTTGCGTATTCTCAGGTAGCCGGGTACAATACGCTGTCACATGTAACATTTTCATTGGGAAATAACAACCAATACAAAAGGCTGCATGAGTACAGGTACCTGCCTCTTGATCAGATACCAGTACGTGGGGTTCGAACCCCAAGATTTAGGATTCTTGGATTGGACAAAGATAAATCAACTTAGATAAAATGCTAATTAAAAAATAATAATATGCAAAAAATGCCAAGAAAGAATATTGTACAAATCTGATTCTAACCAATCAAGTACTTAAGACATTTCAATATTTTAGTTAAATTCCTAAAGAAGAAAAGCACAATAATATTTGAGAAATCATACTATGCTGCTGACCACATGGAAGTTCATATGCAGTCAACCTCTACTGACCCGTGTGAAGACCACCTGCTTGATCCAAGCCATTGATATCACATGCCATTCCACGAATACAGTCAATTGATTTTTGTCTCTCACTAAAAAATATGTGCAATGGCCAAAATGATTAATCCGGCCTGCTCATGCCACATTCCCCCACCTCCTGCAACATGAATTGATGCCCATCCAAAATTTACTCCAATTGGAGTGGACCCCACCATTGGATTGAATCACACATAAACATGTGATTTATTTCATCTAATTTAATCATGTATCTAGACGTGACCAATCTACCAACGGTTTTGATCCAATTAAAGTAAAAAACTTTGTGGTGCCTACATATTCATGATTGTGACATATGAGCAGCTTAAGCCTTAAAGTCATGAATAGTGAGCCCACTATGCAGGTTCTGAAAAAGTATAGCATACTCTACTTTTATAAGTGACAGCGAAACTTCAGGAAAGTCTAGCCCAACGTCAATGATCAATCCATGCCCTTCATATTCATTACACTCACAAAATCAACCCACTCAAATTACAATTGGCCCAAATGTGACCCTCATCCAAGTTGTGTAGTCCCTTCAATTGATCATGCAAATTTGGACACCCATCTGGATTTATCTAATTGACAACTTTCACGCCCTCAAAACAGTACATCCTTGATGGGTTGATTCATAGTTTGCACATGGATGGAATATAGCTAAAATTTACCCCTTACTTGATAAAAAAGTATTTAAGCTGGTTTATTCATAAATTGCTCATTTTTATTATTTTTCAATCTTTCGAGAAGCAAAATATTGAAAAACTGAAAATGGCCTAAACATTCTAATTGAATGCTAACCATGCCAATCAAAGAAAATGATAGAACACTAGAAGTGAAGGATGGCCATTGCAAGTCATCAGGAAACCACCGAACCAGCTGGGGATTAAGCAAAGAATCTACTCACTGCATTAGAAGGAGATGGCCAGCAATGCAAGGCAGCACCAGCATGAACTGCATCAACTGAACCTGATGAAAAGGGGAGCCTTGAGATATCTGCCCGGACGAGAGCAATGCTTCTATTAATCATCAAATGCAAGTGCATGTTAGTAATATCCATCCTTGTTTTTCCCATGCACTCAACAACTTAAAAGCTGTACAAAAATTAATTAGGATATTTTTACTACAAAAACCAAAAATCCTGAAACTATCATTAAAAAAATCCTAAAAATCTACCAGGCTCCACAAGAAAATAAGCATAGAAACAGTTTCCTTTCACATTTTGATAATTAAGTTGACCTCCCTCCACTGTTTTTACATAAGAAGGATAGTTAAAATGATCCATAATGGAGTCCACAAAATGATTTCTCCTGAAGTTCCACTAATATGACAAACCAAAGTTAATGAATATTACCAGTTTACCACCCACATGTTGTTTTCCACATGTAAATAAAGCACAGGTAATCAGTGCAATTATAGATGAAAGAGAAGCACTCGCCCATAGTTTATGCCCATGACGCCCAGATACGAGATGGATATGGCACACACACGCAATGGATATGGAAGGGATATAGATTTTACATGTAAAAATTGAAGCATTGGATATGATAAAATATGTTTCCTATTTTGAAGCATCCGGGTATGATAGGTTTATCCACCAGGGGATGCAAACTTACATGGCTGAAAGAGTGTCAACTTTTCTAATAAAATCATAACATTGGCAAAGCATATTCTCAGAAAAATCCAATGCAATAACTCCAGACTAGGCATTGGAAATGATAAAATATGTTTCCTATTTTAAAGTATCCAGGTATGATAGGTTTATGCACCAAGGGCTGAAAACTTACATGGCCGAAAGAGTGTCATCTTTACTAATAAAATCATAACATTGGCGGAGCATATTCTCAGAAAAATCCAATGCAATAACTCCAGAGTAGGCTCCAGATTTAGCAAATTTTCTAGAGAAAAGACCACTCCCACAGCTGACATCCACAAGAAGGCCACCTGCTGCAGGCTTGAAGTACTCCTGAGCCATACTGAACTGCATATGTGAAAAAGGTTGTATAGACAGATAGTGGCTATCACCAACCAAAAGAAGAAAAAAGAAAAAATTGCTAGATCCCAGGAATGTAACATAATTTCACTATTAAGTGCGAGCATGATTAATGCAATTTAGCTCCAGTATAGAGTGACTGAGTGAGTGTCCAATATGGAAACTCCAAAGTTATAATAATTCATAGTTTTGAAGGCATGCATTAATCAGTTTTATAGGTAATACTCATAATATTAATGCTACAATGGATTCTAAAAATGTACCTACAATTAGTAATATAGATCATATCCATGTAACATACATTTCTATTGAAGATGGTGGGATGAAATGAAAATTATTGTTCTTTTTTTTTTTTTCTTTTTCCTCTTCCTTTTTTTGGTCATTACATAATCAGTTCAGACAAAGCAAAAACCAGTACTAGTGTTACAAACTTGATCCAAGAACATTCTTCACCAGAAGAGATGCTCAATCAGTTCACTCACTACTCATGCTGCGAGTGTAAAATGAAATTTGATGTTATTTGATGAAAAAAAGAGGCTAAACCCAGAAATAATATCTACAATGTCATCATAGTTAGCGGAGTTCCTGAATCTAAGAACATGCCCAACATGATAACATCACCTGAAGTTTTGTATTATACCAAATGATTGAGAGCTATTTACTGCCAGTCCCAAGCCAGGTTAAAGGAGGGTTGTTTCAGGTTGACGGCGAGTGTAATACTTTTGTCACATCTACAACATGAATTATGAGAAGATCTGAAGAAGTATGACCTATCTGAGGATTTGACCTAGGATATACTGGAATGGCGCAACAAAATTCATGTAGCTGACCCCAACATAGTTGGGACAAGGATTTTATGATGATGTTTTCATCACATCTCAGTTATAATTCAAATAACTCAAACCTGGAGAGCAGAAATGGGTGGGACAGGATGCCTTTTAAATAAATCTAATATTAGCTCATTTCCACCAATTCTTTTAGCCTTCTCGGAAACTATGACGGGGAAATGAAAAGAAAAAATTTGCCAGGCTGCAAGACCATGAGGTTTTGAACAATGATAATCGTTTATAATACCAAACAACAGCACAACAGAATGAAAACTACCTCTTCATCAGGCCCAGGGAATCCACTTCGGTTGAAATTTTGACGCCACCCTCTTTCATAAAGGAATGAAACAAGTGGGCTCCTGCATTGTTGAAGAGGAGAACAACTAATAAGCAAGCATCACATGATCAAAACAAACAGGCTTAAAGAACTCGACTTTCTATTGGCTTCTCATCATTTCTTGGATGCTATCAATTCGAGCGAGCTGTCAGGATGATCAAGTTTCCATGGGTACCGTAACATTTGATCAATGTCGTTGTAATGAGAATTGAGACTTACTATTCAATCTTACACTTTTTGACAAGAACCCATAGCATAGTTGGAAGGTGCTCATTGCCACAACCACAAGGCAGCACGAAGAAGAAGAAAATGTAACATCCAACCAAAAACAAATTCAAAATTAGAGAAGCTTAAATCATCCAATGGTGTATCCCAACCAAAAAACACATCTTAATCGGATAAGAATCTAACACATCTTAATTGGATAAGAATCTACACTGATAAGAAAAGAGTAATAAAAATGGAAAGTTTCACATACCTGAATAGCTCAGTCCTGGTTGGTTTGACTTCGCTATAATCCTTTGTTCCAGCAGTAACAGTGAGGTCCAAATAGACTTCTTTGCTGGAGTATGTCTTTTCGCATTTCTGACATTTGAAACCAGATCGATAGATCGCTGGCCTGTGGTTAACCCAATTTCCACATTAGTAAAGAAGCCCTACTAATAGTAATAGATAAACCCAAAACCAAATATTCGAACTTACAGGTTTAAACCAGGAGGGCCTTTCCTCATAAGTGGTTCATAACAAATGGGGCATGCAAGCAAGTCAAGTTCCAATGTCCTGTCGTAATGAACTCCTACATCCTGGAAATCCAAATCAATATTTATTACAAGAGCCTCTGAAGGTGTGAATAACTAGAAGTTAAAAAGATTTCAATAATGTTGAAAAGAAAATTGAACAAGCGAGTTTGGACTAGGGATATTCTGAAATCCTAATTGGATAAATCACAGCTATTTCAAATTGACATCGTTGTTTGGAAAGGCAGGGGAGTTGGACACAGTTTGGTAGTCCAAACTGTTCTTCACCTGGCTACACACCAAGTATTTGGGACTGTATCAACTAAAACAGGATGGGATTTGGGGAGAAATTGTGCTTCAGAAATGGGAATGTGTGTGGGTGTCTGGGATTTGGGGAAAAATTGTGCTATGGATATGGGTGTGTTTTTGGGTTGGTAACATGACTTGAACCCACAACCTAAAGTTTATAATAATAAGCACCTTCCATTGTGCCACAGGCTCAAATGGATAATTTCTCTTTATTAATGAATGGGTCAGCCAGAGGAAATTTCAAAAGTTACAAGGAGTCTACACCAAGTTGGTCCTCTCTCTCTCCCCCCTTAAAAAAACAATGGCTGAAGGTCTTATTAGAATATTGCAAAAAACAATGAATGGAGGTCCACTGAAGGATTTTAAGGTGGCCTTCAAGGAGATCAAAGTACACTTTGAAAATGATATTCTTATTTGTCTACAAAACCTATATAGCTCAAGGGAAAATTCTTCTTGTCATTTTACAATGCTTTGAGAAAGAGTTTCATCAAGGCAGTCTCAATGTTGGAGAATGATGTCACTTTTTTTGCGGATTTCATTGGATGGCATGAGATGTGTTTCCTATTTAAATATCTAGGTCTTCCTGTTAGCATAAGATGTGTTTCCTATTTAAATATCCAGGTCTTCCCGTTAGAGTCTATATAGATTTCACTATGAAACCCCGTTACCGAATAAATCCAAAAAAAAAACCCAAAAAATTATCTCTTTTGGCAACAGAGTTACCCCTAGTAAGTCTACACACAAAAATCTTTCAGTCTATTACTTGTCTCTTCTTAATTTGGTTTCCTAAGGATGGAGGAAACTCATAATACAGGGAAACATACTGGATGAGACATGAGAAAGTGGAATTAATTGTGAGGAGAGTTCAAGGTTATGGAAAGATATTATCAAGTTGGGGAACAAATAGAGTAGTGTCAGGAAACTTCTTTCAGAGAATTCAAGATTCTTGGTGGGGAAATAGCAGTGGAATTCATTTTTGGAAGGATGTTTGGTTGGAGGATTCATCTTTAAGCTTCAAAAAGCTTCCAAAACTTTATTCGTTGTCTAATTCTGAAATATGATTTGATCAAGGATTATATTTCTTTAATGAAAATACAGTGAGTTGGCAACTTGCTTTTAGAAGGGCTCTAGGGGAATTTGAATCTCAAAGCTTCCCTTAAATGAGGGGATAAGAAAATTTGTATATTGGACTCCCTTGAGACTAGCACTTGCAATTTAAAAGCCTTTTTGTCGGATATCAACATCTAATAAGATTCTAACTTTGATAACCTCAATCACAGGAAATCGCTCATCCAAAAATAACTATATATATATATAGGGGGATATTCATGTGCATCCATCCCTCACCATGTTATGGTGAGGGACAATATAGTAGAGTTGACTTTATGACACATCCAAACCATCCATACACATAGAACCCCCTTAAGTACACTAGACCCATTGAATTTTCACCTATGCAAATGGATTGGACCGTTGGATCGAGGGTCAAATTTTTTCCTTGAATATAAAGTCATTAAATTCGTGGGCCAAGGATGAAGGGGTTAGAGGCATGGGATTGACCCCAAATTTGATATATATATATATATATATATGGGTCTATGACGGAGTCATTTGATTGTATCTCCATTCATTGCTTATCTGACCATATCTTTTGGTGCTTCTTCTTGTCATTGTTGGGCATCTCTTTTTCCTTTCCCACTTTCTTCGATGAGCTTATTGAAGGGTGGCTTGGGGTCTGTTTCCAATTAGAGCCCAAATTTTATGGATGGAAGGAAAGGATGCAAAGAATTGCATCCGTAAGAATGCTTGTGAGCAAAATAAGGTTTAGTAGTGCAGATAGAGTTGCTTGGTAAACTGAGCCCTCCGCAGCTAAAGGAACAATTAAGCCAAAAAAGGAGACTTATTCTTAGGATTCTCTGGACCAGTCAGAATAAGAGTTCAAATAGAACTGAAATCATGGCAATCAAAGATCAGACGGCGTTATTAAAGAAAACCATACCTGTCTTCCCTTTTATTGAAGGTGTTTCTCAACCTCCTTGGAGAATGGAATAAATAATCAAAGAGGTAGATGCATTAGCAAGTAATGGACTGTCTAAAACTGATTTAGTTGCAGTCTACTCTATCATCATAATTTTCCTTTTGTTGCAATTTTTCTCTTTCTCTTGTTTGTTTCAAAGTCTATCTCCTTGATAGACGTTTTCTACTTTTTTTTCAAATAAATAAACCTTAATTCTCCAAAAAAAAAAACTGAGCAGAGCATAAACTGATGCAAATCCACAAACATATGGTATGAAATAAATTCCCCAAACTTTTCATTGCCCCACAACAATTTACAGACAAACCCCATTTCAGAAAAGTTGATGGAAATTGCAACAAAACACGAACCCTTCTACTTTTCTCAGCAGAAACAGGGAAAAGGACATTTACAGTCTTCTCATGAGAAGCCCATCTTCCACACAGGAATTTAGAGTTTTCTCATTTAATCAGTTGCCCATTTATCTCAATTGATCTCATTTGCTAAATTAAAGGGATTTAGCTAACAATAGTAGGAGTCACTGCACTAATCAGTAGCCCATAAAAATGTCTACTTTCCTTCATCAGAAACACAGAAAATTCAGAGTCTTAATAACTCAAACTCCAGAATTGCAACAAAAGAGGGTACTATCACAAATGGGGTAACAAAAAGCAGTACACAGATAATAAACTTACTGGCTCTGGTGCTGCAACTACAGAACTAGAACGGATTCTAGAGGGAGAGAAGGGGGTATGAAGGACAGATGGGCGAGTGTGGTGGAAGAGGGTGCTTCTCCAAGGAGATGGGCATTTTGGGAAGAGGGTTTGGTGGAGATTGAGAGAAGTAACCATAGCTGATGACACCATCTCCTCTCTCTACTCGCAAATGGCAACTGAAAAAATGGAAAACAGCAACAGGGGAAATATGACAAACAGGTTATGTGCATGAGAGGAGCGTTGGGAATTACGTGTAAGCTGCTTGTGGCTCATTTCATGCTCAAATGGTTGAGATGATGCGTAGAAGCAGCGTCCACGACTGCGCTTGTGGGCCACTATCTTTTTAGTAGATCCTACCCACCCGACCCCGAGAAGACTGCGTATTTACGGTCCAGCTCGTGGGGCCTACTTAAGATGCCCCATTATTAATGGGGGTGGGGTGCGTGGAAAGATCTGCTTTGTAAATTGGACTGCAGGTGATGAAGTATTTCGGCTGGGATTGTATTCTTAGGTCTCCGAGATGGGCCGGACAAATTTTCGGCCCAATAACTAAAATGCTGGGTCCAAGCTGGATAGTCGGTTCCATGTCTGCAATTTTTCACACAAAGGCCATATGAAATTAGAGGTATGAATTTAGGCCCAGTCTAGTGTTCAATCTTTTACGCAAGGGGGCACAGAAATTTGCAAAGAGAATGGACTGGGGCCTAAGTTTTCAGGCCCTTCTGGCTGACATAGGTTTGAATACTAGGTTGGGTCAAGCTTCACCCTGCCCAATATGAAATCAGTGCACCAGGATAATGCATAAGTCCTTTGGATCAGAATGGTGCTAATGAATTGGCATGTGCTCCAATGGCTCATCATTCTACACCTGTGTGGCCCATGTCTTGATGCTGGTGATCTTGATCATAGTCTG
Source organism: Litsea cubeba (assembly GCA_012931725.1). Taxonomy (NCBI): domain Eukaryota; kingdom Viridiplantae; phylum Streptophyta; class Magnoliopsida; order Laurales; family Lauraceae; genus Litsea; species Litsea cubeba. Next base: position 91,106,132 of record CM022948.1, on the reverse strand, counting down.
ATGGGTCCCAGTGATGACTCAAGATTCTCCAACAGTGGAATGTCCTTCTACACAAATAGTGCTAGAGACAATATTATGGAACAAATCACAACATAAAAACCAACGTTGAAAGAGAAAAAAAAAATGGGTCGGCTTAGTCTCAGAAGATACAGGTCACCTTAATCCTTTATCTCGCGTTTTTATTTATTTATTTATTTATTTATTTTTAAGAATAAAATCCTTTATCCCCATTTTTTTTTTCATTTGAAAGAGAAAAATGGATCAGCTTTTATTGGTCAGCGGAGTTGGGACTCACAAAAAGACCATGGCACAATATTTTTCCTTGGTGGAGCATCACAATTGAAGAGAGTTGTTGGATCTCTGATCTACATACAATTATAGGGCCAACAGTAATTAGGAAAGAAGATTTTCTTTTGGATTATCAATACCATCTGATTAATTCTTAATTAAGACGAGTGCGCACTTATTAATAATAAATTCTATTAATTGGCACAAGGGGATATTTTTCACTTAAAGGATAGATTGCATCTTGAGAATATAAGTTTCCACACTCCCACTACCACGTACCTAAGATACCGAGGTGTTGACCTACAGTTGGCTTCACTAATTGGTAACTTAAAGTAAATGTATAGCAGAAACTTGAGTCTATCAATCTTTCAAGATTAAGAGTGTATTGTTTGAAAATTATGATAGGAATCCTTAATCAGAGACAATATTTGTATAAGGTGCTACTCATGGTCCTTCAATACATCTATTGTACTAGCACAACAATCCAGAGTCTTACACTTTGATGGTTGAAACAAACCACACTATCCCATATTGATTGTGATGTTACAACATTTTCAGATGAGATGTCTAGTCTCATTATTGGTTGTGGAGTCTTTTCAAGTACAAGAGTTGTAATTTATGCCTCTTGCATGTAAATCTCATCCACACACATGGATCGCATTTAATATATTTATGGGCTCCAGCTAATCTCATGAACTATCATATCATTTTGTATTGGTTATGTACAATTATTAAATAAATTACCATTTATCACATGAATAAAACACAAAATCTTAAATCAATTAAGATCATAAAAGAATTTATTCGCATCATCTACCGAATTGAATTGAGGACATACAACCTAACAACTTGGATACCTTTTCTAATAGATTCATGGTATAGTGATCAGAAATAATTATTTTAGTTGGAGTTGTTTCAAATGGGTGGTCTAACATAGGCCAAGGGATTAGGGGCATGCAAGAACAGTTGCATGTGCTATGTTATTGAGAGAGAGAGAGAGTGAGTAGTCATTGCCTGTTGATTAACAGGGGAAGAAAAGCTTGTCTGTCGATTAACAAGGGAAGAAAAGCATCGCTAAACTCCACATATAGAGTGTAGGGGCCCCAATAGTTGTCATCCTTATGCATGCTAAAACAAAACCTATGCATGTGATGTCATGACATGGGGAAACAAGGAGATGAAAGATGGTGGAGGAGACCATGTTCCTTTGTTGCAAAGCAAAAGGTCTTGCATGGTGACAAGTTTTGTAGTGTAGTAACACATTTGTATTTGTGTTTAGGAAACAGACTTTTTAACTTCTACAATGTGACTAACTCATGTTGTTTGGAGTTGGAATTGATGGTTTCCTACTTCCCACTGACTTGTCTCGCCAAGGGACCCACACCGTTATCCACATTTTGGGCCATGTTTCCAATGGCTGAAACGTCTTCTCACATGAAGAGATAATATGAGGTGCCACCTTGATGTAGAGGTTCAGTGATGTGGATTTGGCAATCAAAAGATCCATGAAGGCAGAAGCGAGCTATTACAATGTAAGTGTATACACCTCCAAGAGCCTTCAATGAGGGCTACATGAACATGATTATCAACTTCCAAAGCCCAGCTATTTTTGTTTTTTTATTGAAACCCATTCAATAAATGAAGGAGATAATTTTGACAATGTAGGAAGTGCCCCCATTGATTTTATGGTTTTTTTTTCTCTTAATATAAGCTCTTATCTTTTGGCCGGTTTAAAACAGCCTATTTTTTTAGTAAATTCTAAAAAACCACCTAAATTTTTTTTTGGTACCCGAGCCAAGGGGGCTGGGACCCAGAGAAAGCTCATGTACACACGGAAAAACAGCCTATTCAAGTGGGAATGAAGTCCGCACATGTACGCGGAAAGAAAGCCCACATAAATGGGAATAGCCAGGTAAGAACTGACGCTCCATACGTATGGGAAAGTAACCCACTCAAGTGAGAATGAAGCCCACACACGCAAGAAGAAAGCTCACACAAGTGAGAATGGCCAGGTAAAAACTGACGCTCCTTAACACTCGGGTAAAGAGCCGTTCTTAAAACCACCTACCTTTGAAATCCTGAAGAAATCCCTTGGATACCTGATCAATTTTTTTACCCTATTTTATTGATACCTGGCTCACACTTTTAGAAAATTTGTAGAACGTCTTCGTGAACATATCAACAATATATATATTATTCTTAATCTATTATCAATTAAAATGATGGAGAACTTTACAAGAGGATAGCATGTTTTCCGCTTGGCAAAATATAACTTTTGTGTAAATCTAAATTATTTAACTACAAAACAAATTTAATACTCACAACAAAAAAGTAACCTTTTGAGCTATACATATTTTTAAAAGGTAGGCCTCAGTATGGAGTTCCCAGTACTCCTCTTACTCACGAAAGATGTATGTGAGACATTCAAACGATCTGCACTCCAAGGCTTTGCATTTTCATATCATTTACAATTTTCATAGTTTCCCTTCTCATGACTTGATGAATGATATATGCCGCCCTTTCAACCATTCATGCATATCATAGGCATTGTTGTGGGGCCTTTAAATGATTAGAACTAACCAATTAATAGACTTTTGTGGTGGATTGGGTGTGACCAACCTAAAATGGATTTTATTTTGATTGGAGTGAGATATATATAACTCTCAAAGCTAACAAGGAGAACTTGTTTGTTTTGAATAATCTGGATTGGTTACGGTGAGCCTTATTGTTCTTGTTTTAACTATCATCATAAAGTTCTGAAAAATTATATATCAGAAAATGTTGAGCTATTTTTAAAAATACGAATTCTCTTTAGATATTATCGAAAAAACATGCAAAGATATAAGTCGGATTTTAAATGATTAATAATAAGGCAATAAATATAAATTATTATAAATCAACCATTGTTTGTCCCTCTCCACAGGAAAATCCTGGCACTGCCATTGGGTGAGATGATAATGATGATGGTGACTTAAGAAACACAATTTAGACAGATCAAAAAAAGAGTGCATGCTTATGCAAGGTTCCCATGTCATTGTCACAATAAAGTTCTGCAACCCAACATAGATTTGAGAGTCCCACAAAGATTAGATAAGAGATAGAAAGCAAGTAATTGTTGGTCTATGGGCCTAGAAAGGCCCCATAAGTTTTGTCCAATATTAGAGCCCCAAGCAAACGCTCAATGCAATACTGAGGATCTTACATATGCAACTCCTTTTTTTGAGAGCCAATTTACAAGCATTGATGGAGAAATCCTACCGTTGGACCTCTACATATGAGGAAACCAAAATCTGAGAACAATACAAGAGAAAAAACCCACCAAGCAAATCGGTCTGAAAAGAAACCATCAAACTAGAGAACACAAGTCTCGCTGTGTTTGCTCTGCGGAGTCATACACTGGCCAACACTGATCAGTTTTTTTTTTTTTTTTTCTTCTTTCTTGACAGGATTTTAAATAAACAGTCCTAAGTGATCACATGCTGTTTCCTGCAAATACAACTACAAGAAAGCGACTATCCCTCTGCATGTAAGAAGCTAGTGCCTTGAACCCCTCTCAACGTCTTCTTCTTTCCCTTTACCATAGATTGAGAATGATAGCAGTAGCTCATCTGCATGTATCATTACTCAATTATATGCTCAAATAATTTGCCCACGACATGCTCACAGACCCAATGCCATTAGATGAGCAGACCATTCAAAATGACATGGGATCCACCCATTTGCAAATCAATGTCACAAATATATAATATTGTTTTTAGGATATTTTTAAATCTGGGGTTTGTCTTTAGATATTATTAAAAAAAAGTCATATAGGACAAATTAAGTTTTAAGTAATGAAAATATAAATAAATTCAGAAAATACAAAATATTGTTTAAAATAATTTTATATGTTTTCCTGTTACTTTTTTTTTTTCATTATTTTATGGGTTTCTTGCACTTATTGCAACATTTAAATTTTCTGTTAACACTTTAAAGATGTTAAATATTAAAAAAAAAACATCATTTAAGGCGTATATATCGTGATCTTTTCAAAATGTCACTGATATTTTATGGTAGTGGTACAAATTGGAGCTAATATCACATCTATGAGTTTAATCTCAACTAAAGGTGCATATATATGCAGGATGAGGGAATAGACCATTTTTTTTTATCGGTAACAGTAACTTATATTAAAAGATAATAGAATACAAACAAAGAGTACAAGAAGAAAAGAAAAAAAGGGGAAAAGAAATACAAAGATACAAGAGTAATGTACCCCTTTGCACCACAACTATATAATAAAACTCTCCCAAGGGGAAACTCTCTCAACGCCTTGCTTGGCTAAAGCATCCGCCATCATATTTGATGACATACTCTTATGCTGAAAGCTAACATTGATGATGGTGGATAATACTCGGATTTCATTGAAGAGAAACTGAAACTTCCATGGATAAGCTTTCTGGTTCGAAACCCAACTCACTGCATTAGAAGAATCACTCTCCACAATAAGATTGCCATGATATTACCTCGAAAAACATTGAAGAGATTCCAGAATAGCTAAAACCCCAGCTTCATTAGAGTCACAAACCCCCACATATTTGGAGAACATAAATAAAACGTCCCCATTGCAATTTCAAAGCACCCCTCTAATACTAGCTGGTCCAGGCTTCCCTCTTGCGGCCCCATCAACATTAAACTTAAAACAAACTAATAGGAGGAGGAGACCAAATAATAGATTTTCTTACTTTGAATGGGCCACACCCTATACATGATTCCCAATTAATAAGAATGTCATGAAGACAAAAGTTAGAGAATTCCTTTCTACCCAAAGCCCACTTCGAGATCGTTAAAGTGATCTTAGAAATCAACTCTGCAGAAGTTGAGGAGGATCTCCTAAAAATTTTATCGTTTCTTTCCTTCCAAATGGACCACAAAATAGCAAATTGAGTTATCTTCCAAAGAATACGTCCGCATCCAACAAAACAACATCCCAACCAAGACTCTGCCGCATCAGCAATTTTCTCAGGACAGCACCAATCTACACCACACCTACCAATAAAATAGCCCCAAACACTGGATGTAAACTCACAATGAAGAAGAAGATGGTTCACCGACTCCAACTCCTTATGACACATCACACAAGTGTCATTGATGGTGGATGATGTCAATCATCTTCTCCTCAAGTTATTCGCAGTTGAGATCTTAGCTGCCACTGCTAACCTGCAAAAAACCTTCACTCGGGGAGGAGCCAAATCCGTCCAAACAAGGGAAGAAGGAGCTCTAAGGAGATAGTTCCCCTCCAAAGATGAGTAAAAGGCTTTCATCGAGAATTCTCCGGATATGGATGACTTCCAAATCCTAAAATCCTTAGAATCCATGCACAAACCAAACCAAACCAAACCAAGCCTTTTCCCACAAAAAAAAAAAAAAAAAAAAGAGAGAAGACTTAATAACTCCCCATACTAAGCAGCCTCTGACAAACGCAGACTTCTTCTAAAGGTCATACCCTATGAAGGAATAGACTATAGTCACATTCTCACCCAACTGATCAGAGTTCAAACCCTAGGTCCTCTTTTTTGGTGTCTTGCGTGTACAAGTTATTCTCTTCTTTGCATGTGAAGGTGATCTTCTTTTTAGTATGTGGAGGATAATGTCCTAGGCATGGACCCAACTCAACCCAACCTTTTTAACAAATAGTAAAACCCAAACCATGTGCTGGCCTAGTGTTGGTGGTAAAGTTAAACCAACAAAACTGCCTTCAAAGATGTCAAGCCCAACAAAGAACACCCACGCCCACTTGGGCAGTGTGGGGACTGTGTCCCAAAGCCTCCGTACAGCCAACTCGTCACATTGTTCTATGATTATGATAATAGTTAATAGGAAGTTCAGAAACCCAGATCTCAGCTTGCAGTTGCAGGTTGGAATCATTGGGACTTGGATTCGGGAGTTTGGATTTAGAAACTCGTTGCTACTTTTGGAATGTCATTTTACTTTTATTTACGTGACTTGTGTTGTGACCCTACCGGATGTACTATTTGCAATAATTTTATGTTTGACACTGTGACGATCGTTCCAATCAAAATCTATTGAGTCCGGACCACTGTTTCGACGAATGAGGGGATAACACGCGAGGGAGGGAGGATATGAGGGAACGACAACCTTCTCTTTCCTTCGCATTATTTCAACCTCAGCATGTGTCCTTCCTCATTCGTCCAAATAAGGTTCCTTTTTAGATGAAACAGGAGATTTGGATTCAAATCGTTTGTATGACTTTTTTTTATACAAACCCCCTCAGCATTATTTCTTGAACATATAAGCCCCTCAAGAAAAATAAATGGGGGTGGGTCCACTCCAAACTCTCAACCTATTGGTATGATGGTATCCTTTGAGAAGAAGATTATAAATGAATGAGAAAGCTTTATGAGAAGAGAGATTTTGTTGGGGAGGGGAGCATGGTGTTTGTATTATTTTATTTGAAGAGAAGCAGAGAAAGTGCCAGCCAATCTCCAAAGTCCATCCAAAGAGCAAGAAACAGCAACAGGGTCTCGCCAAGCCAACCCCAATGTTTCCTTGCCCAACAAAGCAACGACAAGCCGCGTGAAGGGCCGGCTCCCAGGTGTACTCAGCTATGCCACATCAGTTCCGGAACGCGCGACGACCACGTGGACCGAGGCAGCTCAAGACAAGACACCTACCGTCAGATAACGGCGACCTCGATTTCGTACCCGTTCTACGGACACCGTTTCCATGTCGTCCTGTCGACTCACCCGCTCGACGGACACCGTTTCCATGTCGTCCTGTCGACTCACCCGCTCTACGGACAACGTTTCAATGTCGTCCTGTCGACTCCGGATGGTCCTGACTCCTCACTGAGTTTTTTTTTTTTTTTTATTTGGCAGCAGTACTTCATCAAATGTTTTTTACCCCTAATTTGGGGGAGTAAAGTAGACTCGGGATGAGGTGGGGAACCCCTTTGTGAGGTAACATGATTATCCAATTTCGAACACTAGCCAGTTAAGTATTAATAATATATATTTTATGGGCATTAGTATTGTTTTTAAACATTGGAAAGGTAAGTAAGAAATGATATATATATAGTAGGGCATTAGTATTGATTTTGGAGTTTATTTGTGTAGCTTTATGCAGTCGTTTATCTACAAAAGAAAGTGAGAATTAAAATTATCAAATTTCAAGTTACGGTTAAATTTATATTTGGTGTAGCTGTTTTTCTTTATCGAAAGTACAAAAGTGAGGTAAATTTTCTATCATTTCTTGAAGAATAAATTCCTATGGGAGTGGTTAGAATTTTTTTTTCTTAGAAGAGAAAATTCTTGGCAAAACTAGTTTTTCACTGCTTGTGCTCAAACTTGCCCTTATGAAGCAGAAAATCTTAAGTTAGAAGAGTGGAGGTCTATGCTGGGCCCACCTTTAAAAAATTGGAGCCACTTAAAATAAATGGCCACATAGTGTATGGTGTATCTCCAAATTCTACATAATAAGAAAAGATGGTCCCACCTAGAATAGCTTGTTAGATAAACATGTGATTAAAAAATAAATTGTATTCATCACATTTTGACTTAAATGACCAGTTTTATGATGGGATCAACTGTTATTAAAATAAAATCTGAAGGAGTTCATACATAGAGAGGACAATCATTTTGAGCGGCTCAGACTTTCAATAGGTAGGCCTCACCGTAATGTTATACTCTTTAACATTATGATTTATTTATAATTATAAGGGCTAATTTGGTTGTAAGAACTCTGAGAATTCTTGTCCTGTAGAATTCTTAACTCTCCCAATGTTGTCCCCTTTAGTGGATTTCTTATCTTGTAAAATTCTAAACTCTCTCAATGTTGTCCCCTTATGTGCAATTTCAAATATTGTTGTCTTGAGAGGGCTTGTTTCTTTATCAGAACTTTGACAAGAATTTGGTATATTAACGTTTTCTTTTATATGATATGACATCTAGTCCTCTGATATTTGAAATGCTATGTTTCTTTTATCACAATTTTAAATTTCAGTCACCTAAAAGGTCTTCAGAGTATTTGGTTGGAATTTCAAATGCTCGATCAAGAGGAGGAAGTGGAGATTCTATCTCAAGAGGACAACTTTGGAAAATTTGAAATTCCTCCATACAAGAATTATGGATATTCTAGTAAAAAACATATCCTAATGTTCAAAATGCTGAAATTTTGAGAATTCCAAAAGGCTAAAAATGGCTTTCCATGTGGCCTAATAATATTCAAAATTCATTAAATTTTATTAATCAAACATAACATTTGAAATACTTAAGAGATATGGTCTGCAATACTATCAGAAATTTTCAATATACTCAATTCTCATTACTAATTGTCTATCTCTATCTTGTCTTGTTGGTTTAATGCATTAGGTCATGGTTGGAGATATGACACCAACAAAAGAAAAGAAAAAAAAAAAAAAAAAAAAAAAACAACACTAACCAAACAGGCTCTAAGTCAAAGCGTTTGAGGATACACGGATCCTTCGTCTCCTTACACTAGCCAAGATCGTCCGACGTGGCATTTTATTCCCTTTCAGCTTATTAAATGCCACAACCACTACTGTTGGAGGAGAATTTTAAATTGTGGATGTTTTTCGGTGGTCTACACGTTTACCAAAATATGGTGATCCAGCTAGAGTAGGTTCAAGCATCAATCTTACCATTGGCAGAATTTCTCCACTTCACTCCATCCGGTCCACAGGTGAAGTTCTCAAGGAAGTTGTGTCGCACAAAAGAACAAAAAAACTTGATAAGCAATTAAGCATGAAAAATGGAAGGCCTTTCCAACCTATTCATGGATATGTCCGAAAGCACTCTCTGAAAAACTTCCATCATAAAAGACTTGCCTTTTTTTTTCGGCATCATAGAGCATTCGGGTTGCACAAATGTAAACTGATTATAATTTATTAAGTTCTAACTTTCTTTCATAAATAATTGGACAGTAGTAAGAGTTGCATATGGTGATACCAACCAAGCGCCCTTCATCTAGCCCGAAGATGTAAGGAAATTACTTTTAGATCCATTATTTGGACCACAAGTCATTACCTTTCTCTAATTATGGTCATTATAGGAATCCCGTTTTCATAGGATACATGCTATCTTTTACTTAAATACAGTTTCCTAATGAGATATAATCCATAACAAACTCTATCTTGATGGACGGTTGAAATTAAAACTAATGGAATCCTAATTGGAAATTTGGTCCTCTCTCCACCTATAAAATAGAGTCTTTCCTCCATCACAAAGACTTTCTCACGAAATTCAACACATTACGGTTTATAGAAAAGGAGAGAGAAACCGTAGTTATTCCCATAAACCCTTCTTGGACGGATCTCATCATCAATCAACAACAACATCAGACAGCAGGATCGGAAAGCTCTCTGCATCAGGATGTCTGGAGGTAATCTTTAATCTATCTAAGATTAAATCATGCATGTGATTATCATGATGTTCTCGATCTTAGGGTTCATGTTAATAATAGACTAACATGTGGTATCAGATTATGGTTATTGGAGAATACATGATCATCCATTAATTAGGAAAACTTTGCATTGCCATAATCGGCGAAAATAGATCCGTTTCTAACTCTGTTTTGCAGCAATATATCGATCCAACTATTATGGCCTGCATGAATATTTTATATTTATGTTATTCCGCAATTTTAATTTGACCACAACTGTTTGATCGTGATTTATTTAAAGTTTTGAATTTTTTCTTTCGTTATGTATAAAACTCCTGCGTGAGTAAAAATTCAATGTAATAGTTAAATAGATCTGTAACTGGAACGTCGTGACTGAAGTGGAGGCTATTTCGAGACTGAATATGACGTTCTTGAAGCAAACGAAGATAAAGACAGATGATAAAAAATGATGACAGAAAATAGGCCATATAGTTGGATCATATTTTCATAATTATTCCGTATCATGCTGATTATCTTTAGTATGTTTCTTTATAATCAATGATATAATGCCTCAAGAATTTTTTTCCTCCGGGGCTCGGCCTTCTTTATCAGTACTTTTCATATAACAAATGATCTATCGTGTATGGATGCAATATATAATACTATATATTCACATTAAGCTAATTTTGATCACCAAAGTTGTATGCTTAAGGTTAGGTCTCACCACAGTGACCCTAACAATTAAATACTGAAATTTAGCCATAACAGTACCATCATAATATTTATTTTTCCCATTGTTCAAGCGCATGAAGCATTTAGTCGCCCACAGGCGGATTATATTCATACGTTTGAACAATAATTAAGGAGTGCTTGTTCATACATGGACCAAAGATATCCAAAGATATCTTACTTATTCTAATTAAAAGTAATATCACTCATTTACACCACCTTGAATATGATGACTTTAGATGGTATAATGTGTAGAAATTATGGTGACTACCCACAGGAGCACCTAAATTTTTTTGTCAAATATATTCATATATTATGCATGTGTTGTCTTATTTTAATTAAAGTCTTATTGTTATATCTCTATTGTAGTTATTGTACCCACTAATCTGAATTCGAATGCTACCTCTGTCACTAAACTCAATGGAACAAACTTCTCCGAATGGAAAGAGCAAGTTGAGTTCACATTGGGGGTACTTGAACTGGATATGGCTCTTCGTAAAGATAAGCCAGCTTCAACAAGTAACGCTGAGGAAAAGACCCTCTTTAATGCTTGGGAGAGGTTTGACAGACTAAGCACTATGTTTTTGTGAATGACTATTGATACCAACATTAAAACAGAAGAATCCAATTAGACTGATTCCATGGGCAGTGGCCTTCAATTTGGAGGAAGGAAAAATCTTTCTGATTGAGAAGGAAGGAAACCAGTTAGATTACACTAGTAAGACTATCTCATCTTTAAATTACATTTAAAACATAGGCCTTGTGGGCCTTTTGAGTCGGCCATGTCTCTTTTAACAGTCTCAACTCTGACACAACCTAGTGGAAGTTTGAACTTGCACTCTTACCACTTCCCAAAGTGCAGGAAGACTAAACTATAGGTAGTTTGGCAAACCACCAAAACATAGGAGCTGCACATCTTCTTTGGGTACTAGTCAAATTCTGGCAACGTTTTGTAGATCTCCTTGTATTTTATCGAAAAGTACATAAAACTGAGACCTTTATCTTACTACAGAGTAATGAAAAATCACATCACCCCCACTTATTTATACAAGGAACCCATTATCAGGTTTCTAGCATTCTCTAGCATCAGTTCCTAACCAAGCAATAAGCTCGCATTCCCTCCCTCCTTTCTCAAGACATACATTTTCTCATATCTCCTAGTTTCATTCACAAAGCTTATGCAAATGAAGTCTTCCATATCATTAGTGCCCTTCATCATCTTATTTATCCTAGTCAAAGCTCAAGGTATTGTAAAACCAACCATGAAGCATGAACCATGCTAGGAATAATAGCAATTATTGTACTAGAAAGTAGAAATTGCAATACAAGAAAATAGAATCTGATGGTTTGTTTCTTTGGTTGCCTCTGCAGGAATACGTTTGGAGAGTAGGTCTATTACTACTCATCATGAAATCCAAGTGAGTAATTATTTTCATGTTCTTAAAAGAGTTGCAGTTTCACCATTGAGTTGGGTTCTTTTCCTCTTTTTGTTTCTAATGGAGGAAGGCTGTGATTGACTGCAGGAGGAGAGGAGTTCTATTGAAGGAAGTGCAGTTGGAGAAGTTGTTATTTGCAAAGATGGGCACTGCTCAGGTACCATGAAGAGAGAGAGTTGTGAGTGTTGTTGTGGAAGCCCATTACGGATTACTTGGATTTCATGAAGATTAAGGGCATGTTCGTTTGGATAGAATACATCGTGGTTAAATACAATGAGAATTCATGGTCAAATGAGCTCATTGAAATATTATTATAAAAAGATTATTATAAGTAGTGAGGCATAAAGGATTTGAATTCCTAGGATAAAAGCTGGGTATTCATTCCCCATCTTCCCTTGATTCAATTTTTATAAGCTAGAGATGTTTTATTTTTAGTTATTTTTGGATATCCACGTTCGATTCTTCTTTTTTCTTTTACTACTCAGAGAAATAGAGTGTCTTAGAATTTCTAGAAACTCAATTATATAAACCAAACAGGCCCTAAGAACCATTTAATATTCTCCATGTTCGTTAAAAATAGCTAATGCTGATTCAGAATATTGTCATATTTGGGTTTCAAAAGATAGACAGTGCAATTCTTCATTAAATCAATATTTTCCTTTGTTTTTGTATTTAACAAAACATGCATTTAGTAAGCCCTTAATACAAATGGGCAGGCCTTGTGCATTTTTAAAGCACCCCCACAAAGTTTTATGTGCCAATTAAGCAGCCTCCAGATTGCATAAGAATGATGGTATCCACCTTAGGCCAGTGTGTTCTATTGCAATATGTGTCAGAAACCAATGTCAAATGTAAAAATATTCTCACCTTTGTGTTTCCTCTATATATGGCCACTGAACGACGGTATATCAGTGCCAGTCTGAAATATTGCAATATTAGGCCTGTCCAAAGGTACCCTTAATCAATGCACTAACTTCAATTTCAAGCTTAAATTGCTGTTTGTTTTAGAGGAAAAACATAAGAACAAGTCTCTATTTATTGGTGCAGGTAGGAGTAGAAAACTTTTGACTCCAGCAAAGGCTACTTCAGAGGTTGGTAGTTTGGTTGTGAATAACTGGATGCACTTGATTTTAACTTTTGGACCCTTGTTTCATCCCTTTTATTCATGATTTTATGTTCATTTACAGAGTGTGAGAAACAAAGGGGTGGAAGTGGAAGTCACAACAAAGAAGAATTCGAGCACAGTTGGAAGTAATGGTAAGAATTTTGATGTTGAGTCCCCAAAGTTGGAGCACCAGGTATCCGCGACCGAGAGCTATCCAGATGCTATAGACATAGCTGGGATGGATTATTCTCCTGCCAAAAGAAAGCCTCCAATCCACAACTGAATGTTAGTGAAACTAAATGAAAAAGAAGAAGCAGCAAGCAGACAGCATTACAGAAGATGGTGCAGTTTCTTAGGATGAGGGAAAGATTTGTATATAAGTATATTGTATTATTCTTATAGTAATTAATATAATGATTGAGTACATCAGCACTAGTGATAACAATATATATGGTTCTCTCTATAAATTTTATATGGAAACGGCCACTACCAACAGTAGCCTTTTGAGTTCAAATGTGTGTGCATTTATGCGTGTTGTCTGAGAGAGAGAGAGAGAGAGCCACATGTTCTGATCCACACAAACAGAACCCAACCCAAACGTGCTGTTCAAAAAGTAGGGTGGCCAACTCATCAAGTGGCACCATGTATAGTAGTAATGGCAGCTTTGTCGAAGCTGAAAAAATTTATGAATTCCATTTGGTCAAAATTATGTGGTGTGTGGTTTCGTTAAGAATTGCCTTTGAATATTTTTAATAATACAATCAACGAAATTTGACTTAAAGTAGGAAGCCTAATTATATCTCTAATAAGATCCTAATCACATAAAAACAAAAAACTTAATCAAAAGATAAGTCAAATCTATTGTAATCATAATCTAAATGAACTCTCATCCTTTTCATATCCAACTGTCTCCACAATATATTCTCTAATTGGAAGCCATGGTCTGCATTCAATTATGTGCGGCCACTTGATGAGTAGACCCACCCGATCTATAGTTCGGGACATACAAGAAATGGTGCAGATGCATGTGTGGGGATCAAAACTATAGTGAGATCTACCATGCAATTAGTGAAAAGGAGAGAGAGATTGATTTTCACTTACAAGCAATCTGAAGTAAAGAAATTCGTTTCATTTCAGATGAATTTTTCGAAGTAACTTCAGTTCTGCAAAATTTGTCCAATAATCTATTCCCATTGGAACGAATTTTGACAATTCGGTCCAAAATGGATGATTTCATCTGAAACTGGGCGAAATGCCACAATTCTTCCAAAAATTAAGTTTTGGGTTTAAAATAGAAAGAATAAAAGTGGAGGGGGTACGTTATGTGATTTTTTTTAACTTAATTAAAGAAAAAAAACCTTAACCCAACCCATTCCCCTCTTCATTCGACCAAAATAAGAAGAAGTAGAGGTTTGGTGCTGCAATTGCCTCTTGCTGCTGCTCCTGGAGGTAATTACAGCTTGTTCTCCTTCTTTTTCTTCTTCAGTTGCTTCTTCATGTTTTTTTTTTCTTCTTCTTCTATTTTGGTTCGGTAATCAGTAGCAGTTGCTGCTTCCTCTATATTTTGATCGACTTGACTCGGTTGGGTTTGTCTGGACTGGGCTAATATTCTTGTAATTTATTTACTGCATTGGGCATGGCTAGCTAGGCTGCTCTTCTTCCTTTACCCCTACGTTGAATTGGAATTGTTGGGTTGCTGTTTTTCCCCCCTTATTGGACTGGGCTGGCCTTTCTACCTTGCTTTATATATATATATATATATATATTTTGATAGGTTGTTTCATTAATTTTGTGGGTGTGATTTTGTAGTAGAGTTGGAGGTTGTGCATTTCTCCTGCACATCTCCTTCCTCTTTTTCTTTAGTTTTTTTTACTTTATACTTTCTTTTCTTTTAATAAAATCTTTTCTTGCCGTTAAAAAAAAAAAAAACAAAACAAAATCACTACTACCAAAAGGACATTTTATATCGGTTGTAAAAAATGCCTTATATCGGTTTTTAACATAACCGATATAATATCTTCAGTGAAGGTTTTTTATATCGGTTAATATTTTTTTATATCGGTTAACTTTATTTTATATCGGTTACACAGTAACCGATATAATAATCTCTATATATAATATCGGTTAGCATATATGTGATATAATAATTGCTACATTTTATATCGGTTATTATGAAACCGATATTATATAGATTCCAAAACCGATATTAATTAACTTTTCTAAAATTTCTTCTTCCCACTTTATTTTTCCCTTCCCGCGTCTGCCCTCCCCTTCTCCCCTCATTTCTTTCGTATCTCCTCTCATCTCATCGTCGCCCATCACTCAGTCTCTTCTGACGATCTCTCTCTTTCTCTCTCACGACTGAACTCTCTCTCAACTCGATCTCTCTCCATCGCGTCGATCTGAACCTCGCATACCGGTCTCTCTCTCAGCTAGATCTCTCTCTCTCTGCAGTCTGCCAAAACCCTACCTTCATCTCCAAAACTCGTCCCAGGCTCCCAGCGGCAGACCTTCATCTCCCTCACATTCGTGGCTTCTTCTTCGCTCACTACGTCAAAATCGCCTAATAGCGACACAAACAAGCCAGTCAAAACCATTGATTTGGACTGTGGTATTTTTAGACACTTGTATTTTCAAAATCCACAGCTGCTCTTTGTGATTGTTTTCATCTAAAAAGAAAGCCCTAAAATTATGCCGCCTATTCCTCACCCGCGCGCCCTCTCCCCTCTTTCCCTCCCGCCCTCTACTCTCTTTTCGGTTTTAGGTTTTTTTGGGGAGACCTCATTCGCTCTCCAGCCCTCTGTGTTCGTCTCCCCTCTATGCTCGTCTCCGACTCCGACCCTTTCTCTACTCGGCCGGCGGCTGTTGTACTCAGATCCTCATCTCCCCGGCAGCTGCTGTTAGGTTTTCTTTCATCTGAGTGTATAGATCAGAGCTTTACTTGAACAACCCAAGACTTGGCTCCGTTCCTTTTATTCCTTCTTCCTGTAAGTGACCTCCAATGATTCATAGGTAATTGTCTGGTTGTGCTCTCTGTGCTGGTCATGCTTTAGATTTCATAGCTTGATTGGAATTCTTTATGGTGGTTGATGTCTCTAGCGGACCATTCTTTTGGGGGTTTTGATGCAGGTGTGCACTTAAAATGGATTTTTCTATATTGGGTTTTTCTTTGGGATCGCTGGATTGATTTTGGTGTTTTTCGTGATATCAAGGTGGAAAGAACACTGTTTTGGGATTTCCTGTTATGGGTTTTCTTGTTTGGTTAACGTTGGTTTAGTTTTGGGCATTTTTTAGTTTTGATTTGATGAGATTGTCTTTGCTTGCAAGACTTCCTTTTGCTGATTTAAGGGGCTTCTTTAGTTTTGAAGGTATATTATCATCTTTTTGAGATTTCCATATATTTCTTGCATGTGGTAGATGCTGGCCTGTTATGTTTGCATTTTCACTCCCCTAGCTAAATCTACTCTCTTAAGTTTTCACCTGCGGCTATTTGGAACTGAAAAGTTAGAGAGAACTCTCCACAGGCCTCCATTTGTACTATTTTTAGTTTTCTCCACCTATTTTCTCATCCAGACTAATTCTATAGATTTCTAATAATGATTTTGCTCTAAAGCTCCATTTAACCGGACTGATTTTGGTGGCTTCTGTGGCATGGAATGAAAGATGGCTGTTTAAGAAACCCACAATGTGGGCTGGGGCTACCACTGGCACCTCCAGATTACTATATCTTTATGCTTTGATCTTTGGCTATCTTCCATTGAACTTGCCCTGTTTTGTTATTTTCTTTACATTCTTCTGATTTTGGGATTGACAGTCTTGATCATTGATTTTATTGCATTTGGTTTGCAACAAGCTCTTGTTCCAGTCTAGGGATTCTCCGCTTGTTGATTTTTTTCATTCACTCTCTGTCACTATTTGTTGCAACCATTGAACTACCAAAACCTATATTAGCATTTTACCCTCTATTCTGATAGTTACATAGCCATGCCTATTGAGATCCACTACCAAAACCAATATTAGCATGTTACCCTCTATTCTGTAATTTTCATTCATTGCATGTGTCAATTACTACATAGACTATCTGAGGTGGTCTTGAACTTGAATATGATTTCTCACTGATGTTTGATCCATCTTGCTTGTATAGTTTTTGGGATTTTTTTTTGTCTCTTTCTCTCTTGATCTAGTTTGAGATTTCTGTTAAGGGATTGTTGGGTTTAGGGTTCTGTGGAAATTTACTTGGATACTATTGGTTGGGATGTTTCTGAGATGAAATTTCTATGTTCCTGGGTTTATGGGTTTTCTCACTTGATCTAGTTCTTGTAGTTTGTTGAACCCGTGGGATCTCTACATACGGATATAGTTTCAGCCTCATTTAAGGTGGTGGCAATCAATTTGACACTCCAGTAAGTGAAATTGAATTTGTGGCATTAAGCTTATGATGATGATTTGCTTGCTGATAGTGTCTTTAGTTGCATGAATAATGGCTATTTTTATTAATTTTATTTTTCTCCTCTTCAGGTTTGCAATCTTCTATTTTGTATTTTGTCTCTGCAACCCTTTGTCTCCTGCCTGCTTGGACAAACATCTCAGGTATTCATTTTCTTTTACTTTTTTTATAACTATAGTTGTGAATGTGTGTTGCCGATTGGACCTACAAACTTGGCTTTATTTGGGTAGAGAAGGGGAAAGTAATTGATTGGTAAAAGGTAAGGGTCTTTACATTGTTTGGAGTGGTTTTGTCAACAAAAAGTTGCTGAAGAATAGAGATGAGATTAAGATTTCTATCACTTGACATTTGACAAATCATGCTATAGTTGATGACGAGGAGATCTAAGTCTTAAATTCATGTATGACAAGCTTTTTAATACTAACATTCGTATTATATAGCATGATTTGTGGAAGACTTCTTATATAGCATGAGCCAAAATATCAAGACTCATTCAACCCTCTTCTTCACATTTTAAAGTCTTCCCAAAACATAACTATATTTCAAGGCTTAAACAATACCTTAAGCATAAATTTATGCAAGATGATACTTCCATCTTTGAAAAGGATCTTTACATAGTGTTTCGTTAGACATCTTCAAGTGTGGGTTCCACACTCGTGGAATCTACAACCTTTTTCTTTTTGTTGCAGTCATAGAGAGAGGAGGGAGAACAATGTGAACAAAGAAACATGATTTCAGCTGGAATGATATTAATGGTGGCAACTACTTTAAGAGGATAGAGGATTTGATGGGGGTGACTTGAGACGATAGTCATAATGATATGATTAATTTTTTTTTCATAAAGAGAGTGAGCAGCCTAAGAAGAAAGGGGAAGTAAAAGGGAAGTGAGAACTTAGGAATCTTCAAAGCTCTATTAATAATGATCAAACCTGTAGGAATGATGAAGCAATTTCATAAATTCATGCATATGCAATTTTAAGTGGGCCCTTGATGGGCATCTATGTTTCATTTTTTGTCACACGTCGTTGTCATCTTTAGTGGAATAGTTGTAAGCCACCATTCAAGGGAACAAATAAATAAAACAAAGGCATGGACAACATGCCGAGCCAATTTTCATGGTTTGATGCTATGCCATCTTCCCCCTTCATTGCCACCAACAGTAATCAACCTACTAGCTAGTGTAGATAACCAAATCTGAATCTCCATGGATTTGACATGGAAGACAATGGTGGTATCAGATCCTTTCACTCATACATGGTAAAGGGAGCATCAGAGCACTGACCTCCACTATAAATGAAAAGGGTCAACGAATTTTAGTCAATTGAGTCGGATACCTCAAGCATCTCAATCTAACACTGATAACTAAAAATTATCTAAAAATAGAATATCACAGACAATAGTGGATAAGTATTTGACTGCTTTATGAAGGTGAGTAACAATCAAGTAATGTGTGCATCACAGGCTTGGAAGATTTTTCTTTTTTGCAAGAATAATGTATGAAAGTATCTATGAATGTCTGAACATGAATAAAGTGTGTAATGCATGGAATTATGGATGGTTAGTGGAAATCTCTTTAGAAAAACTCAATTACATTTAAGGATGGTTACTACTGTTTCTTTCCATTTGGTGGCACAAGTTCTACATTTAAAGATTCTTTTCATTTTGAGACCGTGCTTCGATGGGACCCGCACAGGATAATGGCCCTTTACATGGTCACTATACATTTAAGGATAATGGCCCATTATTGATTACAAGACTACTTACTGCTTTAGAATTATCTTTGTTTCTGAAAAAGGCCAGGACCAACTTCCTTTTTTATTGTTTTGTATCTTGTAATGAGAATGTTATTTTTGGAATAATGACATTGTGTTGGATATAGAAATGAATGAACATAAGTTTTTTTGGTGCATCTTTCTAGTGTGTTGGGGCATTGAAGTGCTATGGTCAAATGGTGTATGACTGATGACGTAGTGGTGAATGACTTTGTAGTGTGTTGGGGCATTGGGTTGTTTATATGAAGTGTTTTTTTTGTCATGTACAGGTACTAGTAGATTGTAAAAAAAAATTACATGTCACACGTACAGGGGAGACTATGCCGAAATTTCGAGAAAATCTTTCCAGGTACATCCCATGGTTTTTGGGTCTACAAAGATGTGAACCTTTTTTATGAACCACTTTATTTCGTTTAAGCTGTGTTTGAATGCATATGCTGGCTGTTTTTACCAGGAAATCTCATTTTACTGTATAGTTCTTCATGCATGAGATAGGAAGCACATATATATATAAATATATATATTAGCTAGGCTTCTCTTGCAAAGTATTGATCGATGAAGTGATTTATGCCTTATAGGTCCATTTTTCATTGGAGAACTAATCGGGGTAGCAGCGGTACACGGAGGCATCATATGTTACATAGTACATATATACATACTTTTGGTTTTTTTTGTTTATATATAGTTCAACTTTTTGTACATCCCATGGAAGACAATGTAGATACTATATATATACAATATTTCCATAGAGATTTGTCTAGTCAAGCTTTATGTTAATTATTAGTTATGATCGAGGACTAAGCGGCCGTTACATGGAGGCATTATGCGTGTAGTTCTCAATACATAATTTTGTCTTTCTTGCTTTAGTTTAACTTAGCTTATTAAGTTGTACAGTACATGAAAGTGAATGAACTACCTATACTATACTATCCATGTGTATGTATGTACATAGAAATTAATTTGTTTATATATATATACAAAGGTTTTTGTTGTTTAGATGTTAGTATTTTGAGGTATATTACAGGTTTTTTATCGTGGTACAGCAGGTTCTTTTGATATTAAAAAAAAATAAATTGTGAGATTATATCGGTTTTTAATGAAACCGATATAACAAACCAATTACATATTTTTTATATCGGTTATTCTTAATCAATTATATCGGTTATAATTTAACCGATATAATAAACCATATGAAAACCGATATAACAAACCAATTACATATTTTTTATATCGGTTATTCTTAATCAATTATATCGGTTATTATGAAACCGATATAAAAAACCATATGAAACCGATATAACATATATTAATTATGTCGGTTTGGCTATAAGTTATATCGGTTTTACAATAATTTATGATATAAATACGTATGATATTACATCGCTTTAGGCTTAACCGATATGAAATATTACACTTATTATATCGGTTCCGTTTATCTTTTATATCGGGGGTACTTATATCGGTTTGAAATTCATTCAAAAACCGATATAATAGGTCTTTTATATCGATTTTTAGCCGATATAAAAACCCTTTTTTCTAGTAGTGAATGTTTGCAAAAAATAAAGTTTAAACGTTTCACGGAAACTTCTAATCGGCCAAAACATCTTAGTTTCGAGGTCAAACCCAAAAGGAGGTCTGTAACAAATTTCTCAATAATGCTGGGCCCTACTTACATGCATCTCTTGTAGGAATTAAGACGGAGATCGAGTCTCCTTATATATTACGATTCCACAAAAATGCAGCTACATCGTATCATAGCCTTACACGTAATGGCCATTAAATTTAATGATCTTTTAGCCACATAGATCCTTTTGAAAATCAATCTAACGGTAAATGAAGGTACAATGGGCATAAAGTTTGGCATGGTGGGCTCATTGAATGAGATGGTGTACATGCACTCAATGGGCATAAAGTTCGGCATGATGATGATGATGATGATGGTGAATCCATATTCCATACTGGGTCATTATTGATTTGCATGATTCAAGTTGGCAGGCACAAGTGCCTTTCGGTTCTCACGTACCTTGGTTTGCCCGGGGATGCTGCTGTAACGGTTGCATGCCTGCTACATGGTTACCCAATGTTTCATACTAACCAGACATGCATATCTACAATGGAAGATGCATTTGTACTTAGCGATTCCAATGAGAGTCTCACAGTTTGGCAGTGCCTTTTACGACGCTGAGTTGGACTCTAGGGTGATAATTTCCTAATATTTTATACTAAAAAGTCTATTTGGACAAACTCTAAAATCCGGTCCCAAGAGTTTGTCCAAGTAGAAGCGCTCATTTTATCCTATAAGGGCACGTCCCTGCACCCCACATTTTTGTGGAAAAGGCAAGGAGAAGTGTTTGTTTTTTTTTTTGCAGCGAAAAATCTTGGTGTTTGGTGCGACCCTTTTATTGCTTGGAAAAGTGTTAAAAAGTTAATAAATTTTCTGCGAAACTAGGGAAAAGCATTTCTAATTGGGAATAGAAAATATAATTTTTTGCTCAAGTAGAAAGTCTTCATAGATGAATTTCTCTGAATGCTACACAATCGTGCCTTAAAGGTTGGATATGTTAAAAACAACATCTCAATTTACTCCTACCAAAAAAAAAAAAACAAGAAAATCTCAAATTACAATTAGATTAAATTTAATTTATAATGTGATTAGGTTCTCTTGGTTATCTTGATATTTGATAGGTTTCCATAATGATCTTCTTCTGCCTCAATTAAACATAGTATTCTAGGTGGAAAATAGCTCAGTTAAAGAGAGATGCTACAATAGCATGTTTGTTTAGGTTAATGAGGTGTCTATTTTTCTTTTCAATTAATAAATGTTGTCCACAGGGAAATTAGAGCTTTTTCAATATATCCTACTCCTGCTTGATCTTAAAGATTGGCTGCG
Source organism: Litsea cubeba (assembly GCA_012931725.1). NCBI lineage: Eukaryota > Viridiplantae > Streptophyta > Magnoliopsida > Laurales > Lauraceae > Litsea > Litsea cubeba. Next base: position 91,084,066 of record CM022948.1, on the reverse strand, counting down.
TTTCAAAATAGCAGCTGCAATTTTGTGCTTATTGGGCCTCACTTGAAAAGCCATATCTTATGCTCCATAGATCCGACCTCAGTGAGCTCCTTTTAAAAAGCCATGTTAATTTAATTTATGCTCTCCAAATCATACCTTATGAAAGCTTATGGTCGAGGAAATTAGAGCTTGAGACTTTAAAAATGGAAGATCCTTAGTACAAATAGATCCTAAATTATCTAAAAATAAACCTTTATTCATGATTTATTTGGTCAGGTCATAGTTCTTGGTATGCGAAGATTCATTGTTAACTACCACATTTTATCTTATCATGATCCTATATAAACTCATGCCCAAGAGATAGTTGTGAATAGGTGAGTGATCACTATCAGATGCACACACCGCGCATCTCCTAGTGGGGCCCACCTGATCACCCGCCCGAGTGGACTACATCCCCTTTAGTCATGGGATCCCTGGTTTTGCATTGATATGAATGGATTGTTCTCTTAAAAGGATTTGCTTGGTTTTAAACTCAAGTTTGCACAAGAGCACACCATGCTAATGTGCCTTGGATGATCCACATCTTTAGATTAGGCTTTAATGAACACATTGAAGTATCCATGTGACCGAGAGCTAGCCCTTACAAAAATATTACCTGTTATATTCTTCATTATAGAGCCATTATATGTCGAAATTCCATCATGCTGCACAAAGTGACATTATAGCACGATAACACTGTTTCTGTTACATTCTTCATTATAGAGCCTCTTTTTTTTTTTTCTTCTTCTTCTTCTTTTACCAACAAAAAAAAAAAAAAAAAAAAACACTGTCAGGTGGTTCCCAATCAGTATTTTCCATATTATAATAGGATTAGCTAATTATCAAGATAAGCTTTAAACTGAAAAGGAAATTGAAATCTACATTGATTTCTTTTGAGTAAGTCAATTGCTAACACACATGCACCAATTTCTTTAGAAATCAACAATGAGTGGTCTTAGTTTTGATTTTAAAAATTTTGATTATAAACAACTGTCCAACATGATGCAAAGGAGGTCTTGGATGATAATAAAAAAAATAATTCATTACAAGCCCCAATTGAATATAAAATGGATTGAATCAAACATGCATGGCTGAAAACTACCTGTTAGGTAGCAAACAGTACCAAAGCCGAACTATAATCTGAGCTGAAGTGCTGCCTGCTAACTTTGCCGGAATATTTTCTCCACAAAAATGACAGTACCTTAATTGGTGGTAGACATGTTGAGATCTCATTAAAAGGGTGCTTTGTTCTTAAGTCTCCCAATCAGGGATATCTGCCGACGCTTCGTTCACCATTTTCACCAGAGTCACCTGGAGATTCATTGCATACAAAAGGAAAATAAATGAAGTTCATCCAGCAAAAAGGATTTTGGTCAACAGTCACGTATATCAAGCTTATCAAGTTCATTGTCTCACAGTAGTAATCATATGTGAGCAACGAACAAGTTCACACTCCCATAACCCGTATAAGGTCATGACTCATGAGGGCATCCATTTTGAGCGGAAATCGGGAAAAAGATTCTCCATATCCAAGCCGCTCAATGGGAAAATATTGAAGACTTCATTTCTGTGGATATAATTTTCTGATGTACTGTGCACTGAGGTATTATCCACCTCTTAAGAACTCATTTTTACTGGGTGGTAGGGGTGGAATGCGGGAAAGTAAAGTAGCCAAAAGTTTGAGCATTTTATAGAGAGAGGTTTTGTGAGAATCAGAGGAGTGGTGAATTGATGCAGGGTATGGTCACATGGCCCAATTGTGTACATGAGGCCCAAACACACCATTGTCAAACAACATAGAAGGGGTAACATCAAATAATTTTTAATTGAGCAAGAGTCATTAAGTAGTTACTTTAGAGTCCAAGTTGTATAAGAAAGGGAAGAGACCACTTGTGTGGATCAATTGGAGAGCAAGTCAAGCACTAATAAGGATCATGTCCAGCATACCTGCTTTTATGCTTGTAATTTCTCAAAATCTCAGAGCTTATACAAAACATTATTGATTCTTCTCTAAATGGGTGTTTGAAATTACCTACAGGGGTGAATATCTGGGATGTGTGATCTCCTATCCTAAGCCTTGGGAACTGTTCTCTCCCCTTTTCTCCATTATACATTTTGAGGGATTTGAGTTTTGGTTAGTATGAAAATAGGAATTGAGTTCAGGTGGTACAAACTTCCACGTTCTAGAAACGTTTTGAGACTCTTTAGAGCATTGGTATGGTCAAGTGTGCAGGTATCCACTACTGGTACAAGGGGTCTGGTACTCTGGTTCAACAAACCCAAACATAGAACAACATATGAAACAATATTTTATCAACTATAAAGCAGTGTTTAAATCAGTAATAGAAGAATATGAGAGGTTGCCCCATCCGGGGATGTCTGGGAGGCAATTAAGCTTACTCCTTTCAAATAATTCATGCAACTTAGCAATAGCACAAGAGTTGATTACCTCTGTGGAAGTTGTATGCAATAGTAGAATTAATTATAAGGATGTCGCTATTTATAAACAAAAACTACCATGAATGAATACATATGGTACTGTTCATCTACTCTTCATCCAACAATAACATGCAAAGAAATAATTTCGTCACGTAAGATAAAATCTAAATTGCAGAAATGTACAGAAGACCACTCTGACTCTGCCATCCATGAAGGATCTAAGTAGCAGTTTAAAATTTAAAGTCATAGAAGATCATAAACATGTGAATTTTTTTATAACAATTATCAAAATAAATAGATAGATAAATAAATACATAATGCGAGGTACATGCACTGCATCTGCTTCATATTTCTGGCATTAGTATTGTTATATATATCTTGATTAGTACAACAAAGACAATTCAAACTACAAAACATCATTTCATTGCATGGACAAAAAATCATACCACACTTTCCGGGACTCCAGCAGGTGGCAAGGGGAGATTCTTCGGGGGTGGTCTATCCCCGTATGATCTTTTATCGAACCTCCATTCCCCGATCTTTCCATAAGTTAGCTTACCCTGAAATGAAAACATCCATAAATTGTATCAACAGAACTTACAACAGAAATACATTAAAACTATTATTTTTCCAATAATAAGAGAGAATATCTCTGTTAAAATGTCACTCACTATTGATAATTTTTTGGACTAAAAAAAAGTACAAGTGTCAGTAATCACCGTACCTTCATGTCAAAATCACATCCATAAGTATAATGAATTATGAATTTGTTGCCAAGTTCTTTATCCCAAGGAGGCTGTTTCACAGAGAGAAGCATTTGGAAGTAAGTACAACAAAGAAAATGCAAGCACAATTCAAGCAAGAAAAGATCCTCCTACCTGAATCATGAAGTCTTTGTACAAGATGTTCCCAATATCATGCAGAGCAGATGCAACAGCATAAGCATACCTACATAGCAAATGAAAAGAGAATGAGGATATAAAAATCAAGAGAAGCAGACTTTCTTCCTACAACCAATGATAGTAAACTTTCACTATGAGAAAGGAATCATAAGGATGAATTAACCAGATTCTGCATGATGCTTGAGCAAAAAATGGACAATTGAACAGAAGGACAGTAGAATGCAAAATTGCATCATTCTTCTTTTCTTCTTTCTTTATTTTTTTTTCTTCCTCCACAAATGAACAGGTGAATAATTAAAGGAGCAAACACATGGAAGATCGAGCAAACAAAAAATTCTTCTAGCGAACAAAGGGATAATCAGAGAACAAGCAAATGGACAATTGAATGAGCAAAAAACTTGTGTTCTTCTTCACGATTGAACAAATTGACAACTGAACAAGTGAACAAATGGAACATCACACCCAACAAAAGGTTCTTTTAAGCGAATAGATGGAAAATCAAGTGAACAAAAAATTGCATCCTCAACGAACGGATGATTGAGCAGACAAAAAGTTGGATCCCTCTTCTTTGTCAAGCCAGAACTTGTGTTCGTCGGCGCTACCTTTAAGTAAGCTACTTCTATGTGCAAACCAGAAATTCTAAAGGTGGCCCACCCTTTTGGTAAATGTTGAAAAGAACCCAGTTTCTACCCTATCAGATGACCCTGTATCACTCCAATGAAAATGAACAATTGTAACAAATGATCCACATATTGGAGTCCCATTCAGATGGTTTTGTATCATCTTCTGAAAAATGGTTTTGGGGTATCTCTGACTCATCATGGGATCAACCACGTCAATGATTTAAATCACCAAAAGTTGAAAACCACATTTAAAGATCATAGGCCAAAACAAATGTTTGTAAGAGAAAGTGGAATGCCTGTTGTCATCCCATTTTGGAGAATCAACGTGGGTCTTATTCATGTATCTTAGGAGACTCTTAAGACAAAGGCATTGTTTTTACAAAAAAAAAAAGACTATGGCATTGGAAAATACTTCTACGCTATATTCTAGCAAAGTCCAAAAATATGAGCCAAAAGATAAAATGTAGGCGAGTAATTACATTTCAAGCACCCATCCAAATTCCTTATCCGCTTCAGGATCCTTCTTCATTGCTAATGAAATGTTCATCCACGTTGGAGCTATCTTCTCCAGTAATGCCTAAAGTCATTTAATAGAAATATTAGAAGTGTAAAGTTGAAAAGTGATTTACCATATAAAACAACATGAATGAAAATCACCTTCTTGATGATAACAGGAGAATTTCCTATGGGGTCAATGTTGGTAATTGGACCCTTGTCTTCTGGGAAGAACTTTCTGAGAATAGACTCATACTTTTCAGGTTGGATGTAGAAGAAATGGAATGCGGCTCCAAGACTATCTTTCGATAAGTTTGGTATTGGCTTGACAATAACATGGTCTGGTTCTGCCATCAGTATGTATCTGTTTGCACAAAATCAACAAAGACGAAGTTAACACAATAGAAGAAACAACAAAGATCCATTTCTCAATACTCTAAGGACTAATGTGATGCTTACTCTTCTTCAATGTTTGCCTTTTGAAGCCATTGGACAAATGCCCATGGTCTATTGAGGACGACATAACCCTGAAATTGTAAGAAGGCGTCCAATTAAAAGAAAACCATTATAGTCTAGAAGTATCTAAAGGGGAGAACATACATTATTATAAAATTCAAACTATGTCACCAAAGATATGTTATTTACAATAGATTCACTCATCAATCTCCTAATAGGACCACTATAATGAAAACAGAACTGCAGATAAATCCTTCAACTCGAATTAATCTTAAAGGTGCATTTGGAGGTTCTTAGATAGTGTTCAACTCAATGTTACATTCGGTGCACTTCTGGTCAATTTGAAATATATTTGATAATGACTTTGAGATGGACAAAAGCAAGAAAAACAAATCCTGCCCAATATTCCCAGCTCCTCTTGCATCTCCAAAGCTTTACAGAAAAAATTACCATCCTTTTGCCAGATATACATCCCATCCACAATCAGGTATGCGTTTAAATGAACCTGTAATGCATACATTACACAGCACAAGAAAACAACATCATACTGCTCTTATTATAACCAAGATAAACTTTTTGGTAGTCTCCAGAGCCTGAGACTGAAGTGATGGCATCTATCCGAACTTACTTTAGAGTCTAAATGATACATGGGCGGGACCATCACTTCAGATTATGTTGGTGACCACACTGTCATCGTAGCTGGTCTATCCTACACCAGTTTGGTGGGTGCCATGAGTATCGCAATATTGTCATGCTACCACCCATCCCAAGCTTATTAAGTTTTCCAAGAATAAAAGGAAAATCCCAAATTGTACAAACACAAAGGTCCTGTTGCCTACTTGGTCCCCAAATCCTACAAATTCATAGTCAAGGGGATTTTATTGAAGTAGTAGTAAAGAGGTGAAGAGTGAAGGGCCCAAGGTGGAGATGTAGACAGGACCCTCACCTTGCTAGTATTTAATTTAGTAGGGTGATGGGTAGATATTCACTATTAAGGGAGACCCTTTGATGTCCCTTATGAATCTTCACCTTTAATCCTTCACTTATTTCACCTTTGATAGGAAGTCGTTGCTAAGGAATCCTAGGAATTCAATCCCAAATACACAAACGGGCCCAAAAGAACCAATTCCATGTCTCAATCCCACAACCATAGTGCAAAATTCATAACCTTATTATCCACGAGCAACTGCTCTTCCCACTCTTCAGATCAACAAACATATCATACTCACAAGCCAAAACCCAGTTGTAATCTGTCCCCATAATAAGCCATAACCTCCATAATTCAGCACCAATTACACAATAGACACAAAACATAAGGAGAAGAGCAACTATAATTCTGTTCCTTTCACTGCAAAAACCAAAACCATTAATCTCCCAAGTCCCAAAGAAAATGATGAAGAAAGCAGAGAGAGACTAAGAAATCCTAACAATTAAGAACCCACAACATAAACCCACGTCAGAAACCTCCTTCTCTTCATAAAATATCCAATTATCATCAACTTTATGCTCAAAAGTCAAAGTCCATAATCTCCAAAACCAAACTGATGAATAAAACAGAGACACTAAGAAATCCTAGCAATTTAGAACAGACAACAAAAATCCACATCAGAAACCTCGTTCTCTTCATGAAATGTCCAATTATGATGAAGTTTAAGTTCAAAAAATAAAGTGTATAATCTCCCAAACCAAACTCACAAAGATAACAGACAGACAAAAAAATACAAACAGTTCGTAACCTACAAAATGAACCCACTTATGAAACCTCATTCTCCTCATGAATTATCCACTACTGATGAAGTTAAGTTAAAAAAACAAAACCCACAATTTCCACAGAGAGCAGATAGAGAAAGAAACACCAACAATTCAGAACCTACAACGAAAACCCACATAGGAAACCTCATTCTCTTCATGCATTCTTCACTTGTCATGTTAACTTTCAGTTCCAAAAAAAAAAAAACCCATATAAGAGGGGAAAAACAATTCATGACCAACAACAAAGACCCAGATCAAAAATCTCATTCTCTTCTTGAAATCTCCACTGACCTGATCCATACCAGCTGGAAGAGGGTCTGCTACGAAGGTGGGGATCTCACCCATGTACTGATCGGGTCTCCCCGAATGCAAGATTCGTGTAAACCCACCCATATCGGATCCGGGTCCGTTACGGAATCTCTTGAACCAGTAGTACATGATCCTGCATTGCCAGGCGTTGTAGACGGAGTCGGAGGCCGTGACAGCCGTGTGGAAGAGCCTCTTGACGGACGGCTTGGATTTGTGGAGAGGCATTTTGACGATGGGTCCCACAAGGAAGAAGCGGTTTGTGATGTTTTTGGGATCCAAAGGGCCAGGAAAGTCGAGATTGAGAGGTGCATTGGTGGCGATGATGATGTTGTATGTGATTGCAGCTGTGGAGAAGGTAATCAAGAGTGGATAGAAAAGGCTCCGACATCCCATTATTTCTTCTTCTCCTCCCCCTTCACTTCTTGCATGGAGGCGTTTGATTTGATGATAACTTTGATTGATTTCTGATGGGGTTATTGATGATCCTTCTTCTTCTTCCTTTGTTTATTTAGTTTTTGTTCTGTTTGTCCAATCTTTTCAGTTCTCGTGGCATGCAATTTCTATACTATATTTGCATGACTATGGAGAGCTACGTGATATGTTATTGGTGCGGGTGTTCATGGGCGGGTGGTGCCGGGCTGAAGCATATTCAGGCCCAGCCTGACTTTAGAAATACAGGGTTTACCTGGCCAAGGCTTAAAAAAGGCCATAAATGTCAAGCCCAAGCATGAAGCCCGCCCATTTAGAGAGTCGGCCTAGCCGGGCCAGCCTTTTTATCATTTGTACGGGCTTTCTAGCACTTTTTAAACAATTTATTGCGAAATTACAATCACTTTTTAGCTTTCTATCACTAATGCCAGCTCCGGCCCAACTATTAAACAGGCCCAAATATAGATCTAGGCCGACCCAAAGAAGGTTGGACCTGGAATGCGCCCGGCCCATGAGTAACTCTAGTTCTTGGAGGACAATTAGGTGTCCAGATCCACATCCATGGGTGCCGAGTCTTGAAGTCCATAGTGGATTAGTGGGGGTTATCTATTGAAAACCTGAGCCGTTCAAAATGATCGTCCTTCCCATTGATTGTATATCGACCATTCCCTTGATTGTAAATCATCAAATTTTACTCAAATAAGTTAGCTTTTGTAATGCTCTCTCTCCCCGCGGACACGCCCACGGACTCATCTCTCGAAACACATTTGAAATTGAACACAACTCCGAACTGAGCAGATGGACACTTCTTTTTATGGAACTCAAACATAACTTAAAAACTATGGTTCAGTAATTAGACCACGAGAAAGAAATATGGCGCAAACAAAACTTAGAACACACCCAATGCCAGGTAAGAACTAACATTAAACATGTACACCCTTAAATCACAAAAAAAAAAAAAAAAAAAAAAAAAAAATAGAAATCTTGGAAACCATGGAGTGCAAACTATATAGTGCCTTTTTCTCTTTTTTACCTTTTTGCTACATTAGAGAATCGAACACCACACAGACTCCTCCTCACAAACCCACATGCCAACCCCACATGTCGCCAAAAGTGCAGCGAACGGGCTCCACCTGAGGAGGAGTGCTAAAAAGTATTTTAGCTATCTCTACTGACATCTCAAGGTTTTGATAGAAATGGTCAGCTAAGGAAACTTAGTACTTAGTACATCACGTTCATGATCAACCTGTATAGGCAGAGGAGTTATGATCATCAACAGTGATGTGGTGGCCCACATCGAGGAGGAGGTGGCCTTTAGTGTGGAGGGCCAAACGATCTAGATGGGCCTAGGCAGGGGTGGAACTAGAGGGGGCTGGCACGGGCCATGGCCCCTCCTAAAGGCAATTCCCCACCCGAGAACTAGAGGGGGGCAGTACGGGCCATGGCCCGTCCTAGAGGGGGGCTGGTACGGGTCATGGCCCCTCCTAAAGGCAATTGCCCCCACCCCCTGTCCCAAAAAAAAATTTTTCTTTTTTTATAATGCCCCCAATGTCTATATCCTGGTTCCGCCCCTGGGCCTGTGGGAGGTGAACCGTGGTGTGGAGGGCCACAACCTGATGGGCTATGGTGTGGGGGACCACAGTCAGGTGGCCGCATTGTTTTGGCTGAATCCTAGTTCTCTATCACAAATCATAAAATTAATTAAAAGATAACAAAAGGAAAGAAAGTTTTGCCTCAGAAGCATTTTTCTGACTAGATTAGTAGATAGGGGTATAGCCTGACAACTTAACAGACCTTTTTTCTCAAATAGGGTTCAGGCATATTCTTTTAACTATCTGATTAGTTTTAAAGTTGACATTTTGAATCTGACTAATAGGTCAGGACGGGGTTGAAGATGCCCACTCCTATCTATGAGACTATGACTATCTGATAACCCCTATCAGAATTGGCCCAATAGATTGCTTTGTAAACCAAGATTTTGAATTGATTAACTCAGTGGCCTTGGACAGACTGGTTCATATCATATGGGCTGGAAGTGATCCAGGCCAGGCCCTTTGACAGATCTATTGGTGTCGGTCCAACTGCCAAATGATTTCGGGGAAGTTGACAACATTAACCAAGAATGTTGAAAGAAAAAGTCTACAAGAACCGAAAGTTGATCCCGAAAAAGTGCCTGAATGGCCTTTGTCCCTTGGATAAAGGAAAATTTCCCTTGGATCAAGGGCTTTTCCTTGATCCAAGGGACAAAGGACTTTCATGCACTTTTTCATGGACCGATTTTCGGTCCCTGTAGCAGTGCTCAATGTGAAATGGGTTTTCTGGGTCGGCAATGTAAAACAAAAGGTCTGCTGTCAAAGCACAGTGGTGTATGGCCTGCCTGGTTAATTTAGAGATGAGTGGGGTATGATCACAAGGAAAAAGATGAATCAAGATTTCACTTTCTGTCCAAACATGATCTGTAATATGTGTCCTGCCAAAGTCAGTATCTTTTAAAGTGAGAGCACCAATTATGGAAGTTAGATAGGAAATTTTTTTATTCAGCCCTAATGCATTTGGTCTCCTTGTATTGATGGTTTCACCACCTTAGTTTTTGGCTGCTTCTGACTCCTGTGTTGTCTGTTTTGTTTTGTTTCTTTTCTTTTCTCTTCTTTTTTTTTAGCTGGCTTGCAAGCTGCTGCTTGATTTGGCTTGTCCATGGCTGGACGAGCCAAGCTTAACTTAGGCCCATTTCGATCTGGTTAGCTTGAGGTCGACTTGTAAAAAAATGATCAGCCCTACTTTTTTTATTTTATTTTATTTTATTTTATTTTTTATATAGGCAAGGCCGCAAGGGTACATATGAAATCCGAGTTTGGTTTGATCAACAATTGAGAATGTGATATCCTCCCGACTTTGTTGTGCAACTAGCCTGTATGAAAATTCAGAACAACTTTTCTCTCTATTATAAATTTTTTTTATTGCACAAATACATCCTAAATTTCTTAATTTAAAAGGGCTATGTAGAGGCGACGAGTTTCATTAACGAAAACATTGGTTTTGCTACTTGGTAACAGAAAAAAATTCCATTTGGAACTACAGTTAGATCCCTCGGGAGGGCGGGGTTAGGAACTTGTTTTTCCCACCTTAGATCCAAAATTTGAGGGTTAAAGATCTTTTAGACACTAATCGAAATTGGATTTTTGGAAAAACTCAAAAATATTTTTAATAATAACAAATGTGTAATAAATATTACAAGGATATATATTCCTTATAATAGTCGAAAGGATGTGGGAGTGTGGACCCACTCTAGGAGTAATGAAATTACTACCAAGTCTGCTTTTAAAATCTTAAGTAATTCTAATTCCAATGCCCATGTTTCATCTACAAAATGGAGGCATCTTTGGAAGCTGCCGCTTCCTCAAAGAATTTTACTTTTTGGAAGGAGATATCTTAGGAAAACCATCTAAGTAAGAACCCTTCTCAAATCTAGAATCATGAATTTCTTATTTTACTTTATGCCCTATATGTGGTGGGTTGCATGGAGAGAAAAAAAATAGACTTTTCTAGCTATTAAGGGAATTAAAGTAAAGCCCAAGAGCATTATCTTGTTGACGAATTATAATATGACACTTCTTCCTAATCGTGCATAGAGTGATAATAGGCTCATGGACCATCCTTATCAATTTGGTGTTGAGAGTAGAGCTAACGGTCGGTGATCGGACACTCACATGATTTACCAGGGCACATAATCAATCACACACACAGGGGATTTTACATGGTTTGATAAAACCGCATGCATATATAGCAAGAGAGCAATGACTCACATATGGCTCTTTTCAAAGTTTAGGGTTACAGATTACATTATATATATTGGGTTTAGATCTTGTATTCCAATTTTACCGAAGTGGTCCCTTAAGTTTGTCAATGACCGGTTTCAGAGTCAATGATATTTTGGTCTTTGTACGGGTGTTTTTTTAGGATATAAGAATGGAGAGCTTATATAAATGATGTAATCTATAATCCTAGATTTAGAAAGAGGGTCAAGATGTAAATTATTGCTCTCTTGTTGTGAAAGTCCAATAACCAAAATATCCTTAACCCTAATTCAGTCATTGGCTAACCCAATTAACTACTCTTGTAAATCAGGAATACAAATCATAAACCCAGCACTACCAAAGTGGATGCCTTCTTGTTAACACGGTAACAAAGGCCAAACTAGGGGGTGTTAAAGCCATCAAGGCGATTTGCTTTGTTCTTAAAGAGAACTTTTTCTGCTGTAGGCCCTACAAAAAGGCGAGAGTTTGTTCCCCCAAAGATGCTGAAGTAGAGAGTGATCCTGTTTGCTTTAGACTCAACTTAAGGGCTGGGGGTTGTTAAAGCCATCAAAGGGAGAGAAGTATTACACTTTCGATGTTCTGTTTTAATGTCATCTAGTCATGCTACATATCTAGAACTCTTGGTAGGGTTGCTCATTCCCTTGCTGAAAATGGGGAATCTTGGAACACTACTCTGTGGTCTGGGGGATAGTGTGTTTCAATTGTGTGTATATTTGTACGAGGCTTCTTTGTCTACCAAAATGGATTATACGATTTCGCATAAAATTATCCTGTTAAAGACTCAAGAGGGACTTTTTTCTCCACATAATCTAATAAAGTTTTGTGATTTTGTAATAAAGCTTTGTGATATCGAAAAAATGAAGCAGCAGTACAGTGAACCTTTGAGGAAATACCTTGATTTTGGTGGGCAGGCATGGAAATCAATGAGTAACTGTGAATGTACATGAAAACCCCTTATTATGATGAAATCTTTCTTAAAAGAAAAAAAAACTCACAAACCCCAAACCCCAAACCCCTAAGCTTTCTTGCAGTGTAATTTTCTGTAATGCCCTCAATAATAAAGGAGTCACCCACAAGCTTCTTGCAGTGTTATATATTTTCTGCAATGCCCTCAAAAAAGTCTCTCTCAAGCACAAATTTGCATCTGAATTCTGAACACAACTTAGCTAGCTAGAAATGGGTAGATGGTCATATTAGAAACTCGTAGCTAGACCATGACTCCCCAAAAGATGGTATCCAAACATAACTCTTATCATGCGTTCAGTAATTAGATAATGAGAGAGAAAACTGACAGCCAAATACAACTTATAACAGCACAAATGCCTGTTAAGTAAGTAGTACCACCAAACACCATTACAAACAAATCATAGAAGAAGGAAGAGGAAACCAAAGTAGCAAGTGCTTTATTTAATCACGCACGTAGTAGACATACACAACACGCAGCACATAGACCAGTAATACACTAAAAGTAGCTACTGCATCATATCAACCTGTGTAGGCTTAGTTATGATCATCAACAGTTACGAGGTGGACCGCCATGAGGTCCACCTGGGCATCCATGAGGCCCTGGTGGGCCCGGCTGAGGTGGCCCATGGTGCGGAGGGCCATGCGGTCCAGGTGGGCCTGGTGGAGGTGGCTCATGAGGCGGAGGGCCACGCGGTCCGGGTGGGCCCGGAGGAGGTGGCCCATGGTGCGGAGGGCCGTGTTGATCTGGTGGAGGTGGGCCGTGATGGGGTGGACCATGCATCTTCTCCTTCTTCTTCTTTCGACCACTACTACTCTCCTTTGCTTGTTGGTATAGTCACTGCTGGGACTTGGGAGCGCTTGGGTGGTAGTATATATAGAGCTCTAAGGAGAGCCGGGATATTTAAATTAAGCACAAGAGTTGTGTTCCCTACCTGCCATTCAAGGCTTCTTTTTCAAAGACTGCATTTTCTTTGGCCGTTACTTCACGTGCTCCATGCCCAAGCAGCACCTATGTTTTTTTGGTCCAAACTCCTTTTTCATATTTCAGGTTTTGAGGTGGGTTCAATTCGATTCTTCCTATCTGATCATCGATAATTGGGTTTAGTTTGAATTGAGTTCATTCTTACTATCTAACTTGACGATTCATATTATGACCGGAGACCCAACTCAACATTTTAATTAATAGTTGAGATTCTTTAGGCTGAATTCAAGTTGACATTTTGACTGAAGTACACAACTTGGTTAATAAATGTCAGATTGGATAAAGCGTATTCATCTGGACTAAAGTGCTCAACCTTCCTTGACCCATTGCCAACACTATATATATTTGATTTTGGAAAGTATTAAGAAAACTACATCCATATTAGGACCCACGACTGGCTTAGTAAAATCAGAATTTTAAATTTGATTGACTGAGGACCCATGCAGACGGGTTCTCAGTTACTAATATGGGCTGCAATGATACAGGGCAGGCCCCTTGAAAGATATACTGCTGATAACAAGATTCAAAAAGGAAATTTGTGAAGTAAGACAAGAAGTCTGCTTTCAAAGCCTCAAAGGACATTTGTGTGTGGCCCACCTTGTGTAGGATGAGGAGGATCGCGTGGATAAGGGTGAATCAAGATTTCATTTGCTGCCAAAATATCTGTCATCATTGGTCGGTCCTGTAGAAGTCAGCTGTTTCAGGAAGTGAAAGGTCCACTCACTAAAAGATGTGGCTCTGGTATACGATCTGTTAGACAAGCAAAAAGTTGATTGGGTCCTTGCTCTCACCTACCCTTTGAATGGGTTCAACCCAGGTCCCCACCATGGCACCACCCACATCATATGTACACTCTCTTTTAATTAAGCATGTGAACATGAGGAGCTGGCTCGACAATGTGGAGCTTGATTTGGCTCGCCTAAGTGGCGCTTAATTACGAGCCGAGCTCAATCTAGGCATCATTTGGCTCAACAGCTTGAGCATGTGCTCTTCAGAGTGGGGCTGCAATGAAAATCAAAATAATTTTTCACTTGGTTGTAGAATCCACTCATAGCACAAACATGAAATATTTATGCACGGCAAAATCAAGGGAGGAAGGGGGACAGCCCCCTACCAATTTTGAGTCCGGTTCCTATGAGGGTTTATTCCACGGTGTGACTGTTATTGGTCCACTCACTGTGGTCACTGTAGGTTAAAACCCTCATAGGATCCCGATTCCTTGCGTCCGCTACTGTTATATGTTGATATGGGGGCAGAAACTCCCGACTGACCTGTGAAATCAAGTCTAAACCAAGCCGATTGATTTTGGGGCGCGGGTTGAACCAGTTTACTTCCAAGTTAACAGGTTTTAACATCCTTCAAACAGATTTAACACCTTCACCCTGATTAATAAGAGGATCAGGGTAGGGTTGAGTCTATACTTTTTTCACTAGAACCATGAATTCAACCCCAACATGAAACATTGCAAACTATCCTGACATGGTAATTTTGAGCGTAGGTTTCTACCTCTGGTTTGGGTTTAGGTTGGCATTTACAACCAGATTAATAAAGTGGCCAAATGCATGTCACTTGCAGAGGACAGGATTACATTCCAAGTCATGGTTGTAAGTGCAGAAAATATACTCACAAGAATAAGGGGTGCCTGAAAATGACTTATCCAAATGACTGGTTGGGATTAGCTCCTTTGAACCTGAAAGGGGAGAAAGAAACGGTCAGATGACCCTGGCTGTGGGCAGCGTAGGGCTCTCCGATGCCTAAGTTAGTATGGGAACTGAGCAAATGATGGAGATTTTTAGGGAAGATGACAGGGCGTACCAGTGTATGGTCTTGGCCCCATTTCTCTGTATCTGGAAATGATCCTTATATAGATAGGAGAAGGAAGGAGGTCTCTTGTCTTTGGGGCTATACTTGACAGGGAATGTCCCATCGTAGCCCACATTTCTTTAATTACAGTTCCATCGGGCCTTATCCTGGCGCATAGGGAGTTGTAGGAGCCGCTTTGTCAGGGATTTGGGCGGCTTCCTCATCTTGTCGCACGTCCTGTGACGTGGTTGGGTGTACCTAGAAGTACAGTTGTCGTGCTCTTTGGCTAGCTTTTTGGCATTATTGCCGTGGTGAGTGACCGAGGTCGGGAGAGATCTTGATCTCGTATGGCACTTAGATACTATTGCGGAGGCGAGCATGACCGAGATGGAGTATGAAGCCGATCTGAAGGAGCTAGCCGAGATGGAGGAGCTCGGAAGCTGAAGTGCCTTGCGCAACTAGCCGAGATGGAGACCTGGCCGAGATGGAGCTGGCCGAGGTGGATGAGGCCGGAATCTTGTACTCCTGCCAAGGTGGAGGTACCTAGCCGAGGTGGGGGATGCCAAGAACAAGTGAACTTAGAAATATCCCCAAACAATAGCCCCCCAGCTTCTGACCTCTAAGAGTTTCGCCAACTGTTTGAGGTCGAAAGCTAAGTGTTAAGAGGAGTTGTCCTTGTGCTTGTGTTCTTGAGCTGCTGAGCTGCGTATGTGGCCGAGGTGGAGAAGCCTGGGTGGTACGCCAGAGCATTTCCTTTGGCCGAAACGGCTTCATGCCTGGGTGGTATGTATCGACCCTGAGGCAATCTCATCAATTGCCGAAATGGCTTCATGCCTGGGTGGTATCTACCGACCCTGAGGCAATCTCATCAATTGTCGAAATGGCTTCATGCCTGGGTGGTATCTACCGACCCTGAGGCAATCTCCATGGCACTCTTCGAAGCTGACGGCGTCATCGAAGCTGATGGTAGAGGATCGTGCCGTTCGACGGTAGAGGATCGTGCCATCAAAGCTGATGGAGATTGTCGAAGCTGACGGCGCCATCTAAGATGATGGTAGAGGATCGTGCCGTTTGACGGTAGAGGATCATGCCATCGAAGCTGATGGCACCATCTAAGTTGATGGTAGAGGAACGTGCAATATGATGGTAGAGGATCGTGCAATAGAAGCAGACGGGCCATCGAAGCTGAGTCATGATAGGAGACATCTAGTAGCCCCCGAGGTGGAAGGGATGTCTGCTGTACTGGAGACGTCCGCCGAGCTAAAGGAGTTGCCTGCCAAGTTGGAGGGAGAGTCTGCCGAGCTAGAGGGAGTCTCGTCTCGATCATAGAGGTGAAAAGTTTTTCGAGCTTTGGCTTCATCCGCTTTTTACTTGATGAATCTGTTCACCCTTGCCATCAATGCCTTCATCGTGACCACGGGATGCAAGACCAAGTCACTTCGAAGCTCGTTGCCTGGCAGTAGAGCTTGTTGGAATGACCTGATCGCTATGGCGTCTGAGGTGTCTTTGATCTGGCTGTAGACAATACAGAATCTCCTGGCGAACTGCGTGACGTTCTCGGTCTGCTTCATTCTGAGGGCCATCTGGTCGACATTTGACCTAGGGATGACCCTGTGGGCTTGGAACTTTGCCGTGAAGGAATTTCGGAGCTGTTGCCAACTTGTGATTGATCTTCGCGGGAGTGCTCAGAACCACTTCAGGGGGAGGTCCGCGAGACAGGAAGAGAAGACTCTGCAGTTCAGGTGACCCGCGCCGCCCCACACCGACATTCTCTGAGTGAAGTGTCGGAGGTGTGCTGCTGGGTCCGAGGTCCCGTCGTAAAGGATGAACCTCGGAACGCTGAAATCTTCTGGGAAGGAGAAGTTTCTTATCTCTTGTGAGAAAGGAGAAGTGTTGAGATCGTCGTTGTCGTAGGCGCTTGGCCGACCTCGGGCGAGGCCAACCATCTCCAAGTTCAACAGGACTGCTTGCTTGACTTGCTTGTCAAGCCACTCTTTGAAGTCTGCGTTTTCCTCCAGTCTTGGCCTCAGTTTCTTTGAGGGATTGGAGGATGGGGCTAAGGTTGCCCTTTCTTCTTGTAGCTGCTGCTGAAGCTGACGGATCAACTCGTCCTGCGCTTAGATGGCAAGGCTTTGGGCCCTGATCCTCGTGAGGAGCGGATTGTCGTCGTCAATCTGATAATGGAGTTCGTCTGGCTGGGGATCCTTCTGTCGGGAAAGCTCCAATCGAAGGTTATCTCGTCGGGAAGGTGCTGTGACCCCCTTTGAGGATGAACCTGATTGAGTTTCCGGCCCGTGGATGCTCTCTGAACCAGACTTTGCTCCGGACCTTCTCTGGCGGGGGGCCTGCGGCAGCTGTGTTGGCAGTGTTGATGGTTCTTTCCCATTTTCGGTTCTTTGAGGCATGATGTTTGGAAATATGACTTTTTGATCGTTTTCCACAGACGGCGCCAATTGTAAGTGCAGAAAATATACTCACAAGAATAGGGGGTGCCTGAAAAGGATTTATCCAAATGACTGGTTTAGATTAGCTCCTTTGAACCTGAAAGGGGAGAAAGAAACGGTCAGAGGACCCTGGCTGTGGGCAACGCAGGGCTCTCTGATGCCTAAGTTAGTATGGGAACTAAGCAAAGGATGGAGATTTTTAGGGAAGAGGACGGGGCGTACCAGTGTATGGTCTTGGCCCCCTTTCTCTGTATCTGGAAATGATCCTTATATAGATAGGAGAAGGAATGAGGAGAGAGAGTCTCTTGTCCTTGGGGCTGTACTTGACAGGGAATGTCCCATCATAGCCCACATTTCTTTAATTACAGTTCCATCGGGCCTTATCCTGGCGCCTAGGGAGCTGTGGGAGCCGCTTTGTCAGGGACTTAGGCGGCTTCATCGTCTTGTCGCACGTCCTATGACGTGATTGAGTGTACCTAGAAGTACAGCTGTCGTGCTCTTTGGCTAGCTTTCTGGCACTATTGCCGGGGTGAATGACTGAGGTCGGGAGAGATCTTGATCTCGTATGGCACTTAGATACTATTGCGGAGGCAAGCATGACCAAGATGGAGTATGAAGCCGATCTGAAGGAGCTAGCCGAGATGGAGGAGCTGGTAGCTGAGGTGCCTTGCGCAACTGGCCGAGATGGAGACCTGGCCAAGATGGAGCTGGCCGGGGTGGATGAGGCCAAGATCTTGTACTCTTGCCAAGGTGGAGGTACCTGGCCGAGGTGGGGGATGCCAAGAACAAGTGAACTTGGAACTATCCCCACACAATGGTCATGATTTTGAATGGACTGGCTTGTAAGATGTCCTTTTATCTCCGGGATCTTGAATGGATATGGATAGGATAATCTTGATGGCAGACCTGTATTTGTTAGCTCATATCCAATAATTCACTTTCCAC
Source organism: Litsea cubeba (assembly GCA_012931725.1). Classification (NCBI taxonomy): domain Eukaryota; kingdom Viridiplantae; phylum Streptophyta; class Magnoliopsida; order Laurales; family Lauraceae; genus Litsea; species Litsea cubeba. The sequence goes on along the minus strand of CM022948.1, from coordinate 91,065,688 downwards.
ATGTTGGGTACATGGGAATTGCTTGGGAGATAGGGTGTGGATCATAGATGAGCTGCCTTCTGTGATAAAATGAGTTTTTGCATGCCATTTTTATTATCCACTACAAAGTGCTTCATCTTGCAGTGTCCACTTTGAATCTCATTAGAGGCTTCAGGTGATGATTTGGTAGTGCCCAGGCTTTTAGGTGGTAGAGACTTTAGGTGTAAAGAAGTGGTGTCCATTTTAAAACATTAAGTGATGGTCGGAGATTTAGAATCTACCAGAGCCCCACAATGTGCGGCTGTGGTGGTTGATTTTTCTTGATAGCGATCAACCCCTAGCAGGGAGTTAACCAAAAAAAAAAAAGTGATTCATCTTATAAGTGGGTTATTTTGACTCCCTACCGGGGTGGGCCATTGTCCAATCAAATGATAAGCATCAACCAGTTGATGTTTAGCCATCTTGCATATATTAGGTTTCCCAAAAATTAATAAATTCTTTAATTTCTGCATTTATGGCTAGTTTCATCATCATGGATAGACCATACCCTGCAACCCACCCAGATTGAATGAGAGCCATAAAATAATAGAAATGAAAAAGGGCAAAGGCTATGCAACACATGGCATGTTGGAGGGGCCTCTCTCCCTATAAAATACATTTGGGGATGTGGGGTTCGCCATCTACCAAGATTACTGAGTCTTAATCACACTCTCCTAATTCAAGCCAAGGCATAATTGCAAGTGCCACAAATTTGTCACTATCCGGAAAGAGATGCAACACAAAGCATCCTGGAGGGGCCTCTCTCCCTAGAAAGTACATTGGGGGAGGAGGGTTAGCCATCTACCAAGATTACTGAATTTTAATCATATTCTGCTAACTCAATCTAAGGCATAATTGAACAATTGTGAGTTTATATTCATTCATATTTGATCGATAGTCATAAGTCATAACTATACTCATATACTATTTAACTGGCCCACTTTTATATTTGAAAAAGAAATTAAAAGGTTTAAATATATTTTATTCAATTATACTAATGCACTCTATATTGTATTTTGGATTCAGGCCAAAATCAAATACGACCTTTACCTTTTATGTTGATTCCAAATTCGGATACAACACATGGGTTCTGTATCAGATTCAGATCCAAATCCAACTGACAGTTTTGGGTCTGAATCCACCATGGTTCTACTCCATATTCAATCCATTTGCATATCTAATCAGCCTCTATGAATACAAATTAAAACTGAAAACTGATCCATTTTAGAATTGATCTTTGTAGTGAGACCGTGACTGGAACCCAAACACATTAAAAACTACTGAAACTGCTATTTATGGGTTCAGTAATTAGATCAAGGTGAAGAAAAATATGTAACAGCTGAGTACAAACAAAATCCATTTAACACTCAGACTAATATAGACACTGACTCACCAAAAAAGAGATGGAAATCATCAAATCACTCAAACCATGAGAGAAGGAAGTGCATCCCAAATTACATACTGCTTTATTTAGCCACGTTTGTGTACATGTAGCACATAGAGTAAGCAGCAGATCATATATAACAACCACTGTGGGCTGAGATGAGTACTTATGATCATCGATCAGTGATGCGGTGGGCCATGATGTCCAGGTCCACCTGGAGGAGGTGCATGTGGCTCAGGAGGGCCATGTGGCTTTGGGCCAGGTGGGCCATGTGGCTCACGCTGGGGTGGCCCATGGTGCGGAGGGCCATGTGGCTCTGGCTGGGGTGGCCCATGGTGCGGAGGGCCATGTGGTTCTGGTTGGGGTGGTCCATGGCCATGGGGCTCCGGATGGGGCGGACCATGTGGTTCAGGATGAGGTGGACCACGCATCTTCTCCTTTCTTTAGTCGTCTTCTTGCTTGGTGTAATTGCTCTTTTAGAGAGGTTGTGTGGGGCTGTGGGGTATATATAGAGAGAACTCAGCAAAGGTGGTTTTCTAACCTAAGAGTCACAGCTACCATTCAGGGTTTCTTTAATGGGGACCTACTTCTCATCTGGTTTCTTATCCTCAAAGAAAAATATTCGAGTGTCGGTAGTAGTTCAATCCTGTATCATGGATGATGACTCACAAGGTTGTTGCTTTTCTTTCCCTTGCCTCAATAGGCAAAGAAGTGGTGTTTCAACCCCTGATATCAGGGATCCTCCAAGGTCGTTTCCATGAAAGTGATATACCTTGCTACTAAGCCATCATTATCCGTTCCCGCCTTAAATGCATTGAAGTAATAGGATGATGGTTGGAGTATTCATTTTCTTATTAAAGGAAAGATTATTAGATTCTCGTTTTTGAAAATTCAAAATTTTTTTCTTTATTTTTAATAACTTGGAGGTTTCTCATCATCTTATGGAAACATCTAGGCCCTAAGAATTTATTTCTAGAAGTTGGTTAAAACTTAAAAGTAAAATGAAAATTCATAACTGACCATCAAGTAATTACCCTTTTAATGGAAACTAAATGAAGGAGAGACAATAAGTTAGTACCCAGTCATGACCCGCACGTCTCGATATCCACTTTAAATCCTTCACCCTTCTTCACCTCTTTAATAATCCTTAATTTGTTGCAACCCATTTTATTTGGGCCCTTACTTAGCGTTGTGTATCCGGAATTTTAGCAATGATCTCGTCATAAAAAAAATGTGCCTTTTTTCTCCTGTAAATACTCACACACATCAACACACTCACCTAACCAGGTCTCTCACCCTCAGCGCTATACCCACTGATTGATCTTTAGTTGTGTCCGTAGAAGGGAGGTTGGTGTTAACACTAAGCTACCATTGCCTTTTCTTTTTCTTTTCTGTTTTTTGGTAAAGAAGCTACCATTGCCTTGGCGAGTCATGTATTTGTCATTAACGATGAATCAGCCATGGCAAATATTCATGACCCAACTCACGAACGTGACGTTGTAATGTCACGACCCGGCCCCGAGATTTGATTAGCTCGGACAGACCCCGAGTCGCGAACTCATACTTACTCCCGTAAATTCCAAATTAATAAAAGTTAATACGGAACTCACAAGGGATATCAAATACAAAACCTGTCAACTGTATAAAATTGCGGAATATATACACATTGACAAAATTACATTACATAAGTTCAATACTATGATCAAGGAAGTCAACCACCGTATATTTAATACAATACGGCGACTTCACTTACATTCCAACACTATATACATTCAAAATTTATCTTTCGCACTCAGCGATCACATTCACTCCATTAAACCTCCTGGAGGTATCGGGCGGGCATCCACCGCTGGCAGCGCGGCCTCGTCAGGACCGACACGGGCATCTGGGCCTGTGACATTCATCCATAGTACCATGAACACGACGGTTCAACAAATACATACATGTTATGATAATTCTAGCTATCACATAATCCAATCCAATGAAACAATTCATTAACAATAATAACGGATCCAGTAATATCTGGACACTCTTAATTCATTTCACATAACATTTCATTTATAATAATAACGGATCCAGTAATATCAGTAAGTTGATATCTACATGGACACTGTTTTCATATTAACGGATCCAGTAATATCAGTAAGTTGATATCTACTAGGACACTTTTTATTCAAGGTTGATATGGAATATGTCAGTGTCTTGATCAGAGATCACTAACTTCCACGAGGTTCCGGAACACCTCAATTATCTGCTGCAGCAACAATGGTTCATTATGCAATTCTTAATTAGTACAATTTACTCAATGAGTTGAAAACTAAATTCATGTGAATTAATCAATTCAAATTAATCTATTTTAATCAGACTTCTAAGCCAAACAAATGAGTGAAACAGTCATTTTCCAATACACATACTATTTGGGATGAATATCATTTGTTAATCATGTATTCGGAAAATTTAGTTTACACTTATGCAGGCTTATACATTAACAGATTTCAGCCTTTATACATTAGGCTTCAATTTAAATACATTTCTGTACAGCGTCGGTCAGGTCGTCGGTCACCTGTCGGTTGACCGATAGCTTCAGATCGGTTGACCGATGATGCATCAGTTCAAATTCCAGAGAGCTGGAATTTACTGAACTAAGTCTTCATTCTGTCGGTCTACCTGTCGGTCGACCGACCTCATCATATCGGCGGACCGACGGCGCGTCGGTCCAAAATCCAGAGAGCTGGATTCCAGTGAAAAACAACAGGTTTTAAACTGTCGGTTCACTCGTCGGTTGACCGATCGGTCAACCGACAGACGCCCAGAAGTTCAATTCGAGCTTCAGGTTTTCTGAAGCCAAACTTCTGGCTTTGATTCACTTGTACTCTAACCAATCTAATACAGCATAATTCATAAAAACATGTAAGTACTTGCCTTTCCTTTACTTGATTTCTTCGTTATCTTGAGGTTGAGATGCAAATCACCCAAGTGAAAACACAGAAACTTGAAGTGAAGAAGATGATACCTCCGTTTCCTCAAAACCCCTTTTACAATTCTTTTCCCATATGTTAACAGAGACCAAAATGAAGAAAGAAGAAAGAAACGAATGAATAGGAAGAAATGGCACTAGCTGCTGTCAAAGGTTCCTTAAAACACTCCCATATGTCCAGCTCATGGTTCACTTGAACCTTAGTCATAGTGCAAGTTTTGCATTTACACCCCTATTCATTTACTTAATTCCACTTTGAGTCAAATGAAGACCCAATAGGTGTAAACTTAATTAATCAAGGTAAATCATTCCATTATACTTAAGTTAGTCTTTCAAGACTATCATTAAGTTGACTAATCACACTTAATTTGTATTAAACTCGATTAATTAGAGTTAATCTTAATTAACTCGGGTTGGGGTGTAACATGTAATTCAGAGTTTTTGGATGAAGCTTTAATTTCTTAGTTGGGTCTAGGTTGATGTTTCTAACACAATTAACAAATGTTTTGGATAGGGGTTGAGTTCATGTTTCAGATCTGACCCCGCAATTTGACCTAATTTGATAAGTTGCACTCTGACTCGACAACCAAGCTTGACTTTTTAATCAAGGTTAGGGGTTCGGTTTTACATATTCATCCCTATGAATGGGTCAGACCAACCCATTACCATCAATGTTCAACAGGAGTACCTGACCCACTGCAATCCTTATGGATGACTGTCCAATCTGCCAAAGCTTTAGGAAAAAACGCCCATCCAAGTTGGGCCCAACAAGTAGTTTAGCTTTAGTATATCATAATTTTGAAATGGATTGACTCAGAAGCCCCACCCAAACACAAACAGGGTTCAAATTATGGGCTTGAAGTGGTCAAGCCAGACCTATATATTGACAAATAAAATGCTGCCGACTTCCAATTGAAGGTTCCAGACTCCGGACTTTAGGAGAAGTTTACCAAAATAAATCATGCACCCACCAAGGTGTAGAGTAACGATAAGTGTCGGCAACTGAAAACGTGGACGGTAGATATCGATATTAATTGGTGTCTTGCATACAACCAGGCCCAAAACACAGGAAGCGATGTAATGATTTTCCAACCTCACCACCCCCATGATTTGGCATAGCATTATATATGACACTTCTCTTTCCCATATTCACTGTTGGATTTGTTCAAAAGCCCCTTTTAAGGAATGACTGTGCCGATCAAATTGAGAATTTCTGTTACCTAATTTTAATCCACATTGAGAACTTTACATTAAATTATTCCCCAGCATGATTAATATGTGTTTAAGTGAGTACTTATAAGGGATAGGTACCACTAATGTGAGAATTACTTTACATGTGCGTGTGTGGTCCGCGGAGAGAGGAGTGTTCATATAGCAATGGAAAAGCTTGGATGAAGAAGAGGGTAATATATAAGATATTATAGAAATCAAATAATTTTAACTTTAAGTCCCCAAAGTTTAATATGGCAATATATAGGCCATGTGATTTTTATTTTTATTTTATTTTTATTTTTTGTGAAAAACTCAATTGTGAATAATCTGGAAAATGTGAAATTAAAATCAATTCCATTTCAAAGGGGGTCATATGTGTAAATGGAGTGGATTATTAAAGATGGGTACCGTGCTTGAAAACCTAATCATTTAGGGCATGTTTGTTTGCATTATAATACATTGGAATTCAAGTTCAAATGAGCTCCACTCAAATATTATTAAAGTGGTGAGGGATGAAGGCTATAAGATGGAGATGTACGTAGATGGGACATTGTTTTTCTTAAATATGAATTACTAGGATGATACACATCTTCCCTATATTTAATTTTCATTAAAGGAAATGTTATTTGATGGTCATTTTTGTATATTTACATTGGATCGATGCTCATTTTTAACACTTATTATGACCTATGTATTTAACTCCTATGAATTCTATATAAACAAGCTCTTAGATTTATAATTATCTAAGCGTTAAGGGCTCTCTCTCACTTTTACCAAACCAACAAAAAGAAAGGGTTCTCTCACATACCCATCTTCTTCTTTTTAAAACTACTAATTATATCTTAATTCATTTATTTGGTAGCGTCACTTGAACAAAAAACCTCAAGGTTGCAACGGACACCTTTCCCTCAGTGAAACTGGACGAAAATAATTATCTCATCTTAAAGTCAGCTCGAACCAATTCCATATAACAATAATCTTTACAAATATGTATAGTGATCATCTCAGAGCTGGATCAATTTCTCAAGGAAAAAAAAAAACAGTGTTAATCCAAATTAAGTGCTTGGCTTGGACAACTTTATTAACATGGTGATAAGTTTATTTGGCAATGAAGGAAACCGTATGTAAAGATAAGGATACAAACACCACTGCAAACACCACCGAACCTCTCTCTCTCTCTCAAGCACGTATTTGCATCTGAACACAACTTGAAACTGAAAAATGATCTCATCAATTAGACCATGAAATATGAAAAGATGGAACACGAACAAATGCTCTTTTTATGGATTCTGCAATTAGATCATGGTGAAGTAAAACACAAGCCAACAGCTTTGAACAATGCAAATGTCATTTAATAGCTTACAATAGTACAGAACATGGCTCTCCAAAAATACAAAAAAGATGGGCACCATGGAAACCATGGAAGTAAGAGTAACCCATGCAAATTAACTACATAGTGCTTTATTTAGTCTGTCACATGAACATACACGCAGTACAGAAAGTAGTAGATCCTAACAACCCGAGAGGGCGCTGAGATGAGTACACATGATAATGGATCACTGATGCGGTGGCCCATACGATCCGGGTGCGCCTGGAGGAGGTGGATGTGGTTCAGGATGGCCATGTGGCTTTGGGGCAGGTGGGCCGTGTATATCTGGATGCGGTGCTGCATGTGGTTCTGGGTGAGTCGCGCCATGGTGTTGAGGCCCATTGGGTCCGGGATGGGGTGGACTATGTGGTTCAATGTGGGGTAGCACATGCGGCTTCAGATGGGGTGGACCGTGTGGCTTTGAACCAGGTGGGCCATGTGCCTCTGGATGGCGTGGACTAGGTGGCTCTAGGTGAGGTGTACCATTGTGTGGAGGCCCATGGGGCTTCGGACCCATGTGGCTCTGAATGAGAAGGGCAAGGGTGTGGAGGCCCATGATGGTGGGGATGGCGTGGACCATGTGGCTCCCGATGGGGTGGACTACGTGGCTCCCGATGGGGTGGACTATGTGGCTTTCGGCCACATGGCTCAGGGTGGGGTGGCCCATGTGGCTCTGGATGAGGTGGGCCATGTGGATCTGGATGAGGTGGGCCATGGGGGTCTGGAGGCCCATGGGGGTCTGGATGGGGTGGAGCATGTGGCTTTGGGCCAGATAGTCCGGGTGGCTCTTTTTGGGGTTTCCCATGTGTCTCTGGGTGAGGTTCACCATGGTGTGAAGGGCCATGGAGCTTGGGATGGGGTTGAACATGAATCTTTGGGCCAGGCCCGCCATGTGGCCCTGCGTGGGGTGGCCCCAGTGTCTCCCGGCGAGGTTGGCATTGTTGTGGAGGCCCATGGGACTCAGGATGTCGTGGTGCATTCTTCTCCTCTTCTTTTTTTTTTTTTATTCCTTCCAAATTTATTGCTTTGCTTCCTGGTGTGATTCCTGATTTCCTGGTGAGAGCTAGTGTGGTATGGTATATATATATATAGAGAGATCTACTTGAGTTGTTTTCCAACCAAAGAGTAATGAACTACGTACCTACTACCTACCATTCAGGAGTCAGGACACTAGTTCTATCTGGTTACTTACCCTCGAAGGAAACATTCGCGTCGGTCTTAATTCTATCAATTCATATGATAGATGATGGATGCGTCATATGGTCCTACCACATTTGCTAAAGATAATAAGATATAGCCATCAATTCACAAAGTGTGTCACTCATGCAGTCATGCCCATGTAAATGGGCCATGTTTGTGTGATTCAAAGGTTAACGTGGACGGTGTTGAAACTTGAAAATAAAGCAACCAAATGAAGCCGGTGACCGTGTTGGCCAAGTTACCATATTAAAGTACTTAATTAGTTAAAGTGATATTAAAGTACTTAATTAGTTAAAGTGAAGTAAAGTGAATTTAGATAAAAAATGACAATGAGTCACATCAAAAGTACACAATTTCAATATTCCCTCCCAATTTAAAAAAAAAAATCAAAAAAACATCATTTCTCCGCTAAAAGACAAAAAAACTTTACTTTTTTATACAAAAAGTAAAAAAGATTTCATACCAAACAACTAAAAATAAAATATCATCATAACACCTTATAATTTATTCTCACTTGATTTGATGCTTCACCTCACCATACTTCAATTCACCATACATCCAAACAGGCCCTTGAGGTCTTTTAACTTATAAGGACTAATCCCCTGATAGTTCCAGCTGAAACCACACAAACGAATACCAGACAAATCTTGAGCGGTTTAGAACACAAGCCAAACTCCACCAACTCCCAGGCGGGTGGAGTACTTAAAATAATTATTGTTCTTCACATTATTCACCTATAGATTTTTATGACATTAATTTTACAGTGTATTACCATCAAACTGAGTACTTAAAATTAAGGGTTAGAATTATTTAATTTGCCTCATATCTCATATTCCTTTCATTTAGGATCAAACCTTTTCTATCACAGTACACTCGCTTCATTGTGATGGTTCTAGGTCGGCTCCACTGAAAGGGGCCACTGTTTTTGACAAAAAAAAAAAAAATGCACCCGCCCTAATCCCACCTTGAATGGAAAGAAGATGATGACACAATGTTAGTTGGATTTAGTTCCTCCTTAATTAATTCACTAAAATCTGGATACTGAATTGCACCTAGCTATATTGTTTTTCATTTTAAAACTTAAAAATAATTGCAATCAATGAGAATGTTCTACAAGCGGACTGCACATATTTTTCAATTCTGCACTCTGCAGCAATAAGTTCCCTTACTTTGCAACAATAATTTCCTTTCTACTCTTAATCATATGCTGTGTATCAATAGAAAAAATCTGTCAAAACAAAACCAATATTAAGACCATTCCTATACTTCCTTTGTGACAGCAAAATGATACCCAGTTTTCTTCTCAGTAAATCATTCCACTGGTACTCAACACAGGTATTGACAGTAATTCTATCTTGGATGTATAATGCACAAGTGTATAGAATTCACTCTGGAACATAGAGACCAAAATCTGAAGGTCAAATGAACCAGGAAATTTCTCTGATAAATAGAAGCCAATTTGAACTTTAGGACGGTGGAAGGCTACACTACTGCTTCCATCTGTATATATATATACAAGTCTCTCAAAGGGTATTAGGAGCTTGAGACGGAGCCCACAGCAATGCCTTCGCAAACATCCCCACGGCAGAGTGGGCATACCCTGTAAATACAAGCATGTGAAAGTAAGCAAATGGCACCATAACTCAAGATACCAATGAGAAGTAAAAGAGGAGAGAGGGTTTTGTCGCAGTGATGATACCCATGTATTTCTTTCAACCATTTGTCTACACACAACATGTGGTACTCGTGGTGACAAGGAAGAACTCTTATTTTATCTCCTTGCTCATACTCACCCAGGCAGATGTAGCACCTGTGCATGCAATTAGAATTGGTTAAAATTCAATTGATGAATTAGCAATTTGGGAGGGTAAAAAGGATTCTAATTTGAACGGCTTTCATATTTGTCAATGTTTTAAATGTCGAGGCATGAGACAAGGCATTTCAATTGCCCAAAGCATGGAACATAAAGCTTGTGAGCATGCCTTTTAATAAATAAATAAACACGTTACATAAAAAAATAATATATTAATAAAATACCCTTTTTAAGCTTTTCCAGAGTTAAATAGGGCTGAATTAATTTAAATCGAGTTACAATGGTCTTATATTTGAGAGAGAGAGAGAGAGAGAGAGAGATTTAAGTTTTTAAAATTACAAACTACCCTCTCTCTTTTCTTAAAAACAAGATGTGTTAATGGGGCATATGCCCCCTCTCAATATGACGCATGACCCAAGCACACACTTCACTAACATGTATACCTCAAATATACCTCATGCAGTGAGACATACGCTTGAATGCAAGCCATGCCTCAGACTTGAGGAGAAGGACATAGGGTGGAGGGTGTTTTGGGATGCCCTGCCCCAAGGAGAGCCTTGAGGCGTCAGCCCCATATGCTTCTAAAGACACTGTATTAGATTTGTATTATAAGGAGCGCTCCCACCTCACCATTTCCAAAAGACAAAAAAGTCCCCGCATTCTTTTAGAAAGTGATTTCCTAAGATGCACGGATACTTCAAAATGGGCAACGTATCGTGTCGCATCGTATCTGATACTTCACTTTTTATATGTAAAATCCGAGTCCCTACCGTGTCCTTGCTATATCCATGCCGTATGCCGTGTCCTTGCTATATCCATGCCGTATCTGTGCATCATAGGTGGTTTCCAAGATGAAAGGTGTTAGGAGGGAGCTGCCTCTTGTAGTGAGGGAATGGAAGGCAAGGTGGGAATCAGTCAGGGAGATATCAAATGGAAGATTCAAGGTGTGACCTGCTTGTAAATAGTTGGCAATTGAGATGATACCAACACCATACTTATGGTGTCAAGGACTCACCTGTTTCAATGGAGGTGGACACCATCCTTATGGTGTACAATGGACATTTGACCAGATATCAGAACCTGAATGTAACTAGTGATAATTAAATGTACAAGGGGATCAGATACTACAAAGCTCATTTTGGAAACTCAAGCATGGTGGTAAATCAAGAAACTTACTTTTCCACATCATCTTCAATTAGGGGTAGAATAGGTCTTTCATGACATTTAATGGGAAATGAATCAACCACAGACTCTGGTGCTGGCAATGACATCATAGAAAGAAATATGGGTTGGCGATGAATTTCATCCAAGACCTGCAAAGCAGATATTCAGCAACGTAAACTCTCCAGGGAATGAACTGAAAGATCAGATTTCATGAGGATATGACATTCAACATGGATACCTCATGCAGCACTTCTGCAAGTACATTCACAAGAGGGCTAAAAAATGACATCATAAAACAGTACTACACTGATGACTTACTAGGATGAAATAAAGAACATTGAAGGACCAATTTTTCATGGCATTTCTTTATTAGAGCATTTACTGCTCATGATTAAAAAACTATCAGGCTACAACTTGCATGTAAGACATCCAAAGGTATATATTTATGAGATTTGCTAATGAGACAACCCATTGTCCATGAGCATGAAAATCTGATGACTATTTTAAAAATGAAAAGTAGCATTTTCCCGACTGGATAAAAGGTAGGTTTTGGATTTGACATCTACCAAAAATCACACTATTAATCCTTGGCAGTTCTAAGAGAAGGAAATGAATGATTTCGTTCCTATGCATGTCTCGTAAGAGATAGTGTGCAAGACAGCCAGGGGCCCACCATATGATCAACACGAATGGACCATCCAAACCACCACCACCACCCTCCCAAAAATAAAAATAAAAATAATAAGAATAATAAAAAATAAATGTCATGGATCCCATGGGATTTGCCCCAATCAAAATGGACTAAACCATTGAATCAAATCGTATCGCAAATCATAGGATTTTTTATTTTCTTATAAAAACTGGAAAAACAGAAAACTAAAAGAAAAAAGAAAAGAAAAACCATTGTTATTCGTAATCCACCCATTTTCTATCTAAAGCAGCATTAATGGTGACAAATGTTATTATGATACAATCATATGAAGAACATCATTGACATACATTTATATCATAAATGATATGCATCAGTAGGTAAATATAAAATATGTTTCAGATATCACTAGGAAAAATATACGAGTTGCAGCGATTTTCTGTTTTCTTTAAACCAAAAAATAAAAATAAAATTCAAATCATCAACCTTTCATGGTTAGGATGTCTCTTGAAGTCAAGAAAGTAATCATGAAGAAATAATCAGAAAAATTATTTAAAAAATGAATAGAAAACAAAACATACCTACAATCAAAATACTGTAGTCAGATGCATGTTCCTTATTTATCTCAAAAACCTCCCCAGAATCACATAAAATAAAATAAAAATCCTTCGTAGGAAACCATGAAGTCACCCAGCCCCACAGGGTTTGGTTTGGCTGATCCAACCCATCTGGACTCCTTTTCTGCACCTGTTAGGCCCCTATGCATTTTAAGCCTAATCCCTTATTCAAACCATCCGCACATCCAAGTGTGGTTACTTAAAGGCTTTGATGGATTCTTTAGTTTAATCAACTGTCAGAACTTGACTATTCGGCTAGCTACCTTTCTTTACGCCCTTTCTTTTATTCCTACAAGAGTTCCTTTTATGCTCTTTGATGATTGAAGACCCTCGAGATTGTGGTTTCAGCTGGCTTAAAGATCCAAATTTAAGTGATTGGCAACAAGGATGGTGCACAAGTGTTGCTCCCTCCTTAGCAGATTTGATAATTGGGTCACAAAGGCTAACAGTGTCATGAACAAGGAGAGGATCATTAGGCTCCTTTCTTAGCTTGGCCTTCCTTTTGCTTTCTTCCTCTGGTTGTTCAGCTGGCCCGGCATGTGGGCTCTTTAGATTTTCTTGGCCTTTTCCTTCATTGATTCCATTTTTTTAGGGTTATCAATTAATATACTAAGACAGCTCATATGACTGCCATCTTATCATTGAATCCATCATCCATCTCAAAACCCACAGCAAGCTCCCATATTGGAGAAATTTCTCTGAACATATGCGCAAGGGAAACACCGTACATTTTAACCCAGTAAAGTTTAACAAGAGACCCTTAGACCTCCATCCATGGATGAATCTCCCAAAAAGGTCCATCAGAAAATGAGGATCATCCATTTTTGATGATGAAGTTCTTCAATTGAGGACTGGATGACCCACATCAATAGCCTTCAATCTTTTAATGAAACTATGCAAGCCAAACTGTTCTCCATCCACAAGCATAGCATCCTTCACAATGATGTCAACTGAAACAACTGTTCATTACAGCATATGATTTGGAGCTTCGTTTTTGGAGCAGATGATAATCTCGTAGAAGGACAAATTCCCTGAATGCTTGACCCAGAGAATAAATCATCCCCAAAGCATTTTGTTGAAAAACCATTCCATGCCATCCACAAGTCAGTCTTTTGTCAAACCCTTTACCAGAAGAACTTCCTTACACAAATGACCTCCATCAACAAGTACGCAAGGATTTTGTATTTGAGCTTCTTTTTCTTTCTACCATATTTCAACAAATGAACCTTAATTTTCCAATCATCAATCGCACTCCCATTTAGCCTCTCCATTATCCTTATTGTATCTCATTCTGTTTAAACCTTACAAATGTAAATCTGCCATCTTGCCTAGTTACTTAATCCACCAGAATGAAAACATCAAACACTGGATCAAAATTTGAGACCTTGTTTGGAAGATTTTCAATTAAGAAAGACAATTTCAATGATATTGTTAACCACTCAAAAGCTTCGCCCACCATGTAACCAACAAATCAAACAGATATAGTTCTCAAATTCTCTACGATCCATGGAGTTGATAAGATATCTCTCTAGCATGATCCAAAGAGTACCGTCAGTAAAACTGGCAGCACTCAGCCTCCTCAGAACAATGGAAGAAGGTGGCTTTTCCCTGGTCATACTCCAAATAATCACCAAGGTATTCCTGGGCAATGTTCTGAAGTCCTTTAAAGCAAACCAAAAGGAGAGAGCAATGTAGACATCCCTAGAATGGTCTCTAGAAAATATCCCCATAAAAAAGCTAGAAACTGCCAAGAAGAATGTCCCAGAACACTTCAGCAAGGTACATTCAAGTTGATTCCAGCATAAACAAACAAGCAATTAGGCTGCATCAACTCCTTCCCATTTAGTAATTAGTAAAGGAAAAATTCCATGATTTGTGGGGATAGAATCTTAGTCAAGTTACCAATTTATAGAAAATAAAGAATTATCTAAGCACCCTAAACAGAAAGAAGCAGAAAACAACCTTGGATAAACATTTTGAGTTTTGACAGCAATCATATAGCACACATAATTTCATCATCATTTAGAAATCAAGTTAAATGATGAGTATCAGGAAAAACCTCAAAAAAAAAATAGCAAAAATAAAATAGAAATGAGAAATCTAAGTCTTTCATTAATAGGAAGAAAACTACCTCAAATAATGCCTCAGCAAGCATCACAATTCGTGAAATACTTGCATGGATGCCCGACTCTTCAGACCTTGAGAAAGTCTCACACGAGCACGTACCATTTGGGTGCAGCCCAGATGCACAAAAAGTAGTACGTCTTCTACGCTCATCAAGGCTACCACGAAGTCTTTCCCATAACTGCGAGAAGCATGTAATATAATTAAGCAAAAACAATTAAAGAAATCAGGTATGGAAAGAATAAGTATTACTTTAAAAAAAAATGTAGGTGTAGTAAGTGACAGTGCTGACCAACCATTAAATCCATGGTCTTAAAACTCGGTATTGATCCGTTAGAACTCAGACAAGTCACACCAAAACTTGGACGATAAGCATGAGATTCAGCTTAGTCCAAGTGACTTGGTAGGAACAGAGTCCTGTACAATTGGCAGAGTCGATTCACAAAAGTTCAAGAATTTTGAGGAAAATGGGATGATTCATGTGATCAGTCTTATCCCCATTTTATAGAGTTTCAGGATACAATGGATAGATGTTACACCATTGGAACCTAATCTCCTAGGATAAAGATAAAAGATAAGACCTTATGTGTGTTGTGTGTGTGTGTGTGTGTGTGAGAGAGAGAGAGAGAGAGAGATGTCATCAAAAGAGAGAGATGTTAATCATGTGTTGCAATGCACAACTAATCTCCGTGTATTATATTATTAAAACATAACCCTTATCATCATAATCAAAGCCTTGTCCCAACAATGTTGGGGTCCTGGGGAAACCCCCTTATAGTAACAAATTACATACATCTCCTTAGAATAAAAAGAAGGAAAAAAGTAACAAAAGAGTAGACTAAAGAGTATATGTCTATGCAATCCACAAAGAAAGAAGTCTACAACAAATGTCACATTTCCTCACCAAAAATGGATTAAAATATAGGAAACCTTGGAACAACACACCAGAAAAGGGGAAAAAGATGAGTTACAATTCATGAAAAGAAATAGATTTCATGCACAGACCATACAGGATAAAATCAATTGGTCATGTTCTTCTAAACAGAAAAAGAAAAAAGAGAAGTACAAGAAAGATTACCTCAGATCTGGAATGCCATAGTCGTTCATATGGGCTGTTAATTCTACTGTTCCGATATCCTAAATCTCCAATTCCACTGTCAAAAAGATCGCCACTGAAATCAAGTAGCCATCTGCCATGAGATCCCACATCGTAAGTATCCTGGGTAGCTATTGTCGGAGAGGTTCTATTCCTTCTAGAACTTCGCCTTGAAAAAGCATCCCAAAATACCCTTCTACTATTTCCTCTTGCCTCATGGCTACTAATTTCCCCAGGGCTAGTAGGTAAGATATCAGAAGAGATACTCACCATATCGACATGAAGCATTCCATTGCTCCAGTCATTTTGCCTGGTAGGAGGTAGTAGGAACCCTGAACTGATGGGTGCCGCAGCCTGTTGAAGTGACTCATCTCCGAGCAACTCCGAAGTCAAAGATGAATCAGAAACAGACAAAATAGAACTCATATCAGTGTCAGGTATGCCCAGAATTTCGCCTGTATGATTCTGGACAGATGATGATCCAGCTGCATATCCAAGTTCTTGCTGCTGCATACTGCTTGAGCAGAACCCATCAGCACATATCTGGGAACTTTCCTCTCTCATTGAATCATTAGCCACAAAAATGGCATCCAATGTGGCACCATCCTTTGCAGAGGTTGGTTCTGGACATTGCAATTCTTTGGAAGTACTACCTATGTCTCTAGTTTTCTCCCAACATGTCTCAACTTTAGTATGACGAGCATCTGCCTGACAAGGAACCAGATACTTGCTTTCAGATAAGCACTTCCCAGCATCACCTGTACCGGGACTTCTTGAACTGGATTCTATATAGTTCTCCACCATGAGAACACCATTTCTTCTTCCACATGAAGCCCCAATTCCATCCATGGAACTGGAACACTCATCTTCAGAAGAGCAAGTTGACAGGGACTTGTTCACTGAGCTCTGACGGTTATCATCAGTAATGAAATCTTGCAGCACAGCAGAGTCAGCTGATACTGGAAACAGACTATTCTCCATCTACAGATAAAGACTAACATCATTTACCAGTTGCAATCAATTCAATATATTAGCTCAACTACAAGTTACATTTTGGCAACACCTAAGTGAAGACCTATTTCATGCAACAACAATGCAGGGAACGAAATGCACTGTCACTATAAAATTTTGATTTTGATCATCAAAAGTTACCCATAAGCATTTGAAATCAAAGAGGAGTAAAAAAAAAAAAAAAAAAGTGGAACCCCAACTGATACTTCCATTGAGTGGAAGAAATATAGTTTTGTTCTAAATTAAACGATACATTATTAAATGGAATTCCTTTTACCGGAACATGACTCAAACCCACAACACTGGTATTATTACACAAATTTCAGCTGAGGAATGCAAAAAATGGAATACCATCATCACCATCATTATTATTTACCACCATCATCACACCACACTGGACAGTATGTGATAGCGGAGCCCAGCTAAGCTGAGTCCTATAAATCTGATAGCGGAGCCCAGCTAAGAAATCCAAGCTGCTCAAAAGCACTGGACAGTATGTGTTAGCTTCTATTCCATATCTGACTCCAATCAAAATTGGCCCCATCTTAAGATTGAACACTTGTGAAATATGGGCCTTTTTTCTACTTCCTTTGATTTTTATTTTAATCACTTGATGTAAAAAAATATATATATTAATCACATGGTTTCAACGAGATCAATATGATGGCGGACCCAACTTTGTTTGAGAAAAATTTTGCCCAGAGGTTTTTCCCCCTTTTCTGAAGTGGAAGGCACCATGTTAATATAAGGATTGACAGTGATTTTGAGCAGTGATGGTTTTAAAGCTTGGACTCCAACGAAATAGTTCATCAAATTCATTGAACTTGAACTATGAATCAGGCGAATCATATGAACCTATCCCCTCAGATTTCTGATTCAAGCCTCATCTAAAATCACAAATTGTGAACTTGAATGCTAATTGGTCAAAAACAAACTCTATAATTACAGCCAAAATCACACCCATGTTAGAGTGGGGCCCATATGGATGTACCAATCACAGGAGCAGAGAAGGAGAGAGGCAATAGGCACATTACAGGCTGACCAAACGATCGAATCAAATCAACCAAACCCTGGCTTTAGGGCCTCATAGTCCAACACTTTTGTAAGTGCAACTTCTAGCGTGATTCAATCCAACGGTGGATAACAGTCAGATCATCGTAAAACTTAGAGGGGTTCTAGCTCTTGAGGCTAGGAGTGTGCGAGAGGGATTGGATCCCATTCAGACCGATAAAAAAAAAGATGATACATCCAATTCCAAAATGCCATCAAAACAATGATTAATCAAACATCAGACTCAGTAAAAATGTCTGTAAAGGAAAAAAAAGAAAAGGAAAGGAGGATTAATAACAGACCTCAAACTTGTTTTATCATGCGAGTCCAGATTGCTTCTTCTACCGCCATCGCAATAGTAGAAGAAGAAGAAGAAGAAATTGAGAGAGAGAGAGAGAGAGAGAGAGAGAGAGAGAGAGAGAGAGAGAGAGAGAGAAATGGGTAATAGGTAATGGTGGTCGTTATTGAGGGGAGAGTGAAAGCAAGAGATGCCGCAGAAGAAGGGAGCGAGCCTGCGCTTCCTGCGGACCCGGGACCGAGATGGGTGCCACCCCAATCGACTCCTGCACGCGCACGCGCCATTTCGAGAGGGAGAGGGAGAGCGAGAGGAGGGATAAAAAGAGCTCTTGTTCATTGTTCTCTCTGTTTGTGTGACAAGGATTCTTGTGCTGGAATATATGTGTGAATTGCTCTTATTTGAATACATATGTGGGTTTATTAGAGTATTGTTCTTATGTAATTCTTGTATGGTTTCTTATATGATTCTTGTATTAATTTCTTTTTTATATGATTTTCATGTGATTCTTCATGTGGGTTTTATGTTAATAAATCATGCATAATTCTAATTTATTTATTCATTACAATTGATTATATACATATGCGTGGGTTTATTTGAGAATGATTCTTATTTGGGTGATTATTGGCATTGGATCACTTCTCTTCATTTGATTCTAATGTGAGCCTCATTTTCAACTTTAGTAGCCCACCTCTTGGATGGGCCACAACCTAAATAACAAAGTACTACAAAACCCCATTAGCATGCCATAAAGAAAATCATGAGATGTGTTCTTTTAATTTTTTTATATAGGATCCATTTGTTTGTTTAGTATATAGATAATGAGAAATTCAATGAAATGCATTTTATAATAGATCTAAGATTGATGGGTTAAAACTTAAAAATTAGATTCACTAATACCTTCAAATAGTTTTCTCTTGAACTGTAAATGATGCCTAGCCATCACCTTCAGTGAGATCGAAATAATGTGAGTTTCCATCTACCTCATGTTGCTTCCAACGTTGCATTGATGGTTCCAAGCTCAATGAAGAGGGCAGGTACATCTTTTGAACTGTTTGCATATCATCTGTACCTGACCAAGTCTACATGGGCAGTTACATCTTTTGAATTGTGTGGATACTCACAAAGTGGAGTGATTCCTTACCAGAACGCAATAGCCAATTAATCTATATAATTGACACAGATGATTTGCTGTAAGCTATCCAAGTTTTATCCTGCAGCAAGAAACAGGTACAAGGATCTAATCTCAGCACCCAAAAGAAAAAATCCAAATTCACAAAGAATGATGCAAATGGGTAGATACTAGCTACAAATCTGTGCTAATCTAATGGAAGAGTGGTCCAAGTCCAATGCTGTCACATCCTCCATTTATCGAGTTTATATTCCATTTGTTCTAGTAGACATCCGGAATCTTCTATATTCTTTTATATGATAAAGTTTGATTTTGTTTCTAGAATTTGTAAAAAAAGTAACAATCTGAACAGAAGCAAACTATTATGAAATTCTAACTAATCTAAAATCATATAGCGAATAAGTTTAATTCCCAGTGGAAATTTGCAAATGTATTCTACTAGCAAAACCCCGCGGATAACCACGAAACCACCAAATGCACAGACTGATATGAATTATTTTTAATAAATTTATTAATTAGTAAACTTGTGAGTCCTTTTTTTTTTTTTGCTAATTTGATCTTTATGTTTTTTTCCAAATGTTTTATTCTTTAGGTGAGGCATTAATTGATTAAGAAAGATCAAATGATCATAGACCTAACAAATTGACCTAATATATTTAAGTGGGACCAAGATGAATGGGGTCCATCATCTCTATTCTAACCGTTCATAAAATCATATGATGCGGGCTGGGACTCATTAATTGATTGATAAAGATCAAATGATCAAATGATCATAGACCTCTCAAATTGACCAAACATAACCTATTTAAGTGGGACCCCCAAGATGAATGGGGTCCACCATCTATATTCTAACCGTCCATAAAACCATATTATGCGGGATGGGACCCATGAATTGATTAAGAAAGATCAAATGATCAAATGATCGTAGACCTAACAAATTGACCTAATGTATTTAAGTGGGACCCGGATGAATGGGGTCCACCATCTTTATTCTAACCGTCCATAAAATCAAATGATGCGGGCCGGGACCCATTAATTGATTGATAAAGATCAAATGATCATAGACCTCTCAAATTGACCAAACCTAGCCTATTTAAGTGGGACCCCCAAGATGAATGGGGTCCACCATCTGTATTCTAACCGTCAATAAAATCATATGAAGCGGGCTGGGACCCATGAATTGCTTGATAAAGATCAAATGATCAAATGATCATAGACCTCACAAATTGACCAAACCTAACCTATTTAAGTGGAACCCACCAGATGAATGGGGTCCACCATCTCTATTCTAACCATCCATAAAACCATATTATGAGGGATGGGACCCATGAATTGATTAAGAAAGATCAAATGATCAAATGATCGTAGACCTAACAAATTGACCAAATATTTTTAAGTGGGACCCAGATGAATGAGGTCCACCGTCTTTATTCTAACCGTCCATAAAATTAAATGATGCGGGCCGAGACCCATGAATTAATTGATAAAGATCAAATGATCATAGACCTCTCAAATTGACCAAACCTAACCTATTTAAGTGGGACCCCCAAGATGAATGGGTCCACCATCTATATTCTAACCATCCATGAAACAATATGATGCGGGATTGACCCATGAATTGCTTGATAAAGATCAAAGGATCAAATAATCATAGACCTCACAAATTGACCAAACATAACCTATTTAAGTGAAACCCCCCAAATGAATGGGGTCCACCATCTCTATTCTAACCGTCCAAAAAACCATATTATGCGGGATGGGACCCATGAATTGATTTAAAAAGATCAAATGATCAAATGATCGTAGACCTAACAAATTGACCAAATATTTTTAAGTGGGACCCAGATGAATGGGGTCCACCATCTTTATTCTAACCGTCCATAAAATCAAATGATGCGGGTCGGGACCCATGAATTGATTGATAAAGATCAAATGATCAAATGAACATAGACCTCTCAAATTGACCAAACCTAACCTATTTAAGTGGGACCCCCAAGATGAATGGAGTCCACCATCTATATTCTAACCATCAATGAAACAATATGAAGCGGGATGGACACATGAATTGCTTGATAAAGATCGAAGGATCAAATGATCATAGACCTCACAAATTGACCAAACATAACCTATTTAAGTGGAACCCTCCAGATGAATGGGGTCCACCATCTCTATTCTAACCATCCATAAAACCATATTATGCGGGATGAGACCCATGAATTGATTTAAAAAGATCAAAGGATCAAATGATCGTAGACCTAAAAAATTGACCAAATATTTTTAAGTGGGACCCAGATGAATGAGGTCCACCATCTTTATTCTAACCGTCCATAAAATCAAATGATGCGGGCCGGGACCCATGAATTGATTGATAAATATCAAATGATCAAATGATCATAGACCTCTCAAATTGACCAAACCTAACCTATTTAAGTGGGACCCCTAAGATGAATGGGGTCCGCCATCTATATTCTAACCGTCCATGAAATAATCTGTTACGGGCTGGGACCCATAAATTGCTTGATAATCATCAAAGTATTAAATAGAGATTTTAGGGAGGGAGAGATGGAGCAATTTTAGATGGAGAATGAGAGATTTTAGGAATTGCATTAGCAGAACACCATTGCCAGGTGTCCTCCTCCAAGAATTCTCATGAAGTATATACATCCCTTTAGTAATATACATTCTAACAACACAAAAAAAAAAAAAAAAAAAAAAGGTGCTTGTACAATAAAATAAGTAAGAATCATCATAGATATATAGACACTCTCAAGTCTCAAAAGCTCTAATTTTAAAACTTATCTCAATCGATCCCTTCTCCTGTTTGAAAATAAAACTTATCATTAGACGCGTTGAAAATAAATGAAATACATTAATAAAAGAGAGTAATATATCATCAAGTGGGCCCACATGATGTTGGCATCTTATACCTCCAAGTCATGGTGGATGGACAGGAATTGAGTTATATGGGCTTGCTAGTGAAAATGTATTCAAGAGAAGTTTTCTCCTACAATCGTCTTGCTAGTGAAAATGTATTCAAGAGAAGTTTTCTCCTACAATCGTCCGCAGAAAATGGGCAGCACGACAATCAATCTGGCTCCTTAATGTATGGAGAGCATCCATACACTAAGAGCATCTAAAAAAGCAGTTGAGAGGGTATAAGATTTTACATAGATGCCGAATGTGGATTGGATAAAACACTATCTCCCTATTTCTACAAAACAACGGATCCGATCATCCAATCCCCCTCTCAATTACTTACTTAGAACAAGAAAATCAAGAAAGAGGGAGATACTGTTTCATCCAATCCGCATTCACCAACAGTGTAAAATATCTTTCTTGATATACAATGAGATATTGTTTTATCATACCTACATTCGCCAAATGTGTAAAATCTTATACCAACTACTGTACCTTCTCAATTAATATTGCCTTATTGGAATGAAAAAAAAAATTACGGAATAGATTTTACAAAGTTGGTGAATGTACTTTTGGGCGTATTTGCTTGCCATTAAGTTCTTGTTTGTGTAACGCCCTGGGGAAACGAAAGTCCAAGAGGATGAGGGTTGGGCATAGGTATCCTCTTGACACTAAACAATCCCACAAAATAGGATTTTCTACTGAGAGTCTTGCTATTCCAAACAACCAAAAATAGAATCTCACAAAAATAATTAAGAATCGTGCGAAAGACCTTGCACAAATAATTATTCAAGTGGTAAGGGTAAAGGATATAGGTTAGTATGTAGATGATGGAACCTTGTTGATAAATTCCCTTTCTCAAAGAAAAAAAAAATTCTTTGATCATTTCTTTCACAGGTTTTTAGGCTGCTTGGAGCTCTAGATGATCAATATCTGAAACTCAGTTTGAATTCTCTCTATCTCATACAAAACAGCTGATTGAACTCAACTTCATGAGAGAGAACCAATTGCCCCAAACCCTAGTTTTGAAACCTTATTCATGAACTAAAGTACATTAGTAAAAACTAAAAAAAAAAAAAAAAAAGAACATGTTTGGTCCGTATGCCCATTCGAATTGGGGGTGGGTTCACAGGGACCGCAATTGCTCGAGTCCTAAGGCCAGTACTCTCATTAGATTTTGAAAATCCAACTACAAACCAGGATTTACACACCGAAATCCTAGAAATCTAACATTAGAGTCCTCTTTAAACTTGATACTGCTATGAGAATCGTATTATAAATGGACAACAATTCAATTTAAAAGAACAAAAGAATCCCATAATGAACAATCTCTATCTTCTTTAGATGATGAAGGGTCAGAAATCCCATGGACTCTCCATCCGATCAACGGCTCTACTGAAATGTAGATGGGCCACGAACACAATCTAGATCACGCATCGCAGATGAACCAAATCGTCCAAAGAAGCTGCGGTGGAACCCACCATCTTCATCACCAACCCCACCATCGAAATTGAGAGCGTAGCTGCGAGGATCGTAATGAAACTGTGGTTTCTCCCTCTTGCTGTTGATGAATCTACGCACGAATGTCTTCCATTTAGGCCGCACCAATTGCTCGGACACTCGTTTAATTCTTTTCATGCTCTTTCTGCACCATGAGTCATTGCTTTGTCCTCGAAGCAAAGGCACATGCTCGATGTTTTTCGAGTTATCTCGGCATGGGAAGCAGAGCAGACAAGAGAAACAACCACTGGATGCCATGTGCTCTTCATAATCGTCGTTGACCAGTGAAGGTCCTGTGTCGTTTGTAATGGTTGGTTTATTTGGATCTGTATCCATATGAGAAGATAGAGAGATGGGTTTTGGAAGATGAATGATGGGTATCTACAGAGAGAGATTTGAGATGGATATTGGGTGATGAGTGGTTGGGGTATTTAGGCAGAGAGAGGAAGAAAAGGAAATAACAAAGAAAGAAGGGAACAGAAAGAGTTCGATGATTGCAATGATAAGAAGGTTTGAATAGAGAGAGAGAGGAATATGGTTTTTGGACGCTGCTTGCCGCCTTCCTCCGTAGCCTGTTCTAACCACATACGCGCTTATCATTCCCAGTTTGAATTCTGAGTATTTATGTTTTTCCGGAGACTTGAGGACCTTCATTGCTGTAGCTTAGACAGCCGTGGTTGACTCTTTCTATCCTGGTCTCTTTCCTGTGCTTTTGATCAACCGTTTCAAAGCTTGGCCATTTCAAAGTTGGGCCGGCTATTGATTCTATGAAAGCTCAAGTTCGGCTCGATCTACTCAACCGAGTAATTGGACTACTATTAGAATTTGGACTTAAAAAAAATTGACAGAGGATGATAAGTTTTTTCATGTAGGGAAGTTATTTTCCAATGCAAGGATGGATCAGTAGGATCAAATTGGCCCCAAATACTTCCTTTTTTTTGATACATATAGTTGTTTTATTCAAGATGGATTATTACATTCTACATTAATCAGGATGGTCAAACCATCACAATTTCAACTTAAATCTATTTTTGCAAGAGCGTGAGATTTAACGCTATCATTCCTGTGGATTGTCTTGAATTTTTACTATTGCGAATTATTTTACCTTCTTTCTTATCTTTTGCATTGGAGTATAAGTCTCCCAAAATGGATCATTTGTATTTGGGCTTATTGCTTCTATAAACATCAGTGAATCACTTAAAAAGCTAAAAACCTATACGCGAGGAGTGCACGCACTCAAGGAGAGAGAACTCCCACGTGGGAAGAGAGAACCCTGTACACGTGGCGAGTGAAAACTTGCACGTACAATGAGTTGGGATCAAGGATCGAACTCCTAGTCATCTGGTGAGAGGCGGGTGAGAGGCGGGGCTGCCTTACAACAAATTGGATTTCCATAACAACATACATCATGACTGGCACTAGATTTACATTTATTTATTGCTACGTTGGGCCACTGGTCAACTGAAGACTCAGGGACTGATCAATCTTTGGGCATGAATATGATACCAAGGTGCTAACATCATTTAACCATGAGTGTGTTGGCAACTATATTCACATTATTTATTATATGATGATTCTTACTGTGGAGCCAAATTCTCTTGAAGCAAAGTTTGGCAATATCTTATACTAGAGACTAGAGAAAGGCTTTCCTTTTAGTCAAAAGTTTCAATAGACACGCCCCCATTGTGGAACTTCACTTTTCTCACTCGAATGGAAATATTCAGAGGATCCGACTTGCCAGTAGTTCACAGCGCTTGACATGGATTTCATCCTGACTCTTTTGATGTAGTAAGAACTAAGAACCACGTAATACTGTTCACAAGCGCGTGAAATTGGCCACTCATTGTTCGTTACCTCCATAAGATGATAGCATTTGAAGTTGTATCCACGTTAATTTTCAATATGGGATGAAGGAGATGGCAAAGAGAGGTGACAATTGAGAATGATTAGCGTTGCCAACAAGGCCTAAATGCAAGAAGCACAGGCATTGATATAAATGAAATCTTAACTTTCCTAACAGCTGATTTATTAGGGATGATTGGTTATTTATTTCCTGTCTTCCCTTCCCTTAATTCGATTTTCATTCAAAGAGGGAGGTTATTTAAGTGGGCAATGAAATTGTTACTAGAATTTCATTGCATTTGATCATATTATAAGATTTTTACTAGAAATTGCTGTACATGGGGCCCACTTTTAGAAAATAGAATATGTGGCTTATATTTTGAAATTGCAATGTGGATCCAACTTTAGGAATTGTTGTGCATGGGGTCCACTTTTAGAAATTATATTATAAAATTATGAATTGTTATACATGGGATCCACATTTAGAAATGATAATATGGGACCTGCTTTTAGGGCCTATTTGTTCGGTAAAAAGGAAGTAAAGGTGGAGTAAAAATGGATATAGAGTGATTTTTATTTTTTTTTAACTTCAAGATGTTTGGATGAAATAAGTAAAGGTGGGTCCACTTTGTAATTTTTAAAGGTAGCCCCCATGTACAACAATTTCTAACTTCTAAAAGCCTCCCATTTCCAACAATTTCTAAACGTAGGCCTATCCTGTATTTTTTAAAAGTGGGACCGAACAAATAAGTCTTAAAAGTGAGTCCCATGTTATAATTTTTAATCTTTAGACTTTACAAAAAGTGGGTCTAATCTAATCATCGAATGTTGTAATTTTTAATAGGCCCCATGGACAATTTTTAAAGGTGGATCTAGTTCTAATTCCTAAAAGTGGACCCTACCCAAATGTGAGAACCTCCGGGATCCCAACTCAGGATTTCTGTAATCCGAAATACTCCCCTTCCATTTCCATTCGTTCCACGGAACCGCCCGCAAAAGGCGCTTACCACACCGTCTTCCACCATCCAATAACATATGAAAGAACCCCTTCTCTCCCTCCTTCCCTTCCTCCCTTCAATCCAAACCCAAACCGAATTGCCATGGAAATCCAACAGGAGGAGCAGCAAGACCATTCACTCCAAGCAAAGCAACGTCTCTCAATCTGCTTCTCCTGCATCTTCCGCAGCATCCGTCCACGTGGCCCTGTACAGCCCAACCAACGGCCCAGACTCTCTCGTAGCTCTTCATCTCTTTGTGAACGGTCGATAAAGCAAGATCATCCAGTGCTGAAGGAGAGATGCAGAAGCTTCATATCCCGAATTGGTAAGAGCCATCAAAAGAACTCGGACGATTTCAGGTACGACCCGCTGAGTTACTCGCTCAATTTCGATGACGGGCCGGACGAGTCGGGTCACGCCGACTGCCGATTTAGGAGCTTCTCGGCCAGGTTGCCAGCTTCTCCTCCTTCTCCTCGTCCTCCTCCACAGAGAGAGATGATGGTTTGGCACTAATTTTTAGGTCCCATTTGGATACAGGTAGATAGGTTTGGGTGGAAATGTATGGGCGTTTTTTATTTTTTTTTCCTTTTTCTTTTTTTGCAAATGTTCAGATTCTTGTATATATCTTTCAATTTTGTGGAGAAATGATCATATGTTGGTGTATGGAGCCATGTAGTGGTAGGTAACCTTTTGCTTGATTCAAGCAATTTATTTTATTTTATATTACATGCTTCCTTTCTAGTTTATAGGGGTTAGGCTAGGTCCTTCATTTCATTGCATTTGATTTGTTAAATAGTATGGATTTGATTAAATATAAAAAAAAAAATTCATTTTTCTATGGATTTGTGAGTGTACATTACTCCAATTATAGTGAAATTTGAGGTGCTCATCTTGACATTGAAAGATGCCATTGTAAATGGATTGGGTCAATATTTAAAATTGGATTCCACTTAAGTCAAATGAAAGTCACCTACAAGGAAATTGACCATCATCATTTCTCCTATTTACTACAAGGAAATTGACCATGATCATTTCTCCTATTTAATTATATGTATAGTTTAGGAAGATGTTACCATGATAGGGTGTGAACCGTGTGATGACTTTCTTGGGCTTGTTCCTAGTCAAATCTTTGAACTTATTAAATAATGGTCCCCTCTTGTTCAGGCCCACCCAATTCAGAAAGATGGGCTTTATGTGCTGAGAACATTGAAGATGGGGTCTTGTGCTCACACTAAATCGTAAAGCTTCAAATTTTCAAAATTGGATGGTTATCTAAGTTCATTTATCTTTATGATTAAACCCTTCACTGTTTAATGGTGAGATCAGTGTACATTTGAGGTGACTTCCGCAAACAGGGAGTAGACTATGAATGGCTTAATTGGATTTTTTAAAAGTGGGCCTCTAGGTGTGAACACTCCATTTTCTTTAAACTTAGCCTGCCTATGAATATTTTATAAAGGTGGACAATGTATGATTCATGTATAGCATACTTTTATCAAAATTTTCACATATTAGTTTCTCAATTAAGAGATATGGTGCACAAGATGTATTTTTGAAAGATTCATATCTACACGTATGGCATGCATCACTTGCATAAATTGAGTATGTCCCCAGCTTTGCTTAATTAAACCCACTCTTACAAAAACCCTATGTCTAGGAGTTCACCCAAGTTTAATTCAAATGGGAGCTATGGACACCAATTCATGATCAGGTTTAGAACACGTAAGTACATATTTCAAATAGTAACATTCCAAAACTGTAATATCAATCAAAGTCGTTTGGAATTTGGGACATACCTCCACGAATGATGAGTAACGGCTAGCACAAACACAGCAAGCAAGCAAATGTACTGATGGACAAAATCAATAGTGTGTTTTTCAGAAGCGTATCCAATCCAACGAGTACTCTTTTTCTCAAACAATAGTGAGACAAGTGCTTTGCAGTACATGAGCCAAAAACTTCAATATCTTATTTGGACTATATATTTTGAAAGATGGCCGGCCATCTGTTGTATTTTAGAATGCTTTTCAAATTCCATCGAACGCATGGAGTATATATACCTTCGAGTATATATACATGAACATGGAGGTTTTTTACATACATGAATCAAGAAAAAATATGAGGAAGAAAATTTAGATGAGGACAACCACAGTATGGACGAGACCTATGGGTTGTTGCAGATATGCTTGTTTCATATCCGGAAAATACAAAGTTGAAAGAAATGTAAAAAGGTACGCAAGAATAAAGGCAAAACTAAGCATGTTTTTTTTTTGGAGAAAAAAACACCTAACACCAATTATGTCATTAAAATAGCAGACAGAATGTACTTTTTTTCCTTGTACATGGAAGGAATAGTACTAAGCTATCATCTGTATGGTCCTCCGTATTAGTGCTCCATGGCTCTCAATTCACCACTTTGCTTGTTTGGTAATTTTACTTGTAGAGTTAAAGTTAAGTAAAGCTTCATTTTTCAAAAAAAATCTCACCAAAAGCACTTTATCTCAAAGTTCCCATCATATTTCTTAAAAAAAAAGAGTAAAAAAATAACCACTAAAAGACAAAAACAAAACTCCACTTTTCAATAATAAAAAAAAAGTCAAAAAGATTCCATCACAAATAATTAAAAATAAAATACCATCATAATTCATTTATATTTTATTATTTCTTCAAAATAACCTACATATATTTTATTAGTGAGAATAAGACGCCCTTGCCATTGAGCTATCTTGGAATTCTCAAAATTTTTATTATAGAGTTAGTTATCTATTACATCGATAAGTCTCAACAATGAAGATGATCCTTGTTTAATCATCAAATGCATAAAAACCATTTTTCACTGTACAAATATATGGCTATGCAAATTTCTAAAAGGAGGACTTCCAAACAGCAAAAAAAAAAATTATTCGATTTAAGACTTTGGACCCTATCCATTTAAAAGATTATGAAGAAGGTTCTAAATGGCATGTGCGTATATTGTTCAAAATATGATCTACCCAAAAACTTAAATGTACTCAAAATGACATCGTCAAGACCAAGCCATCTAAACACCATAAAATGTGATCTATCTAAATTAATAATAAACGATGACCTCATTGTCTCACCAATCCCTTGCACAATATTTGGCAATCAAGCCTAAAGCCGAACTAGGAGAATTGCTTGTAAAATGATAGAAAGAAATGATCAATCATAAAATAGCAAAAGTGTTTACTCGGGACAAAATGACCCACCCACAGCCATCGTCAATGTGGACGCTAAAAATTGTAGACCATCAAAAGACCTAAGACTTATTGTACTGGATAAATTTGACTAAGAAAAATAGGGTTGACCCGTGAAATTAGCTTGAAATAAAAATAATATATATCATTGGATCTTTTCGAAAAGGTCTTTCCAATGATGTATAATTAGAAGTAACAAGATGAATGAATAATATACAGCAGATTTGAAAGCCAAAGCAATCAAAGGAATGAAGATGAGAAAACAGGGGTACAGTCACATGTAATGGAATGGATCATAATACTACTATAATTTATATATTCTTCAAGAAATTCTCAAGCAAATATAATATTAAAAAATATGGTAGGTTATAACCTCAAAAGCCACACTAAGTAGAAGGTGTTTTATTTATAATAATAATAATAATAATAATAATAAACACTTCTTAGAGCACATGGAGCCTCAACTTTGACATGGGATCGCGAGTTCTAATGTGAGGAAGAAGGGACTCAAAGGGTGTGCATCTTTGAGTATGCTTTGTAATTTGTGCCTTATTAGAATTGTAAAGGGGGCATCAAGGACCTTGATCTTTGATCTTAGGTTCATCGAGTGGTTGTTGCAATTGTTCCCCTTTCCAAGATTTATAAAATTAAAATTTCCCCATTTCTTGTGTTTGCAAATGTTCTCAATCTTGTTTCTTCAAATAGGGTGGAAAAATGGTACTCCTTTGCATATGATCCTCTTTGTGAGTAAACCAACAAATAATATATTGGGTCCCTATGACATACACCTCTTGCAAGTACAGCAAAAATGGAAGGAGGTGTCTCTTTCAAACTAATTCAAAGGGAGAGAGAAAGACTCATCTAATCTTACAAATCTAATTATGGTAAGAAAATCCCTTTTAGCTTTTGGAAGTGATGTTTGGTGGACCCAAAATCTCCCCAACATAAATAAATAAAAAATATTAAAAAACCCAACCTAAAAATCATATCCAAATTCATATTCACATATATAACCAACCTAATACCATTCAAATCCAACCATCCACATTTGGTATGGGTTGTATAAATGGGGCCACATATGGCTAGATTGAAACCTCATTCACAGCATTCAATCCATCCACTTATTAACTCACTCTCCCAATTCAATATATTATGATCATCGACTCAAAAATAAAATTTCTTATTCAGTCATTAAAATCCAACGATCGACAATTGATGTAGGCATCATAGTGGGCTCCACAAGATGGTCACATAGAACGTTCAGTCCGACCCCAGTTGGACCTGATCATTCTTCCACCAACGCTCATGCATGGAGAGGCACGTCCACGTGCATCCCTCCTCCTTCCCCCGTCCAAAAACGAAAGCGCGCATACACCTCTCATTATATATTTCACAAATCAGAGAAACTGTAATACCTACCTTTCGTTCGTTGGCTCCCGCCTCCTACAAATCTAATAAAGACAAAGAAAAGGAGGAGAAAGAGATTGAAAACATATTGAGATCGGGCATCCAAACGCGACAAAACAGAATATCAATTCGCAATATCTGTGTATGTTTCCTTCTCTTCAAATCTCCTCCTGTTCTTTCTATTTCACGTTACGGTTTTCGTGAAGAAGAAGAAATGTAATGTAGAAGAAGACCGGGAAGAAGAATAAAAAAACGTATCTTTCTGCTGTTACAATGGCGATTGATCAGAGGTTGATCTCCAACGATCTGCGACCGTTGAATTTTAATCGGACGGCTGCGGAAGATCCCCAGCTCCGACCCGTTTATTACCACGTCGTGGCTCCCGATTACGCCCCGGGCGGGTTAGGGTACGCGGCCACCCCGAACTCCGTTGCGGCGTGGACCCCACCACCTCTCGTTGCCGGACGGCCTTCGGAGACGGCCAGCGACGAGGGCTCCGATGATTCGTCGCCGAGGAAGGTGAAATTCCTCTGCAGCTTAGGCGGCCGGATCCTCCCGCGGCCCGGAGACGGCGCGTTGAGGTACGTCGGCGGGCAGACGCGGATTGTCAGCGTCCGCAGGGAGATTCGATTCCTCGAATGGATGGAGAAGATGGTCGATATTTACGGTGAATCCGTCGCGATCAAATACCAGCTCCCGGAGGAAGATCTGGATGCTCTGGTATCCGTTTCCTGTTCGGAGGATTTGGCGAATTTGATGGAGGAGTATGAGAGAACCGCGGAGACTCCGTCGTCGGAGGGGTCGGGCAAGATTAGGGTTTTCCTATTCTCGGCGTTGGAGCTCGACCCCTCCGGCGTCATGCAAATCGGGGACCTCTCTGATGGCGGGCAGCGCTATGTCGATGCGGTGAATGGGATTCCATCCCCGGACAGCGCCGGGCCTATCAGGAGGAAGGAGAGCGTGGCTAGCGCGTCCTCCACCCAAAATTCAGATGGTTTGATGAGTGTCGGTGAGGTGGGTGATACCTCCTCCCAGGGAGAGCCCGGAGATGGGGCCTCTCTGGCGGCATTGTCACCGACAATGTCGCCGACGGGCGCAGTGAGTCATGGAGGCGGGAGGTTGGTGTATATGCCTTCCAGTTCAGGGGCGGTCGCGGACTCTGCTCCATTGAATCTTCCACCAATTATAACTGGCCATCATCCCCAATCGTTTTCCTCCTGTGCTGGGTCCGACCCCGAATCAGAGAGGCAGTTTTCGGGTACAGGGCAGTCCTCGTCTGCATTTAGTTCCCATGTTAATGTAGTCGATTACCGCCAGGTTCCAACTTATTTGCAAGCATACTCGGAAATCCACCCAGAGACATTCCATAAGCGGATTGATTATCTGCAAAACTCTTCTCAAGCTGGGTACATGAATCCACAGTCGTTTGGACCAGGGAGATCTGTTTACTGGCGCCCCGATCACTCGCCACAACAGCTACAATCGCATAAATTTGTGCCGATGATACATTCGAGTGTGTCACCGCCTTCTCCTCCAATGGGTGCATCTAATGCTGGGCAGCACCAGTATGTGCAATTGCACCAAATGCGGGTCGATCCTTATATGGAAGAAAGCTCATATGGAGCCCGCTCTATTCAGATCCCTGCCGATCAGAGATATAACACTTTCCAATTCCAACCACGGGCTCAGTCGCCTGGACGGCTTTTGCCGGGTCAAACTGTTGAGAAACCGTATAATTGGCGTCAGGTGCAGGCGGTGCCATCGCCTGATCATGTTATTCGCACCGATATCTGGGTGCCTCAATCTCATCAACGAGGGTTTTTGTCTTTGCAGTCTGAGAAAACCTCAAGACAAGAGGACTGTTACATGTGCCAGAAAGAATTGCCTCACGCACATTCGGATACTATTCTGCAAGATCATGGGATCCCCGGTATTGCAAAGACCATTTCAGACACCGATGCAGTCTTACAGGGTCATCATCCTGATGAGAGTATGAGATCCAAGCTTCCACAAAGAGTAGCTGTAGCAGGGGGTGAAGTTCCAATAGAACACCAAAATGAGCAGCAACGTGCATTGGGAGTAGACGTGAATACACTTGGTTTTCAGGGAGCAGGAGTTCGTCCGAAGTTTGTTGGGCATATTGATCCTATGGTTCGTGATGTAACCGCATCACAGTTAGTTTCATATGGGTTTCCTCAGGTCCCTGCGTCACAGCATGGCAATGAAAGGATTATTATGCCAAAGGCAGAGAACCCTGATTATCAGAGAACATTGCTTCCCCTGGGTTTGGTGGGTTTTCCAGGTGATGGGCAGGCTTCTTATGGAATGTTGTTGGGAGATCTTCCTCAATCTCCCCAGGAAGCTGTGTTGCAGCAGCCCGCCATTCCATCTCAATACCAGGTTAAACAAGATATGTTGATGAACAAAACAGTTGGTGCTGATGTTCCTCCAGGGAGAACTGTAGCTTTCCAAACTTCAGAACCTTCAGTTCCTGGCCAAAATCTTGTATTTCTTCAGAAAGAAGATACCTCAGATGTTTTGCACGACTATCTTAGACCCATTGATGGAAGGATAGAAGCGCTTCATATTAGCCCAACTGAGATCTCTGGGATTACCGAACAATATAGATCGCAGATCAAACCCATGGACAGTCCCACGAATGTTGTTAAGGCAGAAAATGTGCTGCTGGGTGTAGATTCTGGAATTCGAGTGACAGAACCATTTATCTTGTCAAATGTGAACATTGGTAGAGAAGACATCCTGGATAACGTGACACAGATTGCAGGAAAGGACAGCTATATGATAAATGCCTTCAGCAAGCCTGGAGTTACTCTTGATGGGAATTATGGTAAGATGACCGACGCCATGAAAATTTTTGGACAGGGAGGAGTAGAGTAAAATAAAATTGAGTGTTAAATCAAAATAAAAAGAATTTTGTTGTATTCACGTTTTTTTGTCATTTTGTTGTTGATTACGGGTAACTTTTTTTTATCATTTTGTGCTTTTTGAAGAGTACTTTTTTTGCCATATTGTGCGACTGTAAGTACCATTTTTTTTTTGTCATTTTGTGATTTTCCCCTAATTCTCTCTACTTTCTTTTTATCTTGATTTGACACTTTATTTTATTTCATTAACGGAACAGGCCCGAGGTTACTTACTTTCATGATCTTCAACCAAAAGGAATCCAGTATAGTGTCACAGACAACGGGAAATGCTGGAAAATATTAACGTGTCGGAGTTGGCACGTCTGCACCTCATTAAATGTTGCATGGCCTGCGTACATTTTCATATACTGATTCTACTTTCTTGGCAGGGGAGTGGAAAGATGAAGCTTCTAGGATCCAAAACAGGGGCATTTTCAATGATGCGGCTGCTCCCACCAAAGGTAATTCTCCATTTACACAATCAAATATGCGCACCTCTAATGTTTTGAGGGGAAATAATCAAGATCCTGCTCCTTCAGACTCACTTTTTAGTAACCAAGATCCTTGGAACTTGAGGCGTGACTTGCAATTTCCGGCTCCAACGAATTCAAATGGTGAGAGTTGTTCGGGTAGCAGTGGTGAGCTAAGAATGGCAGCTCAGATAAAGGAAGGAAGTTTCCACCAGCCATCAGAAGATCTAAAAAAGGATACACGTGCAGAAACTATTCGATTAGTCAAAGGTAAGCAGTTTTGAAATTCTAAATATGTTCTTCATTGAAATTGTGAAGTAGCTACATACATGCATAACTTGGACAGAAATATGTTTAGCTTTGGATGTGAACATCGACATGGCAACATCATGACCATACCGACATTAAAAAAAAAAAAAAATACTACCTTCAAAATACATGTAAACACCATATCCTTTCACCTCCAAGGCTTCCTCTGGCGAACAATCACAGCCGGCATCACCTTCTTCCAAATATCAGGCTTACCTTTCTTCGCAGTTGCCATCACCATGTCGCCTACAGAAGCTGAAGGCAGCCTGTTGAGCCTGACCTTGATGACTTTCACTAAGCACTTGTACTATTACATAAGCTTTAACTTCATAAAAAATTTAAAAAAAAAAAAAAAACAATGGTGGTATTGAGATATTTTAAGATATGATAATGAGAGGGCAGTCTTTATCTTCTTGTCCCTTCTTTTTAAGTGTACATGTTGGCATCAAGAAATGACATGGCTTTGTTATGTTGCAATTTATGATGTATCCTTTGCTGTTAAAACGTCTTCAGAAGAGCAAATCAGGCACGAACTGCAGTCTGTTGCTGAGGGCGTAGCTGCATCTGTTCTTCTACCTCCCATACCTCTCGTGTCAGTCCTTTCAGGTCGAGAAAGGGATGAGTCCTTTCCTCCTGAAACCAACCAAGATGGAGAAGTTCTCCAGAATTATGAAGAAACACAGACTACATTGGTACAGGTGAATTTAAAATCAAGTGACATAGGATGCTTTTGGATTTGCCACATTGGTCTGATCTTTTGGCAGGATGGATGTTTATCCGTGTCTTTGAGGCTGTGCTGTAGTCAGAAACCATGTTAGTTATAATGTTTTCTTACTCCCCCAAAACCACATTTGCTGACTGGTTATCTGATAATGGTTTAGGATGCGAATGAAGAAATAAAATATGAATGTGGTTCTTGATATGGGCGTTGCCTGAGGGTGTGGCAAATTGGATGGCCATCTCTTCATCCTCATTGATGCCTTACTGTCTTACCTATCAAATGGATGACCATCTGTCATTGCAAAGTATTTAATGCTTTGTGATTTGTGTCCACCCAAATGAGCAATAGTGTATCAATGAACCATAATTTATCCTCTCTCTCTATATATATATATGTGTGTGTATTTTACAGTGTTAAAATCTAAATTTATTTACCCAATTGTATTGTAATTCAGGACCTCAAGAACAAGGTATTGGATAAGACAAATCCTAGTTTAGCACCAATTGCTGAAGGCATTAACCGATTGCAGGTTGAGACTTGTTTTATATGATTTTGTCAGTCATAGTTCATTTGGTCATATACTTACACAAATCTTTTAATTATGTTATTTTGTATCTTTCACTTGGTTTTTCTGACAGATAATCAAGAATAGTGATCTTGAAGAGTTGAGGGAACTGGGTTCTGGTACATTTGGGACTGTGTATCATGGAAAATGGAGGGGTACTGATGTCGCGATAAAACGGATCAATGATAGGTGTTTTGCTGGGAAGCCATCGGAGCAGGAACGCTTGGTTTGTTCCTTTCAACTAAGTTGTGACATCCTCTGATTCCTCTCTTCTTGTCACTGTCTCTCATGCTTAAGTTTCCTTTTTTTTTTTCTTTCTGGGCTTGTAACCAGAGAGATGACTTTTGGAATGAAGCATGCAATCTTGCCGACTTGCACCATCCAAATGTTGTGGCTTTCTACGGTGTTGTCCTTGATGGGCCTGGTGGTTCTGTGGCCACTGTTACAGAATACATGGTAAACGGTTCTCTCAGACATGCTTTGCAGAGAAATGACAGGTATGCTCTTGATTTTGGTCCTCATCTTTTGAAACTTCTTCTTTAATCATGTGATATATATATGGGGAGTATTCCTATGCATCTATCCCTCACCATAGGGTGAAAAGTCGCTTTTGTACTTGAAACTTTTCAAAAAGGAAAGTGTCCCTCACCCTATGGTGAGGGATAGATGCACTTGAATATTACTCATATATATATATATATATATGGTCAAGGCTCTCCTAAGCTAAAGTTTAGGATAAAATTCTATAAGCTCACACTTGTAGGGCCCACCCTTGGTCCATCCAAATGGACCAAACACATGACCCCCCTAAATTGTACACTATGTCTTACAGAATTAGAGGCATGGCATGTAATAATGAACCGATTCTGATTTATCAATAGTTATCATCAGGTTACTTGATTACCGCAAGCGTCTGTTCATCACTATGGATGTGGCCTTCGGGATGGAGTACTTGCATGGGAAGAATATAGTACACTTTGACTTAAAAAGTGACAATTTACTAGTCAATCTGAGGGATCCTCAGAGGCCAATATGCAAGGTTAGTAGTTCTTTCTTATTATACCAGACAATTGGCTGGATGCAGTTTCTTCTGACATTATTTTAATAGCTCTGTTTGGTTTGGTGTGTATGCTAGGGTGCAGTTTCTTGTGGTATTATGTTAATGGCTGTGTTTGGCTTTGTGTGTGTGTGTGTGGTTTTTCTTTTTTTTCTTTTTTTTTTTTTTTTTTTTTTTGGGGGGGGGGGGGTTTAGAATTCATTCGTTCAATCTTTGTGTTTTGTGCGAACATGAGATATAAGTTGTCAACTACTGTCCAAACTGTTGTTGCTACAAAGGCATCATGGATTCCAAGGTTCAAATACTATGACTTCAAAGCTGATATTATGTATTGGATGACAAAAACAAACTATATATGTCATCTGTGTTATTCTGAAATTTCACATGTTTTGTGTTTGTATTGAACAATATGTTATTTTCCATAGAAGTAACCCCGTTTGCAGTTCAACTAGTAGCATTCGAGTTTGCAATTCATAACAAGAGAATAGAAAATTGGGTGGAGTAGGTTCATTTTGATTTTCTTTTTTAATTCGTCTTACTCGCAGTTTGAGTTTGACAA
The DNA here is from genome assembly GCA_012931725.1 of Litsea cubeba. Taxonomy (NCBI): domain Eukaryota; kingdom Viridiplantae; phylum Streptophyta; class Magnoliopsida; order Laurales; family Lauraceae; genus Litsea; species Litsea cubeba. The sequence goes on along the minus strand of CM022948.1, from coordinate 91,028,094 downwards.
GTTCGATGAACTAATTCGTTTATGTTTGCTGTAAATCTATCACTAACGCCCCCTTCTAAAATCCAAACCACTCAAAATGATTGTCTTTTCTTACAATACCCACCATCAGACTGATCATGTGTAAATAAAATAAAAACTAAAGTTTCATGTTTTATAGGCAATCAATATTAAGGTGGGGCTAACTCTGATTGGAGTTAGATATGGCTAGTATTAATACATAAGGGTGCAATGCTTTTGAGTATGGTTCAAAATAATGTAGCTTAGCAGCCACATTTTAGGCCGCATCGGTCAAGTCCGACATGAACCACTAAAAAATGCCTTGAACTTGTAGATTTATGTTTTCCATAGATCAATCCCAGATGGTCTGAATTTTTTTTTATTTTTTGCTATTTTATTTTTGGATTTTTGGGGATTTAAGAAAAAATGGTTTATTTCTCAAAGTGGGCCAACCAAATCACATCCTAATGCAATTTATCTTGTAGATCTGTTTTCCTATAGACCAATCCCAAATGGTTTGAGGATTTCAAAAAAAAAAAATTACTATTTGTTTTTTTTTTTTTTGGATTCTTTGGGATATTTTGATTTCCATGGATCAATCTAAAAAATGATCCTTTTCATGGAGGTGTGGATAGCCAAGTGTATCTTTGGCAGTGCAGATGCATTGGCTAAGCAAGGGGTGGATAAGTCTACTAATTTGGTTGTTATTACTTTGTAGTTTATTTTATTTTTGTTTTGGTATAATGCTTTTATACTATTTATTCCCCTCTTAGGATGGTTAGGGGTGATCTGGCTGCATCATCTTTGTTTCTTTAATACATTTTGCCGACCGACCGAAAAAAAAATGAGGACAAAAGCCAGCGGCACCATGGAAGGTGCTCGCTATTTTTGACATTGAGGTTGTGGGTTTAAGTCATGTTACCAATTATATATATTGCAACTGATAACATCTTTTTTAGCTTATTAAATCATGATTTAAGCACACTGTTGAGGGTTTCTTTCCCCTGCTGCTTGATATTTTTATCCACTTCATTGAAGTGTTTTTTCCCTATTTTTTGTTCTTCTAGATATTATTTGCATGCATAGGAAGGAATGATAAATGGAAACACTGTTAATGGCCTGATCATTTTCATGCTTTTACCGACGCTTGGTTCAAGAAACGTGTTCTTCCATGTACGATGATACCAGTTGTTATATTCTAATATTGGTGGAAAGATTTTAAGAAGAAATTCCGTTTTGTAGTGTGAACCTCGAGATGACAGAAAAAAAAAATCCAGAGCTGTCTTTAACTCAATTCTCTTTGTATGGTAGACAAAGGCATTAACTATCAGCAGCAGTGCCTTCCAGCATTTGTAGCTCATGTACCTCTTACAACTTTAAGCTAATCTGTTCACTGATATGCCATTTCAGGTTGGAGATTTGGGCCTATCTAAAGTGAAATGCCAGACGCTAATATCTGGCGGTGTGCGTGGAACACTTCCATGGATGGCACCAGAGCTTCTAAATGGCAGTAGCAGTATGGTATCAGATAAGGTTTGCCAAGACCGCCCATCACCATTTGTAGCCTTCCTTCTCATGAAGATATTGATTTTTTGTAGGTTTTCTGACAGTAGAAATTCATTATATTTCAGGTCGATGTGTTCTCTTTTGGGATTGTGATGTGGGAACTTCTCACTGGAGATGAACCTTATGCAGACTTGCACTATGGAGCCATTATAGGTATCCATTGTGATTCTTCTTTCCCAATTCTCGGGACTTAGCTATACCTGCATGCATTTTTATCTATACATGTGTGAGATACAGTTGTTTGTTTGGTTTGGCGACAATTTGTGCTGGTCAACTCATCAAGTGGGGGGCACATTCATCTTGGACCATCTCTTGTCAACTTGTTGTCTCTCATCATTCTTATGCTTTGGGGCCCTAACTCTGGGCTAGTTATACCTTGACTGAGTCACAGGAAGAAGAGACATGGGACATGGTTACAGAACCTTGAAGAAGAGTTTGACTTGAAAACCATGTAGAGTTAAAATATTTTATAGTGGATCAAACACCTCTTTAGTATTAGTAGAGGTTCTGTCATCAAAACTGTGAATTAGTTTATGCATTAACTACAGTACAATAGATGTCCCCTTGGGACAAGGCTCTGATGATGATGAACTACAGTCAATAGACGTAAAGTTTTTAAGTGGGACCCCTTTTAACTCTCTCATTTTTAGTGATCCTAGCCACTGTAGATGATTGATTTGATGCAATAGATGGTGGATGCCCATTCAAATGTATATCAGATGCTCATTAAAATGTATATCACCTATTTAAAAGTTCTCCGTTCATTGTCAGTGTCATCATGATGGTAAATTTGAGATACTGAGCAATGTTTGATGTTTCCACATTCAAGGTTAACACAGTTAAAACATTAGTTGGCCAGTGTCCTTTTAAAATTTTGTTGTCATCAGTTAAATTTGAGATACTGAGCAATGTTTGATGTTTGATGTTTCCACATTCAAGGTTAACACAGTTAAAACATTAGTTGGCCAGTGTCGTTTTAAAATTTTGTTGTCATCAGTTGTCTCCGGGGGGGTACTCATGAAATCAATATTCTTCAAAATAAAAATTTGGGCAGCAGGTGCAAAGTGATGGGTCAGATTTACTGTGTAAAACACTGGGTTAGGGTCGTGTAATCTTTCCAACAAACAGAAGTTTTTTTTTTTTTTCCTTCCCTTTTTGGGCTTTTGTACATGCTTACACACCCACACTCATGCTATCTAAGTCCCTATCGAACAGACCTAAGAATCGATCTTTGGTTGTATCTGTGGACATGGAGATGCTTCACCACTTGGGCTACAAGTAGATTGGCTCCAACAAACGAAAGTTAAAACATTCGAATTTAACTTGAAGTCCCCTATTTTGCTGTTCACGTTTGGCTAGTATGCGTTCCATTGTTTACCATAATCTAATATGTGCTAATTTTGACTACACCCTGTCTACACTGGGCCGGCCATCTACTCTCTTCATTGCTCCAATGACCTATTTCTACAAATAGGGACATCATGAAACTGTATATATCCTTTATAGCAGGCACCTATAATTTATTTATTTTTATGCTGTCCACTCTCGACATTGAGTTTTATAACTGTGTTTTAAGTGTTTTTTGAGCAACAGGTGGTATCGTGAGCAATACACTGCGGCCTGCTGTACCTAAAACTTGTGATCCACAGTGGAGATCACTGATGGAGAGATGCTGGTCTTCAGAACCATTAGAGAGGCCGAGCTTTGCTGAGATTGCTGACACGTTACGTTCAATGGCAGCTTCTCTTCCTCCAAAGGGACACGCCCAACATCACCATGCACCGTAATACAGCCATTAGCTTAGATATCATCTAAAGGCTGGGTGTGCCTCAGTTCTCACATCATGTTTCTGTTCATTAGATACAGTTCTGATGCATCCCTAGCCTCTGTAATTGTTGTTTGTGCTTTCTTCATATGTAAAAGAAAAGGTAGACCAGCCCTTGTGCAAGGATACTCATGGGGTCTGGTTCATTTCTTCTAGTTTCTGTTAACATCATCCAACTTAATTTTTTGTCATTGATTTTTTATAGTAATTATTTTAATTCTTTTTCCAATGGCTGCTTCTGGGGTTTTGGGATTTTCAATTGGTTTTAAGAAATCAATTTGTTTTTATTATGGGGTTAATTTGTATTGACTTCCTACAAATTTGAAAGGGCCTTTAGCCTAATTCCCATTTTAATCCATTGCATTCAAAGGAAATGCGTTTTAATAAAGGGAAGGGGGTGGAGGTGTGAGAGGAACATGATCAATTTTTAGTACTTATATTGTAAGGAGGGTGAACAATCTTTTAGGGCCCATCTGTTCTTAAGGAATTAAATTCCTAGGAATTCATATGGTAAAAGGGGTTGCAAGAGAGGATTGTTAAAAGTGGTGAGGGTGAAGGATATAAAGTTTAGATGTAGATGGACCGTGACTTTTTTAGGATTTTATTTTTTTTGGGTTAATGGCTGCATATTCACTTACCATCTAATTGATGGCCATTTATGGATCTTTTCCTTTGGTTTTTCTTTTTTTTCTTTTTTTCAATTTTAACCACTTTTAGGAATACAATACTTTACCCAAAAAACAAACAAAGGAATACAATTCCTATAATTGAATTCAATTCCATTTAAACAAATGGGCCTTACTGACCAAGTAGGGATAATATGGGAAGTTGTTCTCCTATGCTTTGTGAATATTGTTCAGTAATATTTTCTCAGAATTGTTCTCATAGCTCAGAGTCAACAAAATAGATATTTGTCAGGCCCAATGGCCTATTTTTGAGAATTAAACATTACAAGAGAGCAGCTTCTTTGGTCCAACACCATGAAATAGGTAGTCAGCAAAGGTCCTTTTTATTTTTGTGTGTGTGTGTGTTTTTTTTTTTTTCTATTGACGTCCCTTTGTTGTTGCTCAACTAGTAAAAATCTTAGTTGGTAATGGGAAAAAATAAAAGAAAATCCTAGTTTGGGAGTAACAATTCTAGTAGGAGATGGGACGTGGGGAAGATTAGGAGTTTATTCAGTAATAGGAAGGATGCCAAATTTATTAGAAAACCCTTATTCCTCAATCCAGACTTGGGGATAAGAGAGTTTGGACCTTCACTTGAAATGGTTAGGCCGCATTCAAATCAGATCAGGATACAGATTAATCTCTAAATGTAACAATAGTAATGATATATATATACATATCTCTCATTAATTGGCATAATCTATGGAAATTACCTCTACCCCAGAGGGAGTTGTTTTTGAGTGGATATGCATAAGGAGAGCCACCGAAGTTCTTATATTGAGACCATCCCTTCAGCTTGCCCCCAGATGTGTATCCTCTGTGAAGATGGTTGAGCTTACTTTATTCCACTGCAGTCTTGCTCGAGCAGTTTGGTTTGCATTGATGCAACCAACTAACATTGATGCAATAATGGATCAAGCCAATGGGACCCTGCTCTAATAACATTGATGTAACCAAGGGCTCTTCTTGAATCGAGTCATGCACCGGAAAATGTTGAATTGCCTGTCATTGGTCCTAGATTTGTGGGATTTAGCTCAATAAGTTTGATGGCTTTTTTTCAACACTGATAATTTAGAGAACCACTCAATCTTTACCAAGCCTATACCTTGATCTGAGGGTGGAGGAATTCCTCACTCTACGGAAGAAGAGGACCAACTTTTCCTTCTCAAAACTAAGTTGCTTTTAGTTCTTTTTGAAAAAAAACATTTGTACATGTCTACTCAGGGAAACTTAAGTAGAAAACTGACTAATTACAAGGAAAAAAATATCGTGTTTCAACAAAATGTAAAGCATGGGTTAGAAAATTTTTATTAAGCTTTTCCGACTTACATTAGAATTATAGAATTATTGCCAATTCAGTCATGGCTGAGTGGTGTTTGGCGCCCAAGTTTTATGCCCTGGGGTTGGTCCTTGGGTACCCAAGTTAGAATCACTCAAGGACCAGTAGGCCCCAAAATAAAATTATAGACTTCTTTATTTTTCCCCAAAATCACATTGGAAGCCCCGTTTTGGGGTACACAAGTAATTAAATAACCTGTTAAGGCAAGGCCATACCCTCACTTACATTGATCTTTGTACCCAAAACACACTTAACCATCGCAAACTAGTGTTATCGATCATGTGAAAAGCTTCAAAAGTATAAGATACTATTGGGGTGCTAGTTCCCAGTTAATTGTACCAAGTACCAACCTGTTCGAATTTTACTAATTTATAACCAAGTAATTCAAGAAAGGAACTTAAATTTCAACCAGAAAATAAAGGTACCTTTTTCCTTTTTTTTTTTTTTAGCATGAGCAATCCAACCATGAATATACCCAACTTTGGTGATCAGGACCGTTAATTTAACACAACCGAAAAAAAAAAAAAATGCCAGAGACCAATTAAGCAATCATAATAATCCAATCCTTGGAACTTTCTCCCACCCATCTCTTTTTTTCAAACATTTGAATGACACAACAGTGAATACAGTCCAATCCAAGTGTTCCAATCACATCATCTCTGGTCTTTGACTGATTCAAGTGTTAGCCCACCAGATCAGAGCCGCTGATGCTTCAAATTCCATGTGTATGATGATAATCATATTTCAAAAAGAAGTTGGCAACGCCAGCCCCATAATAACATTACCGAACTTTTAAAAGCCAACGACAGTTACAGGTCTAAATCTACCCCATTTATTTACAAACCACCCCCGAATCACCTATAGAGCTTTCATGGGAGGGCTTGAGACCCCTTGAGGACCAGAGACCTTTCCGGACCCTATCCTTTCTCCTCTTCATTGATCTTCAAGTCCCATTTCCTCCTCTCCCTCTTCCTTTTTCTTACTTTGAATTTTCATTCACTCTCTGAGGAGGGCTGGAAGGAAGAAATCAAAACTGGAATTGTAAAACCTCCTCCAGCTATCCACATTGATCGCCATTGCAATCAAGGCGATCTATGTTTTGGATTGGAGATTTAGAAATGACAACGACAACAGCAACAGAGGCTTTACACAGGTAAACGCGATTCGTATACAATTTTGGTTGCGACCCATTCTTCAATTTTTCATTACCAATTAGCTTTATACTTAGTTGTAATTCTAAGGTTATCGGAAAAAGATTGTTCTAAGTCCAAGTATTGAAGTTAGAATATCAGGATCTCATATTTTTAGCATATAGACTTTCTTGTTTACTTTCCCATTGGAACAGGATAAGGGTTATTCTTGTTTTGTACTTTCCAACCAAAATCATGATAGTTTTCGCTTCCTTGTGTTGGAGAGTTAAATAGGGCAATTACACACAATCAATCACAATCACAAGCAATCCACACGACACAAAAGATTTACGTGGTTCGGCAATTGCCTACGTCAACGTGGTCATGAACGTTCCGTTCGATTTCACTATGCAGGAAATTTGGCAACTCGTTACAAGGATTCCAAACCCTCTAACACTTAGCCTACTCTCTCCCCATAGGTTTCAATCTTGCTCTCACATATGCCCCCACGTTGTTCAAAACCACGGGGGAGAGCTCTCACCTCTCTCACTCCTAGTCTAGGGTTACTGATTATATCAATATATAATCTCTGCTTTTTTGCCCCCAAGAAAGCCATGGTACAATAACCAAAATACCCTTGACCCTAAACCTGGTCATTGGCCAACCCAATAAACCAATCCGGTCAATCCGGAATACAAGACATAAACCCAACACCTTGGCCCAGTTTGAATCCATGGAACTTGGTCGTCCTACACTCTGTTTGTCTATAAATCTGAGTGTCTGTAATCAGTTGTCTCAAAGAGCAAATTAACTGTCACTTTTACTAAGGTTGCCCAAATGCATAAACCTTCATTTAGGTGTTGGTTTATGAAGATGAAAATAGGTTCTTGTAGACAAAGGCAAGATGGGAGGAAATCATAATAGTCTGAATACAATGGTACCATACATGTATATTTTGGCAAAATGGATGTTAATCTGTTTCATCCCATGCTTGCAGCCGATGAAAATGCAAAAACTTAGGTGGTAGAACTATTCTTCTGCATATTGATACTGGCGTTTTTCACTAAAAACTGATAGGTGGTGGAAAAGGAAGAAAAACATTATCTAGAGATGTGGTTTCTAATTCCCTGTCTCACTACTCTCAAACACAAGGAGGAAGAAGTATAAAAAATGATTGTATAAGAAGAAGAAAAAATCTTTCTTGAAATTCCTTTGTTCTTATACAATATGAAAAAGAGACTCCTTTTCAAAGAACGAAATCAATAATTCACATTGCTTTCCAAAATAAAAAGTAAAATGAATATTATGGAGTTTATTTATTTCTACATTGATTCATGGTAATGGAATCAATTGTCAGTTGAGGCAGACCTAAATCAATTTGTTAAGGTGAGATAGAACTAGTCAAACTAATCCAAGAAATCACCCCCCTAAAGCTTCCATTGTAATCAAACTGAACAGTCAGATACTGATTACTCACATCACCCTTTCTATACTCTTTCAGAAGCTATTTAACTCTATCTTCACCCTAAATTCCAATTGCCTGTAAACCTTTAATTTTCATATTTCATTTTCGCAGGATGGAATCTCCAATACTTGATAGCATAGAAGCTTTGTGAGCCTGGTTTGATCAGAAGAGTTATGGACTCTCCACATGAAAGTGATAGTAAGCAAGCAAAGACATTGAAACTCAAAAAACCAAACTCTTCTTCCTCTAGTTCTTCTGATGAGGATTTATTCCAACTTGATGCAAGTGAACTCATTAAATCAGTACCCAATGCCAGCAATCATGGGGACGCTCAATTGGCTTCAGAAGTTGATGTTGGGAGGGGTGAAACAATGTCGATCAGAGCAGGTGGTGTTGGGGTGACTCGGTCTCCTCCGAATCAAGTGATGGAAGCAGATCCACATCGGATTCCTTCCTCTGTGTTCGCAAGGAGTAAGTCGACGACGCCACTGGAATGGAGTGTAGCTTCAAATGAATCATTGTTTAGTATTAATGTGGGCAATTCTAGCTTCTCTAGAGACAACATTTTCCTAGGCCGTTCTGGTGAACTTTCAAACCTTCCTAGCTCATCTGCAGCATTTACGCCCTCTCCTACAGTAGGCAATTCTGATGCAAAAAGTTGGGAATTGAAGGAGCGGATAGAGAATCTGGGTCCAACCGAAGTGGCCAATGCTGAGACTATGAAAGAAGTTCTAAGGGTCACAGCCGATGAACACAGTAAAGCAGTGGCTCAACCAGGTGACCTTGGCCATAATTCTTCTAGTGCCTCTCGCCATTCAGATGGAAGCACAACCAGTGCCAGATCCTTTGCGTTTCCAATGTAAGCTTGACTTTTTCTATCAACCTATAATTCCACTGTCATATAGGTCCTATAATTCCACTGTCATATAGGTCCTATATTTATGTCACATCTGCATATCAGCCTTATAATTCCACTGTCATATGTTGCGGCATGCGATGGTCCGAAGCCTGAAAAAAGAAGGAGGGTTTACTTGGTGGCTAAAAAACTCTAAACAAACTCTGGGTTACTTTCGCATGACTTTTCTAACCAAAAAGAAAAAAGCCTAATTTTGTATTGTAGTAGCGCTCAACCTACCTACCCTGCATTGTAGGGAAAAAGGATTATAACCGATGATGATACATACTGGGGCTGTAAGAAACACTCAAATGAATGGCTACTTTTTGGTTTTAGTTTATACATCATTATGGTTTCGAAACCTGAAACTGTGGCTGAAAAAAGATCATTATGGACAACGCTAATAGAAACACCCCTTTTCTTTGATTCTAATCAAGCTAATTAAGGATGCATTTTGCAGACTGGATGAAGGGAGAAATGCTTCAGCGAGGATGAATCCTGAGCAACAGCTACTAGATAACCAACAACAAGAGTCTCAAGCCCAGGCCTCCGAAACAACACCAAATACGGCTGGAACCAGGTGGTTTCCCTGTTGTGCATGCTGCCCATTCTGCTGCTAATACAAGGTAAGTACTGCACCAAATCTTAGATCTTTTAATTGTTTTGTACAAGACCAACTAAGCTGAGGCTGTAAACAGCCTGTAGTTATCCTTTTACCTGGAGGACCTAACCCAGAGAATCTTGATATGGACCACTTTATCACCCCAATTAACAATGGGCAGTGAGTCCAATCTAATATGGATTACTCATAACTGAATATGCTTTTATCCCAGTATTATATATATATATATAAAATATGGTAATTGTATTTAATCATATTATAAATAGTAATCAGGTAAATTATCCAAGTTCAGGTCCAAAAGGGCCCATCGTGTCTGGGTCGAGGTAAACCAAGGGCCTGACCTGGACTTGAGTTGTTTACAGAGAGAAGGGCATAATTTTTTGGCTCAGATGCCTGATCAAGGATTTCCCAACTCTTAAAGATCACTCATATTCAGGTGTTATTTAAAAATTCAGAAGCTCGACTTAAATAGTATTGGATCGAGCGACGGTTGAGTCTGACCAAGTACTCATTCAGATTCAGTTCAACCATTCCATTCACGCAATTCAGTATAGTTGGGTCAACTTTACCTCATAAAGGTGAATCAAAATGAGTTTTAAAACTATGGAATCCAGTGAGAATAACCTGGGCCTGGGTCAAAGTCCATATTTCATTCTTGTCTATCAATTCCAAATGATCACCCATTGTTCTCCTGTAGGTTTATGAACTGGTCATATTTGAGACAGTTGGAGCTTCTGTACATAGCCATTGCTCTCGGGACTGCAAGTGGCGCAGGTTCCTTCAAATAAAGTTTGCAGCAATATCCCCCTTACTGATGAAAGAGATAAATGGATCAATCTGACACTGTATGTGAGATGGGTTGGTTTTTATTGTTAAGAATGGGGACTTCATACAGGAGAAAAATAAAATGTCAGTTAGAGCAGAGGAAGAAGACTGTAATTGATTCTTGAGTTCCAATGTTTGTTTCACAGGGTGTCGTGCTTTATCTTCTCATGAAAATGACAACATCTATGCTCATAATCTATCATTAACATCATAAAACCTTTTCAAATCTTCTTTATTGTTTTTCTCTCTGAAAAAACCACTATATATGCTTTAATCCATTTCCTAGTGATTCAAAATGGTGCGTCGGGCATCTTCGCATTTTTTTTGTTGGCCCACTACAGTTGGTTGGAGGATTGAACTTAGTTAAGGACTTCTGAAACATTGAGAGGATTTTATCATGCAAACTCGATTGTGCATTATAATGTACCTACTAAATTAGGTTGCATGGAAAATCCTCATGTATCAAAAAAAAAAAAAAATGCAAATCTAGAATTCTGTAACATTGTACAGGATCAACCACACCATCATGTATTACCACACAACGCAGCTATCTTAGATCTAATGGTTGGGGTTTAAAGCTAGCACAACCAAGCACCACAACTAACCATTGATCCACATATCCAGAAAAAAAATCATGTCAAATGTTTACTTATATTTGTATATACATATATCAAGAAAATTTTCACAAAAAAATTTTGAATTCAGAAATCTGTCTTCTAATTCGTATATATATATCCCACCAGCCAATTACTTAATAATATTAAATAACTAATTAAAGACTGACTCAAAAAAGGTTTCTACAAATGTATGAGTTAATGAAAGAAAGTTTTGCAGTGAAGAGAAAGTGGGTTGGCTGGAAAGAATTTCATTTGAAGAGGTTGAGTTTTCCCTAAAGAATCTATGTTTCTTTATCACTGCCGGGATATATACACTTAATTCTCAGCTAGGTCTTTTGCTGAACTGCTCATCAGAGTTCAGGCATTAGATTGAGATCTGGAACTCTAAATACAGAATTGGGAGGATCTGGTGCCTCTATGGCTCTCACTGGAGAAGCAGTAGCTAGTGTATTTGATGTTGGAGTAGAAGGTAATGCAATGGACAGATCTGGTGCATCTATGGCTCTTGCTGGAGAAGAAGCAGCTATTGCATTTGATGATGCTGTGGAAGGTAATGCAATCGACGGAGGAGACAAAGCTGCTATTTCTGGAGTATGTGTCCTTGGAGGTTGAGACTTCAAACACTGGAAAAAAAAAAAAAAAACTCATTAATAATCTTTCCATTACACTGTTTCATTTGATTGTTACTGAATTGCAAAAACAGAGTATTAATCATGTACCATTCCATTTCACTGTTACATCCCAAATTTTTTGTCCATAAAGTAAAGTCCTCCATGGTTGAGCCATGGAATCCCACGAAAGACGCCATGAATCCTAACTCAACACTTTTCCAGGAAATCTCATAGAATTCCATGGACACAAGGATTCCATGTACATCAGAATTCCATCCAAAGAGCCGTAATCAAAGGATAGAATTAATTCTTTGAATACTAGAAAAGGTCTTAATTTTTTTTTTGCTTTCTGATTTTGCAGTAAAGAATGCACCCCAGATGAAAACAGTTTCAATGCCCTGATAAGAATGCTTGTGTTTTCATCTTTTTTTAAGGACTTCACACCAAACGATCAGCTAAAGCCTAATGACAACCATTCTGAATTGTAAATTACGATACTATGAGTCAATTACAACCACCATGAAAGAATTGTTCCTTCGACAAGAAATACGTGCTTGAAAGGACAAGCAACAACGCAATTGACAGTACCAAACGTATTGCCTACTATATACAATTCTTAGTGACGTATGTTTATTATTCCCTTCGATTATAACTATAATCAAGAGAACAACAAAATAGTTTTTCCAATTAAGATGTGATGTATTGAGTAATATTTATTCAAATCAAATATAAATTAATGTCATATGCAGTGGTACTAGGCTATTAAAAATGGTTGTCATGAAACAACTTTGTGAATGAATATCAGAAGTTATGCAAGTTCCTATCGAATTCATATGAAATGTGATTTTATCAAAGGATTAAGAGTGAAGCATGAACAGTAGAGATGTAAAATGAATGTGGTTGGATTGTTTTGCTCTGTAGTGCAAGCACATTACACACTTGTGTTGACCCCACACGGACACTGAGAGGGGGGGTGAATCAGTGTGTCTAAAAATTTATATGCAAACAATCAACCACACAATCACGACACAGAAGTTTTTACGTGGTTCACCCTCAGGCTACATCCACGGTGCACAAAAATGCACTTCCACTATTTTAGCAGCACCAACTGCTAGGAGCACCAACCCCTTACAACTTTGCCCGCACCAACAGACAAGAGCATCAACCCCTACACTCAAGCACCCACTTGAGTGATTACAAGGATTAAAAAAAAATTTATGACACACGCAGGTGCCTTACAATAACATTCCAGCAACACACACAGGTGTCAAGAAAATATCAATCACATAGATAATTTCACCGAGACTAGTTCACAATTAAATATGCCATGCAACTCTTATCAATCACAATCACTAATTTCTAGTCACACCCTTAGTCTGCATAATCATAATCTGAGGAAGACTACAAGTAGGAATATAAATCCACATGAAGTAGAGGGCAGAATGACCATACCACAGATAAAGAACAGATCATCATGTACTGAAGAACATATTAATCAGGTCTCTGAGTGAGAGATGATGATAGGCACGTACGATCTCAAGAGTGAATCTCAGATTTTGAAACTCTCTTGCTTGCACCGGGACTTTGGGTTTTTCAGCCTGTAGTTCCTCTCTGCAACACTCTCTGGAATGGAATCAAGATTACTTCAATTGATTGGATTCTTGTGTTGTAGCATCGATGATGATTTCAAAGAGCTTGTTTCAAAGAAGCACACCAAGGGGAAGAAAATTGATCCCAACAAGATGTAGGAACCAATTAAATATTTGAACCTTGACTTGATAGAATGACTTTTGCACAAGATTTTTGCACTCTATGAAGAAAAATGAATAAACCCCATTTTTCTAATTGAAAATAAGTGCACACTCAACAATTGTAGGCTCTTCCATTAAGACTTTTGCATTATGCAAAAGACTTTTGTTATAATGCAAAAGACTTTTGCATTTGAATGAAGACTTATGCACATGGACTGACCTACCATTTGAATCAGATGAAACTGATGGGCCATCTGCTGATTACATCCCAACACATAATGGGACCCACAATAAGGTACCAAGAAGAAGAATTAATCTCGCAGTGCAGAAAAACTGCAGAATTTGTCTCCACTAGAAAATTCATAACTTCCTCTTTCGAGCTCGAAATGACATGATTCTTGAGCCAAATAAAAGATTTATCAGAGGGCTACAACTTTCATGCTTTGAGATTTAACCCAGATTGAATGGAAGGTAGTATAAAATCACCTCGAAACTGACTGGTCTGAGAAAAACAGCAACCTGAGAGAGGCAGAGTTGTCCCACTGTTCAGGCCATAACTTTAAAACCTGAAGTCGGATCGATCTGATTCCAAAACAAAAAATTAAGCCCTCTCACTGATGCACAAAAGTCATGTTGACCACTTTTTAATTCAGATATTAGATGTGAAGATATAAGCATAACAATATGCTTAACTGACATGACCTGAACATGCAGTTGCCCAGTTTCACTTTGAATGCTTGCAACCTTCATCATACTGCTTTCCAACACCATGCCAACACCCTAGGATTGACAACAATTACAAACTAAAACAAATGACCAACAATCTCCCCCTTTGGAATTGTTGTCAACACCTGCGGACTTGGAGAAGAAAATAGATTTCATTTGACTCCCCCTGTCACCAAACCTTCTCAGCCCAACTGCAAAACATACATATCTCCCCCTTTGACAACAATAACAAAGGGAGATGTCCAGAAGGGAAAAGTGCTCCAACAATATGCCCGCACTCCCCCTGTCTCCAATTCTCCCTAATGCTTTGGAGAAGAAGTAACCCCCAATTTCATCCGGAGGTATTCAAAGACTTCTTTCGGTAGAGGCTTTGTGAAAATATCCGCAACTTGTTCTGTAGTCGGAACATACTCTAACTTCACCTCTCCATCATTCACCTTGTCCTTCAAGAAGTGGTACCTGATGGCAATATGTTTGGTCCTGCTGTACTGAACTGGATTCTTTGAGATGTTAATGGCGCTTGTATTATCGCACAAAATAGGAATGGCCTCAACTAACTGAATTCCCAAATCCTTTAGCATCTGTCGCATCCAAAGAAGTTGTGTGCAGCAAGTTGTCGCAGCAATATACTCAGCTTCTGCTGTAGACAAGGAAACTGAATCTTGTTTCTTGCTGTGCCAGGCTACCAACTTGTCACCTAAGTAGAATGCACCTCCACTAGTGCTCTTCCTGTCATCTACACATCCTGCCCAATCTGCATCTGAGTAGGCTATTAATGTGAAATCCTTTCCTCGTGGATACCATAAACCATATTCTGCTGTGCCTTTGATATACCGGAATATCCTCTTCACTGCTGTCACATGTGTTTCCCTTGGATCTGCCTGAAATCTAGCAACCATACACACAGCTTGTAAAATGTCTGGCCTAGTAGCTGTCAGGTACAATAGACTTCCAATCATGGACCTATACATGGTGTTATCAACAGTCACTGACTCATCATTTTTACTCAACTTGCAGCTCGTTGTCATGGGTGTGCTGACAGGTTTTGAGTCTTCCATGTTAAACTTCTTTAACATCTCCTTGACATACTTTACCTGTGAGATAAACATGCCGTTCTTCATTTGGTTAACCTGGAGGCCAAGAAAGAATGAGAGCTCCCCAATCATGGACATTTCAAACTCAGTCCTCATCTTCTCTGCAAACTCTGTACACAATTCATCTTTGTTGCCCGCGAAGATGATGTCATCCACGTACACTACCACAACTACCTGAGTACCATCTTCTGTCCTCACGTATAGGTTGCTGTCTACAACACCCTTTTTGTACCCAAGTTGCTGTAGGTAGGCATCCAGCCGAGAGTACCATGCCCTTGGTGCTTGTTTTAGGCCATAGAGAGCCTTTTTCAGTTTACATACCATATTTGAGTCGTCTCCCAACTGAAATCCATCCGGTTGCTCTATATATACTTCTTCTTCCAGGTTGCCATTCAGAAAAGCAGACTTGACATCCATTTGGTAGACTTTGAAGCTCTTATATACTGCCAAAGCTAGAAACATACGAATAGCCTCAAGCCGAGCCACAGGTGCAAAGGTTTCTTCAAAATCAATCCCTTCAACTTGTGCATAGCCTTTACAAACAAGTCTAGCTTTGTTCCTCACTACTTGTCCTTCCTCATTCAACTTATTTCTGAAAATCCACTTGGTACCAATGACATTTTTGGTTTTTGGTCTAGGGTACCAGCTCCCAAGTTTTGTTTTTCTCAATCTGATCCAACTCTTCATGCATTGCCTTGACCCAACTGTCATCTTTACTTGCTTCTGCAACAGTTTTGGGTTCAACTGTGGACAAGAGAGAGAATAAACTGGTTTTCATCCTCCTAGTTTGTACTCCAACCTGTGGATCTCCAATGATATCAGTTTCGTTAATACCATGGTAATTATGCCATCTGTCATTTTCTTTCTTCTCTTTTGAGTTATCATCCGACATTCCTTCCTTGTGACTAGGCAAGTCTTCAATCTCATTGTTATCATCAGGATTTTCATACATTGGATACTCAATCTCCTGAATATTCTTCGGAATTTTTTTGTTTTCATCAAACTTAACATCTATACTCTCGACTATTTTCTGGAGCCTTTTATTGTAGCACCTGTAGGCCTTGCTTCTAGTAGAATAGCCTATAAAGATGCCTTCATCTGCCCGATCATCAAATTTCCCAAGATTTTGATCCAATCTTTTTATAAAGCACTTACTGCCGAATACCTTGAAGTACTTCACCGATGCTCTCTTGCCAAACCACAGTTCATAGGGAGTCTTGTCAGTGTGTGCTCTAAGCATACATCTGTTCTGAATGTATACAGCAGTGTGAACTGCTTCTCTCCAAAATCCATCTGCAAGCTTGCTCTCTGTCAACATGGTTCTGGCCATTTCTTGTACTGTCCTGTTCTTCCTCTCAACCACACCATTTTGCTGAGGTGTGCGAGCTGCAGAAAATTGCCTACGAATCCCATGTTCTTGACAATACTCCTCAAACTCATCTGAAGTAAACTCTCCTCCTCGGTCTGACCTCAACACCTTGATTCTCCTGCCAGTCTGATTTTCGACCTGTTTTCTAAAGATCTTGAACATATTGAATGCTTCATCTTTGTTCTTCAGAAACATAATCCAAGTCATGCGAGAGTGATCATCGATGAATAATATGAAGTATTTGTCTCCGCTCAAACTCCGAGTCCTCATCGGGCCACACAAATCCGTGTGTACCAGCTCTAAAGGCTTGCTTGTGTTGTACTCTTTTGACTTGAAAGAAGATCTAGTTAGCTTCCCTTTCTGACATGCATCACAGACACTGTCTTGAGCTTTCCCAATGTGAGGTATGTCCCGAACTGCCTTCTTGGAGCATATTTTAGACAAATTTTTGAAGCTTATGTGCCCAAGTCTCCTATGCCACAACCAACTTTCATCTTCCCTCCCTAGCATGCATGTATTCACTGTAGTCTCAGAGAGAGTATATAAGTTGCCTGAAGTCCTCATACCAACTGCCACAACCTTTCCATTGTTGTCTAAGATTTCACAGCCATGTTTGTTGAAGAAAATGCCATGTCCTCTATCACATATCTGACTGACACTCAACAAGTTGTGTTTCAACCCATCAACAAACAACACTTCTTCAGATCTGATTTTGCCGTCAATTATCCTGACCAAACCTTTCCCAACAATCTTAGCTCCATCATTATTTCCGAATTTCACTGATCCTCCATCATACTGCTGTAGCTTGGAGAACTTACTCTTGTCACCAGTCATGTGACTAGAGCATCCACTGTCTAGAATCCATGAAGTCAATTTTCCTTGTGCTTTGAAGGCTGTCTGTACTATCAAGGAGTTATCCTTGTCTTTTTGTTCTTTTCTTTTCCAAACCTTTTTAACTGATTTAGCAGACTTATCTGTTTCAATACTGGTCAACTCAGCAGTCTTAGGAGCCCTCTGTTGATGTGTAATAGCATTTGCGTTTTGAAATTGTACCTGTCTTCGATTAAGGGCATATGCATGCATACAATTTCTAGCCAGATGCCCAAAATTATGACAAATAAAACATTCTACAGGATACATCATAAGGGCATCAAAAGGGTTCCTATTCACAAAGTTTCTAGGCCTCAAATTAAATTTGCAGGTCATCATTTTATGTCCATATGTATTGCATTGGAAACAGTAACCATGGAAGTGAGAAATTGACCTGAAGTTTGTAGATTGTATCCGCATAGGAGGCCTGAAGTTTTGCTGCTTTGGCATCTTCTTTGGTGGAGCAAATTTCCTTTCAGGTTTTTGAGTTTGTGGTATTGCTTTTGGAGGAGTTACATTCACAGCTGCCTGTTCAGTTTTCTGAGGCGCTTCTTTAACTTGTTTAAAAGAAGACTCTCCCTCATACCCAAGGCCAAATTTTAGATGAGGAGGCCTTTGAACACTGAGAATCTCATTCAACTTGGAGGACCCTTGATAAGCATTCAGCTTCTGTGAGAACTTCTCCAACTGTGTTTTCAAACCAGTCACCTCCTCCTCTAACTTACTATTTTCTTCAGTCTTCAAAACTACATGTGCCTCAAGATCTTCATGTATCCTCTTGCTTTCCTCCAATTTCAATTTCAATGTTACAACCATCTCCTCTGCATCAACTAGCCTTTTTGAAGTTTTCTTATGATTTTTCCTTTCAGAAGATAGTTCCTCAAGTGCAGCCAACAACTCTCCTTCCAAGTTAATTTCAGCATCTTCATCATCACTTGATGATTTTCCCTTTTCAGACTTGTTATCTTCAACTTGTTCATCAAGTATGGCCATAAAAAGAGCCTCTGCTGCTTCATTCCCACTGTCTTCGGAATCATCATCTGAAGAACTGGACATTTTCTTTGACACTAGGCTTTTAGACTTCCCTTTCTTAAAGCGATAGTTTTTCTTGAAGAATTTTTTCTTAGGTATATCATCGTCTTTTTCTTCTTTGTCCTTATGAGGACACTTAGCAGCAAAATGACCCACATCTCCACAGTTAAAGCACTTGAAAGGCAGCTTCCCTTTATATTTACCTTGACCCTTCTTCAATTTTCGAACGAAGTTAGCCGCTAGTTCTTCATCTGAATCATCTGAATCATCTTTATCTGACTTAACCACTTCCTTAGCCTTATTCTTTGCACGGAAAGCAGCTTCCCTGTCAGAAGATTTGGGCTTCCCTATTCTCATCTCATATGCTGTCAGTGAACCATGCAGTTCATCCATGCTGAAGACATCTAGATCTTTGGCTTCTTCGATGGCAGAAGCTTTGGCATCATATCTGGCAGGAAGAGTTCTCAAAATTTTCTTAACAATAGACTCTTCTTTTAGCACTTCACCAAGCCCTCTAATAGAGTTCACAACTTCATTGACTCTCAGTAGATATGAGTCAATGGTCTCACTTTCGGTCATTTTCAAACTCTCAAATTGAGCCCGGTGAGTTTGCAGTTTTGCCTCTTTTATTTTCTTGTCTCCCTCATGAACACTCTGCAGCTTATCCCATATCTCCTTTGAGGTCCTACAGGTCATGACCTTGACAAGTTCATTGTCTGACAGTCCACACATCAGAGCATTCCTTGCCTTTGAATCATTCTCAAGTAATTTCTTCTCAGCCGCATCAGTAGGATCTTCTTTTCCTTTGTAGCCTTTTCTTACACAGTCCCATATGTCATACCCCAATGCTGAAAGATAAGTTTGCATCCTGACTTTCCAAAAAGAGTAATTTGTCCCATCAAATAGTGGTGCTTTATTAGAAGAGAAACCTTCTCCTGAAGCCATGTGGATTGTGACAAGATCACCCAAAGCAGATTATGCTTGTAAATGGGACCTTGCTCTGATACCAATTGTTGACCCCACACGGACACTGAGAGGGGGGGTGAATCAGTGTGTCTAAAAATTTATATGCAAACAATCAACCACACAATCACGACACAGAAGTTTTTACGTGGTTCACCCTCAGGCTACATCCACGGTGCACAAAAATGCACTTCCACTATTTTAGCAGCACCAACTGCTAGGAGCACCAACCCCTTACAACTTTGCCCGCACCAACAGACAAGAGCATCAACCCCTACACTCAAGCACCCACTTGAGTGATTACAAGGATTAAAAAAAAATTTATGACACACGCAGGTGCCTTACAATAACATTCCAGCAACACACACAGGTGTCAAGAAAATATCAATCACATAGATAATTTCACCGAGACTAGTTCACAATTAAATATGCCATGCAACTCTTATCAATCACAATCACTAATTTCTAGTCACACCCTTAGTCTGCATAATCATAATCTGAGGAAGACTACAAGTAGGAATATAAATCCACATGAAGTAGAGGGCAGAATGACCATACCACAGATAAAGAACAGATCATCATGTACTGAAGAACATATTAATCAGGTCTCTGAGTGAGAGATGATGATAGGCACGTACGATCTCAAGAGTGAATCTCAGATTTTGAAACTCTCTTGCTTGCACCGGGACTTTGGGTTTTTCAGCCTGTAGTTCCTCTCTGCAACTCTCTCTGGAATGGAATCAAGATTACTTCAATTGATTGGATTCTTGTGTTGTAGCATCGATGATGATTTCAAAGAGCTTGTTTCAAAGAAGCACACCAAGGGGAAGAAAATTGATCCCAACAAGATGTAGGAACCAATTAAATATTTGAACCTTGACTTGATAGAATGACTTTTGCACAAGATTTTTGCACTCTATGAAGAAAAATGAATAAACCCCATTTTTCTAATTGAAAATAAGTGCACACTCAACAATTGTAGGCTCTTCCATTAAGACTTTTGCATTATGCAAAAGATTTTTGTTATAATGCAAAAGACTTTTGCATTTGAATGAAGACTTATGCACATGGACTGACCTACCATTTGAATCAGATGAAACTGATGGGCCATCTGCTGATTACATCCCAACACATAATGGGACCCACAACAAGGTACCAAGAAGAAGAATTAATCTCGCAGTGCAGAAAAACTGCAGAATTTGTCTCCACTAGAAAATTCATAACTTCCTCTTCCGAGCTCGAAATGACATGATTCTTGAGCCAAATAAAAGATTTATCAGAGGGCTACAACTTTCATGCTTTGAGATTTAACCCAGATTGAATGGAAGGTAGTGTAAAATCACCTCGAAGCTGACTGGTCTGAGAAAAACAGCAACCTGAGAGAGGCAGAGTTGTCCCACTGTTCAGGCCATAACTTTAAAACCTGAAGTCGGATCGATCTGATTCCAAAACAAAAAATTAAGCCCTCTCACTGATGCACAAAAGTCATGTTGACCACTTTTTAATTCAGATATTAGATGTGAAGATATAAGCATAACAATATGCTTAACTGACATGACCTGAACATGCAGTTGCCCAGTTTCACTTTGAATGCTTGCAACCTTCATCATACTGCTTTCCAACACCATGCCAACACCCTAGGATTGACAACAATTACAAACTAAAACAAATGACCAACAACTTGATGGTTCTGCTATAGATTGATTAGAATCCTATCAAGAGGGGATGGATGCCAATCATAGGGAAGAGAAGGAAATGAAAGATCTTTTTAAGGCCTAACGATAAACGATGTACGGAGAAATGAGACCATTTGGCCATCTTAAATCCTTCATTTAAGGGTCTTGATTTCAGACAATTCCAGTCCTTAGATGAAGGGTGTGCTTTTCTTTGTTTGTGTGTGTTGGTGGAAATGAAAGGGGTGGGTGCAGCTTTTTTCTTTCTTTTTTCGCATTGCTAATGAAACAATGAATGACAGTCAAATTGGTGTGAGATAGAATGTGAAATAATAAGATTAATTATAGGTGGGTTTGGTGTCAATCTAAGTGATCAACAAACTCAATATTCTAGTTTTCTAGACATTTAAGAGTGAAAAAAAAAAAAGCCCAACTTTATCTACTCATGCAACAAAAGAATTCAAAAGTATGAACCTGGTTATAGTAAATTAGTGATGGTAAACGAAAATAAAAAATGATGAAATGAGTTACCTTTTGTTTATTCTTCAGATCTATATTTATCATTTTTAGTTCATTTAAATCTGTCTTCAACGACTCCAAATTCTAGTCAACCAAAAGGAAAAAATAGTTAATGAATAAACCAATCAAACCACTAGCAAAATGTACAGTTTTTTTGGTGCACCTAATTTCATTCATGCAGAAGGATGCCCCAAAATGCAAATGAGTAGGAAGACCATGGGCTACTGTTCGAAGAATGTGGCCCATTGCTTTGGCTCATTTTATTCTTCCCTCTAAACTGACTGTGCTTATCATTGACGGGTCAGAACCCTCCAATCCAAACAAGTCTTGGAGAAACCACCTCCAATATAAGTAGCATCCAAATCAGTGTCTAAATTGGTTGATGGGCCAAACATTGATGGAATTGGGTCCTTCATCAATCTACTTTAGTTGCAATGAAGATTCTACAACATTAACCTTCTTCAACTTAATGTTGTCAGAAGAGAGATTTGCCTCAGCTTCCTTCAATTCTTCAAGTCTCTGCAAACACAAAGCAGATTGTTTTATTTTCTCCACTTACTTATTAAAAAAAAGGAAAGTAAATGTATCTATAAAATGGGAAAGAATAGTTTGATTACCTTACTTCTCACCCTTCCTCCAGTTAACTTCAACTTGCTGCTTTCTTTAACCTCAATCTTAAAACAACAACATTAGAATCTATTAGTTATTTGAAAAATACACATGTAAATTAGTAGTGCAGTGATCTGCTAATAAAAACATGTGATTTTAAAATCATATAAAAATCATTGCTTTCTAAGCAGAACCAAAGATAATTCAAGGAAACTTAGATTTCCCTATATCAAATTTATAACTGGGTTTGCTGTTCCTCCTTTGGCACCCCTTGTCTTGGTCTCCTATAGAGAAGCTGGTTGAAGATCCACCAATCATGGGCAATAGCAATTGCGGGTTGTGTTTCTCCTCCCTTACAGTTTTCGTATCAAAAACCAGCCTCTGCAGAGACCAATCACATTAATTTCACTTGATTAATTTAATTTCCAACTATCTCAAATTAATTCCACTTTGATATCTTTATATTTCCCTATGAAACCATTTTAACATGAAGAGAAACAAAAGGGGAAAAACTTTTCTCCAGGGAAACTTTTTTTTTAATAAGTAACCTTCTAATAATGCTTAAAAAGTCTCAAAATGATTCTCTCCTGCTTAGCTTTCTCCTTTCAAATCCAAACAAAGTAAAGAATCACTCCTAGAGCTATTGGTGATTCTCCATAAGAAAAATCTCTACCCCCTAGATATATCTTCATTTCTACACATAGTAATTATTCTCCAATTGACAGTTTTTCATTGTTGGACCATTATACTTTATAAAGTGATAACTAATAATTTTAATACCTTGGCTTCAGAGGTTGCTCTTTTGATAGTAAACTTCAACGTTTTACGCCCTGGTTCATCAATCTAAAACAAGTACAAATTAGAACATATTGTCTATTGAAAATCACAAGCAACATCTTATATGATCAAGTGGTAAGCACAATCTTGTATGATCAAGCCATTAGCACTGTGCTGAGGAAGAAGGGATTAATACTAATTGTATTTGTCTGCATCTCATCATTGGCATCTAAGAATGAATGGCTAGAGCTAGTTGGTCCAACCGTCCATTCAACATGTACAAATTAAGTAGAAAAGAACATCCTAGCTAAGATGGGTTGTACTTCTCAAAAGTATATTAGGAAAAGAAACAGCTTGCCTACTGATAGCAATGCCATTCTTGAAAAGGATATTTTCAAATCAAGGGTTTTCTGGACATTTAAGGGGAAGATGTCAAACAAATAAATTTTTTTTTTTTAAATAACCAGAAGTAAAAAGATAAAGGAAGAAACTCCTTTTATATGGTTTACAGAATTTCCAATATTTTAATCACTCCTAACCAAAGATGACTCTCCATCATCCTCCAGGGCTAAGAAATATAGAATTCACATAACAAGTCAAAATATATCCTCAATGGAGCCCATTTAATAAAATCCTAACAATTCACATTAAAATTTCCCCCCTTTACCACTTTTGCCAAAAATTTAAGCTGAATAATTTCACAGAAACGCTTTCATGTCTGGTCAGCATTTTCCTTGTTAGTGCTAGAAATGAATTCCTATAGGCGTATGGGAAATGGATTTCCTCGGAAAACTTCTCCATCTTTTCCTCACTTTTTTCCATTTCAACCCAAAACCCTACACTCTTTCATTTTTTATTTCTTTAAAATAAATTATTATTTGATGTTGAATAAATAATATACATGTCATGTTATTTTTCTTCTTCAAAAAATTGTTTCACCATACAAGAAAATAGGATTTTCTATAAGGAATGCACGGCCGCACCAAACAACATTAGCACCAAATCAGCGAGGAAAAAAAATCACACCAAATATGAATTTCTAAATTCTGCAGAAATCCTTTTCCGATGTTCTCATTTTCATGGAATTTGCTTCCGTCGCAATTTCCCATTTCCGCATAAAGGTTGTGTCCACAACCGTGACCTAATACCTAGATTCAAGAAAAAGAAAGAAGAGTGGAAGATACAGAAATAATGCAAAAATCCAAACCGCTGGTACGGCAAACTTATCCTGGGAAGGAGCATCATCATTTTCTTTCTTGATTCCTTTGGTGTCCATCTGCTTTGCCAATGGCTGGGAAAGGCTCATTAGCATCCGGGCGACGACCCTCTCGTCCAACATTGCCCTCTCCACCCAATGATCAACCTCTTTTTCTTCTTTTGCTCCTCCTTCGTTCATCACTGCTGTTTTTCTTCTTTTTCCTTCTCCCTTTTTCATTGCATTGGGACTCTTCATCTACTCTGCAGTCTGCATTCATAACTTACAATACACTGGGATGCATGCCCACTTCATAAGAAAGAAAAAAAAAAAACAAGTTTCCAATCAAATCAACCAAGTAACAAGAATTAATGTGGATCAGATGGTGGAGGCTGCATGCAAATATCCCAAAGAAAGAGAGTGTCATTTCAATAGTACCTGGAGTCCAGTGCCATTGAAGAAAACTTTCTTCTCTGCATGTTTTCATGACGAACCTCATAGTCCCCGTACGTTCTTCTCAAAAAGATAAAATCCTTAAAAAATCGACTTCAATTAAGAAGTAAACTTTTTTTTCTTTATATCTGGAATCCCCCAAGAATAGGAATGAGCTTATGGAAACGATCAGAAGACTGCAAATTTAAAACTTTTCAAATGCTTTTCAAATCCAAAGTGCAAACAATCAAATCTAGACTCCTTAATAGCTAGAGTTCCAGAGATAAAGAGTTTAAAAGAGAGACTAGCTATAAACAAGGAGGAAACTCATGTGCTAAAATATTGGAACTTGGTCGATAGTTACCAATTAATTTGATAAAAGGGTAGGGTCCACAGCATCTGACAGTAAATACGTGGGAATCTTGTGAAATATAGAGTTAAAAGAGGGGAGTTATCTGGTATAGTAAGAAACAGAAGATGGACTCTTTCAGTTGTTGGGAGTGTTTGTTTTGTGGGCTTCTGTTGGATAGAAAGATGGGGAGACGGATGGATTCCAAATTCTTTTTTTTAAATGGATGATACCCATATGGTCTAACTTGATTCAAGTTCCCAAACATGTATAACATTGATTTTTGTTGTCTCTTTTAAATGCTATTCAATATGATTCTTCCTTTTACGAACTATTTCTTGTTGGCCCATGCAAAATCGATACTCATACGTGAAAAACGTATCAAAGTGCAAAAAGTTGTTTATTAGGATTATATTAGGGTTAGTTTACTTGGGGCTAGGACTCAATCCATTTATAACTCATTTCTAATGATACAAGTCAACATTTCTCGACATGCAACCTACTTGATGATAATGCAAGTTTAGGTGAATTCATTGGTCCAAGTCAAATTTTGCCCTTTTACCAAAAAAAAAAAAAAAAGAGTCATATTTTGCCCACTCAAGGGACAATATGTGGACAATTATGTAGAATTTTATATTAAGGGTGATTTAATGGGGGCAAGGACATCAATTCGTGTCTGAGCTATTTATATTTGGGTTAGAATTTCTTGACCTATATACAGCCCACCTAATAATATTGCAGCTCAGGAGTCACTGGTTTAATTCATATTTTATCCACTCATATGTATTGAGATTTCTTGACCCGCACCATAGCTAGATCATTGGATTGACTTGAAATTTAATATATATATATATATATATAAGTTTGTCCAAGTTGGATCTTTCAATTCCCAGCTTTTCCATGATCTGTGGGCCCTAGGCGAGTCCCATCAAATTATAGTATAAGACCATACACCCGAATCCCAACTACTGAGGGGGTTGGACCATAGTTGTGAAATTCATCTCATCTTGGATGAAATTTTTGAAAAATTTCATTTCTGTCAAACATATCCAAACGAAACATCCATTCACAACTTTTCGGCTAAGTTTTTGGCTAATTTTGTCAAAATGAAGAAACAAAGAGGAGAAGAATTCCACTTAAAATAAATCATAATCAAATTTCTATATATATATATATATAGGGAAATACTCCTATGAGATCATCTCTTACTTTATTATGAGAAAAAATATGAGGGCCCCTCACTTTATTTCTTGTAATAAGGTGAGAGATGTTCTCGTAAGAGTATTTTCCATATAGATATATATATATTATATATATTTATATATTTAAGTTTATAATTTTACTTAAACTTAAGTACGAAAAATTTTACTAAAATTCTTAAATCGGATTGAAAATTTTTATTTGGAGGCCAAATCAAAACGATATCTTAAACTGGACCCCGGTTCAACCAATCAGAGTAAAAAAAAAAAAAAAAATACTTGTCCAGTAAGGACTAGAACCAGGACGAACCCAGGCACCCAGCCTGGATTCAGACCCATACTTTGTTTTTTTCAATAGTGTTCTCGTTTGCGAAAGATAAAAAGCGGTAAAGTTGCGTTTTCATTGCATACAAAGATTCTTGGAGACCTCTCCTCACAACCCCAGATTTAGAAGGGAAGGTCTGAACCCTTCTTGCATCTCCAGTTTTTTTTTTTTCTTCTGAAATCTATGCCAAGATAAGTCTCATCTCTCTCTGAGAAGGTCAGTTCTTCTTTCCTTACATCATACATCACACTATTTATGAATTTTGTTATGGTTTTTCACATTGTAGATTTCAAATCTAGATCTGCAAAAGAAGTCAGGCACTTTCACTTCTGATCTCCATGAAATAGCATCAGTCAGAGGAAAAGAGTCAAGATCTTGCCTTGTGTGCCCATTTATTCATATGGGTCTGTTTAGATCTGATTGAAAAATCACATTTCTATAGATTTGGCTTCTGGATCTTGCTTTTCTGACCATTTTGTTTCATGGGTCTTATCTGGATCTTTGTAGAAATCAGTTTTTGCAGGTGATATAAAATAACCAGGGTAAAATAGGGTTGTTTTGAGAAACTAAGATGCAGTTGGTTGTTCATTAATCAGAAGCGGTTTTCGGTATTTAGGTAAAAGAGTGATTATCTATTCTGGAATATGATTTAGGCAGTGAGAAATGCAAAAAAAGAATATGGATTTAGGCGAGATACTATTTTTGCCTTTTCCACCACCCTGAATCATTATGATTGCCGATGATCCATTGATTTAGGAGGGAGAAGTCTGGAAAGTAGTATTCCACCTAACATGGTTTCCAATTTTGCACAGCCTCAAAGGTGCATCAGAAAGATGATTATCCAGTTTCAAAACTTCCTAAGATTTTGTGATCCGTTTTGTACGGAAAATGCAAATTGGTGTCTGGGTCTTGTTTTAGGGATAGTTTTCTCATGGGAAGTTCTATATTTACAGGTCATATAGAAGAATCTGGGACAAAATGGGTGTACTGGATGGATTTGGCATTAGGGTGTTGATGGTATGCTTGATTGTTCATGCTGCAAATGGGTTTTATCTGCCTGGAAGTTACCCACACAGATACCAAATCGGTGATTACTTATCTGTGAAAGTGAATTCACTAACCTCAATCGATACTGAGATGCCCTTCAGCTACTACAGCCTGCCTTTCTGTAAGCCTCAAGAGGGTGTCAAGGATAGCCGTGAGAACCTTGGTGAAATCTTGATGGGAGATCGGATTGAGAATTCTCCATATAAATTCCCGATGCATAAGAACCAAACTGAGATGTTCCTCTGTCGATCTCCCGCCTTATCCGCTGAGGATTTCAATCTTTTGAAGAAAAGGATCGATGAGATGTATCAGGTCAATCTGATTCTTGATAACCTTCCTGCGATTCGGTATACAAAGAAGGATGATTACCTCCTGCATTGGACAGGATACCCAGTGGGAGTTCGGGTTCAGGATGTTTATTACATGTTCAATCATTTGAAATTCACTGTTTTGGTGCACAAGTATGAGGAGACCAATGTGGCCCGGGTCATGGGAACAGGAGATGCAGCTGAGGTGATCCCACCAGTCACAAAAGAAGAATCTGATGTGCCTGGTTACATGGTTGTTGGGTTCGAAGTTGTGCCTTGCAGCGTTCAACATGATCCCGAAGTAGTGAAGAATCTCAAGATGTATGACAAGTACCCAGCAGCGATTAATTGTGATCCTGCCACTGTGGCCAATGTCGTTAAAGAAGGTCAACCTCTGATTTTCTCCTATGAGGTATCCTTTGTAGAGAGCGACATCAAGTGGCCTTCAAGGTGGGATGCTTATTTGAAGATGGAGGGAGCAAAGGTTCACTGGTTTTCAATCCTCAATTCTCTCATGGTTATTGCTTTTCTAGCTGGAATTGTTTTTGTGATTTTGTTGCGCACAGTTCGTCGAGATCTGACCAAATATGAAGAGCTTGACAAAGAGGCGCAGGCACAGATGAACGAGGAGTTATCAGGCTGGAAGCTTGTGGTCGGTGATGTGTTCAGGGCTCCAACTAATTCAAAGCTTCTTTGTGTGCTGATTGGAGATGGAGTTCAGATACTTGGGATGGCAATCGTGACTATTTTGTTTGCTGCTCTAGGGTTTATGTCACCAGCTTCCCGAGGGACGCTGATTACAGGTATGCTCTTTTTCTACCTTGTGTTGGGAATAGCGGCTGGTTATGTTGCTGTTAGGCTCTGGAGGACGATCGGTTGTGGTGATTTCTCTGGTTGGGTGTCAGTTTCTTGGCGAGTTGCTTGCTTCTTTCCTGGCATTGTTTTCCTTGTCCTAACCACTCTGAACTTTCTTTTGTGGGGTAGCCATAGCACAGGGGCCATCCCAATCTCCTTGTTTGTCATTCTTCTTTTGCTATGGTTTTGCATCTCGGTGCCTCTTACCCTCATTGGGGGGTATTTTGGGGCCAAGGCACCTCACATTGAGTATCCTGTTCGAACTAATCAAATACCCCGTGAAATCCCCGCACAAAAATATCCTCCATGGTTATTGGTTCTCGGAGCTGGTACGCTACCTTTTGGTACACTGTTCATTGAGCTCTTCTTCATCATGTCCAGCATATGGATGGGCCGTGTCTACTACGTATTTGGTTTTCTCTTTATTGTGTTGATACTTCTTGTTGTTGTCTGTGCTGAAGTATCACTGGTCCTCACATACATGCACCTATGTGTGGAAGACTGGAAGTGGTGGTGGAAATCCTTCTTCGCATCTGGCTCTGTTGCCTTATACATTTTCTTGTATTCCATAAATTATCTTGTGTTTGACCTTAAGAGTCTCAATGGTCCTGTTTCCATCACTCTCTACCTTGGGTACTCATTCCTCATGGTTCTGGCTATAATGCTGGTCACAGGCACAATCGGGTTCCTCTCTTCCTTTTGGTTTGTGCATTACCTGTTCTCTTCAGTGAAATTAGATTGACCTCCCATCATCACCAAAACTTCTTTCACAAAATCTAGTTATCAACAATGGAGATCCTTCACTTGCAAAAGGCACAACCTTCCTGTTCGATAGGGTACCCTTTCCAGTATTCTATTTCGAGTCTGGTAGAGAAAATAATACATCTTATGTTCTTTTCCTATTTTTTTATTAGATGTTTTTTTTTTCATAACATGTCTATGCACTTTCCTAGGAAGCTACTAGGTGTACCAGTTATATGTATTCAGACTGTTGCATGTCTTTGATTTCACTGGATTTATATATGGATATTGGATGGCGATATGCATAAGTATGTTTGTGGAATTAACAATTTTAAGTTGTTTTCATACTTCTATGAAGTTATTTGCATGGCTGAACTATTTGACACTCCAATTTTACTTTTGGATGGTTGATTGTCTAGCAAACATAGTCACAATGCCTCTATTACAAAAGCATCCTCCTTGCGCCTTCCTTTTTTTTAGCCTTTTAAATAGGATACAGATGTGCGTTGGTTTGGGATACTGGTGAAATTGAGGAACCAAACCTGCTAACCCATTTGTACTCTTTACAGATACTATAGTGCTATTTGTAACTAGTTTACTACATAGATTTAACTTCAAACTGTATGAGGAGAAAATAAAAGTTCATCTAGATAACTATTTTTACACAAGAATTGTTCAAAATATGCTTTTAAAGATTCATCTAAAATGTGAAAGATGAATTTGATATTTTTTAAAAAAATAAAGAAAAAACGTCACAGATGTCCAATAAAAGTGGAGAAAGAAGCTGCTGAAAGTTGAGTTTTGAAGATGAATCTAATAAAATTTCTGTTATAATAAATTTGTTGACTATTGTACAATGTGCATCAAATTAGGGTGTCACATTCAATTTTGTTTTTCTTTTTTTCCTATGAAGGATTCTCTGTATTGGATCTTATCATCCAATAGTTTCTCCCCACTCATATTATTCTATAGAAGTCAAATCTCCATTGATGCAGTAGGATAGATGGATTCAATCCAAAGAGGAAAACTCTTGCACACACTTCCAAAGTAGAGAACTTTCCACATTATTCATATAGTTTTTTCATCTCTCAGGTAAGAGGATTACATTATTTATATAACTGTATGGGTGTGCTTAGAGTTTGAACAGAGCTTAGCCCAGTTCAAGAGTTTGGCCTTAACATTCAACAAACCACCTTGAGCTCGAGCCAATATGAGCTCAGCCCAGCTTGGGCTTGGATTCAGTTAAGTCGAATTAGGCTTGATTGTACTAAATTGAGCTCTATCTTAAGCTCAGAGAAACACTATGGCCCTACCATGAGATTGAGCATATATGATTTTCTTTAGTCACATGATCAAAGGTAGCCAACTCATATTAGAGAAAATTTTACCAAAAGCCCGGGCATTTGTTTTGAGCAGTTGAGACATTCTCTATTGTCTGACATCCATGTAAGAATCCATTTTTTTCACCACGCACATACACAAATGTGCCTTTCAAGGATAATGAGGGGGCTAGTTGGGCCTTTGAGATGGCCAACACTAGGAAAATTTGCCTTAATTGGAATTCTTATCTACCTTCTTGTGTTACCATCCATCCATATCTCATAAACCATTCACTGTGGACCAATAACAAAAGAATCCACTTTGACTCATTCGAAAGATACAAAATCCGTTGGTGGGACCTACTTAATGCTAAATAAAAACCAGAAGCACAACGAACACAAAGTTCTATTGTTCACATTTCTCATAGTTTTTTATATTTTACATTTTACGGTTTTAACTTTTCTTTTGGAATAACTTCAGGTTTTGCCTTAAGAAAGGATTTTTATTGTCTTTCTCATTTACTTAATCTTTCAAAAAGAGATTTTTTCAGTGGTTTTATCTTTTTTGTTAAAAGTTTATCAAGAACTTTGATATTGAATTGTTGAATGTTATATTTATTAGTTTAGTTGTGCAAATACTTGGCCCACCACCTATTGAAGCAATCTATTTCTTTCTTGTAGTAAAGAAAAGAGAAAATTCTCTCTTTGTGTTTTCATTTGAAATACGATTATTTCAATCTATTATGGAAAGTTTCCTTTGATTTCTTCTTATTTTTCTCTACTTTATTTCATATTTTGTTTATTCCTATTTCCAAAGAATGCCTTTCATTTCTACTTTTCCGAGGCATTTGTGCAACGAGAGGATTCCTCTCTCAACAGATTTCCATTTACGCAGGAGAAGCTCTAACATAGGAAATCAAAGTTGTCCTTACGTTCAAAAAATGAGTTCAATGTTTTCTTATTTTACAAGAAAATTGGATTGCTCCAAACGGATGAAAAAGGATCTTCATGGAAAATCAGACCATTTTCCTCCGCAGAGTGGTTTCCTCCTCATACAAACACACACTTGTAGCTGAGGGCTTGATGTTTTGTTTACATGCCATGCTCGTAGTATGTCACTGCAGTTCATTTGCATTGATCACCATCCCTGCAAACTGGATTGTGGGGCCCACTTGGCATCTGCAGAGATCCAGATTCTTTGATCAGCTCAGACTATGTGTGTATAAAGGTCTTGAAATGGATGCATGATGATCGACAGTTAGTGCGTGCGTATCCCCTCTATGTGATGACCATTCATCTCATGAGTCCACATTGGCTATAGCCATGTCTAATGGATTTGGACTCACCCTATGATTGTTGTGAAAAATATATATATCCATGGTTATATCTTATGGCATGGGTGTGGCATTAGATTTTGGGATTAATTGCCGGCCTGTCCACTAAATGCCATTGATTTGAATTGACTATAGGATAATATGACTGGTGTGGCTTCTGACATTCAGGGCATTATTAGAGGGACCCTTTCAATGGCTGAAGCTGCCTACCATATTATCAAATTTATACCCTGGCACAACAAATGTTTATAAGAGGAAAAACAAGCTCGGGAATGTACGGTGCTTCCAAAAATAGCTACGCTGTGACCAATGTTTATGGCAAAACCCAACTAGATCTTATGGCTTTGCCGGGCTCACAACATGTAAGGTAAATGGGTCAATATGCTGCAAATGGGGGTGCTGTAGATCTGACTTTCAGGACCCCTAACATGACCAAAACAAGGGCCCAACAAAAGAATTGAAAAAAGAAACAGTGGAGAGCGAAAACAGAGCAATATAAAAAAGGGAGCCACCGAACCAGCCATGCAGGCTTGGATCCACTATCATGTTGATCATTTGTAAAAAATATTACGAGTCGACTCAATTCTTTTTTTTATGCATGATAAGTGTTATGGTGGGCTTAACTCGAAAGTTTAACATAAGATAATAAAGGGAATAGTGATTTTAAACACATAGGGATCTTATAGGATCCTATCTCTTCTTGGGGTAAAAAGGCCCCACTCAGGCCTCAGCCATACGGAGGCTAATTACTCCTTAAGCGTACACCTTTTGAGAAGAAGTCTTTTTAACATTTCTTACCATTTGATCCATAGCAATCGTATAGACAGACATAAAGATGGATTGGAATGATCAAAGGAGATAATATCTGGTATACGTACCTTTGATCCACAACCCAACCATGCATCATGACAATGACATATTGATCCAAGGAAAAATCATTTTGAACAACTTACATCGAATGACAACGCACTATGTACAAATTTGAAATTTCCATTTCTTCGATTGTTTCAAGCTGTCATAACTCATACATAGGATCATGAAATGATGCATGGGTTAAAACAGACACTTCCCTGCTTTATGTGGTGAGTGACTATCCATTTCGTAGCTTTAAATTGAATATACTTCTACATATGTGATGGCAAAGAAATCCGATTCTATAAATGAATGCCAAAACGAATACAGACAAGATAGATTTCTTCATACTAAACCAAAAGTAGCAGTACATCCCATATGTTATTTTATCACGCAATTAAATTACCTACAAGAAAACACCACCCCACAGACACAGACAGAGTACCATTTGCAAGGTCTGGAAATTAACTAGAAACAGAAGAAAAACTTTTGCTGCCATATCTGTGCTCTCTCAGTAAATACAAGTGGTATCATCTTCTTTCCTCCAACTTACGCCCTCCATGGAAACATCAAAAGGAAATGACTTGAGCTTTGGACATTGAGAAACCGTCAGCATTCTCAAAGATGGCATTGCACCATGGAACCTTGCCCACTCCTCCTGTAACTCATACAAATGATCCAAAACCAACACCTCAACTTTCCAAACTGCAAGCTGATCTCTTTCCCAAAACCAAGGACCCATGTGGGAAAGTAGATTTCCTCGAACAATCCCAAGGCGCCGTAAATTGGGAAAGGTACTCGGATTCAGCCAAAGAGGTGTGCTTTCTCCAGGAAACAGGATAAGTTGTAACTATTCTAGATGTTGAAGACACAAAAACTGAAGATTCAGCTTGCTCACTAGGACAATGTTGTCATCATTATTTTTAAATTCGATCTTTAAAATTCAAAGATGTTGAAGCTCTGACAACACATTCAAATCTCCTTCTTCCAATTGGTCTGGGCTTTTTAACACAATATCATGAAGGTGCCTCAGTTGTCCTAGGTTCTTCAAGCATTTTTATGGCTTATACTTGAAGGCGTAAACCCTATTAATCCCTCCATATTTTTAAGGTTCCCAAGTCCATCTGGCATATGGTTAAATGAGTCACATTCACAGATACCCAAGAAAATGAGCTTATCCAGCTTTACAACTGTTGGGGGAAGCATTCTCAAATTTGGCCAACAATACAAATTCAACATTTGAAGATTAAAAAGGTTTCCGACTGAATCTGGGAGCTTTTCTAATGCAAAATATGATATATATATATATATATATATATATATATATATATATATGAAAACTAAATGGGGCAATGACCCAATTCCATCCAAACAATCTGTCCCAAGGACTTTTCCATCTATTATTGTTGTTGATAATACAAGGTATAACACTCGCAACCACTTTAAATCGTATAGTTTCATTTTTATACTTAAAAATGACCTCTTCCTCTATGTGCAAAGCAAACAAAGTTCGCATCTTGCTCTGGGTTGTTAGACTCTTCACGGCCACTTTGCTTCCAGCACTCTCTATTGAGAAATTCTTAGAAATGCCCACGCGACGGTGTTGCATATTAAATATTGGCCTTCCCCTTTCATCCAAACTTGTGAAGTTCTCTTCTCTTGCAATTTTTATAGCCATGTGTCGTACCATATCATGCATTCTGCAAGAGATAAACCTTCTCTTAAATTCATCCTTTTCTATGCCCATTAACAAGCAACGATTCATCAACTCCGCAATGCATTCTTCTCCAATCTCTATAGCCGTTCTTCCATTCCTTGCCGAAACAAAACCCTCACCAATCCACCGACAAACAATCTCATCAACGGATACCGAATAGTCTTCTGGATACATGGCAAAGCATAAGAAACAAGGTTTTAGGTAGGCAGGAAGCTCCTCGTAGCTTAGCTCTAGACTTGACATGACCAGTTCACCTTTCTTATTTTCTGTCATCTCCTCGTTTAGGTGCATTGATATTCTCCTCCATTCATGGACCGAATCACCTTTTCCAAGCATCATTCCACCCACAGCCGTGATTGCTAGAGGGAGCCCTTCACATCTTCCGATAATCTCCTTGCCAAAGCGCTCTAGATCAAGATTAGGACATGTACCAACCATTCCTTGCAAATGCTATATTAACAAATAAGGACCAACTATTATCATCTGAAAGAGTTTTGAGACTATGTATGTGCTTATCAGCAACCCCATTGATCTGGCTACCTCTAATTTCCTTGTTGTAACAATAACACAACAACCATTATTTTTTGGCAAAGCAGAATTCAGGCTATCCCACCACCACCCTTCAGTTGTTTCCCAAACATCCTCCAAAACCACCAAGTACTTCTCATCTTTTAGCTCCCTGCAGTTAAGCATATCCAATAGCTCGACAACTTTTTTGCCCCAAAGAGATCTTTTATTAATAGTTGTTTCCTTCAATATCATTGTCAATAGGTCCTCCAATCTGAAACATTGAGAAACAGGAGCAAAAATAGTGTATTTAAAAGAATGCTATACACTTATCACTTCTGCATATTTTCTGAGCAAGCATGGTTTTACCTATTCCTCCCATACCAACTATTCCAATCATAGTTAATGGTCCATTTGCTTGTAAGACCATCTTTGTGACCATAGCCGTATCATCTTTTAATCCTACTATGTTGTCTTCATCAAATAAAATGGGGTAACTCAACGGTCGGGTGCTTTCTTCTTCTCTTCTTCTGGTGGAAGGAGTTGTAACTAAGGCCATGGTCGGTACGTCTACTCTTTTAATTACAAACTCATTCAAAATAGAGCCATTAAAAAAAGAACAATAGAAAAAGGGGCTAGAATAAAAAAAACGTGTTTGGTAATACACGGATCTACTTTAAATAGACCGTTTGATATGTCATCTTTTTGCCTCTTTTTAGAGGGGTTTGCCTCTTATTAAAAGGGTAATTTATGTCATTATGTAAAAAAAGGAACTTAGGCACATTTTTCACCTTCGTATTTTATTCAAAAATGCATACAACAGCCCTCAAGATCACATTCAACATAGACGCATTCAAGATCATATCCATTTCACACTACATAAGATCATCATATTAAATTAAAATATAGACCATGCTTAATCAAAATTAAATCCTTTTGGTTTGATTCTGATGCTTTATGTGGTGCTTCCTTTTGATTTTTTTTTCATTCCATTGTTCCTTCTTGATACCAATAGATTGTAGTACCAAGTTAGTTGTGTTTGTATTTAGGGGTTTTTATTCTTACATGTTAAATACAACAAAAACTATACATGATGATTATGATCTGTGTATTAAACGAGCAGCTCATTTTACTGATTGCCTGGTCTACTTGTTGAGTTTAATTTCCAACTTGATTCAATAAACTGTAGTGGTGGTGAAGATGAGCAACCTTGTAGTCTATCTGAGGCTCAAACAATACACTGACTTCGTCGGCAAAGTTGGAGGTAAATGTGAAGAGATCAATATTTGAAGGAAGTGAAGTGTTACTTTAGGGCATAGAAAAAACAATAAACCAAGGGGAGAAATTGTGGGAAAATAATTTAACTGAAGAGAGGGAGAACAATCCTCCCAACAATTGAATAAAATCCCATATGATGTGATTTTCAATTTTTGTGCACCTCAAAATGCAAAAGAATGGATGGTTGCATTCTGCCAAAATCACAACATTATTACCCTTTCATTGGATCCCCAATCTACAAAAAATTTCAAAATCTCTAAGCCCTAGAACCCATCCTCCCAACCTTCAAAGACTCAATCGAAACCCAAAGTCCCCAAACATCCCTCCTCTCTGATTGTAAGAAAAAAAGACAAGGAGAGAGATTAAGAAGAATAGGCATATCTGCACTTGAAATGAGATCTCACCGGAGCCAACACCTTCCTTTCTTCTCTATTCTCTCTTCCCTATTCCCATTTCTCTTTGTAGATTGGGCTTTCCTTACCTTTTTCAAACGAATGTTGGGTTTTGTTAAGAGGACTTTCGGTGGAAATAAAACACCGTCCTAGGATAGTTTTGTCTTAGATATACCCTCCGCCTCTACTTTTTTCTGGCCCAAAAGCTCTACTTTTCATCTGCCAGGATTTGGAGCATTTCTAAAATAGAGGATTTGCCTCTAAATGTCTTAAGCGAAAAGAGAGTAAAATCTGGTGCCAAACGCTCTAATCTTCCAAACCTCTATCCGGTTTAGACATTCAGAGAAATAGAGGTTGGAAATAGAGATGCCAAACATGGACTAAGGCCTTGTTTGGCATCTCTACTCTTTTTTTTATAGACCCATCAAAATAGAGTCATTAAAAACAGTGCTATAAAAAAAAGAAGCTAGAATCAAAAGAAGTGTTTGGCAATGCAAAGATCTATGTTAAATAGACTTTATTATATCAATGGTTGAAAGTTTTTTATAAGTTTCTCGAAATCCACAAGGTATCAAGCCTTGAAAATTGACCACTGTGTTCAGCCTTCCAAAGAGATCTAACAGTTTAGATCTTATGTTTGGGGCCCACATAATCCAAAAAAATCGCATCCAATTGCCATGCTTTTTCCACATATCTCGAGATTGGTGATGATCCAATGGCTGACATTTGGTGTTACAGTCGTGTTTGACCTTCTGAACATTTCCAACGGTTTAGATCTTGATTTACACTCCCATAAATAATATAAAAAAAATAGAAAAATACTACTGCTCATGGTCAAATCCAATATTGAGCATAATACATCAATGGCTGATATTGTTTTGAGAATATCTCAAGATCCACAAGGTATTAAGCCTTGAAAATTGACCACATAGTCGTTTTCAGCCTTCCAAAGAGATCTAACAGTGTGGATTTTGCGTTTGGGGCCCACAGATTCCAGAAAGTTACACCAATGACTCACGTTTTGTTCGACAAATCTCGAGATTGGTTATGATCCAACGGTTGAAATCTGATTTCATGACCGTGTTTGATCATGTGAGCATTTCCAACGATTTGAGTCTTGATTTACACTCTTAGATTTTGAGAAGAAAAAAAACTAACTAGGGCGTGAATAGGCAAGAACAATGTTCGCCCACCTCTTTTTTTTTTTACCTCTACTTTCTACATGCTGTCAATGGTAGACGGTGGGAAATAAAGGCTTGTCTCTACTTCTCTAAAAAAAAAGGCTTCCGAACGTTGCCGAACGTCGCTATTCTCAAAATCTCTACCCAATTTAGAGATTTTGATAAATAGAGGCAAAAATTGTGATGCCAAAGAGGGGCTTGGTTGTCAAGGCAAGTCTTTATGAGTTCTTAAATACAACGCCTTAACAAGGACTTTCTTGGCACAGTCAAGGCACAACCACCATGCCTTACAAGGAGTTTATTAGGCATAGTCAAGGCACAACCACCTCTATTATCGATTGTCATCTTCCTTCTTCCTGTCAAAGCATTCTAATGACACACACACACAAATATATATATATATATATATATCAAGCAGCAGATCCCCTGATACTAAAGCCAGTACATTTCAAAATTTCTTACTCTTATCGAGGTAGCTTGGAAATCTCAACATGAGCGTCAGTAGGGGTAGATGTAGACCATTATGACCACTTAGGAGTGAGGATGGACGTTGACCTCAACATTCCCGCCCTCAACGGTACACTCGATGCAACTCAATACCACTTGTAAGATCTTACACGCCATTGAGCTACCACTTATCCCAAAATCAATTGGTGATAGGAAACAGCACAACAATAATTTTATGGTGAGGGTGAGAGCTCGACCACAATTATAATTGCTCAGAAGTGAGGATGGACGTTGACCTGAACAAACACACTTCAGTGAATATATACTTTAACTCACAAGTGGTTTCAATGTATTGGAAGGGTGGAAAGTGGTTGGTTTCATTATACGCTTCCGTCATTTCAAAATGGCATTGATTATTAGTTTTGGGGGAAAAGACCCAACAGTGGCAAACTGTGTCACTGTGTTATATCCAGTACTATGCAGTTCTTTCATGGTGCCGTTTCACGAGGTTGTGGGATTAAATCCTAACTTCGAGCAATGAAGGAAGGAAAAGGCTTCAAATATTTTGCCGACCAGCGTTACGAGACGTAAAACAACATAACAGGAGGATTTTTTTTGGAAACAGAACAGTGCATTTCTCTGTGCCCAAAACTTCTAAGAGCAACTCCAAGGATTAGGGTTGTAAACGGGTCGGTTCCGGTCCGGGTCCAGGGTGGAACCGGAACCGGAACCGTTTTCTAAGAAGGGGAACCGAAACTGGAACCGGAACCGTTAAGAATAATGGGAACCGGAACCGGAACCGTTTGTGAGGCGGGTCTGGTTCCGGTTCCGGGTCTAGACTAATACCTGTATTTTTCTTTAAAAAAATTATGCTTTTTTCACATTTCAATTGGATCACGTACCTATAAATACTAATGTGACATTTTGTCTATCAATAACAGATACTTTTAACCAAAAACTCAGAAATCACATCCAAACAAGCAATGAGATGTAGAAAAGTAGAAAACCCTAATGTAGAAAAGTAGAAAAGTAAAAAGGGTTCTGTTCTCACATAATAAAGTTACCTTATGTTAGTATATATTGGGTCGGGTCTCGGGTCCACGGGTCTGAGCCACTGTGGATCCGGAACCGGAACCGGAACCGTTTAGGTATCGGTTCCAAAAAAAAAGATCCGGAACCGGAACCATTTTCTTATCGGGACCAAAATAAGGACCCAGACCCGGATCCTAACGGGTCGGAACCTTCGGGTAATCGGATAATCGGGTACCCATTTACAACCCTACCAAGGATACTGCTTTTGGCCATGTCAGCCATTTTTTTTTGCTCTAATTGGCATATGAGAGAGACTCCAACAGTTACTTCATATCAAGTAAAATGTTTTGACTTTTACAGAGAATGGGAAACAAGTATTCAATGCTAAAACCCAATCTAGAGAATCCTACAGAGAAAATAAATAACTGTGTTTAGAATTAGAACCCTAATTTGCATACCTGCTCTGTGCAAACATCAACAATTTTTTTTAATGGAGAAGCTATGATACACAGACGAGGCGACTTTATTTGCTAGAAAATTATGCACATGTCTTAAACAGTTTAGCCATGTGAATAACTTCATAGGTACATAAAGATAAATTTAAATTGACAATTCCGCCAAAATATAACTCTGCGTATCAACCAACCACCATCACACATAAAATCCATTGAAATTAATGACATACAACTGAAGAAAATGTAAATGATACACCTTCTAGTTTCTTAAAAAAGTGCGCACACAGAAAAGGCTACATTCGTATCCTCATATTTGTGCACCAAAACCGTGAATTTCAAATGATAAACATCCTAAAACTTTACTCCGACAGCATACCCGGTCAAACGAAGGCGGACCCAAAAAATTCAACTTGAGGGGCTCCATGTAAAAAAAAGATTAGGGGAGGTGCAAATGTAAAAGCAAAATACATTAATTTTTAGAATATGTAGGGGATTTTAAAAATTTCTGACCTAGACCCATGTACCTGGCTCCGGCCTGCTTAAACATCCTAGACCCATTAACAGAATGTAAAACCAAGCATATGATCAACACCCAGATATCAAATACACCCATTTTCTTCCAAATCCCTATATCACCTGTGTATGTATTAAAGATCATTAGTCAAATTTATAGGAGACCCATAGGAGAATGATCCTAGAAAACATGACCCCAAGATACAGACATTGCAATTGATATACACCGTATCACAATTTCTTTGAATATATTAATCTGTATGATTTGCCTTTGAGGCGGTGAAAAAATTGGAACTAGGATTCAACTCTTAAACAGCATTAGTCATGATTCAGTGTGCATTCAAAGACAGAAACTGTGTCACACTTATATCAGTACGTAGTTCGGTTTCCAATTTCTACACTGCTTCAATCATATTACAGAATGTATTCCACTAAAATATGGAAACGGCCTGTTGATTGGCTCCATCCAAAGGCACAAAAATTTATCAAAAAGAGTCGTCTTTTGTCCTGATTGTTCTAAATCATCTATAAACATTAATCTTTACTCAGATCCAGATAAAGCCCCCACAAAAAGTGGTCTAGAGAAAAAAGCAAAATCCAGATTCCAGATCTATCAAAATGTATAGCTTTTTTTCACTTTGGTTCTATTACCACTAAAATCATAATTTTCAATCAGATCTAAGAAAGGCTCATATGGCTACAGAAACAAGATCTTAATTCCTTTCTCTTGTGATTGATAGATTTTGGTAAAGATAGATATCACCATCCCGAATTCATTTGCACAAGAGAGAGAGATGAGATTTGCCACTCTCCGGTGGGTACATAACAAAAAAGTGGATGCACAAAAAAGTGGATACCACAAAAAAGTGAATGTGCTGGGTGGCCTCTGTGAGAGTAGTTGCAAACATAAGGATTTTCTTTTAAGGAATGCGGACGTTTATAGAGCGATTTTCATATTGATTTTGAGGGTAGACTCGCAATTTTTATTGGATTTTTTGAAAAGCACCGCCGTTTAGTGGGTGCGTGTCGCACCCACATGGTCTAGAAGAACCGTATTTATGTAGGAGCAGGAGCCTCCTTTTTTCTTAAAGAAAAAAAAAAAAAAAAGTAGAGCAGACATGGCATGTTTGCGGGTCGTTGATTGAGTACCTAATTAGCTTTCGGCCATGGATGGTACATTTGATAAACAAATGATTAAAAGTGTCCTTTGGCAAGCATATTATATAGGTCTAATTGACTTATAATTCATTTAACAGTTGTTTTAGTTCTTCCATTTTTTAAAATGTTTACTAAAGAGACTTTTAGCGGAGCACAACGTAGTTTACCCCCTAAAAAGTCGAACGGTCACTTTTCAGGGTTATATCTTCCTAAATATAGGTCAAATCGCTATAAATTTGAAGTCTTGAGTATTTACTTGAAAGGACCTTTCCACCGATGTATAGAGGACAAAATTCCGACCAACAGATTGAAAATCCTCATGGGTCAAAGTTTTCATACGAACGCGAAAAGAAAGAGTAGGTCCATAAGAATCTGTTCAACGAAAGTTTTCAACTGGTATTAAGAATGTCAAAATCCGATGGATAGATTGAAAAAGATATCGCAATTGCAAGTTTCAACCATAAAAGTGAAAAACGAAGAAATCGAACATGGAGGAGCCCTCCTCCATGCCCAAGCCCTGGACGTGGGAGAAAATTAGCCCACATCCAAGCTCCAGGCGTGGGGAGGCACTTCTCCATGTCTGGGATGGAGGTCAAACGCGGAAAGCACTCATTTCTCGCCAAAAACTACAACATTAGGCTTTGGATGGTCATATCTCATTCTATACAACTCCAATTAGTAGGGGTGTAACGGTTCGATTAATCGATTTTCAAAAAAATCGGTTAACCAAACCGTAACCGCGGTTTTCTGTATTTAAAAACCGTAACCATAACTGTGAAGACAAAAACAGTAAAAAACCGAACCGCGGTTAACCGTATTAGGCGGTTCGGTTACGGTTAATAACCGTATTTATAAATGAACATTGTAAGCATAATCACAAACATCATGTTATGGTCTTAAAAAAAAATGTGTTCTTTCCAACACCCAATTCCCATTTCATCTCTTTTAACTTCTCGATGAAAACAGAGACCAGCCCAGACACAACTCTATCTCTGTACACACAATATGTCTTCTTTTCAAGCTCAGTTCTTTTTCATATGTACAGACCACCCTCCCCAACTTAATTACATCAATGGCTACTAAGGTTACCTGTAATTCCTTATCATCCATAACAGGTTAAGGCCAAGAACAAAACAATAGTCATTCGGGTAATCCATGGACATGAACCAACAATATATACACATAATTACCTATATTTGGTTTATGAAGATCCAAAAAGGCCTTTCAAAAAAAAAAATCACTCAATTCCAATCAGAT
The DNA here is from genome assembly GCA_012931725.1 of Litsea cubeba. NCBI lineage: Eukaryota > Viridiplantae > Streptophyta > Magnoliopsida > Laurales > Lauraceae > Litsea > Litsea cubeba. Next base: position 90,985,261 of record CM022948.1, on the reverse strand, counting down.
GGATCCTTATTAGCAGGTGTTTTCATGTTATCTGACAAAGGGAGTATCTTATCAACACACTTTTGGAAGCTGAAATCATCAGGACACCCATCCTATCTTACAAGAACGAATCTACATAGGATGGTAAAGGACCTGGAATGCATAGACACCACCGCTAATCTTCTTGTCATGCTCCAAGTGGCCCTTCTTCAGCAAGAGAAAGGGAGAGAGAGAGGAAGAGAGAAATAGAGAGAGAAGGATATAGATTTACCTGCACCACATCTTTCTTGGTTTTGAAAGTTGACACTCACCCTTTCGAAGACGAAGATGAGAGAAGGAGAAGAATATGAGATTTTATTGAAGGGGAGAGAGGGTAGGTGCGGCTGGGAGATGGAGAGGGGCAGAGAGCAGGTGCGGCTGGGAGGAGTTGGGACTTTAGAGTCTAGGGTTTTGTTTATGACATTACTCATGTATTGAGGAAATTTTCATTCAGCCCCCCCCCCCCCCCCTCCCCCCCGGCTTTTTTTCCTTTATTTTATAACGGTACGGTTAACCGAACCGCATTTTACAGTTCGGTTCGGTTAACCGCCATGATTTTTTTTTAAACCGTAACCGAACCGCACCATATGGTTTTTGAATTTCATTAACCGTAACCGTAACCGAACCGTGAAACACGGTTATTAACCGCGGTTCGGTTCGGTTCGATTAGACGGTTTCTCGGTTTTTTCTTACACCCCGACCAATTAGGATAATATTGATTCTACGGATATATATAGCTTTCCAACTGTTTGTAGAATATCAAAATCTGAAGAATAGATTGAAAGATATCACAGTTTCAAATTCAACTATGCAAAGGAAAATAAAGGACAAAAGCATGCATGGGAGTGCATTCCCCCACCCAAGCGTCAGGTGTGGGGAAGCATTTCTCCATGAGAATAGGTTTTGGGAGTGCAACATAACTTTGCACTGTCTGAAAATGCAACAGTCAACTTATGATAGCCATATCTCCCTCAATACAACTCCAATAAGGGCAATCTTGGATTCTGTGGATATTTACTCCAAAATAGATTTCCAATGGTAGGTAGAACACATTGGTCCAATGGTCGGATTGAAAGTTATAACCATTTAAAATTTATTTATTATAAAAAACTTAAAAAAAAAAAACAAGTTGGGAAGGACTTTCTTCCCACACCCGGCCTCCAAACGTGGGATAGACTTCCCCCATGCCCATTCAGGGCATCAAACAAACTTATTCCACGCCCAAGGCCTTAGGGGGAGCTCCCAAACACTATAAGTACTCCCCTCGAGCTTTCTTTTGGCAACACATATTCCTTACTTTTTGCCCATTGTTGATGTCTTGCATTGTCCTTTTGTTGTGCGTTTGGGGTTTCCTTATGTTTGGTTTACTACTATGAGATCCTTATTTCTTAAAATGTAGAAGGTAGATGCAGCGGAAGCACGGATCTATGTGAGCTGGCTACTACAAACGCGATAAGGATAGCGTCGGTTTGAATCAGACACTAGTGTGGAGATCTGTGATTGTCTACGAGGGATCAGTCACGTATGATTCACTCTTCAAGATCCAAGGGCAATGATGGACACCCTAGATGAAGAAGATGATGATGGAGAATTGTAGATCCAGCAAAAGGAAAATGAATTGTTGAAAATAGTACCAACTGATATCTCTCCTGTATATATAGCCCTTTGGCTAATGTATGATCATCTCTCAATTCGAGAGATTCAATGGGATACAGAGTTAAGTTTTTACCACAAGACGAGGCTCGCACATACATAAAGCTTCAGTGTATTGCTTTCCGCCCTTGAGAGATCTCCTGCACTAGTCCCAGGACCTGGGACAAGTTGACTTCATCCATTTGGTTCATACCTTCGGCTCGGTAGATCCTTGGGTTTTAAGAGTTATCCCCTTCTACGCCGTCCCCATTAGTCGTGTTCCGAGCGCGTGTGTCTCTGGCTCTCTGCCTATTGGTGAACTCTACTACTAGTATAATAACATTTAAGAGGAGGTTGTCTTATTCACTACAGTTATTGCCTTAGGTTGAGGAGATCCTCGGATTTTTAAAGCTATCCTCCTATATGCAGTCCCATTGAACGTTTTGAGTGTGTGTCTCTCCTCTAAATGAATTATACCACTGGTATAACAATCCTCTACATGGTTTTCCCTCAATGTTCAAACTCTTTATAGTAAAATCATCGGGTTAGAGGTTTCTTGGAGGACTTGGGATCCTTTGAGACACCGTGACTTGGTGGGTTCATCGTTAAGTTGACCAAGTGCTTAGTGTCAACTCAAATTTACTAGTTTTCGCATGTTATGTATCTTGTCCTGAAATCAATAAAAGAAACCCGACGTTTCCAATTGCTATTGTGTCTCTTTTTTGTTTTCTTTTCATTTTCTCTCTTAAATTGGATACCCTTGTACTTGTATGACCCCATCAAACCCATCATTCCCATTCCATTTTATTTTTATGCAGCATTCCACACTCAAAGCAGGAGCAATATTTATTCATACATTCTAAACCAATTTTTTAATAATGCCTTATTTTATTTATACATACAGGACTTGAACTCACACAACTAGCTGAGTCACAGCCACACAACTCAGATATAAATAGAATGTTGATGAGATTATTTTAATTCGATGGTCTCCAGGCAGTATATGTACGTTCATGAGCTGGTCTTGCTCAAGCCCAAGTGGACCCTACCCGTATTGGTTTGTATTTAGGATGTATTTTAGGTTCATGGCTGGATGGACCTATTTTTTCCACTAAAGTTAGAATTGGTTAGGTTAGCCCAACATATATCGCGTAAGGGGCATATAATCTTATAAATGGGCAGGCTTTATGCCTGATTTTTGGGGAAATGTGTTGGATATGGCCCTAGTATTAGGCTCAAAAACTAAATCGGCCGCGTTTCATCATATATAGTTATCAGCCTTTGGAGGTCTATTCGGTAATGTTAATTGATCAGTCCAAGCCATAATTTTAAATATTGGCTAACACAACCGCCATTTAAGTTATTGTAAGGGTGGTTATCAGTGGCCTAAGTCCTCAATTAAAGATGCCAATGGACATTTGATTATGCGATTACCATGCAAGAAAATTGAACATGACACCTTTTTTTTTATCCAAAAACGGAAATACCCAATTATCCTCGTAACATGTGTAAAATATCAATATATTTTCATTTTAATAAATGTTAATCAATTCAAGTAGCGATATTTAAGGGAGACTTTATAATGAATATGGGAGGGAGAAAGAGATAGTTAAGGGCTGAGGTGGCATCTCTAGGAAGTCTCCATGTTACCACGTGGTGCTCTCTCATGTCCTCTCGGGCTATAACAACAACAACAATAATAATAATAAAAGGACAAAGGGCTGGACTGGACTAAGCTGGGCCTTGTCCTAACCCATCTCTCAATGGGTTTTTAGCTCTTATCCTCTCAGCAACGTAGGAAATCATTAGAGAATTCCCTGACTTTATTTCAGTTTCTTATTTATCCGATCACCATTTCATTCTAATGGTGGGTGTAGGTGCAGAAAATAATGACCCACAATAAGGAGGAGCCTTATAGGACTTATCCGAGAAGATGATGGCTGCTGGAAACGTCTGGATGCCCCCCGATAGCCTGAAAGGGAGAAGCAAACGGTCAGAGGACCCTGGCCTGAGCGGCGCAAGGCTCTCCGATGCCAAAGTCAGTGTATGAACTGGAACGATGGAGGAGAGGGAGAAGAAAGACAGGGTAAGGGCTCTGTGTATAGGATTGTGCGTACCTTGCATGGTGTTTTGGGGGTCTATTTATAGAGGTTTGGATCGTATCTCTGAGAGGATATTTCGGTGTGGGTCCCATGATCTGACTGGGAAGTCATGATCAGCCCACAAAGTAATAAATGCAGTCTAATCCGGCCCACTCAGCATTTAATGCCAGTCGGGTCAGCCCACATTGCATTAAATGCGTGTCTTGTTGGGCCAGATTGTGTTGGGCGCCTTTGGCGGTAGGAATACCAGCGGATCTTCCCTCGGGCCTTGCCCTGATGTGGCCTCAGGCGCTGGATACTGCCATGTGGCGATCTGGTGAAGATAGTGGGCGGCTGGATGTCATATCTGTCCCACCAGCTCGTGACCCAATCCCTCCACGTGCCTGATGACGTGGAGGATGAGGGGCCCAAACGAAGGTTCTTTCTTGCCTCGGCTACCGTCCTGGCCTCTTCAGCCGAGGTAGCTTTAGCCGAGGTAGGGTTCTTTACTGAGATGGCATCCGGGCTGACCTTGCCGAGATGGGATCTCTGCCGAGATGACGCCCGAAGCGGTCCAGTCCGGCGCCTGTGGCCTGGAGGTGTCCGATGTCGGCCAAGGCCTCTGCCCTGGTAGCCGGGATGGGATCGGTGCCACGTGGATGGCACGCGGATGGCACGTGAGGATGTTTAAACCCGTCTGATGGCTGTGATTAGCTTAATCCTGCAGCTCTGGAAATCTCCCCACACAATTGCCCCCTAGCTTCCGAGCTCGCGTAGAACATCAGTGCCGTGAGGTCGGGAGCTATGAGCCGGGTCTATCTGGGGGAGAGCCTCTTTCGGCCCTGACTCGCCGTCGCTTTGGGTGTTCGAGGTGATAAATGGCGTCCCCTATCCAATGCTGATTGACAGTTCGACGGCTCCACGTGTCGTCTCCTGGCTGGCTGTCTGTCTCCTCGAGGTCGTACACGCCGTCTCATCAGGGGCGCAATCAAATTTTGAAATGATTTGCGCGCCGCTTCAGGGAGGCGCATTAAATTTTGGAGATGATTCGCGCGAAATCCAAGGGGGCGTCCCTTAGCACGCCCGATTTAGGGTTTCTGAAAAAAGGGGAGCCTCTGCTATATATAGGGCAGTTGGGGTCTGGTCTATCCTTCGTTTGCGATTCTGAACCGGAGGCGAGCTTCAGAAGAGGGAAGGCTACTGTGAGGGGGCTTCATCCGAGAAGTGGTGCGCTGCTGAGGTTGAGCCTCTTCGCTGTCCAGCGTCTTTGATCTGCTTCCGTAAGTTCTTCCTGCTCTGCTTCTTCTTCTGTGGGTTTCTCTGCTTTTAGACTGGGATAGGAATGGGGATTTATAACCACTGGTTAGAGAGCGAGGCAGCGATCGAGGGCTTTAGGTTGGCCTTTAGGATCCCTGCTGATGTCCAAGTCAGGGGTGCTGATCCCCATGGCTACAACCCTCGCGCCTTTCTGGGAGGCTGGATGCCTTTTCCGCTGGTGGCTGTGATTGAAGGCGGGGTCCGATTCCCCCTTCATCCGCTTCTCAGGAGGTGCCTTAGCCAGTGGCGTCTCTGCCCTTGCCAACTGCTGCCGAATGCCTTCAAGATCGTGATGGGCACGGTCAAGTTGAATGAGGTCCTGGGCACCGACTTCGGCGTCTTCGATCTTGAGGACGTCTATGACATATGCAGGTCCGGGGAATCTTATTATCTCCGGGCTAAGTCAGGCCGGGACGGCTTCGTCCGATACTTGGAGGATTCGAGCAAGTATGCCGGGGACGATCTTCTATACGTCTCTGGGAACTGGGAGTTTGGGGAGGCCGACTCCGATAGGGGCTACCAGGTCCCCCGCCACTTCGGCACCATCCCAAGTAAACATCCTCCGTTTCTTTTCTTTTTTCATAAGTTTCTTTTTATTCTGCCGTGCTTATGATTCTGACTGCTGCAGCTTTGAAGGAAAGGAGACGGGCAGCCAAATACATCTGGAAGAGGAACGATGCCTGGCTCCGTCTGGTGAAGCGGTACAGCGGTCACGACGGTAGGGCGGCTTGGTCGCTGCTAGGATATGAGCCGAAGTACCGCGGGTATCTGAGGGGCACCGTAGAGCCGATCCCGAGTGAAGGTGCCGGATCCGGGGTTGGTCGGGAGCGGGCCGTTCCGGAGGTCGCAGAGCCCTCGCGGGCGTCGTCTGAAGCTAGGGCAGCGTCTGGAATCCTAGTTTCCTTAGCAGAATCGAGACTACCCCAGGTCTCAGGAAGGGAATCGAGTCAATCTGCCCGATCTCCCTCGCCAGGATCCGGGATGAGGCACACCAGGCGCTTGTCCTTCGAGGATCTCGAGGCTTTGGCGCTTGGAGTGGAGGACGCCCGAGCCCCCCAGGAGCCGGTAGATTCTCCGAGGCACCCGTCTCCGAGGGCTCGGGTGGCTTCTCCTGCAGAGGCGGTGGAGGTACCCGTGCCCCCTGGCCCTGTTGACCTAGGGGTACGCTCGCCCCCAGCCGAGGTCGAGCAGGAGGAAACTCGGCCGCTGAAGATGCCGAGGACTGATGCGGGCCCTAGCTCGGCCGCTGCCTCGTTGCCGCCGGGGCCGCAGTTATGGGAGCCAGGCTTCATGCTCGGGCCGGGGAGGCCGATGACGGTGGAGGATAGCATTCTTCACAGGATCGATCTCCCGGTCCTCGAGGCCCTTGGGCGAGCCTGTGCCCTTCCCCGGGACATGGAGCGGCTGGATAAGTACAGCGATCAGAAGCTGATCTTGTCGATGTTGCAGTCCAACTTCGCGGTAAGTCTTCATTTCGCTTCGTTGAACCAGCGATTCAGCATCTGATGCTCTTTGGATCTAACATGCACACCTTATTTCTTTGACAGGCGGCACAGAAGTCCATGGCCGTTGCTGAACGGATCTGCAGGTATTGCAAGGACGCTGCCGAGCTGACCGTGGAGAAGAACGGCCTGCAGGAGTCCCTGGATGCTGTGAGCCAGAAGTTGGCCAAGGCAGAAGAGGAATACGCGGCGAAGCTCGAGCAGGCGAGGGAGGTAGCCGAGGCGGAGCGGACCAAGGTGGCCGAGCACGAGGTCTCCATCTCGAGGATGGGAGACGATTACGCGGCCCTGCTTCAAGCCGAGGCCAAGAGGGCGGATGAAGCCGAGGCGAAGCTTGAATCCGAGTCCAAGAGGGCGGATGAAGCCGAGGCGAAGCTCGAATCCGAGTGCGACGCTGCATTCGAGGATGCCAAAGTGCAGGTCACCAACCACTACAAGGAAAGGGTTCTTGTGGTGAGGGATAAGGCTTGGGCGAAAGGGTGGCTTGCCGGCCTGAAGGAGGTCGGGATCTCGGAGGGCCACCGCTCCTTTCGGGAGCCGCCCCCGTACCCGCTTCCGGTGCCGAACTCTGCCCGTCCGTCTGGTGAAGCCTCTGACGCCGCAGCCCGTGCAACTGACCGGTCATGACCTCGGGACTTCGGGATGTTTGCTCTTCCGTGCTTTTCTCTTTTAAGCTTGAGTTCTTTGATTGCTTGAGTTCGGTAGAGTGCTCCCTTAAGATCTTTTTTGGTATTTGCGCTGATACTCCGTATCTTGGGTGATCTCCATTGGTATTCGCGCTGATCCTCCGTATCTTGGGTGATCTCCATTGGTATTCGCGCTGATCCTCCGTATCTTAGGTGATCTTGAATAGCAATGAACATGGTGGCGCGGCAGACGAGGGAGTCTGACGGATGTCTCCACGTGGCGCCATAGGGTTCGCTGGTCAATAGTCGCGCCTTCCCAACAACGCGTGGGGGACTTCGCCCCATAACTCCTTTTGGAGACTGGGCCTTCTTCCATCCTATAAATAGGGGGAACAGGTTCGCCATGGGAGAAGGAAGGAACATAAGGACCATGTCTGGGAGCTGCCTGAGATTACTTGATCCGGGGGAAAACCCTGCGCCGTTGGACGGCTGCCCCCAAGGGGGGAAGGCTGTCGTGGCCTGCGCGCTCTCTGAAGGAACTCCCCGTGGGCCACGCGCTCTCTGAACGCGGGTCCATGGGCACTGGCCCTTGGCCAGACAGAGTGAGGATGCGCTGCGAGGGGACGGTGGCGCATTCTCGTCCAACGCGACCCTGTGCGCCCGTCGTATGGCAGGCGGGATTGGGCCTCGCTGGTCCGGGAGGCTTCTTCAAGCTCTGCCGCTCCCACTGCCACCGAGGGTGTGGCAGAGCCCAGCGGGGTCCAGGGATCGCTCAGAACCTCCAGGAGCCTTCTGCCTGAAGAGTCAGTGACGCCTGAAGAGTCAAGTGAAGATCAGAGTCTTTCTGTCGCTTTATTTTCTGCTTCATTTTCTGTTTTCAGAGGACTGCGATCCTCCTTTCTGTATTCTTCTTTCTGTTCTGTAGTTCTTGTAATAAAGCAGTTCATAATAAATGAAAAGGGCTTTCCTGATTATCCAAGCCATGTACAATGCTTTTGAGTTCTCTTTCTTCGCACTGTTCTGGAATGTTTGCATGTGTTTGAGTGCTGGGACAGCTCTCTTCTGGAAATCTGCCTTTGGCCGAAATGGCTGGCTTTGGCCGAGACGAGCTGCCTTGCGCCGAAATGGAATCATCATTCCACTGGTCTCGGCTGTGGAGGCGTGAGCACGGCAATGATCTTTGAGGGGTGTAAAAGCCCTGATCTTGGGAATCCGGCCGAGTGTCTGAACTCGAGGCCTTCTCGGCTAAGACGAGGAGCTTTAGGAAGCGACCGAGCCTGGACTCGAGGTCTCTTCCAGGGCGGCGGGCCCGATCTCGGCTGAGTGTGGACTCGAAGCCTCTCCATAGCCCAAGGCTAGGAGCTTTAGGAATCGACCGAGTCTGGACTCGAGGTCTCTTCCAGGGCGGAGGGCCCAATCTCGGCTGAGTAAGGACTCGAAGCCTCTCCATAGCCCAAGGCTAGGAGCTTTAGGAATCGACCGAGTCTGGACTCGAGGTCTCTTCCAGGGCGGAGGGCCCAATCTCGGCTGAGTAAGGACTCGGAGCCTCTCCATAGCCCAAGGCTAGGAGCTTTAGGAATCGACCGAGTCTGGACTCGAGGTCTCTTCCAGGGCGGAGGGCCCAATCTCGGCTGAGTAAGGACTCGAAGCCTCTCCATAGCCCAAGGCTAGGAGCTTTAGGAATCGACCGAGTCTGGACTCGAGGTCTCTTTCCAGGGCGGAGGGCCCAATCTCGGCTGAGTAAGGACTCGAAGCCTCTCCATAGCCCAAGGCTAGGAGCTTTAGGAATCGACCGAGTCTGGACTCGAGGTCTCTTCCAGGGCGGAGGGCCCAATCTCGGCTGAGTAAGGACTCGAAGCCTCTCCATAGCCCAAGGCTAGGAGCTTTAGGAATCGACCGAGTCTGGACTCGAGGTCTCTTCCAGGGCGGAGGGCCCAATCTCGGCTGAGTAAGGACTCGAAGCCTCTCCATAGCCCAAGGCTAGGAGCTTTAGGAATCGACCGAGTCTGGACTCGAGGTCTCTTCCAGGGCGGAGGGCCCAATCTCGGCTGAGTAAGGACTCGAAGCCTCTCCATAGCCCAAGGCTAGGAGCTTTAGGAATCGACCGAGTCTGGACTCGAGGTCTCTTTCCAGGGCGGAGGGCCCAATCTCGGCTGAGTAAGGACTCGAAGCCTCTCCATAGCCCAAGGCTAGGAGCTTTAGGAATCGACCGAGTCTGGACTCGAGGTCTCTTCCAGGGCGGAGGGCCCAATTCGTCGAAATCAGTCAGAGAGATGACAAGTCGATGACAAGGTGAAAGCTGTTTTCATTGATTGAGATTCATTACATCCTTAGAAATAAAATTTCTTCAAGTGGGATGCATTCCACGGTCTCGGCAATGGCTTGCCGTCCAAGCCTTCGAGCTTATAGGCTGACTTTCCTGCCAGTGAAACTACTCTGAACGGGCCATGCCAGTTCGGGGCAAGCTTCCCCTCATTTGGTTCTCTGTCAGCTGGCAGGGTCCTCTTTAAAACGAGCTCTCCCATGGTGAACCTTCTTTCCTTGACATTCTGATTGTATGCCCTGGCTAACCGTTGCTGATAGTCGGTTAGTCTCAGGGCTGCAGCTTCTCGCCGTTCGTCCGCTAGCTCCAGCTCCATTGCCAGGTTCGTCTCATTTCGGCCTTGGTCGACCAGCTCTGTCCTCAGGGTAGGGAGGCCGATTTCCAGGGGAATGACCGCCTCCATACCGTAGGCCAGAGAGAATGGTGTCGCCGAAGTGGACCTCCTTGGAGTTGTTCGATAGGCCCACAGCACGCTCGGAAGCTCTTCTGTCCATCTGCCCTTTGCCTTGTTCAGTCGCTTCTTCAGGCCGTCCAGGATCACTTTGTTGGAGATTTCTGCCTGGCCATTACTCTGTGGATATGCCGGGGTGGAGTAATGGTTTCTGATGCCATGCTCTTGGCAGAAATCTCTGAAGGATTTGGAATCGAACTGAGTCCCGTTATCTGAAATCAGGGTCCGGGGGATGCCGAACCTCGTGAGGATGTTTTTCCAGACGAAGTTCCTGGAGTCCCTGTCCGTGATGGAAGACAACGGTTCAGCCTCTATCCACTTGGTGAAGTAGTCCGTAGCCACTATCAACCATCTCTTGTTCCCTGGAGCTCGGTGAAGGGGCCCCACAATGTCCAGGCCCCATTGAGCGAAGGGCCATGGACTGGAGAGGGGGCTCAGATCCTGCGCTGGCTGATGGAGGGAGTGGGAGAACTTCTGGCATTTCTCGCATTTTCTGGCGTAGACCTGGGCGTCCTTCTGCATGTAGGGCCACCAGTAACCCTGGCTGATTGCCCTGTAGGCCAATGAGCGGCCTCCTATATGGCTGCCGCAGATTCCTTCATGGATCTCGTACAGGAAGTCGTCCACCTTGGACGGGTGGACGCATTGGAGGTACGGGCCTGTGAAGGACTTCCTGTAGAGTTTGCCTTCTGGAGAGAGCCAAAAGCGGGCTGCTTTGAGCCTGATCTTGTGGGCTTCAGTCTTGTCCTCGGGGAGCTGGTCATCCTTCAGGTAGGCAACGATTGGATCCATCCAGCTGGGGCCGAGGTCAGCACAGAGGACAAGCCGAGATGACTGGAGTTCTAGACTTGACCTTGATACTGACCCGACCTCGATGGTCCTCTTCTTTCCTGCTTCAACAGCGGAGGCCAGGTTCGCAAGCGCATCTGCGTGCGTGTTGGTATCTCGGGAGATTTGCCTGACCTCGGCTTTCTGGAATTGGGAGAGTAGCTTTTTTGCCAGGGCTAAGTAGGCCGCCATCCTGTCGTCCCTGGCCTGGTAGTCTCCAGCGAGCTGGCTAGTTACCAGTTGAGAATCGCTGAAGATTTCCAGGTGCTGGGCTCCGAGGACTCGGGCGCTGTTCAACCCTGCGATCAGTGCTTCGTACTCTGCCTTATTGTTCGTCGCTTTGAAGTCGAGGGTGAAAGCCTGCTCTATGACCAGTCCCTCTGGCGACTGGAGAACTATGCCGGCGCCAGCTCTCTTGGAGGTGGACGACCCGTCGACAAAGATCCTCCATGCCGAGGTGGGAGCCTGCTGGACTTCTGTTTCTGCTGGCTCTTGCCCTGTGCCCCCCAGTGCCGTGCCGAGCTGGGTCTGAGCCTGGTTGGGGCAGGCGAATTCGACTATGAAGTCTGCCAGAATCTGGGCTTTGATTGCAGTTCGGGGACGGTACTGTATGTCATACTGCCCCAATTCAACTGCCCACTTTGATATGCGCCCTGAAAAGTCAGCTTTCTTGAACAAGGAACGGAGTGGGTGCTCCGTGATCACCACAATAGTGTGGGATTGAAAATAATGGGAGAGCTTGCGGGAGGCGGTGACAAGAGCCAACGCAAGCTTCTCCAACAGAAGGTACCTGGTCTCGGCATCGAGCAGGGTCTTGCTCGTGTAATAGATCGGCTTTTGAACTCCCTCGTCCTCCCTGATGAGGACGGAGCTCACTGCGTGATCCGAGACCGCTAGGTATAAATACAGAATCTCCCCCCGAGTCGGGGTGGAGAGTAGTGGGGGTGACATCAAATAAGTTTTGAGTGCGGCCAATGCCTGGTCGCACTCGGGGGTCCATTGGAACTTCAAATTTTTCCTCAAAAGCTGGAAGAAAGGCCTGCACTTATCTGATGAGCGGCTGATGAAGCGATTGAGTGCGGCGGCCATTCCCGTAAGCTTTTGAACTTCCTTTGTGGTGGAGGGACTCTGGATGTCCTGGATGGCAGTGATCTGGTCTGGATTGGCCTCTATCCCCCTCCGCGTCACCAGGCTGCCGAGAAACTTGCTAGAGGCTACGCCGAAGGCGCACTTGGAAGCGTTGAGCTTGAGCTTGTAGGCGCGGAGGATGTCGAAGACTTGGCCGAGATCCGCCAGGTGGTTGCTGGAGCGCACAGATTTGACGACCATGTCGTCGATATACACCTCCACCGTTTGGCCGAGCTAGGCCTGGAACATCTTCGTGACGAGGCGCTGATAGGTCGCCCCCGCGTTCTTTAGCCCGAAAGGCATTACTTTATAGCAGTACGTGCCGCGGGGGGTGATGAATGATGTTTTCTCCTCGTCGGGCCCATAGAGAGGGATCTGATGATAGCCTCGGTAGGCGTCGAGGAAGCTCATTCGGTCATGACCAGCGGTGGCGTCAATCAGTTGGTCGATCTTCGGGAGGGGGAAACTGTCCTTAGGGCAAGCCCTGTTTAGGTCGGTGAAGTCTACGCACACCCTCCACTTTCCAGTTTTCTTCTTGACGACCACCGTGTTTGCCAGCCATACCGGGTACTGGACTTCCCGGATGGCCCCTGCTTTTAGCAGGTTGTCGACCTCTTCCACGACTGCATCTGTCTGCTGCAGCCCGGTTCTGCGGGCCTTCTGCACTACTGGCGTGTGGTCGGGGTCGACGTTGAGCTTGTGGCACATGACCTCAGGGTCGACCCCGGGCATCTCACTTGGGTCCCAAGCGAAGACGTCCACATTCTGCATCAAGAACCGAGAGAGTTCGGCCCTTTCTTCGCCCGACAGCTGGGTGCCGATCAGGAAGAAACGGTCTGGGTCTGCCGGGTCTAGCCTGACCTCGGCTAGGTCCTCGATGCTCTTCTTCTCAGGGTCCCTGCCGATCTCATCGAGGCCCTTTTCGAATTCGGCCAGGTTAACGCGCTCTGGCTCCTTTACTGCTGGAACTGCGGCCAACACGCACTGCCTGGCCTGCTGCTGGTCTCCCTTCACTGTGACTACCTCCAGCTTGCCTTCTTCGTTCTCGTGGACGAATTTCAGCTTTTGGTGGAAGGAAGAAGGAACTGCCTCTAGCTTGTGGAGCCACGTCCTGCCCAGAATGACATTGTAGGGGGAAGGGGCATCCACAACCAGAAAGTCGGCTGTCACGGAGGCTCCGCCAACTTGGGTTTCCAAGGTGATTCTACCCTTGGGGTAGACTGGTGTCGCGGACAACCCTAGCAGAGGTGCACGAACCTCCGTGAGGTCTGCTTCGGAGAGTTTCATCCGTTTGAAGCAGTCGTAGTAGAGGACCTCGGAGGAGCTGCCGGAGTCGACGAGGATCCTCTTTACGGTGAAGTCTCTCAACTTCATGGTGAGGAGCAGGGGGTCGTTGTGAGGGACCTGGACTCCCTCTAGATCTCGGTCCGAGAACGAGATGGCTGGTTTGTCGCGGCGGGCTTTCTTAGATGCCGGGGCGAGGTCGGCTTTCAACACTTCTTTCTCGTGCGAAGCCCGCCTGGCTTCGGCACGGGTCTGAGAGCTTCCCCGGGACGAGGAAGCGGGAGCTGAGGACGCCAGATGGATCACGTTGATGATCTTCTCTGAGTCCTCGCTGTCTGGAGCCTGGGCTGCGTTCTGGTGAACCCGGCCCTCGCTGCCGCCGGCATCACCGGCCTTGACGAACTCTTGGAGGTGGCCCTGTTCGGCCAGCTTCTCTAGATACCCCTGTAAATTCCTGCATTCTCCAGTCCTGTGCCCGTTGCCCTTATGGAAGGCGCAGTAGAGCTTGCTCCGGGAGCCTTCTGTGGGTTCACTCTTCAGGGGCGGAGGGTACTTGAAGAACGGCTCGGACTTGATCTTGGCCAGGATGCGGTAGATCGGCTCCTTGAAGACGACGTTGACGCTCTGGCTGGCGCTGGAGGGAGGTCTGGGCTTCCAATTGCCCCCAGACCTTGACGACGAAGGCTTCGTCGAACTGGAGGCCCAGTCCCGCTTGGATTCCTGCTTCTGGGAGGGCCTCCCGCCTCTTTGCCGAGGCTGGCTATTCTTCTGTTCGGGCTCTGGATGCCCGTCCCGATCCTTAGCTCGGATCTCATCTTCTTCCCGGGCGATGAAGCGCTTCACCCGGGACATTAACTCTGACATGGACTCTGGGGTGTCCCCGGCCAGGTCCTTCCGCAAGTCGCTGCCGGGGATCAGGGCATGCTGGAAGGCGTAGACGGATATCCCCTCCCTTGCGCCCTCGATCTGGCTGTAGATCGCCCAGAATCGGTGGGTGAACTTGGCGAGAGTTTCGCCCTGCTTCATTCTCAGGGCGATGAGGTCCCCTTCCTTCTTGGGGACGACGGTGTATGCTTGGAACTTCTTCAGGAAGGAGAGCTGGAGCTCCTTCCAACTGGGAATCGACTGCTCTGGGAGAGAGCAAAACCACTTCAGGGGGAGGTCACCCAAACTGGAGGAGAAGATCTTACAGTTTAGGTGGCCCTCATTTCCCCAGATAGACATCTTCTGGGAGAAGTGTCGGAGGTGTGCAGACGGGTCTGACAGTCCGTCGTAGGGGACGAACCGCGGAACGGAGAACTTCCTGGGCAAGGGGGTGCGCTCGATCTCCTTCGTGAAGGGAGAGCCCCCGAGATCAGTGTGACCGCAGAGCTGCTTCTGGTCCCGCATGTCTAGGTTGTGCTGGAGAGCTCGCCTGACGCGCTTGTCGAACCATTCCTGCTCGTCGTCCTCCTCTGGAGTCTGAACTCTGGACTTTCGCTTGGGGCGGCTCGGACTGTGATGGCTATGAGTTCGGCCATCGCGACTATGGTGACTCCGGCTGTTGCTCGAGCCTTCGTCACGAATCTGGCCCCGTTTCTGGTCCAGATGATGTCTGAGGTCCTCACGAGGAGGCTGGGCTGCCTTGCTGGGAGCGCCCTTCTTTTTTCCTTGGGGCTCAGAGACCTCCCTCAAGGAGGCAGTTTGCACTGCCTTCAGCTGCTGCTGGAGCTTGCGAATCATCCGCTCTTGCTTCCGGAGTTGCTTCTGGAGGAGGGCAGCCTCGGGAGCCTCTCCGGGGGGTTGAGCGTGGCGCGTTTCTCCCACGGCCACGGCTTTGTCCTTCCGAGGACGCTGATGCTGATGCTCATCGCGTCCGGGTGGCGGGACCTCGCCCGCTGAGAGTGAGGTCTCGACTCCCTCTTGGAAAGGGACCTCGACAAAGAGTTGGGAGCCCAGGCGGCCCTCGCCTGCAGTCGTCCCTTGCACCACGCGGGACTGCCCCTGAGGAGGGACTTCCGCTGGAGTCGTGTCTTGCACCGCGCGGGACTGCCCCTGAGGAGGGACTTCCGTTGGCGGTGGTGGCAGCGCGAGCGCTGCTCCTGAAGATTCTACGCCCTTCTTAGCTTTCGGAGGCATGGCTTCTGAATGGATGAGGTTAGGAAGATTGGGAAAGTTTTGAGAGGTTTGGATGGCTGGGATATTTCTTTCCCACAGACGGCGCCAATTGTAGGTGCAGAAAATAATGACCCACAATAAGGAGGAGCCTTATAGGACTTATCCGAGAAGATGATGGCTGCTGGAAACGTCTGGATGCCGCCCGATAGCCTGAAAGGGAGAAGCAAACGGTCAGAGGACCCTGGCCTGAGCGGCGCAAGGCTCTCCGATGCCAAAGTCAGTGTATGAACTGGAACGATGGAGGAGAGGGAGAAGAAAGACAGGGTAAGGGCTCTGTGTATAGGATTGTGCGTACCTTGCATGGTGTTTTGGGGGTCTATTTATAGAGGTTTGGATCGTATCTCTGAGAGGATATTTCGGTGTGGGTCCCATGATCTGACTGGGAAGTCATGATCAGCCCACAAAGTAATAAATGCAGTCTAATCCGGCCCACTCAGCATTTAATGCCAGTCGGGTCAGCCCACATTGCATTAAATGCGTGTCTTGTTGGGCCAGATTGTGTTGGGCGCCTTTGGCGGTAGGAATACCAGCGGATCTTCCCTCGGGCCTTGCCCTGATGTGGCCTCAGGCGCTGGATACTGCCATGTGGCGATCTGGTGAAGATAGTGGGCGGCTGGATGTCATATCTGTCCCACCAGCTCGTGACCCAATCCCTCCACGTGCCTGATGACGTGGAGGATGAGGGGCCCAAACGAAGGTTCTTTCTTGCCTCGGCTACCGTCCTGGCCTCTTCAGCCGAGGTAGCTTTAGCCGAGGTAGGGTTCTTTACTGAGATGGCATCCGGGCTGACCTTGCCGAGATGGGATCTCTGCCGAGATGACGCCCGAAGCGGTCCAGTCCGGCGCCTGTGGCCTGGAGGTGTCCGATGTCGGCCAAGGCCTCTGCCCTGGTAGCCGGGATGGGATCGGTGCCACGTGGATGGCACGCGGATGGCACGTGAGGATGTTTAAACCCGTCTGATGGCTGTGATTAGCTTAATCCTGCAGCTCTGGAAATCTCCCCACACAGTGGGCTTTTCAAAATCGGTTCTATCTTATTATAAATTTTAGGATAAGAAAAAAAAGCCCTCATTTTTCACTTGTTTTTTTTGATGGGCCGAGATTGGTTGAGCCTCTTTGGCACAAGGCTAGGTCGACACTCGACAGGCCTAAACGGTAGCTAACCCTAACCCACCACAACATTACCTTTAACACCACCCACGACTTCCCTTCCTTTTGACTACCAAGTCCGAAGTCCCGATCTTGTATAGGATTCTCGCTGATGTAATATATATGTATCTGCCAAAGGACGCGTCCGAGGTCAAGTTTTAACAACTCCTCTTCCAAAGCACCTGCTTTAATATTCCTTCCCTTTCTTTCTTCTTTCTTTTCCCTCCTTTTTTTTTTTTTCTTATTCTATGGTTATCATTCCCATCTTTTCCTTTACTATACGAATCTGAAAAACCGAACCGAACTCCTTCATTTTCAGAAAGCAGAAAAAAGAAAAAAAACATCTCCTCTTTCCAAGAGAATCTGAAATCGCAAGAGATGAGTTCAAGTTCATCTAAGGATCCTAAAATCATCGCACGAGAGTAAGATTATCATTTTCTCTGTTAATCTGCCATTCTGAGGTTATTGTTTGTTTATTTATTGATTTTTTTTGCGTTGTTGTTTGTTCAGTTATCAGCTGAGATTGTGTAGAAGAGCAGCGAATGAAAACATAATTGTGTATTTGGGGACGGGATGTGGAAAGACGCATATTGCGGTTTTGCTGATGTGCGAGCTAGGTCACTTGATTCGGAAGCCGCAGAGGAATGTCTGCGTTTTTCTTGCGCCAACAGTTCATCTTGTTCGGCAGGTGAGGTTTTCTGATGGGAGCCTGAATTTTTTTTTTTTTTATTTTGGTTGATGATTTTTTATCGTGTAAATTTATTATTAGAACTTGTGGTGTGGTGAAGTATTAATAGGGATGTTGTAATTATTGGGGTTGTTAGGATTAATAAGAAGTTTGTGGAAACTCCTTATTATGTTTTGGAGACTATGATGGATGGATATTTTAAAATGAGGCAATTTATTGTTTTGTATCGTATCCCGTGCTGTGCGCATTTTATGCGTAAAATCTGTGTTCCTATCATGTCCGTGCCGTATCCACGCTGTATCTGGGCATCATAGGTTGGAGAGCTGAGCATCAAGGCTGGTGATCAATGAAAGCTCCTTGTATTTCGATCCATTTGTTCGTTTTCTTTTATACTGTGTAAAGAATTTGTAGTCGTCGGATTTGATATTTCCGATAAAGCTTATGAGCAGGGAAAATCCCTCAAGCAATTTATATATATGAAAGTGATAGGACTCGATTACGATTTCAATTTTAACCGGATTTTAACCCGAGGGAGAGATTTTAGGAATTCATGAGAAAATTTCGATTTTAGCCATCTAAATAAAGAGGCCAATCTAAAAGGAGTTTCCTTTTGAAGAGTCCAATCTTCCACAGTGTGTAATCAATGAATGCATATTTAGATTTTCTTATCTAACGCCCATAGGTAAGCAAAGCTTAGGTAATGCCATATTAAAGAGTCTATCATCTCAACATTCCATCACTTATCTTGTGCAATCCCATCATGGTTTTCAATTTTTTGATGGGGTTTAATTGGATCTAGACTCTTTAATCTCCCTTTAATCACGTCATTCAAATTAACGAGAGTGAGTGAAACACAAGGATTCTCACAATTGCATCTTCAATTGCAACACGATTGTGTCATATCTCTTCCCTTGCTTATTTTTTTTCCCTTTTTTATGTTCCTAATGAGTTTTTTTTTTCTTTTTATAGTAGTTCGTTTTTATTATTTTTCCACTTTTGATGGGTTCTTTTAGTTTCCGTGGTGATAGATTTTCATGGATTTATGTTTTTTTCTTTTTTTTTTTCAATTTTTGTTTTTTAGGCATTAGGTTTCTATGGGTTTATTTGTTTCTTCTAAGTTGTTTTAATTACTGGATTGTCTATGGACTTTTGTTTTCATGTTGTATTTTTGTGGTGTTTTTATAAATTTATTTTTTTTATTATGAGTTTATTCTTATGATTTCAAAAGAATGTTTGAAGCAAAATACTCAATCGATTTCAAACAAATTAAAGTGCTCTCATTTTGAAATTAACCAACTATATTTCTTTGTTAATTGTTATTATTACAGGTTCTAATTTTGATTGAGATTTTTACCATCTCATTAGAATTTAGACTAAATATTATTTAAAATTTTATTATTTTTAATATCATAAATTATATTTCCAGTGCTTTGCACGAGCATGTTTTGCTAGTTGATAATTACAAGTATACCCAAGATCTTATTTGAGGGCAACATGTCTGAGCAGCAGAACTGATACAATGACATTAGAACTGTCTGCAAAGTGCTGTGAGTGCATGACTTCTAGCCTGAGTCAAGTTTGCGATCGCATAATTATGTTCAGAGATCCACAACAGGCAGGTGTTTGCGGTACAACATTGCATACTGTTGCAGCAATGGGGTGGAAGGAGATCATGAGACCGATGATACAGCTGTAGCCAATGGTTACTTTGATATAAAATCTGGATCAACAACAACCATCGGTTGAGAATCTGAGGTAGAGAGCGAGCTCTAGCAGCAAGATGTGAAATGGTGGCCAATGGGTAACCGATTGCAAAAGCAGGAATGCAAGCAACAGTAGATGGGGTGCTCACTGTTGTGCAGATCTGTACTTTTGTAGAAGGGAAGGTACAACTAGATGAGGATAGTTGGATCCTAGGAAGCACAGACACTTCTCCGGGGCCAGAGTGTCGGTGTCCGACATGTGTCGGACACGGACACGCTCCGACACGTGTCGGACACGCCCAAAAGAGTGTCCTGATTATTTTTTTATTTTTAATATTTCGGACAAGCTGGGGATACGTTCTGAACACGTTCCGGACACGCTGGGACACGTTTCGGACACTTTTACTTGGGAAAAAAAATAATAAAATTAGAGTAAAAAATGAAAAGAAAGGGGGCTATTTGTAAAAGGTCATAACTTAAAAGAAAGAGGCCATCCTTCCGCTGTCCTAATAACATTCGTCCGTCCAGCGAAAGAAAAAAGGGAAGAAGAAAAGAAAAAAATTGATACTTTGTTAGTTGGTACATGGTGCTTGAATTTTTATTTATTTGATTGCTAAATTGATTACAAAGTTAAAATGATAGTATCTTTTAGTATATGATTAGATATATTATTATTATTACTATTAATTATTAACGTGTCCCGAACGTGTCCGTGTCCTACTTTTTTGAGAAATGCCGTGTCGGCGTGTCCGTGTCGTGTCCGTGTCCCGTGTCCGTGCTTCTTTGGTTGGATCTAAGGATTGCCTGATGCAAAGTTAGAAACAAGGGGAGTATGGGTTGTGTCTAGGCTTGCTTTTGTTGGTGGCTGAAGGCAGCACTATTACAGAGAGCGGTAGTCGATTCTTAACTATTCAAATTTTTTCTATAAAATCCATCATAATTTAATTTTCATTCATAGAATACTATTATATACAGGATAAAAAATGTATGGAAGTCTATGAGGTGAACAATGAAATAAGGACCCATTGGGATATCCTAATCCTACTCAAGGCCTGTTAAGATCATTACAAATTATTATCTTAATCCTAACGCTTATCTTAACACATCCTAACTTTCCTCCATTATCATTATTTTCTAGTATTCCTTCTCATTTTGTGAACTGAGAATGGAAATTAAACAACGGTCAAGAACATTCGACTTTGATACCAATTGATGCAGTTAAGGGGAGTCAAATCCGATTGTCCACGAAACCAAACCAAAAATCCTCAATCATCAGTCTACCAATGCAAAACAAAGGGAAAAAGTAGAGTTTCACATACTCTTACTCGCGAAACTCCATTGTAAAGAGTTTGAGGAATAATCCATTGCATAATATGCAACTTTATTCAGCTTTCATAAAAATATCCTAAACTGAATTGATTGTTCCTTACAATGGATATAAACGGGCTTCTAATAACTTAAAACCCTAAATACAATCATAGCCATTGATCAAAATCAGATTTTAATGAAATCCCTAGTTTAAGAATCCTACTTAATATGAAATAGGAAATTTTCAACTTAAAGAAAAGTTCCAAAGAGTGGTAGGATCTTGCTAAGGAAAATTTGGATAAGAGATTTTCGAGGAACTTGCTTCCTTATCTTAATAAATCCTTAGATAGGAGTCTCAATACAATTCAACTAAAGTGAAGAGATAACTCTTGAGACAACTGAGAGAAGAAAATGAAAGAAATTTGCTAGACCTTCCCAAGAATCTTGGACCATCCTCCATGTGGTGTCCCTATGGGCCTAGCTGGAAGTTCCCATTCATACATTAGACCTAGGTGACAATGTGGGTTGTTGCTCCTTGTGGGTCGGACCTGTTTAGCTGGGCTGAAGTCCAACACGTGGCTTTCCACTATTATGGGCCTGTCTAAAGCATATGGGCCTAGATAGGCTTCATTAGATGATCCAGATGCTTAACTTCTTACTTGGTTCCCCAATTAATTCCGGGCATTTATAAATATTTTGGGGTTTTTTTTTGGGCCCATTTTGATCTTCCAATTTATGTTTTAGCCTTTGTTTCTTGATAGGGCTCTAAATTGAGACGGGTCGAGAACCCTTTTGATCAAGGATGAAAATAGTGGTAGCAGCGGGTGTAGCAGCCCGCCGCCAAAACGCTACGTAACGGTGCGATTTGAAATTTTTTGTAGAAAATCTACAATATTGGAAAATGAGAGAAAATGTATTTTTTTTCGAAAGTAACTAAGATAAGGGGGCGTAGCGGTCCCCTCATTGTATGAGGTCCTGTATCGCTGTATAAATAGAAAATAATAGTAATGATCATTTTTTTCATATGTATTCATGTTGCTTAGTTATGCTAACTTAGAAACTAATGAAAGGCTCATAAAAAAAAAAAAAAAAAAAAAATGTCATGAAGTCAAGACTTAAGACTTAAGAGTACCTAGAGAAAATAATACCTCTACCAAAGGGGGTGTCTAATAGGATGTACTTAGAGAAGAATCCTTGAGAAGAACTCTTTATATCGACTGTAATTTGGCAAGTTCATATGCTTTTTGGTGTTCTTTTAAACATAAAAGGGTAGAAGAGTTGCGTAGAAATGTTATTTGGAGAAAAGAAATAAGTTTTATTATACATTTTAAAATTTTTGGGAAAGTTGGAATCTGTCTCACTTCGTAGCGGCCCCGTTATGGATGTGAACAGTGCTAAATGCTACTTCACCGCTACGCCCGATATAGCGTAGCGGCCGCTATTTTGATCCATGCTTTTGATTGATTAAATCCATCTAAATAATTAAGGGCCTGATTAATCACATGATCAATCAATTCGAGGCCATTAGCTCCTGCGTCAGTCTCCCTTTGTTGGGAAAGATTCGACCTCGAGTCGGAGTCTGTTTCTTGTCGCTTCCTTTTCCACTTTCTCTTTCGCTTCCACTATTGTGAAAAATCACACATTGGATCCAGTTGAATCTCTGACTGCACCTGAATGTATGGAGATATGTTGTGGCTGATCTGCATAACATGCCACTGACACGTCTAATATCTCAAAGTCACACTTCTTATCATCCACACAATGTATCACATTTGTACCCTTTTAAATTATCATCCATCACATGTACAACCTCCAAAGTGTAATCAATCATATTTGCACTGTCTAGTGTCCCAATCCATTCATCTTTTAGGATTCATCAAACGCTTTATCCAGATACCCTACATGTGTGTTTGAAGGTTCAATTCTGCATGTGGGCAGTCATTGAATATCAATATTTCTTCTTGATAATCTTGATACACAAAAAATGATTTTCTCATCAACACTATCATTTTGAGAAATTTCGAAGATCTGGTTTATGGGTAATATCATCATCTTCATGTACATCCCAATTTGTTGTGTCAAGTTCCTCATCACAATCTTCCTTTAAATCATCATCACAAATTGGATCCTCACTGACATTGTCAATCGAATCCTTTATAACATCATCATGAGATTCATCAAATATTGGGGTTTGATTTGATCAAAACATGGAGTTAGATTCTCGACTTGCCTACGCAGATTCTGGTTTCCAAATCTTGCGAGTCATATGGGAATGGGCATCATCTTCAACATTGAGCCTATAACTATGGACTTTGCAGGGAGGCATCATAGTAATGGAGAATGGAAATTAAATAATGGTTCGGAAATTTCGGCTTGGTACCTAGTGAAGCAGTCATGGGAAGCTAGATTCATTCATTCACAAACCAAAACCCAAAAATCCCCAATTAAAGTCAATCAATGCTAAACAAGGGGGGAAGTAGATATTCGCTTACCGTTTATCACAAAATTCCACCATAGAGATCTTCGATTCAATGGGAGATTCTCAACCGAGTTGAAAAAATAATGCTTTGGAAAAATATTCGACTTTATTCAACTTTAATAAAAATATCCAAAATTGAGTTGATCATTCCTTACAGTAGATATAAATGAGCTTCTAATGAATTAAAACCCTAAAATACAATCTTAATCATTTATCAAAATCAAATTTTAATGAGATTTCTAAGGTTCTGGCCTTGTCCACTGTTGTGGGCATTTCTAAGGCATATGGGCCTGGACGAGTTTCATTGGATGATCCAGGTGGGCCATTTAAATTCTGACTTGGTTCCCTAATTAATTCATCATCAAAGCCTTGTCCTAACTATGTTGGGGTCGGCTACATGAATTCTGCTTCTCTATTCGGATCTATCCTGAGACAAATCCTTAGAGAGGTTGCAATTTTTCAGATCTATTCTTATTACTTCCATCCACGCACTCTTTGGCCTACCCGCGCCGCGCGGGGGTAGGGAGATCAACTTACATAGAATTTTTTTTTCTTACGGGCACTGTTGTTGGCCTACGTTGAACTTGTCCAACCATCTCAAATGAGTGTTACCTGTTGATGTTATCCCTAAATTCTCCCAAAATTGTTCATTTCTGATTATATCTTTCATAGCTTTACCACACATCCACCTTAATATTCTCATCTCTGCTTCAATTATTTTGTGCATGTGATTGGCCAACATTCTGCTCCATAGGTCATAGTTGGTTTAATTGTTTTGTAAAATCTTTCTTTCAATCTTGTTGGTATGTGCTGATCACAAAGAATTGTTGAAGCAAGTCTTAACTTCAACTATCCCTCTCTTATTCTATGTTCATCATCTTCCTCAATCTCGCCCTCCTTACAAATGATCGAGCCACGATATTAGAATGAATCTCTTTGTATCTCTTGAGCTTAAATTCTCACATTAGTTTCAATTCTTCGTGCATCTCCATTGAACTAGCAATCAATATATTTTGTCTTTTTTATGACTTATAGCCCTTGGATTCTAAATCCTTCCGCTATCTCTCAATGTTTGCATTCACACCATGTTTCGATTCATCCACCAACACGATATCATCTGCAAACAACATACACCAAGGTATCACCTCTTGAATATGAGCAGTTAACTCGTCCATAATCAGTGTAAAGAGGTAAGGGCTTAAGGTTGACCCTACTGCAAATATATGGTCACTAGAAACTCAGTTGTCCCTCCACAGGTAGTTCTCACACTCGTTACCTGATGTAGTCACGGGTGTATATCCAACCCAAGACTGACCAGGATCAGGTTAAACAACAACCTGGCAGTGTAATGTG
This sequence comes from Litsea cubeba, assembly GCA_012931725.1. NCBI lineage: Eukaryota > Viridiplantae > Streptophyta > Magnoliopsida > Laurales > Lauraceae > Litsea > Litsea cubeba. The sequence goes on along the minus strand of CM022948.1, from coordinate 90,961,235 downwards.
ACTGTCGGGACTGATCAGGATCTGGTTATACAGCAACATGACAGTGTAACGTGACCGTCACACCTTCAATGGACAACCAACAAGCATCAGACCAACAATTCTATTACAGAACACCATTCACTAGCAATTTAAAGACCGGAAGAAACAGGAAATTCTACTTTCACCTTCTCTCTCTCTCAACCAGAACATGACCATCGACCATCCTCCCTACTCCATCCCTTTAAAGACAGTCTCTAAAATCCTCTTGATCCCATTACATCATTGATATCGGCTAACATTAAATCCATAATATACTAGGAAAAAGTAAATAAAGAAAATTAGTAATGGTATTGACTATCGATCTTGACTGGGCATGCACAATAGACCCTGTCACCACCCAAATCTCTCCCTTTTATGATTTAGAACATTCAAAATCCTTCCATTTAAATTGCTTCCCATTATGCATGAATGAAGAGAATCATGCATTTATTTGGATTTAAAATCACATTCTGATGATTTTTTTTTTTAAAAATAGGGTCGTCCCATACAACATGTTCGACTTTGCCTATGGACCCCACATGGCCCACCTGATGGAGAGGTGGGCCCTGCTTGCTGTTAGCAGGTCGACCATGGGTGTGCTGGTTGCAGTTGGGTTTGGGCCCATCTGGACCCTCAACTCACTGTCCCAAACAAATGAGACCGCCTTGTGTGCACTGTTTATGAAGTGCAGTTTATTCAAAATTGCATAAACACCCCCGCAGTTTATGTGTTTTTGTTTTATAAAACAGCCCCTGTTTATTCAATTCTCACATGTTAGGGACTGTTCTGGGTTCCTTTTCTGAGAGATGGGACTTTACATATGGGTTCGGACCCCATGTGCTCGATCACATGGACTCATGAAGGTCAAAGCTTGCTCAATCACTTGATCCACATCATCACCGCTCCCTCATCATGTCTTTAAGAATTTCATTAACCTCTTGTACCACTCCTTTTATTTAAAACCCACCAAATTAAATCTCTAGGTACCCTGTCATAGGTATTTTTCCATTCATTGCCAAAGTGAGAAGATAGCTTCAATCGTTGACCGCCTATGATGCCTAGATGCGGACACTTATACGTGGACTGGGGATACGACTCCTCACTTTTGAAAATTTAGGACACAGATACGGATATGGTTGTCCTAATTTTTTCTTTAGATCACTTTTGAATAAATGAGATTATCATTGTTTTCGTCCCTTTCTAACATTTTTTATGGTGAGAAGTAAAAATATTAAAAGAACTATATGAAATAAAGGACTTTATAAGTAGAATATGTTAAACTTGGTCCCTAGAAGTATCGATGCAGTATCATGTACCAATACAAGTGTTGTATCGGTATGATATGGATACGTTGGGCTTGTATAAGTATCTAGGTATCATAGTTGACCGCCCTAGCATGATAGCAAAATAGTTTATCTTAGAATTCATGTTTTAGCTGTTACAAAATTTTATGCTGGTTGTCAACCTTCCTAACTCAACCCCCTTTATCTGGGCTTGGGACCGGCAATAAAAATTGGCGAAGTTTTCCCCAATTAATTATGCACATTTAGAAATAATTTTAGGGTTTGTTTTGGGCCCATCTTGACCATCCAATTTATTTTTTACCCTTGTTTCTTGATATGACCCTGGTTGAGATGGATCAAGATCCATCTTTAATTGATCATATCGATCTAAATATAAGGGCACGATCAGCCATGTGATCAGTCAAATCTGGGCCATCCGCTCCTTCGTCATTTTGATACCAAGGAGATGTTCTTGCTGTTTTCTCTTGAGCTGGTGGAAGTGAAAGATTGGAACGAAGAACAAATCTTTGCAATAAGGGAAGCTTTATGGATTTTTGCAAGGCCTTTTCCTAGGCTAGGTGAGTGTTGGGCAGAAAGTGGGGTTAGTGAAGGTTGGTGTTTAGCTATCATTGGCTCATTGCTAATAAGATAAAGATATCATGTTCATCACTTTTGGTTTCCTTTGTACACACACAGATTGGTGTGGGCGGCGGCAGATTTCAACTAATTCTGTGGAAGGGGAAGAGGTTTTTCTATGGACTACAATTTTGACATAGTTTGCTTAGCAACATTATTTAGTGATTGGAACTTATTGACATTCTTGATCGTAAGAGTCTGTAGCTCTTTTATGCTATTTATATATATATATATTATACTTTTAGTGTGACTGTATGTTTTGCTATTGGTACAAAGATTCTAATTCTGTTTCACATGAAAGTATTTTTATGCATTCTTTTTCTATATTTACATCTGTTGATATCCTAGATGTGTAAAGAGACTTCTTTGCGAACAAAATAATTTTTACTGTGTTCATAAATTTTACAATACATAACTTTTTCTTCACTCTCTAGATTTATCTTGTAATTGTTACTATTGTATGAACTTGATATGAAATTTTGCTGCTGATAAGATTATAAGAAGGATTATTTGGTCGGCATGAAGTTACTTGAACTTTGTTTTTATTGTATTTAATTGAGATTTGTGTCTTTGTCGATCTTCCGAGATGTAAAGATACACTTATTTTTAGGCAATATGACAATATGATTTTATTGAATTCTTAGATTTTATGACGGTAAGTATTTGGACAAGACTAGAGTTAACCTATATGTTTTTGTAGCAAGCGGTCGTGATAGAAGATTCCACAGATTTCAAGGTTGGGTGTTATTTTGGTAATTCAAAGCGTTTGCGAGACCATCATGACTGGGAGAAGGAAATTGATGAACATGAGGTTTGCACTCTTTGATTCTTTTGATATGTCGCATCTATCATAAATTGTCTGGTTTTCATAGTCTAACATACTCAAAACAGAGTTAATCATCATCATCATTTTGCCTTATCCCATCAACCTTGGATTGGCTTAATGAGTATTACTGATGTCATAGAAAACAAGCTGTGTCCAAAATTCCATCTTTCTAACCAAAAAATTGTGCGCTTTCTCTCTCTCTCTCTGGGTATTTTTGTGTCTATATTCATTACCGTACACCATCTATTTATTGTCACCGTTTTAGTTCTGTTTTCCACTTTCCTTCTTTGAAAGATGCTTTATCTCTCCATTATTTAACAAGTTTTTCCTTGCTACTTTACCAAGGTCTTATTCCATCTACTTATGGTTGTCTGTGTGAGTTTGCATTTCCATTGGACCCCATTTAAAGTGATACTTAGTCACTCCTTGATCTAACGTGTCTTTCCTCACGACTTTGCCCAATGTTTTTATTGGGGCTCACCACAACTCCCTACTTAAACTTGTAAACCTTTGATATGTCAAATAGGATTTTTTTGGCCTTCTATATAATTGTCCAAACTATCTCAATCAATATTCCTTGATTTTTTTCTTATATTGAATCTGCTTGTAGATTTCTTCTTATGCACTCATTTATAATTCTGCTCTTTCTTGTAACTCCACAAAGCATCTTTGCATGCTTATGTCATCTATATGTACTTTAGCTTCTTCTTGTTTCTTAGTTGCCCAACATTTTACTCCATACAATAGAGTAGGTCTAGTGAGGAAATCTTCGTGGGATGTTGGAAGTGGAACTAAAGTTATTCAACTGTATGTACATAGATTTAATCAAGAGACCATGCAATCTTGTAGATCAATTAAAATTTAAAATTCAACTTCTATTTTACCTAATACCCAAAATGCCTCTTTTACATATGCAAATGTTACATATATAAATGTTAAATATGCAATTGATACACATGTGAAATGCATTACCATGTTTGTTAAAATCACCATTTTCACATGAGTAAATGAAAACATCCAATGGTCAAAAGATGTATTTGGGTTTTTTGGACGTTTTTCTCAAATTTCTCAAAATCCATGTAGAATTAAGACAATACACTTTACTTCTTAGCCTTTTTTAGCCATAGAAAGAAGATGACTGGTTCTGATTGTGAATTAGGGGCCCACAAGAATGAAAAATGAAGGTTTTTGTGGGCCTCACAAAAGAAAAAAATCTCCGGGAAACACCCTGTACCAGCGCCTTTTGCATTCAGGGCTGTGAATCACTCTCACCCTTGGAGGTGTGAAAGTGAACGTATGTAAATGATCTCATTTTCACATCTGATTTATGCACCACGTGCATAATGGTTACAAATGTGAATAATTTACATATGTATATTATCGGAAACAAATGATCCCTTAGGAGAAATTAAATGTTCAATTCTGTATACTGAGCACTGGCTATAATAATCTTTACTTGTTTTGGAATTATGTTACTTAAATCTCTGTTACCATTAAAAAATGTTGGTTCCTAAAATTATTGTTTTTTAGCCCTTTTCTTGGATTCAACTTTATTACCGAAAATCATTTTTTTTATTACAATTATCTTATGTTGTTCTGCATCTAGAAAACATCCTGAGTTTCTTATGCCTTGTCTGTTCACATGATTTTGGTTTGTAATACTCTCTGCTAACTTGACCTGTGCAGGTTCTTGTTATGACCCCTCAAATTCTTCTACATAATTTACAGCATTGTTTTATTAGGATGGAGCTAATTGCTCTTTTGATATTTGATGAATGTCATCATGCACAACTACAAAACAGGCATCCTTATAAGGAGATCATGAAGGTTTGCATGTGTTTTATTGCATATTGTTTATATGTTCTGAAAAGTTATCTATCCACAATATGTTGTCTTGTCATAATGGTGACATCCTGTGTAGGAGTTCTATGAACCTAGTATTTCAAAGCGTCCACACATATTTGGCATGACTGCTTCTCCTATCATAGGGAAAGGTAACAATGCTATACAACTATTAGAAACTCACTGCCTCTCAATTCTAGTTAGGAATCTAGTTCTTGATTTTTTTTTGGTCTAGTGCTAGAAGCTAGGCGACTCCATTGTTTCTACCACAGTTTATTATTATTATTTGCAAGGGGCCCAAATTTTCATTTGTCGTAGGCTCTCTAATGCACTGATGGGGCATACAAAGCTTGATTGTTTTGTGGCCCAAGTTTTATTTAGGCAGTTTGTACCTTGTTAACTGTGGATCTTTCTTGCATTAAAATCTTCGTTCTCTGATATTTCTTTCCTCTATCCTTTTATGAACCATTGGAATTGGAGGTAAGTCTAGTCACTTAGGAACTCAAGTTCTTGAGAAAAATCATGAATGCCGAGTTCCGTTGATCTTGTTTATCAGTTTTTGAAAAGTACCTTCTTTCATTTTAGGGAACTCTAGTCACTTAAAGGACCCAAGTTCCATGGGAAAGGTTGTTTTGCCAATTGACAGAGCTCCTTGCTTGCATGGGACTTGAGCTTCTAAGATCCAAACATCTCCTTATTTTAGTGTCCTCTCTTTAAATTTATACTGATCCTTTTTTTTTAAATGCCCCCTAGAGTTAAATATATAAATGTGGTCCAGCTATATGTATCCTCTACAATTTGTAAAAGAGAACATTATCTCGTCATTGTGTTAGGCCTTATATCCTTTTGATTCTAGTATAGATTTAACTCAACAAGTGATGTTGCTTTTAATATACCGCTGACACGTGATGTTTTACATCACCGGATGCATGGTTTTCCGCTTCCAGATCTCGTGTCAATATCCACAGTAGGATCGTCATTTGAATTGTTCTCTATATTGAAATTGATCATTGGATTCTCTATAATGGGATCATCAAGTTTTAGATCTTCTACATTTCTTCATCCAAACCTGGTGGGGGATTTTGTAAACTACTGTTTTTTCAACATTAATAGCCATTTCCTGTTTTGATAGGTATTGCCCAGATATGGCTACCAATGATTTACGGAGTAATGTGCAGGATAGTAGGAATATCTGTTGATGCCCCCAACATTTGAAGTTTTCCCTTACAACCATTTGATTGATGATTGATCCCCTCACGTGGACAGAGTTTGAACAGAATAATTTAGTGTCTGCATGTTGAGTCTCATCTTGTATAGGAAGTACTTATGTCATAGCCATCCTCTTGAGTGATCACTATGAGGGGCATTTTTCTTTCTAAATATGAAATCAAGCCTGTGGGTACGCTCTTATACCAATTTCATGTAATCTAGGCTACACAGCCAATTTGATGTAGTGGTGCTTTTGGGCCTTAGGAGCTATTTTGTGATGAAAATAAATGAATGTTAATTGACAGAGGGCCTACATCTTTAATCTTCAAACCCCAAGGAACCTAAATAACCTTTGTGGAACCCTTTAATAATTACCAACCTTCAAAGCTCTTTGGAAACAATTCTAATATTTTAACTTTTAAAGAATAAAAGAACCCTTGATTCCCAGAGGATAAGAGGGTTTTAGCCTGGTGGATGCATCTTCTTGTACTGTTTGATCCTTTGGTTGAAAGTGAGGATGATGGCTGAGGTTAAGATGAAGGGAGGTAAGGGCCTCAGGAATGTTCCAAAGGGAAGAAGAAGTCTCATTCCCGACTTTCTCATGGAACGTGTCCAGCAAAGCATTTCTACATAAAAGACTTACAACGAATTTCATAAAATTCCAAATATGCCAAAAAATAATATAAAACAAAAAATTCTCAATCATCAATGATGTATATCTCCTCTTTTGGCTAGTCATTTTCTATGGCTGGTTATATCCTATGCAATTAATCTTGTTTGTCAATTTATGCCTAAACCTCGACATCTTCATATGGCTGCAGCGCTTTGTTTTATTCATTAACTTCTCGGATCACCATACTGAGGATTATTCTTTTCAACTACCAATCTTCAATTACAAGAATTTGCTGGTTCTCATTGGGTAGGTTGTCCAGACACCCGAATATTTACTACAGGATGGAGTGTGTTTTTTAAGAAACTCATTGATATCATGGAAGCATTAAAAAAAAGAAGAGTGTGTCCAAATCATCAATAGAAGCAGAATATCTGGCTATGCCTTCTGCTTATTCTGAAATCAATTGGCTTTGCTGTCTTTTCTCTGAAGTCAACTTTCGTTGAGTACTCCCCACCTCTCTTTATGCAAACAACACAAGCGCTTCCAGATTATTACCAATCCAGTCTTTCACAAATGAACAAAGCACATCAAAGTAGATTGTCATTACATTCAGGATGCTTATGACCGAAAGATCATCTCACGTCTCCATTGTTTCTAAACCTTCAGATTGTAGACATGTTGACCAAGTCCATGACACTTAACGGGCATAATTTTTTAGTAGCAAATTGATGTTGTTCCTTGTTCGATCCACCCAACATCAATTTTGAGGGGGGTGAGTCCTACATTATTTAGCTACAGTTTAGTGTTCCTATGGACTACTATACTATGATGGACTACCATGTAATGAAGGACATTGTATCATATAGTGTAGAGGTGGAGGATATAGATATATCTATCCGTATTGTAATTATCAGTTATCACTAATTAGGGCACCTGATTGGGCTGATTAGGATGATTGACAGATTTTCATTTATTCCTTTTCCTTAATCACATTATCTTATATACTGTATAAACCCCCAAGGGGATGATCAGTGGAAATCATCAATTCCAATACACTCTTGTCCACTCTTGTTATTAGTGCATGGGTATTTACCAGGGTAAAAAAGAAAAATAGAAAGAAAGAAAGAAAAGGATTTCTAATTGAATAGAAATTCTTTAGGCACTTATGAGACTCACGACTTCCATGGGATGAAGATTTCTTGGGTCTTTCTTTACATAGCCCTAAGTAGGCCTGTTGATTGTGGACCCTTTCCATGTGCTTTTTTGAGGGTTTCTTTTTTTTTTTTGTTGTTGTTGCTATTTTTGGCTACTAGCCAAGTTGATACTTTTACCATCTTCGTGAGACTATGGTGCCAACACCACACAACCATGAGTGTGTTGGCATGTGCTTTTGTCATTACCTTGTCTTTAATGAAGTCGAATCAGTTAATACTTTGTCTTGAATGACGTTGAATCAGTTAAAACTTTGTCTTAAATGACATCGAGTCAGTTGAAATTTTTAATCCACAACAAATTAGGATGGAAGAAAGATAATATAAGATTAGGGTTTTAAAGGAGGAGAAAACCATGAAGGTTGGTCATCCAACCCTAATATGCCCAGCCCTAACACTACTATTTAGATTATTCACTATTTTTCAGAAATTAAAAAAACCCCCTCTAGCCTAGTTTTTCCATCATTACAATGACAGAGTTGCTAGCTTATAATCCCAAAACCAATTGGTGATAGGAAACTGCACAAACAAGTACTTAACACCCCCACTTGGCAATGCCCGGATCAGAAGCACACGTCTGCACATGATCACTATGCAGCATGGGGCCTTCTTGCCCTGCGCACTTGCGCCCGCACAAACACACAACGCGGTATGGGGCATTTTCGCCTTGCGTGGTTTCGAAATCGAGACCTTTGGCTCTGATACCATGACAGAGTTGCTAGCTTGTAATCCCAAAACCAATTGGTGATAGGAAACTGCACAAACAACTACTTAACATACAAGTCAGTCTATAATTACTAGAAAATCAGAAATACATCCTTAGCTCTTAATCAACACTCCCCCCAAAGTGTTGCATAGATTTTTACTATGCCAAGTTGGAATAATCATCGTATAATTACTTACGGGTGAGGAAATTTGTCAGCTTCATCTTCAGTACTAGTAACTTGTGATGGATCTTTGATCATTTTACAAGTTGGCTGATGAATCTGTGGAAAACCTTTGTGCATTCAATCACTGGGAATGTTTCCTACTGCATTCAGCAATAAGTAACTTAACTTTATTTTCTCCACAGTATATAGTATAAACTATCAGCAACACTATTGAATTAACTGGCAGTTTAACTTTATACGCTTCACAACACACCATCAGCAACATTGTTGAACCAACATTTAACTTAACTTTATATGCTATCCAAAGTGGCCATTAATGCAGTACATCATAACCAACAACATAACACAATAGTCCCTCTTAGTAATCGCCTATGTTTTCGACTAAACCCTTCAACTTTTCATATGAAACTAAGAATAGATACTTACCCAGTAAACTTGAATCACTCCTTACAGATGAACACTCATCCACAATAAATAATTACTTCGTTTCACTATCCAAATAATTGTGGGCACTCATATAATTTTCTCCTACTCTTTTAAACTCTATTGATGGTTCCCAATATGTTTAAAATACTCTTGGCAGACCCTAAATCTGACATTGTGCTTTACTTCAGCTCTAAGAACAGCAACTATACTAGCTAGCTATGCTTACACAACTCCATAACCGAATCAAACAATTGATCAGCTCTACAGCACCATCAATTACAGCTCCTCTGCAGTCATATTCCAGCCAGGAAAACATAGGTATTGCAATCCCTCAATGCACCAGATCAGCAACATTTTGATTACTGGAATTAGTGCATTGCAGCCCAAATAAGGAAGCAGTAAATTACAGCAACCAACACACCACAGGAACATCAACCATCCATGAATACAAGTAGATTGGATCTTTAAAGCATCAAAGCACTCTAAACAGCAATTCGAACCAACCAGCAACCTGATATCAACTATACACCTCCCCAACAACGTCTTTTGATCACTTAAATGTGCACCACAGCAATCTGCAATTAGCAACCAGAAACTAACTGTTGGTTATTTACCAAACTAATACGCATACAACCTCTAAATCACAGCCGGACTTACGCAACACAGGAGCATCCTGACCAGAAATCTGATCAGAATCCAAAAACAGTAAATTGATCAGAAGCAACAACCTTATCTAAGATCAGCAACCAAACAGCACTATAACCTGTGCTGGACAACTTAAATGGGCTGGGTAGCTACTTGCAGATGCTCTAACTCCTTGTGTACTCCAAAAAGAAAACCCCTACAGGTATCAGAATAAAAAATTAATCTCCGAAAACCCTTGATACTTGAATCAACTAATCCAGATAAACCCAGCCCAACTCCCTCTGTAGAAGGGAAGAAAGAAAATAGTCGTTAAGAGTATGGACTTGCATAGATTTGCACAAATCTATGTCAGCCCTAGTGAACAGATCTCCCTTTGGTCGAACTTGGCTTCAAAGCCCAACCCTGAAATTTTCTATAATTTTTGGGTAAAATTAGGGTTGGATTTTAGAGGAGATTTAGGGAATGTTTGTGTAGTCCATTTCCGTGGAAAAGGAAGTAGTTTTCTGCAGAAATCCCTCTTTTCATGCGCTTGGTGCGGCGATTTTCCACGGAATTACTTTTCTGCTAGGTCAGCTTTTTCCTTCCCAACCCTGAAAATGGACTTCCTATGGTGGGGCATGGGAAGTCCATTTCCTTGGAAAACTTACCCCCCTTTATAAGCTTCGTTTCCGACCCCATTTCCGTCCCTATCCTCTTCCATTCATAAAAAATGCTCTGGTGAAAAAAATCCTAATAAACTTCATCCCCAGAACCGCTTCATCTTCTCCGATCACCTAAAGCCACCAGAACCTCTCTCTGTTTCTCTTCCTCATCGCGAAATGGGTTGCACAAGTCTAGCAAAAAAAACAGAAAGCTCTTCCATGGCGTCTTAGCTTATCTCCATCTCCCTTTCCCTTTCTCGACCATTCCATCCCTCTCTCTCTTTCTCAATAATCCATCTCCATCTCTCTCTCACGAGGTACCATCTCTAACCCTAACCTAAACCCAAATCCCATTGACATTATTCAGTTTCTGTGCCCTAGCCCTAATCTAACCCAAATCCTAGGCCTAATCTAACCCAAATCCATACCCTAACCCTAACTCAATTCTGATCCCATTCCTTGCCCCACCTTTCTGCTCCAATTCCCATGGAAAGAGGAATTACTCATAGTTGTTTGGACATTTGTGAACTCATGTAGACACCAGAGAAGATGATGTGTTCGAGGTGGGAGCATGGAGGATGATAGGTGTGATCGTCTTTGTATTCCTTGTTGCGTTGTTACTACTTCCTTTTCATGGGATGAGCTAGTAGAGGAGCTTCGTACAGGGCTTGTAACTTCATCATATTCTTCTTGTGTATAAACTGGCCACCCAAAATTATCATATTCAATCAATAAAAGGCCTTTTTTTGGGTGTTTCTTCTGTAAATGATCAGTATATCTTCATGGAACTGGATTACTTGTAGCTCTTGATTTTTTGATAATCCCTTTTTGTTCCTTCTCTGCATTCCTCAATTTTGGGCCTGTGGCGGAGAGCAAGAGAACTCTTGATGCAACACAAGTTATCCAACCGTAAGAACTGTGGAACTCTGTTAAACAGATCATGGCAGAATTTTATTCCATGGAAAACTGCAACACCGAACATGAAAAGTACCATTTCTGCAGTGAAAAATATTTCGCTCCAAACATAGATTTTCAATTTCCGTGGAAGATCTTTTCAATAGAATCCAATTACCATGGATTTTACTGACGTGGCAATTTCTGCATTCCATGGAAATGGCTTGTACACAAACGTGCCCTTAGGGTTCACAAAGGTGCAGATTTAATGGGAAAGTATAAGGGATTCATAGAGTTTTGTGTTGGAGACATTTTGTCACGACCCAAATCCCGAGCTCTCGAATTCGGAGTTGTGACTAATAAGTATCACATCTTCCAACATAAATTAGATCATATCAATAATAATGATAATAATTCAAGGCATTCTTATTAAATGTCAACTTCCCTGAAATAAAGCTACTTCCAACAATTTAATGACTCAACTTAAACGTAAGTGACCAAATTTTAAACAATGCCATCTAGAAGTTGTTAAGTTTGGCCCACGACCCATTAAGGGATCCAAGGCCCATCTGTCAATCCAGTCTAACAAAATACATCTCACGTGGATTTGGGATTTGATTTGGTCAATGGTGTATATAATTTAGTGATTGATTGCTTTCCTTTATTAGATTAGTGATTGATGTAATTTAGCTAGTTTCCTTTGTAAAAGCCTTGATTAAGGCATGTATTTCCTATATAATGGTGGTGGTTCTCTAAGAGAAAACACACAAAATAAGACAGTAAAATTTCTATTTCTCTCGTTTCATTCTTGTGGTTCAGAATTATGAGAATGACATGGTATCAGAGCTATGTTCAAAAAAACCTTGTTTTTTGATCTTGCATATCATCAAGGCAATCAGGATATAGAGAAATCCATCTCTATTGAAGAACGACAGATCAGAGATCTGTTTCACAGAATCCAGACACTGCGGCAGTGACCTCTTCATGGGGGCCGACCTCTGATGATCACATCTTCTTCAGCAATCTTTACAGACATGGTCGCCTGGTTTTCCTAAGAATATTGGAGATTTTTTCAGAATTTTTCAACACCTTCAGGTTGGTGATTTGCTCATTCTCGAGATTTTCCAGTTTTATTAAACTGTTTCCATCTAGACCGTACAAAATCTTGGATCTGCGGGGGAATTAGTTCATTCTTTTTTCAGTAGAAGCCAAATTACTGTGCTTCCTCAGATCAGTGATCTGATCATTGTCCAGATCCATCAGTGGGGCCCACGTAGAAGAGCAGCAGCAAAATTTCTGGTCGTCTGGGGCATTTTTTGGGATTTTTTTTCTTGTTCTGTGTTGATTTCTCTTACTGATTGTTCGGATCTTTGCCCCTACATACAGCATAGTGTGTTATCTTCTTTAAGGCTTCTTCTCTCCTCTGTTACTGTTACTGGATTTTTTTTTGCTGCCTGTTCACTGTTTCTCTCAGTCTTGGCCGATCTCAATTGACGATGGAAAAATCTGAGATTACCTTAATCCGGTTCACGTGAAAAAATTACCCCGCCTGGTCATTTCAGTTCCAAATTTACCTTGAGGCTAAGGAATTGTGGGGCTATATTTCTGGATCTGACCCTAAACCCACGGAAGATGAGAAGAAGATATCCGCCTGGCTTACTAAAGATGCAAAAATTAAAATATGGATACTGGGTTCCGTCGAACAACATCTGATAATGAACCTCAAACCTTACCCCACATCTAAAGAAATGTGGGGATATCTGAAGCAGGTGTACCATCAAGATAACTCAGCACGTAAATTTCACCTTGAATGTGCGATTGCTGAATATGCACAAGGGACCTTGTCAATCCAAGACTACTATTCAGGATTCTGAACCCTATGGTAAGAATATGATAGTATTAAGTATGCAGATGTGGCTGCCGATGTTTTGATAGTGATTCGCGATCTTCAGGCCTCTAGTCAGCGGGATCAATTTTTGATGAAATTACGCCCTGAGTATGAAAGTGTCTGATCGGCCTTGATGAATCGGTCGCCTTTACCTTCCTTGAATGTCTGCCTCAATGAACTCTTACGTGAGGAACAACGCATTTCAACCTCAGCCCATATAGCTCAACAAAAGGCTGGGACCTATTCCGTCGCGTTTTCAGCCACTAAGGCTTCTCAGCCTACGCCTCGAGACTTGAGTAAAACACAATGCTACAGTTGTCAAAAATTTGGACATCTTGCATCTCAATGCAAACAGAAAGTTTGTAGTTACTGTAAAAAGTCGGGACATATCATCTCTGAATGTCGCCGCCGGCCACAACATCAGACTCCACCGCAGCAGACTCCCCAACATCAGATTTTCCAGCATCCAGCTCCACAGTATTAGGCTCCGCACTATCAGCCTCCACTGTCTCAGACTCCGCATGCTTCTGTTGCTTCTTCAGATATGCCTGCTTCTACATCTGCACCCTCACAGTCTGGGTCTTCCTCTTCTCTAACTCCTGAATTGGTACAGCAAATGATTGTCAATGCCCTTTCTGCTTTCGGTCTCTCAGGTACCTCGCCACCCTTTTCTACTTGGTTTCTGGATTCTGGGGCATCTAATCATATGACATATTCCAGTAACCCTCTCTCCAATGTGACAAACTACAATGGTAATCTTCAAATCCAAACTGCTAATGGAGGCACTGTTCCCATTACTGCCCTCGAGGACATCACTGGTCCAATCCCATTGAAAAATGTTTTCCTTTGTCCCAATTTAACTTCAAACCTATTGTCAGTCGGGCAACTTGTTGAAAATAATTGTAACATCTCTTTTTCTTCTTCTGGTTGTGTTGTACAGGACCAGATGTCCGGGAAGGAGATCGCGAGGGGACCTAAGTGTGGACGCTTGTTTCCGTTGGATTTTTCTAATCTTTCTAGGACTAGAGTTGCCAATGATGTGTTTTGTCTTTCTATTAGAGATAATTGTAGAATGGATAAGGACCAATCCAATAAGATCCATCAAAAGCAGGCCCGACCCAAACTTGGCCCATGAACATAAATATTCCCACGTGGGATCTAGTTAGATTGGGTCAACATTGTATATTATTTTCTTCCTTTCTTGGCTAGATTGTATTCTCCTTTTTTAGCTAGATGATATTATTAGATCTGTAATGGCCTCAATTAGGCCCTGACTGTAGCCATTCATATGGCAAGTAAGTGTATACATATAGTAGTTGTGTTTCTCAATAATAGAGGATAACGTGTGGAGAATTCTCTCCTTTCATATGATCTATCTCTCCTTCCTTTGATCTTATTTACATGGTATCAGAGATACAATAGATCTCAAGAATAATCAATACAGATTCAGATCTGTATTTCTGAAGTTTTTTTTCGTCATCTGGGACAAAGGAGAACCTGCTGATCAGCCCTGTTCAACGGTGGCCCACCTGCGATGATCAAGATACCCTAAGCTATCCTAACTGTGATGGTCGACTAGTGATTTTTCAAGATTTTTTTGCTACCTCGAAGAAGGGTTTCTGCACAATCTCGTGGATCTCTTGTTTTTCACAACAGTTTTCTTCTCAGCAGTCCAGCATATTGGATTTTTATCCGATTTGGGTGGGACTTGGTTTGTTGGAAGCAGAAAACCAGTCCCTCGCATCTACAGAGATCTTATTGCTCCATTGCTCATACTGTGGACCCCACAATCAGATCCAGCGACAGAAAATAGGGTCGCCCAGCCTATTTTTTTTCAAATCTCTGTGATTCAGTCACATCTCTGGTTCCTTTCTGCCTTATCATCACAGATCTGGTTCTTTCAGCTCCTCTTGGACTCTTGTTAGTCATAGCTTTAACCACTTCTCACAAAGATCTGACTGTAGTGGACAGATCAACTGTGGGACCCCAATACTCTGATCCACATTGCTGCCGGTATCGACCAGACTCTGTGAAGATTAATCTAAATTTTTTTTTGAACAAGAAAGGTTAGTTATCTACTCTCATTTCTAGTTTGACAGTTTCTCTTCTAATCATTCAACCATTGGATCTACATCAAAATTCATCAGTAGTTACACAAATATGGTCTTTTTATACTCTGGAAACTGGATTGTTCAAATCAAGTCAGATGGGTGAATTCTAGTTTAAACAGTGCACCTTGTCTTGATCGTACAAGCTATTCTGTTTGGTTGAATTTTGGAATCTTGATTCTATTTGCTACCAAATCTTGTTTGCATCAGTCAAAATGGACAAGCATGATATAATTCCTGTTAAGATGAATGGGACGAACTACACGTCTTGGTCTTTTCACTTGAAAAATTTTGTAGAAGGGAAAGGCATGTTAGGCTATCTGGATGAAACTGTCCCAAAACCAGTGGTAGACAGTTCAAGTACTACATCCAGGACTGCTGATGAGAAGGCAGTTGCAACATGGAATCAAAATAATGCTAAGGTTTTGACATGGATACTCAACTCAGTTGATCCATCCCTTTCTATGTCCTTACAAGCCTTTACGAAGGCCTCTGATATGTGGAACCATATGAAAAAGTTGTACCACCAGACAAATAAAGCGAGGAAATTCCATCTGGACACAGAACTCGCCAAATACTGCCAAGGTGATAAAACGGCTCAAGAATATTACAATGGATTCCTGGCTCTATGGACAAAAAGGGACCAAATGCTCCTATACTCTGTATCATCAGAATTCCTACCACAAGCTCTTAAGCTTCAAGAAGAATTGCATATTAGCCAGTTCCTAATGAATCTACGTCCAGACTTTGAGCCCGTTCGCGCTGCTCTTATGAATTGGGAAAATTCCTCGGATTTAGATACCTGTGTGCAGGAGGTCCTTCGGGAAGAGATCTGTCTTATGTCGCAACATTCTCTCATGGTGGAACCAAAGGCTCTTCTTACCACCCCTGCACCTCCAGCCCAAGAGACAGCTTTCCTGACATCTCCCGGTCAGAAATCTCAGTGCTTCGAATGCAAGGGCTATGGACATATAGCTCGAAATTGTAGAAAAAAGCTCTTTTGTAATTATTGCAAGCGGACTGGTCATATCATTTCTGAATGCAAAAGGAGACCCCTAAAGCGAACTGAACAGTCCCCACGGCAAAAACAGAGCACATTTCAAGCTCATGCACAACTCTCCCAAGATGCTCAACCAGATCGTGCTGAGACGGTGACTCTAACTCCCACTCAGATACGAACGAGAGATGATCAACTCCTCTGTTGCATCTGCATTCACCTCCATGGGTATTAATGGTCTGTCTCTTCCTCTCATTGCTTCTTCTGCATTTCATTCCTCCACTGCCCTTTCTACATCCATAACACCCTCTACATGGGTCTTAGATTCAGGAGCCTCCCATCATATAACTACAGTGGAACAAAATTTACAAGCTTTTCAAACATATGTTGGCCATGAAACCATAACCATAGCAAATGGTCAGCACATGTCCATCTCTGGCATAGGTTCTTTAGCGCTTCCCACAACTGGAAAAGAACCCCTCTCTCTTTCCAATGTTTACTTTGTTGTTCCAAAATTATCTGCAAATTTGATTTCTGTTGGTCAATTAGTTGATTGTGGATATCTTGTTAATTTCTCTCCCTCTGGTTGTGTTATACAGGAACGGCAAACTGGGAAGGTGATAGGGACGGGGAGTAAGCATGGCAGGCTATTCCTTCTAGATATGAGACCGAGTTCTTCCTTCTTTGCTACTACTATGGGTGTTTTCAATAAATTATGGACTGTTTGGCATAGACGTCTTGGCCACTTAAATAATTCTAGTTTACTTTTTTGTTTAAACTTGGTTGTTTGGAACATTCAGTTGATGATAAGCTTATTTCTGCTTTTGTTAAATCTAAATGTGAAGCTTGTTGTCTCAGCAAAAGTCATATGTTACCTTTTCCAGTTCATTTCTCAAGTACCACTGAAGCTTTTAATGTTATTCACACTGATGTGTGGGGAATTGCTCCTCACCTGAGTAGAATGGGATATAAATATTATGTTACCTTTATTGATGATCATTGTAGATATACATGGATCTACTTCTTAAGGTTCAAATCTGAAGTTTTCTTTACTTTCAAAAAGTTTTATAATATGGTGTGTACTCAATTTCAGAAATCCATCAAAATCTAACGTTCTGACTCAGGGGGAGAGTACATGTCCTCTGAATTTTCCTCTTTCTTATCTAATAAAGGTATCATTCATCAGAAATCTTGTCCTCACACACCCCAACAAAATGGGATTGCTGAAAGGAAGAACCGACATATTCTTGAGATGGTTCGATCTCTTTTGATTGAAGCACTTGTTCCACCAAAATTTTGGTGTGAACCTGCTCACACGGCTATTCATATCATTAATCGATTACCAAGTTCTGTGCTTAATAAGGTTTCTCCGTATGAGTGTCTATTTGGCCATTCGCCTACCTATTCTCATTTGAGAGTCTTCGGCTGTCTATGCTTTGTCCATCTTCCATCCATTGAGCGTACTAAATTATCACCTCAAGCTGTTAAATGTTTATTTCTTGGATACAGTGATGAACACAAAGGATTTCTATGTTATGATCCTAAAGATAATCGCCTCCGTATCTTACGGAATGTTATCTTTTTGGAACATGTTCCTTTTTACTCCGTTCGGCCTGAACATCACCCTCTTCAAGTTTCATATCTCCCTCAGTTTCCAGAATCTAGAACTCCACCACCCATCACTCAAGTATATGTCCGCCAGCCAAAGCCTATGCCTCATGCTGCACCTACTCCAGATCACCTTCTCTTGCCGGCTCCATCCCCTTCAGGTAATGACTCTCTAGATCCTCCTACACTGCGACGCTCGAGTCGTATTTCAGTTCCACTTGACAAATATGTTTTTCCTGTGCTGTTTACTTTAGATCCCATTTCTATTCCCACCTCCTATTCACAGGCCTCAAAAATACCATGTTGGCAAGATGCGATGGCAGAAGAATTGCTCGCTCTCGAAGCTAATTCGACTTGGGATTTAGTTCCACTTCCTGCACATGCTTCTATTATCGGAAGTAAATGGGTTTATTCCATTAAGGTAAAATCCGATGGGAGTCTTGATAGATACAAAGCTAGACTGGTTGCTCAAGGTTTTAAACAAGAATATGGCATGGATTATGAAGAGACCTTCGCACCAGTTGCGAAAATGACCACAGTTCGTTGTCTCATCAGTGTTGCAGCTGCTCGAAATTGGCCTCTTTGGCAGATGGACATGAAAAATGCGTTTCTACATGGTGATCTTTGGGAGACTGTTTACATGCGCCCACCCCCAAGGTATGCCTATCCACCAAAGCATGTCTGCAAATTAAAAAGGTCATTATATGGCCTTAAACAGGCCCCCCGCGCATGGTTTGACAAGTTCCGCTCAGCCATTTTACAGGCAAATTTTTATCAAAGTCCATGTGATAGCTCCCTCTTTATTCGCCGTACATCACGTGGCTGTACAATTCATTTGATATATGTTGATGATATGATAATCAACGGCAATGATACTATCGGTATTGCAGACCTCAAGACTCATCTTATGAGTTCATTTCAGATGAAAGATCTTGGAGCTTTGACATATTTTCTTGGGTTGGAAATTTCAAGGAGCAAGGAAGGTATTCGTATTAACCAAACCAAGTATGCAGATGACTTAATCAGGACAGCCAGACTCCAAGATGCGAAGACATTTGATACACCTCTTGAGCTCAATGTTAAAGTCAGTAAGGATGATGGATGTCCGCTTGAGGATCCTACAATCTTTCGACGTTTAGTGGGGAGTCTCCTCTATCTCACTATGACTCGGCCTGATATTTCTCACGCAGTACATACTGTGAGTCAATTTGTCAGCAACCCACACACACCACATCTTGCTGCCGTTTATCGTATTCTACGATATCTTAAAGGTACTCGAAATCGTGGACTGTTTTACCCTTCTATGACATCCTTACAGCTTCAGGCATATGCAGACGCCGATTGGGCTGGTTGTCCGGATATTCGTCGATCCACCACAGGATGGTGTATGTTTCTTGGACACTCCATCATTTCATGGAAATGCAAAAAGCAACTTACAATATCCAAATCTTCAGCGGAGGCTGAATATCGTTCTATGTCTTCCGCAAGCAGTGAAATTGTTTGGCTCCGTCGCTTACTCTGTGAATTTGGAGTTTTTCTCACCACCCCAACTCCTCTCTATGCTGACAACACCAGTGCCATCCGGATTGCTAAAAATACAGTCTACCATGAGCGCACCAAACACATCGAGATAGATTGTCACTTCATCCGTCAACATGTAGTTTCGGACACCATCAACCTGCCATATGTCTCTTCTCATGATCGGTTGGCTGATATTTTTACTAAGGCACTACCTCGTGATCGTCATGATTATCTTGTTTCCAAATTGTTGCTTGGTTCCACCCAGCATCCATTTGAGGGGGAGTGTAGAATGGATAAGGACCAATCCAATAAGATCCATCAAAAGCAGGCCCGACCCAAACTTGGCCCATGAACATAAATATTCCCACGTGGGATCTAGTTAGATTGGGTCAACATTGTATATTATTTTCTTCCTTTCTTGGCTAGATTGTATTCTCCTTTTTTAGCTAGATGATTTCATTAGATCTGTAATGGCCTCAATTAGGCCCTGACTGTAGCCATTCATATGGCAAGTAAGTTTATACATATAGTAGTTGTGTTTCTCAATAATAGAGGATAACGTGTGGAGAATTCTCTCCTTTCATATGTTTTATCTCTCCTTCCTCTGATCTTATTTACAATAATTGCCAATTGTGGCATAAAAAACTCGGACACCTTAATTCCAAGGCTTTGTCCCTTATGTTAAATTCTGGTTTATTAAATAAATCTATTGGCTTATCTTCTTGTGTACCTTTTGATTGTGCTACTTGTAAAATGGGAAAAAGCAAAATTCTTCCTTTTCCTATTTCCACTTCACACAGCACTCGATGTTTTGATTTGGTTCATAGCGATGTATGGGAAATTGCTCCTGCTCTTTCTCATGCTCACTACAAATATTTTGTGACTTTTATTGATGATTTCAGTCGGTTCACATGGGTTACTTTCTGCATTCCAAATCTGATGTTTTCACAGTTTTTAAAAAATTTTTAGCTTATGTTGAGAATCAATTTTCCACCTGCATCAAAATCTTGCGATCTGATTCGGGTGGGGAATATGTGTCTTTTGATTTTCAAAATTTTTTACAAAACAAAGGCATTATTTCTCAAAGAACTTGTCCTTATACTCCACAGCAGAATGGAGTTGCTGAAAGGAAAAATAGGCATTTGCTTGATGTCACTCGTTCTCTTATTCTTGAATCATCAGTTCCTACCTGTTTTTGGGTTGAGACACTAGCTACGGCAGCTCATCTTATCAATCGTCTGCCTTCAACCTCTCTTCAAAATCAGAGCCCATATTACCGATTGTACCAGACCTCTCCATCTTATGATGATCTTCATGTTTTCGGATCTGTTTGCTTTGTGCACTTGCCTCCTTCTGAGAGAACCAAACTAACCGTACAATCTGCTCAATGTGTGTTTTTAGGCTATGCGCCTTTCCAGAAAGGGTTCCTCTGCTACGATCCTCACATTCGTCGCTTGCGGACCTCTAGAAATGTCGTTTTTTTTTAACATCAATATTTTTTTCAAAAACACATTGAACCTCCCGACTCCTCATCCTTGGTGTCTTTACCTGGTTTTTCGGACAACACTTCAGTTGTTCGCTTTAATCCTAACTTTCTGTATCACAGACGTAACAAAGACGCGCCTCCCAGGGACCCCCCTCCTGATCTTCCTCCAGCATCCGGTCCACCTTCGGTTTTTGATCCATCTGGACATCATTCCTTGCGTCGCTCTTCTCGCGTTTCGGTACCACCCGACCGCTATGGGTACTTTTCCCACACTTCCATAATGGCCACTTTGTCCTCTTCTTCCATTCCCCAATCCTATTCTCAGGCTGTGCTGGACAAATGTTTGAACCAGGCTATGCAAGATGAATTGGATGCTTTGGAGAAAAATCATACGTGGGATATTGTCTCCTCTCCTGTGGGTGTAAAACCAATTGGCTGCAAGTAAATTTTTTCTCTCAAGTTAAAATCAGATGGCACTCTAGATCGATACAAGGCGCGCCTTGTTGCTCTCGGAAATCGGCAGGAATATGGCATTGATTATGATGAAACCTTTGCTCCCGTCGCCAAGATGACCACCGTACGCATAATTCTTGCTGTTGCTGCATCTCAGTCTTGGCCTCTCTATCAAATGGATGTAAAAAATGCATTTCTTCATGGTGATCTCAAAGAAGATGTTTATATGCGTCTGCCTCCGGGGTCCTCATGTATGGTTGCTAACATGGATAAAAATATCGGCCGCTATGTAGCGTAGCGGCCGGTACCGCCACGATATT
Source organism: Litsea cubeba (assembly GCA_012931725.1). NCBI lineage: Eukaryota > Viridiplantae > Streptophyta > Magnoliopsida > Laurales > Lauraceae > Litsea > Litsea cubeba. The sequence goes on along the minus strand of CM022948.1, from coordinate 90,939,720 downwards.
TTGTAAAAAACCAAAAGTTCGACCCCCGCCAGGAGATACCCCCGGACCCCCTCCGCGAAGCGCATGTTTTAGAAAAGTGTCAATCAAGAAGACGAAAGGATCCTACTTGACCATGATAGCTAGGACTCTTTCGCTGGTTCTCTTTCCGTTTTTGTGCTTGGATGCCTATTATTATCATAACTTGCTAGATAAGATATTAAACCTGTTTAATTATGTTTGAAATTGTATAGTAGTAAAGATATAGTTACCTATTACTACTAGATTTCAAACTGGTCTTAATTAAATTATTTTATAAAGAACCCTCATTGTGCTGGTGACTAAGGTATTCATATTTCCTTCACTAACTCTTTACTCTGTCATTTCTAAATTGGTGTTGATTGTTGATCACTTTAAATTGGTGTTGAATGTTGATTGTTGATCACTTCATAAAATAGTTCATTCACTTAATTGAATTTAAACCTTGAATGTTGAAGTATTGATATTTAATTGTTCAATGTTCATTAATGAGTAATGACCTAACTCTTAAGTCTTATGCCTTTATTTCATGTTCTAGTTTTTTTTTTTTTTTTTTTTTTTTTTTTTTTTTTTTTTTTTTTTTTTTTTTTTTATGAGCTTTCCATTACTTCCTAAGTTAGTATGACTAAGAAACATGAATACATATGAAAAAACTAATCATTACTATTATTTTTTATTTATACAGCGATACAGGACTTCATATATTGAGGGCACCGCTGCGCCCCCTTTTCTTACTTACTTTTGCAAAAGAACCACATTCTTTCATTTTACAATTTTCTGGATTTTCTGAAATTTTTTCAGATTTTTTGGGCAATTTTTTCAAATCGCACTGCTACGCCGCTACGTATCCCCGCTACGCTACGTATCGCCCGCTTCGTAGCGGTTTGGCGGCGGGCGCTACCGCTATTTTCATCCTTAGTTGCTAAGCTCCATCGCTCCCTCTATTGTCTGAAGCAAGCTCCTCGCGCATAGTTTGCGAAATTTCAAGATGCTCTTCTGCGCTTGGATTTTCATCCCAGCCAGTATGATCCTTCCATGTTCTTACATCGTGCTCGGTCCGGGATTACTGTCCTTCTGGTCTACGTTGATGACATTGTCATTACTGGTCCTAATGCACAAATGATTCAGGCACTCCGAGCTTCTCTTCATCAGACATTTCAAATGAAGGATTTGGGCCCCTTACACTATTTCCTTGGTCTTGAAGTTCATCAATCGCCTAAAGGTATAGTTCTCAATCAGCACAAATATATGGTTGATCTTATTGACTTGGCTAGGCTTACTTCTTCAGCTCTAGTTGATACGCCGATCGAGCTGAATGTTAAACTCAGTAAAGAGGAGGGTGACCTTCTTCCGGATCCTACCGCATATCGCCAGTTAGTGGGTAGCTTGATCTACCTCACGATCACGCATCCTGATATCTCATTTGCGGTCAATCTCATGAGTCAGTTCATGACTACTCCTCGTTATCTTCATCTGGCTGCTGTTCGTCGCATCATTCGGTATCTTATTCGCACACCGACTCGCGGGTTGTTTTTTCCCTCAGACAATCCTCTTTCTCTCAGAGCTTATTCAGATGCTGATTGGGCTGGTTGTCCGGATACTCGCAGATCAACCACAGGATGGTGCATGTTCTTGGGTGATAGTTTGATTTCCTGGAAATGCAAGAAACATGACAGTTTCCAAATCTTCTATCGAGGCTGAGTACCGAGCTATGTCTGCTGCATGCTCCGAAATACTTTGGCTCCAAGGTCTGCTCTCTGACATTGGATTTCTTGCAGAAGGAGCTACCCCCCCTCTATGCAGATAATACAAGTGCAATTCGGATTACTAAAAATCCGATTTTTCATGAACGTACTAAACACATCAAGGTTGATTGTCACTTCATACGTGATGAGTTTAAGCGTGATGTCATCAGCCTTCCCCATGTCTCCACTGAGTTTCAACTTGCTGACATTCTTACTAAAGGTCTTCCCAGACCACGCCATCAATTCTTGGTTGGCAAATTAATGCTCGTTGATTCTCCCGCATCAATTTGAGGGGGGGTTGTTAAGTTTGGCCCATGACCCATTAAGGGATCCAAGGCCCATCAGTCAATCCAGTCCAGCAAAATACATCTCACGTGGATTTGGGATTTGATTTGGTCAATGGTGTATATAATTTAGTGATTGATTGCTTTCCTTTATTAGATTAGTGATTGATGTAATTTAGCTAGTTTCCTTTGTAAAAGCCTTGATTAAGGCATGTATTTCCTATATAATGGTGGTGGTTCTCTAAGAGAAAACACACAAAATAATACAGTAAAATTTCTATTTCTCTCGTTTCATTCTTGTGGTTCGGAATTATGAGAATGACAGAAGTTCATAGTTTAAAAAAAATAATAATAAAGTTATCAATTATTAAGAAGAGCGAATCCTCTAAAAGCTATTTTTGTGATGCATCTCAGCCGTGGATATCAAATCCAAGCTTTTGATCATCACGGTCCACTCCGGTGCCTATATGCTGGTTACCTGATGGAGGCAAACCAAGGACCAGACAATATTGAGTGAGAAAATATTACAATCTAATTATGCATGCAATTTCGCACAATCACAATTTAAATAATATCATCTGAAATTAGTGAAGTCATTTTCCTTATAAGTGATAGGTTGGTCATGACATGATATAAGACAATCCCTTGACTGCTTAGTGACACTGGCCCATAATATTTGCCTCTCAAGGATGCCATCATTCATCACTTATATTATTGACCAGCAAGGGTCCATTGTTCATCATTTGACCATGTGATTCCTTTAAACTTCATTGACCACATAGGGTCCCTTAGCATCATCATTGACCCCGAAGGTCCTTAACATCATCTTCAACCACAAGGTCCTTAGATATCATCTTTGACCATGGAGGTCCATAAACATCATCTTTGACCAAGGAGGTCTGTAAACATCATCTTTGAACATGATGGTCCTTAAACATCATTATGCTCTTGTGGCCTTTGGATGGGAGTATATTCCTATACGGTGCTAAGTAGTTAAGGTGTCACGTGGTTCCTTGTTATGCATATAAGCCGAGTCACCTAACCAACATCACATCCACTTAACTCAATATCTTCTCATTTTAAAATATGATTTGATATTTGTACTGATCTCATCATCCAAAAAGGGTTTGGTTATGCCATCTGTCCACAATTGCCCTTGATTAACATTGCCTCCATCAGTTTCAAAATTGGTATTCATTTTGAGAGGCGCAAACCACATAACCCTTCCCTTCTAGATGTACTTAGTTCTTTGGTTCCAATGTAACATGGGAATATATATAAAATAGTTTGTGTTCCAATGAGAAGTCATTAGCCATTTTAACACATAGTCTCAAGTCGCATGTTTATCATAAATCTCAAAATGGACTGCTAATCTGAAAACAACAATTAAGCATTATAACAATGGCCTAGCAGTCCGTCCTTTCATGAATTTGACCCAAGAGGGAAACTAAAAATGAATTCAGTAATTGTAAAACTCATCTTGAGTTCGGCCATTAACAATTAATACTGATCATATGGTTGGGTTAGACCCCTATTGAACCCCATTAATGATTTCTGGTGAGAACCAAGATACCAAGACTATTGATACCCTTCCATAAGCCATTAAAAAATATATATGTAATTCAAAGAGTGTTTTCATCAAACAGTAAGCGTGCGTAGCAAATTACTCAATAATGATATTTCATCGAACAATACATGTGCATCCTACATGATTATTTCATCCAACAGTAGGTGTGCAATGAATTACTCCATTATTATTCACACCTAAAACTCCTTTAGTGGAGTTCGGACAATGCATAAATCCTCCTTTTGGGGTCAGCCAATAGGGCTGCCATTCATGGGCTCATAACCATAAATCCAAAGAAAACATTATTGGTAATGGGTGCATCCTTAGATTGTGTATATTTAGTCACCTCGTATATGCAATCGTCGCCCGGTAGACTTGTGGAACACTATAGGTCATCCAGAAGTGGATCTTATCCTTCGTATTCCTTGTTTCTCCCTTCGATCTCCCGCTAGTTTCTCTTCTAGATTATCAAGATGAGACTAGGGTTAGTGCGAGGATTGAAAAGAGGAGAGAAAGAAGGCCTTAGGGTTGCAAATGGGAAGAGGCATATCCCAAGGATGCCTCGGGCCTTGTGCGCAAAAAAAAAAAAAAGAAAAAAAAAGAAAAAACATTTCCCTACAAGTTTATTAATCTCCATCATTTAATGTTAGTCATGGGTCCCAATACTTAAACATAAGCACATTAATAATTTCCCTTAACGCAAATCGCAGGCCCCAACTTCTCTACATATAATTTAACTCTCAAAGAATTAAATCCTTGGGTCCCACAAATGACTTGAGACCAAACATGCAACAAAATTAAATTAACAAACCCCAAAACTAAAAAAAAACCCAGACCCTTTAATCTATTTTATTCTAAAATTTGGGGATATTACACATTTTGGACTTGTTTTGAGGATTTTTGCTAGGTATTAGGGATTTATAAGGATAGTTTTATGAAGAGTGATGAAATTGAAGGAAAAATAGGAAAAAGAAGAATAAGAAAATAAAACAAAGAAAGAGAAGATGCTTTCTGGAATGTTTGCTCTAATAGCAAGTAAAACTTTTAATCCAAAACCAAATCAGGTAAACAGCTTAAATATTAGAGAAGAAGAGGAAGGAGTTAGAGAAGACGATTAGGGTTTTAGAGGAGAGAGAATTTGGAGAAAACCATGAGGACCGATCATTCATCCCTAATATGACCAGACCTAATACTTGTATTTATATGGTTCACTATTTTTGGAAAGTACAAAAAATTCCTTATCATATTTTTCCATTATTACAAATCAATGAAATCATAACTATTAGAAAATCACAGTCAAGTCCCTAGCTTCTTCTCAATAGAATCCACCTCAGGGTGCTTGGTGGGCTCTTGAAAAACATGAATGGTAGTTCTGTCTCAGTGCTGTGTAATAGTAGTCACCATGGAAACAAAATTCGTTCTCAAATTGCAAATAGGTCACTTGCAGCATTAAATTTTAATGTGGCCCCTCTTGCATGGTACATCTGGGATGTGTCAAGTTCACTCAGTGGTTGGGATTTGTAGGGGAACTTGAGGATAGAGAGGTCGGATAATTAATGTTTTTTTCAAGTATAGCTTTTTTTTTATTAACATAAACACGATGGTTAGTAATGGCCAATGAGGTGGGGGAGAGGTGTGTGATGGGATTGGGTTTTTGATAGGTCCGTGGGTCCACTGTGGTAAACATTGTTGTGCAGAGGAAGGGGTTTTTTTGTTTATTGAAGAATGACTACCCAAAACCCATTTTGTATATTTGAAATTTATGGAGATGCATCCCTTTTCCAGGTGGGACTGATCAAGCACATTATTCCAAAAGCATAAACAGTTTGGAGAATTTACTTGATGCAAAGGTGACTTTGATTTTTTATTGGTTTAAGGAATGTATTGGCTTTTCCATTCAGTATTTTTAATTTTGATTTCTTCAGAGTCCAGACAAATGTTATAGATCTCATTCCTCTCTCTCTCTCAATAGGTTTGCACTGTTGAAGACATGAAAGAGCTTGAAAATCTTGTGGCTTCTCCTCATTTGAAAGTTTATGGTTATGGTCCTGATAATAGTTCTTCAAGTTGTATTCTGACTTGCATTAAAAAACTTGAAGAAATAAAACGCAAGGTCTGCTGTTTTTATTATTTTTGCTACTTGGCTTTGCTTTCTTCCTGTCATGTTTAACATATTGCTATTCCTATTCTGGCTTATGAGAGCAGTGTACATCCATGATGAAAGAGAAGATTGACGATCAAAAAGATTTTCAGAAGAATCTGAAGTTACTATGGAGGGTCCATGAGAATCTGATTTTTTGTTTGAAAAGTCTTGGTCTTTGGGGAGCAACCCAAGTGAGTGCTATTTTTAGTGATTCTGTCACTGTGACATGTTGAATTTCTCCTTCTTCTATCCTTGTGGATCATACCTTTTTTTTTTTTGCTGAAGTTGTGGATCAATCCAGGTCTTTGAAGCACATATACGTATTCATTTCTGCAGTTCCAATACATGGTCTTATCTGTTGTTTGCTTTCTTCCTACATGTGAACTGACATCTTTTTTTTTGCATTCACGTGAAAGGCTGTTCGCGTCCTTTCAAGTGATGGCTGTTTTGAACTTTCCGAAATAATAGAGACAAATGACAAAGCTAATGATAAGTTGACCGATCTATATTTAACTCAAGCCGCGTCGGTTTTTCCATCTGATATCATGACAGGTATGAATTTTGTTTTGAATCTCTTACACAAGCTTGTGCCATATTTACCTGCCAAAACATATCTGTATTTCGTTATGTGCATAAGTGGGATTTTATTTATTTGGGTGGGAAGCTCTCGAAGAATGCTGAAGAAGTCAAGGACCAATGCTCCATCAGGAGTGATCCCTTTTTGGGTCAGGATTCTGTGAATCAGTGGTCTCCATCTATCTGGATCGCTCACAATGAAGGATGCTATTTTTGACATATACAGGAATGTCCAATTAAGACTTTGAACAAATAGGCTCCGAGACAATGTTGGTTTTAAAAATTATCATGAATCCCGTATTCTAATGTTACGTTAAATTCAGTTACTAAATTATAGATTTAATCTGTTGGAAGATATGAAACTTCCTTGCAGAACCTCCAATCAAACAAACACGGAAAAAACTTGGACTTGGAAGGGATCTAGACTGAAAGTCCGCCAAATGACCAGATACACTCCTCACAATGCATAAAAGATCTCCAAAAATATTCAGAGAGTCCAAGGCGGGTGACAAAAACTGCACAGAAGTCTTTGATGAAAAAAAATAAAATAATAGCAGGTCTCAGCAGTCGAAACCAAGAGCCAACTAAGAATTTCAAATTCGGAAACCCAGAGAAGAGGGCTCTGATAGCATGTAAATCAAGAGAAAGAAGATATGAGATGTCGTGTCCCTCAATGGACGAGACTACAGTCCTTCCATATAGATATTGGATACAAGGGAAATTAATCAGCCTTGTAAAAACTCAGCAGTCAATCACCCTTAATCAAGGTTGTTACAATCCTAAAAGACGCAACCTAATCTCTAGGGATTATAGCATTGTATTGGACAATATATGTGTATATCAAATCAGTAACCCTGCGGATACGGTAGCCCATGGGATCCCTGCAGATACGGTAGTCCATGGGACTAGCTAACAGCCTGGAGTTAATGCCAGTCCTCTGCCCAGACATTGCATGTGGGACACAGGCTGTAGGCTCTTTCTTTTGTCTTTTCCTGGCCTCCTAATCTTCTTCCTTCTTTCCTCTCTCTCTCTCTCTCTAATGTCTTGTTTGTTTGCATAGAATACATAGGAATTCATACCATAACTGGTAAAAAACGATGATATACAAACATGACAATCAAATGACCTCTCCTTTAATGGAAGGTGAATTAAGAGAAGATGGGAAATGAATACGCAGCCATCACTCTAGTAATTCAAATCCTAGGAAGGTCAAGGGTCTCATCTGTTAACAACCGGTAACACCAAAAGCTCGAGCTTTTGGTGTTACTGGTTATTAACATGGTATCAGAGCTAAAGGTCACGAGTTCGAAACCCCTGGGAGGCATGTTACCTCCATCTGTCTATTGGGTCTGTCTGTTCCGTCTGTTTGTTGGGTTTCGAATTCGAACGGCTTCCCGTTCGAGAGGGGGTGTTGATATAATTGTTATGCCGTTCACTAACAGCTCGAGCTTTTGGTGTTACCGGTTGTTAAAATCATCTACCTTGCTACATCGTATCCTTCACTCCTCACCTCATATCATTTACATTTCACCTCTTTAATAATCCTTCAATAGAGTTGATTTGACTATGAATTTCTTTGTATTCTATTGCAAATAAATAAGTCCCTAAGTCTTTTTGGCACTTTGTTTTGACTTCACTAAGCATCTTCCGCTGGTCTTGATTACTGAGTATGTAATATAGACTGAGGCGAAGTGGCAGGATCAAAAGAAATCAAATTGATAGCCCGGCGAGCACCTTATCTTTCGAAGGTAAAGCCCTTAACGAGGATATTGACGTGGCGAGTAAGGCTTTTTCATTTGAGGTCGTTTTAAGGCTGAAATTCTATTGTTTAGGGGCTCAGATCTCATTTTCCTGAGAAAACTTGGTATTTATATTAAGTCTTGGATTTTTAATGGTCTACAATGATGTAGGGAAAATGACTAGTTTTTAGACCTTTTGAAGCCTACAATACCCAAGAATTATTTCAATGGACTAAGATCCTTTATATCAAGGGACCCAGATCTTTGTATACTACCCTATGAGCTTGCATAATGCTAATATGTAGGCTAGCTTGTGGGGCATACTTGGATGCATGCCAATAATTGGCGTAGGGAGATGGAAAGGGGTCATCATGGGTTATGTTTGGAAAAAAAAAGTTCATTAGATGATTTAATCCCTTCATTAGATGGCCACCGTTTAATGGTTTTTCAACTATATGGTATTTTGGTATTCAATCCAATCCTAAATACAGGTAAGATAAGTGCCAAATCGGGGTGAGTGCCAATTTGGTGGGGGAAGGGAATGGGGGTGGGAGGAGTTGGGGTTTGGTTGGTTAGTGAATTTAAGGGAAGTAGATTGATCGAAGGTCGGCCCAAGTGGGTCCCATAAGTTGGTCTACATAGGACTATATATATATATATATATATAGACCACTCTTTGGTGAATATTTTTGCTATGTATAACACAATGTTCTGATTAAATCATATGTGACAATTATATATCTTGAGCCTTCTCATTGTTTCCTAAATATTTTTGGGAGTCAATATATGACTTTCATTAAAAGAAAAATACAAAGAGAAACCAGAAAAAAACAAAGGTACAGAGCATTTTACCCTGATAAACCAATACAAAATGATTATATAATAGGAGCAAATAAAGAAACATTTCTAACAAGTAACAACCCATTGCTTTGCTAAAGAGCCCACCATGCCATTGGTTACTCCTCCAACATGCTGAAAAACCATTACAAGAGGATAAGCTTTTAATGTCATTCAAATAGAAATGAAATTTCCATGAAGCCTTGTCCCATTTAGATACCCATGCAATAGCATTAAGGGAATCACTCTATACAATCATACTATCTTGAAAGGAATGTGTAAAAATATGGATAGCTTCCAAGATGCCGAACAGATCCTCATTTGAATCCCTGACACTCACTGCTTAGAAAATAAGAATAAAACTTCTCTTTTGTTTTTGCATAAGACTCCAATTCCCATCGGGCCGGATTTCCCTCTAGCTGCCTCATCAACATTAAATTTTAAGACACCTAGAGGAGGAGGAGGAGGAGAAGAAGAAATCACGATCCTTTCCTTAGACAGCCCACAAGACATACATGCCTCCAAATTATGAATGATGTTATCTGGCATCACATTTTCAAATTCTTCTCTTATTGAAACCCATTTAGCAATCCTTAAAACCATTGATGATAAGATAGCTCTGAAGACATCAACGAACCTTTGAAGATGCAATAGTTTCTTTCTTTTCATTCAGACCAAAAGATGGAAAATGGCGCCATCCTCCATAGAAAAACCCTACAATCGTGAAAGGGGCTGAGCCTCCAGCCGACCACCATCTCATTATTTTTTGAACTACAATGCTTCTTTGTTTGGTAAACTGTTTCTTGGCATATTTTTTATAACATGACTTGGACTTGCTATCTCATTGTTGCAACAATGAGCACCTTCCAACCAGTTGCTTTATTTTAGATTTTACATAATGGTCTCTGGGATCTCCACTACAATAGCTTATAGTTGATAGCTCACATTTTCACATTGATTTTTTGTTTTGGTTTAGTTTTTGCTCTATTAGAAGTTCATTGATATATTATTTGCTTTATAGGTGATTTCAATTGAATATATTCGACATTGATTGGGGCTCTGCAATACACAACTCCTAGATTCTTTTGTTTTCACTATGATTATAAGATAACTAAATTAATTTTTTCTTCTTGATTTCATAGATGGTATTGGATGCAAGTCCTTGCAACAGAGGGCTTTAGAAGAACCATTTTTGTCAAAAAAGTTGTTGGTTCTTATTCAGATTCTTTCAACTTATAGGTGCGTTTTAGTTAATCATTCTGGATTATCAGACGCATGTTTTGTGGATGGGTTGATTTAGTTTTTTTTTTTTTTTCTTTTACTTGTGATCTTCTTGTGTTGATTTTGATGTGATAAACTTTGAGATTAAATATGTTGGAATGCTACTATTGATGTTTAATCATTTATTTATTTACGTATTTATTTTTTTAAAATGGTAACATCGATGCTGTCTACAAATAAAAAAAAAATTATGATTTAAATAGAAATCAATGAAAGGGAAGAACAACTACTTAAAAATTCAAATCCATTTTTTTTAAGTGTGAAGGTCAATCAATGCCTAATTCATCAATTTTGTTAATTTTTTTGTTTGTTAAAACTTTTAATGTTCTTACGCGTTAGGAACATAAAACCAGCTAGAGCATCTTATTTCAATTTGTAAGTGACTCCATTGCTGCCCATCCGTGCTGATCCGATGGGGTCCGGCTTGATGGAGTCATAGGTTTTTTTTTGTGACTGTCAAGGCTTTTTTTTGGACCCTGGTTCCCAACTCGTACAGGTATTGACTGACTCTGAGTTGACTTTATCAAGTCGACTCTATGCTAGACGAGATTTAAACCATGGTTTGGAGCTTCTAAGACTAATATGTTGGTGTCTGTTTTGAGTCAAGGACTCACTTATTTGTATTTTAAAAGAACTGATGTCAATTGTTAATTGTTATCAGTATCAGTTCCTTTCTTGCGCATTAGGGGGCTGATTAGGCTCAAAATGAGTTTGAGGCCTTCATACATGGGTGTGGTGCCATGAGCATAATGCCATAATCATACGCTTCTAGATAAGCCAAATATAGGGTCACAATATTTGGCTTATCTAGAGTAAGCCAGTTCATACATGCTCCCAAGATTGATCATTTGGCTGCAGTTTACAAAATTCTCAAATATTTTAAAGGGTAACCTGGCCAAGGTATCTTATATAAATTACATGGGCACATGAGAGCAGAAGCCATACTAATGCTGATTGGGCTGGATTCGAAACAAACAAATGATCTACTACAGGTTATTATAATATTATTGGTGGAAATCTTGTTTCTATGAAAAGTAAGAAATAAGTAGTTAGTGCAAAATCAGGTGCTGAGGCATGGTTCTTGGATGCTGTGAGTTGTTATGGCTGAGGATATTATTAGAAGAAATGGGTTTCAAGCAAAGCAGACCCATGGTTTTGCATTGTGACCATATGATTCATTAATCAAACTAGCCAAGAATCCAGTATATTATGAGAAAAAGAAAATATGTGGTACTTGATTGTCATTTCTTCAGGGAAAAAAATAAAGAAAAAGATATCATACTGGCATATACAAGTGAACTTGATCAAATTGCATATTTCTTACAAAGGCAGTTAGGAGGAAACCATTGAATGATTTTTTGCCCAAGCTGGTCTTAGTAAATATATATGCACTAGCTTAAGCGGTTATGCGTTAAGCATGGTGCTAAGTAGCGGCCACATTATTGGCCGTAGCAATTGAGGCCGCTACGCTATTTTGAAGATAGCGGTGCTACGGTCTAAAACCTAGTATAGCCAAACATTTTTAATTTAAAACACTGTTTTTTTTTTTTTTTTTTTATTTCTTCTCCTCAATAGCCTTTCCTAAAGTTGTTTCTACCCTTATATGGTTCCAAATCACTAACAAACACAAGATTAGCTACTACACAAGATTCAATTTTTTTGACCGCTTGAAAAATTCACACCGCTATGTTGCTACATATCCCGGCAACCGCTACGTAGCGTTTTGGCCACCAGCTGCTACACCCGCCGCAACCGCTGTTTTGATCCTTGGAGTTAAGAACATGGTTTATTTGTAAACCAACAACTACAAGGGCTTTTATGTAATTTAGGAAAATACAGTTTCTTTTTGCAAAAAAATAAGAAAACTAAAAATATAACTATTGTCATCCAAGCTAGGGCAATCAAGCTATACACTTTTATTTCAGAAATTCTTCTTCCTTTGTTATTTCTCATTTTTTCTCTTTCTAGGGATTTTTTGACTTTAAGAAAAACCCTAAATTGTATTAAAAATTGTCTCTCAAATAATTGTAGTTTGATATTTTGATGGTGGCCACTGAGATAGTCGCTCTCCACAGTGATCTCTGTTCTCATCAAATTCTGCTCTTTCGCGCGGCGGCGGGGGAGGGAAGGACTCGATGAGTCCACTCAGGACTCGATTGAGTTTGGCTTGCTTTATTAGAAGGGTGAATAAAATGAGCAGGGACTTGAATAGGGTGAAAAGATGACCTTAACTTGGTTAGGGTTTGGACTTTTTTGTAATCATGATAGTTAATAAAGGGGTTATTATAATTTTGTTAGGTTTTTCATACACCCCTAATAAATCATGGTTGTGTGGTTGTGCAGGCGCACATCTTTGTATCAATAGAACTTCTTCATCCAAAAAGAAGCTTTTGGTTGTACCTTTAGCCTTGGCCCCTAATCTTTCCTCTATGAATACAACAATGTAGATCACTTAATGTCATTGATGCATTATCTACTTGTAGGGTAACGATGTCGCATGTTCTTGTGAGGTTGGCTTGGGTACTAATCTTTGTTAGTATGACATATACTTATTAGAAAAAAGCTGCCTTTTGTTTTGAGATTATATCAATTTATGTGTCAACTGATAAGGATATCTGTTTAGATTCTAACTGTGGTTCCACAGAATAATGATTTTAAAATGTATCTATTTTTTTTAACAGCCCACAAAAGGTCATGAAATGTATAGTTTTTGTGAAGAGGATCATTGTAGCAAGATCGTTGGCATTCATCCTTGGGAACTTGGAATCTTTATCTCATTGGAAGTGTGAGTTCCTTGTGGGGTTTCATTCGGGACTAAAGAATATGTCTAGAAAAATGATGAATGGCATTGTCGAGAAATTTCGCTCTGGAAAGGTACTGTCATACATTGTGATGTAATGATGTCATGGTGATTTAGTTATATTGACCACAAGCATTAAAGATGTCCCTTTTCTTGTACCTTTTTGTATTTCCTATGATGCTTTTATGCAATAAAATTCAAGAAATGTTTCTACTATTGTTACCTTTTCCTGTATACACATGATTTTGATCTTAGGTGAGTGACACCTCTGTGGAGCCCAATTCTAGGCCCCCTTGTGATCCCTCCCTCCACCCCTCAGATGAAAGGTCTTCCCTTGAATGACCACTTGACCAGATTTGCCCCCCTTGCAGACTGCTCTCACTGTCAGATCAGAGATCTAGATGTTATGAATGTTGATTTTGGGGGGCCTTATGAGTCATGAGTAATATTTATCAGAATCCTACGATTCGTATCCCGAATCCCGATTCGTATCCCGAATCTTAAGGAAAAGATTCGTATCTATACAATGAATCCCATTTACAAATGAATCTTAGGATTCAGGAGTGAATCCTACGATTCGATACCTGTTTCATCGAATCTTACGATTCAAGCGATTCGGCTAAGCGAGAAAAGCTACAACAAATAAGTTAATAATAATCTTTTACCTTTTTTCTTTCTTTATTTTTTTCTTTTCTTTTAGCGCTTTTATTTTTAAAAGGTTATGTAGTAGTTAACGAAACCTTCTAATAAATTTTTGCACCTTTGATAAGGTTTTAAAGATGATTAAAGAACACATATTTAACTAATGCATTCGACTGTACTATGGTGCTTGTCTAAATCTTCTTGTTTTTTTAATCTATTTTTGGTTTTTTTTAACACTTTCTTTACTTCAATAGATTTCCTACCGTGTAAGATTGATGGTTTGTATTTTATTTTTATTTTTATATTTTGATTTAAAGATGATAAAAAATATATATTGATACTTTAAACTTATTGAACTATTTACACATCATTTATTTCATATATATATATATGTCATGATGTTCTTGATATGATTGTATGACAGGCTTGTTATTATGTTCATATAGCTATAAATGGGAACATGGATGGTTGTAAATAATTACTTTTTTTTTCCTTTTAATTTTTAATTATTTTTCATTTTTATTAGAAAAATAAAAAATCCTACGATTCACGATACGATTTTCGATTCGATTCAATTCATGGCTATGAACGATTCGCGATATGATTCCGATTTTTTAAACTACGCATATCTCAATCATGGTAGATTCATTGGATGTCAAATATCCCCTATTTAAACCTACAACAATCCGTTCAGACTGGTCCTAGACCCTAGGTGGGTCCCATAGGGTGTGCTCTTACACAATCTCCATTGGTGATGCAAGATCATTCATATCTCAATTATGATAGATCCATAGATCTAAAAATTCCCTCCCACACTTACTATTTAAAAACCTTGAACCAATCCATTGATACTGGTTCCAACAACCTAGGGGGGTCCTACTGGGCTCTTGCTCATTATCTCCTTGGGTGACATCGCTCAAGAGGTCATGTCCGATATATATTTATCGGTCAAGGTCATCATATATAATTGGGCTATTATTGTCAATATTTGTTAGGGTATCATTCCATCTTCTTAATTCATGTGTTATTATTATTGTATGATTTTTACCTCACTTTTCTGGTTTCTGCTTCCTCCTTTCCTTTTCTTCATTTTAACAGGAAATTTCTTGCATCCTTATTTGCTACCAAAGTTAGAAACTGAGCTCCAATAGTTGTGATATATCATATCTGTATCTGTGCATTGTTAGTTGTCTACAGATGGAATGCTTATTGCTTAATTTGGAAGATTCTGCATTGCTGTAGGTCCCATCATTTCTTGATAGGGAACAATGAACACATGTACATGCAATGATAATCCATCAAGTTAATTTATTGCCGAAGAAAAAACTAACACAATCACAATGTTAATGAACATCCTGATACAAAATATTTTATAAGCTTGTTAGGGCAGTGCAGCTTGCCCGCGTGGCTCGTCTCCTTTCCTACTTTCTCCCTTTCTCTTTTTAGTTCCCTCTTTTAAAAGATCTTTCTCTATAATGAATTCTCCATTTTTTTCTCGTTCTCTTTTTTAGTTTCTTTTTATGAAATTGTCTCTTCTATTCTTTCCTATTTTTCTGTTTCTTATTTGTCTTCAGTTAGTTTCCTCTTTGAAAATTCCCACCTTTATTGCACCCATGTTAATTAAGTGTATGATAGTCCTAATGGCTTCAACCCTAGACTTTGATGGAACAAAGGAATTAAGAAGTAATAGTTGAACAATTGCAAGAATATGCTGATTATTCTATTCAGCTGCCCCATTTTGATATGGGTTTCACAAGAACATTGAGATTCAATCCTTTGTCCTTTAAAAAAGATTGGAATTGAGCAGACGTGCTCATTGTTGTGGAAAATTTCTTTTCAAGGAGGGAAACAAATTCTTTAAGTATGCAAAAGACATCAGCATGAGTATTAAAAAATAAACCCAAGTATAACTACTAAAGTCATCATTAAAAGTATTCAAGTATTTGTATCCATGATGAGAAATAATATGTGCATGATCCCAGACATCAGTATGTACCAAGTCTAAAGAAGCACGAGAAACAATATCACTAATAGGAAATGACAAAGTTTTGCCTTTAGCCCTACACAGACTACAATAAATAGCATTATGAGAAGAGTATTTAATATCAGCTACACCAGAGTTCATCATAGCAATCAACTTATTAAAATGCAAATGTCCTAATTTACGATACCAGAACTAAAGATACTGTTGTTTGGAATCAGAGAAACTAGAAAGAAAGCTATTGGAGAAGCTCCAATTTCCATGCAAATGGTTGTCCATTCGCCCCCTCATGTCCGGCGTTCAAGTTTCCTGGTCCAGTATGAGTCATCCATTATGAGAAAAAGAAACATGATAATTGCTATCATCCAAGTTATTGAAAAAAAGAAGATTTGCTACAAGTTTTGGAGCAAAGAGACATTTTTCAATTGAAGTGATGCTAAGATAGGGTACCAATGATGGAAATTGAGTTATGACCCCCATTTGTTGTATGAATATGATGGTTACCAGACACGGGTTTTGATATTTTCCAAGTTTGTTGATGAGTTAATCATATGGTGTTTGGCATTGCATTCTACATACCAAATATATGTAGAAGTTGTAGGTTCTACTTAGAAGCGCATCTTGGAGAAAGCAGATGCAAAGGAATTTTGGACAATTTGTTACACTTTGTCTGGATTAAGGGACTTGTTGGAATCACCTGTGTTGGAAGATATAAATGTAGTGGCAGCATTAGCTTGATAAGTGGCAGGTACCGAATGAAGGTTTTGGACTTCTATTAAACAAGTTGGCACAAATGGGTTCATATTCATGCCTCAATTTCATCAATAGCTGATGAAGTTGAGTGGTCTCATTATTCTTGTGAATAATACTGACTTATCTGGCACAGTAGCATGGATTAGAGATGCATATTCGAACCATAAAGTCATAACCCAGAGTAATAGTCCTGAAGTTCTTCTCTCCCCTCCCTGATTATATTCAACAATTTCATATTCCAATTGAAATCTATGAGGATAGTCTTCTTGATTATAAACATGTCTCAGATATTACCTCATCTTGATCTAGATTATCATGTTCATGATTAATGATGTGTAGTTCATGTGTAGTTGAGAAATGGACAAGGCAATCATGCCAAACTTGTAATTTATCTTATTAATGACTGTTATTGTGGAAGTTGAAGTTGAAAGATTAATGTTGGGATTAATTGGGGCCTTAATGAAGTGGATTTAACCCTTTTTAACCTCATTTAATCAGTCATGGTGGATCCCCACTTATGCCCCTGTG
The DNA here is from genome assembly GCA_012931725.1 of Litsea cubeba. Classification (NCBI taxonomy): domain Eukaryota; kingdom Viridiplantae; phylum Streptophyta; class Magnoliopsida; order Laurales; family Lauraceae; genus Litsea; species Litsea cubeba. The sequence goes on along the minus strand of CM022948.1, from coordinate 90,922,829 downwards.
GACCCCATCTCTCCTCCTGCCCACATCCTGAAGTAGGCCCCACTGTGGCCCATAACCACAGGCCAGCAGGCTGCCAGCTGCTAGGCAGGCAAAACCATTCTGTTGGGACTGTTTTTAGGGCCTTTCTTGGGCTGTTCTAGCCCGGTTTTCTCCCCACAATTCTAAAAAAAATTGGGAAACCAAATTAGAACTTAGAAATGGATTGTAGGCGGTACCCGAATTATGTACTTCCTACAAATGTGGATTTATTTCGTAAAAAGGGAACCCGAAAACTTAGATCATTGGTGGAACCCCGTACCCTGACCTCACCCAACTTTATTTTCAACTTAATACTTAAACCCGAACAATTGTGAATGCATGTCGAGCACGGTAACTCGTATTTTTATCTGAACTTAGGGATTGGATATTCACACGTTCCGAATGCATCAAGTGTACAAAAATACACCAATATCCATCCCTTGGAGCGTATAATCTTGGGAACCACTGTACTTGCATGACTAAGATTATTTTAATCAAAATTTCCTTACTTTTATCATGCACCCTGTAAACCTAACCCGAGCATCTTGCCCTACATGACTCCTTGGGTCTTAGCGCGCGATTCTCGCAGTGCTTGACCATTGGATGTACCTTCCGTTCTTACCTAACCAGTCAAGGGACTCTAGCACAATTATCTTGTCCTGCCACACCACAGTAAAATGGTGTAGCAGAACGGAAACACAGACATATCCTTGAAACTGCTAGATCCTTGATTTATTCCTCACATGTTCCTTTGCAATTTTGGGGGGAAGCAGTCCTGACTGCAATCTATCTGATTAACCGAACACCTTCCTCTGTATTATCTGGCACATCTCCCTATGAAAAATTGTTCTCTTGTAAACCTGATTTGTCCTATCTCAAAGTTTTTTGCTGCACTTGTTTTGTTCTGTTACATGATCATGAGCGAACTAAACTTTCTCCAAAATCCACTGTGTGTGTTTTCTTAGGGTATGGCATCGAACAGAAAGGCTATCGATGCTATGATCCTAAGACCAATAGGTTACGGGTTTCTCGTAATGTCACTTTCTTGGAACATATACCTTTCTATACATTACCTTCTCAATCTCCTTCACCCGAGCAACCTACAGTCTATCCTCTTGATCAGACTAACAGAGTTGTTCCAGAACTTCTCTCAACCTTGAATGGTCAGACGATCAGATAGACAGAGCTCTGATACCATGTGAAGTTTCAATAGATTTTCTTGTTTCTTTGTATTGACAATGATATCTATTTATAATACACTGTTGCCTAGATTAGGGAAACTAATTACATAATTACAGGAAATGATTAAGGAACTAAATCTAATTACATGATTGTAGCCTTAACAGAAGATTTGTATCTATCCTTAACAAAAGATTTGTATCTATCTAATCTAATGACAGCTCATACATGGGCTGACCCAGAACATGGGTCGAGCTGACCCATTAGGTCGAATTGACCTGTTGATCTGTTTCTTTACACCCGGATCACGCTATTCGCGGTTGAAAGACGCGCTCTAGAAAATTTTGGGATATCCTTTTTCCTTTAAAACGAGTTTCACGCAAATTGGGGCTTAAGAAGTAATCTCGTGAGATTCTGAGCGATTTCTGACAGCAAACCGTATTTGGTGCAATTAATAGCGTATATTTCAATCAAAACGCATGCTGGGTGATTTAAGGGCATGTCAGGGCATTATGGTTTAGTGTTTTACTTTGAATTGCATTTTTTACGAATCTTGGCTGAAATATGCATTTTATGATATTCTGATATATGTTTTTCTTTCAAATCAGTTTTGCGTGATTCTGGGGTTAGGAACATGTTGCAGGGGATCAGGGTTGTTTAAGATGGAAACCTGTGCTTCGGGCAGTTCGAAGGGGATTTCCTAGCCGTCTCTGCGAAAATGTTGGCGATAAACCGCGTTTCACGCAATTCAGAGTTGAAAGAAGCGCTCTAGAAAATTTTGTGATATTTTTTTACTGTAAAACATGTTTAAGGAAAATTAGGACTTAATAACTAATCTAGTGGGATTCAAGCCCGTTTTTGACGGACAAATAACTTGTTTCGTGTGATCAATAGTGGGATTCAAGCCCGTTTTTGACGGACAAATAACTAATCTAGTGGGATTCAAGCCCGATTTTATCCCATTTCTAACTGACAAACATATTTCGTGTTATCAATATAATATGTATTTGTATAAAAACGCGTGCTGGGTGATTTTAGGGCATTTCAGGGTATTCTGGTTTAGTTTTTTGCTTTGAAATGCGTTTCGTGCACTTCTAAAATGATTCACATATTTTAGGGTATTCTGAGATACTTTTCTCTTTAATATGAGTTTCAAGCGATTCAATGGTTAGGCACTCATTACATGGGATTTAGGGTTGTTTAAGACTGAGACCGGTGCTTCCGACAGTTCGCAAGGGGTTCTAGAAGGCTATTGAAAAATGTTGTCTCCAAACTGCATTTCAGGGTAGAAAGACGCTCTAAAAAAATTGGTGAATATCCTTTTCATTTAAAATGGGAGGGCGATGGAAGGCTTAACAGAGTTTAGGTTCCAACCAATAACCGTAGCATTTTTCGCCATTCATTTTGGCAGCTATCAGGAGCATCATATCATGATTTTTTTTAAAGACCCATGACGAATCCCCAGAGTTCTTTCCCTTGAACAGTGTTCTGAAATCGAAACTCCCATAAACAGTAATTTGTGCCATCATATTTTACTTTATGATTTCTCATTTTTCTATCATGTCCATTAAATGAAATATGAAAAAAAAAATCCAAAAATCAGGTTGGGCGACCTTGACAACAGGAGGTATATTCTCAAGATCTGGAAGAAAGTTAATTGATTCCCCAATCAGATGTTATAGATATGTTTGCAGATGAGTCCTATACTTTATGACTGAATCTGGGAGTGATCAGGTTCAGATCAGAGAAGGTTAATGGCTGCGATGAAAATAGTTCCACAAAACTTTCAAATCTAAAATCTTTCAGAAACCCTCCGAACAGATTATAAAAATTCTCAAAAATGATGATAATACTCAGGCGAGAAGGGTCACCAAGATTGTAGAGACCTGAACTGTGATGAATCACTAGTGGGACCCTCCTGCTGACCGTGTAACCTGCTTTTATAGGTGCACATCTGGAAAAAAAAAAGACACTCCACATCAGCAGCAGATCCACAGATATGAACAGAAAGAGTATTTATCTTCTGGAATGTAACAAGAGCCCTGATACCATGACAAATGTACAAAACAGTAGAAAATGGGAAAACTGAAGTGATCTTTTGCTATGGATCCCCCTCCCTTTTATAATCCTTCATTCAACTATGTTTGGTAATTAAAATCAATTACAATCCCTTAATCAGGGAATTACAATCAATCAAGCATCCTAATTATATCAATAATAATCCTAAGAAATCTCTAGTATAATTACAGTCAATCAAGCATCTTAAGGTGTATTTGGAATACTATACATAAAGTGATCCAGAAGACACTTGACTACTTGAGATTATATTCCTTCACAACAAGTACATCTTTGGATGATGACCACCTAAGTAAGGGGTAGAGGAGGGCAGTGTAAAAAATCATCCCCAGAGGACTGTTGCTCTCCATTGGATTGGAACTTCAAAAATAAGATGCCTTACAAAGCTACTAAAATTTTGAGAGCAAATATGGAGCTTATTTTGCTTAATTTGGCAACCAGATCATTCTGCTTCCATAATTTTCATGCATCTAGATTATGACATATATTTGCTTCTCATCATTTTGGTTTTTAAGTATTAAGTTAGACATGCTGTCACAATTCATTAGTGTAATTCTGTTTTGACTGTTGGATGTAGCAGCTGAATCTACTGGTTGCAACTAGTGTGGCTGAAGAAGGACTTGATATTCAAACCTGCTGCCTTGTGATACGATTTGATTTACCAGAAACCGTTACCAGCTTTATACAGTCTAGAGGTCGTGCGCGCATGCATCATTCTGAATATGTGTTTCTGGTGGACAGGTGATCCCTCAGCACATTGTTTATGCTACTTTTTACCATTTGTTTTCTGTTTCTTCCTATTTTTTCCTCCCTCTCTCTCTCTCTCTCTCTCACATTTTTACTAACACCTGTCAACATTGCAGAGGAAATAAGCACGATCTAAACTCGATAAATGAGTTTATATCCAAGGAAGAAAATATGAACAAGGAAATTGTATGTAGGTCATCCACAGAAACATTTAATGAGTTGGAGGAAAAGAGGTATATAGTTGATTCAACTGGTGCCTCCATAAGCAGTGGATCTAGTGTTGGATTGCTTCATCATTACTGTTCAAAGCTTCCACGAGATGAGTATGCCCTCTAGTCATTTCTCTTGTCTATTGATCTCATATACCTATTGCCTGGCTTTTGTAAGTCAACTGTTACCCTTTGTAATTTTGGTGTTCCAAATGCTGCCCATTAACTGCATTAGACTAGAGTGATATAGTTTTGGAAACCAATCAATCCTAACATGAGTTGGGATTTTATTAACCAATAAATTAATTAGGAAAATAATGGCCATAAACAAAACCTATGATGCTATATAAATGAAAAAGGCACAAGCTTGAAGTTTCCTTTGCTCTCGCTAAGCAGTTCGTGAATGGGGTTGCCGACGCTCTAGCTACAAAGGGTGTTGGGAGTGACAATCTCGTCATTGACAATTGTATCTCTTTAGCTTTGTGAGCTGTGGCTCAGGGGTTTGGTTTTTTTCCTTTTCTTTCCTTTTGGTTGGTTTCCTTTGTTGCTTCTCAGTATATGTCTCTTATGCTGGTTTGCCCTTAATAAGATCTCGTTGCCATTAAAAAAAAAAACGAAAGAAAGAAAGAAAAAGGCACAGCCAAATAAAACCTATATAATAAGATAAAATAAAATAGAATAATCTAGCCCAAGTGGGGACACAAGCACTACACGATATTGTGTCATCCCTAACTTGTCCATTGACAAATCGAAAGTGAAAAATTAGAGATATTTGGATTCAATCGAAAGAGATAGACACACCCAATCATAGGATTAGATCTATCAACCCTCTATTTAGCCAAGGAATACGCCATTTGCTGACCTCACAACATAATTGAACTCCACTTGAATTAAAGACCAACTTAATTTCATTAAAGTAGAATTGAAATCTCCAAGGGACAAATAGCAAAGGAGGAAACCCAAGAAATTGCATTTGACGAATCACTTTTCACTACCAATTTATGAAAATGAGGGGCACAAATTCGAAGAGCTGCTAAAATTGCCATGACTTTCTCCTGATTAGACTCCGCAATGCCCACATTCTTAGTGACCATTGCGAAAACAGCCACTTCACAATTACGGAGTACACCCCTTATGCCCTGCTGGGCCAGGCTTACCCCTCGTTGCCTCATTTAGGTTGAACTTCAAAACACCTACTGAAGGGGAAGACGAAGACATTACTTTTTTCATCTTGGAAGGACCACAAAACAATGAAGCACTCCCAGTTATGCATAATACCATCAACCTTCTAACTATCGACCTCACTCCTTAAGGATGCCCATTTCGTGATTCTACTGGTCACATTAAACGACAGATCATCCACGGACATCGATGCGCCTTTGAAAATACTGTCATTCCTTTCTTTCCAAATTGACCATAAAACGGAAAAAGTCACTAGTTTCCATAGAACAACACCACACCCAAACATCGGATTCATCTTCAAAGTCTCTATAAAGCTCACCAAAGAACCCAGAAGACACCATAAGATACCACGTCAAACAATTTGCACCATAAACCAGAAGTGAACTCACAAAATATGGTCTATTGTTTCTTCATAATTTCCTCCAAGGTAGCATACATTACAGATAACTTATAACAAAATACCTCTCCTTTTAAGATTATCCACAGTTGAAACTTTGCCTGACTCCCCTAGCCAACAAAATGACTCCATCCTCCGTGGAGCCAAACCCAACCATATCAGAGAACTGACTGGCTTTTCCCTTGGCATCTCCTCCATCTCAGTGACACAGTCAAGGGTGTGCACTGAAACCAGTGATGCATTTATGATATCCGATACTACTGTTACAGCAGTATTTAGAGATTGTCATACTTCTTTCAGACTTGACAATGCAATATAAGAGTGATCGATTTCCTCTGGATGATCAAACCACCAACACAAACACACCAAAGGACAAGAGATGTTGACAGAAACTTCACACAAGAGAAGAAAACAGAAATAAAAGACTTCAACTGTGCCTTATTCCAATATTATAAAACTGTTGTCTCCAAGCTGAACTACACAGTGGACCTTTATAATGCATATATTGCCCAAAACACCTAATTTCAGCAAGAATATCCCATGATTCTTTTACTAGGCACTAATTAGCAACTACTAATTAGATAATGGAAGGAAATCAACAATTGATAAGAAAGAAATTGAAAGATTTAAGGATTTTTTTAAAAGTGGGTGTTGTTTCAGACATTTTCCACAAAATTGAACTTGGAATCCACTGGCCCATCTGAAGGAGAAGTGGACCCTGCCTGCTGGCCGTGCACTCATGGGCGACCATGGATGTGCTGGTTGCAGTTGGGTTTGGGCCCATGTGAACCTTCAACTGTCCAGCCCAAACAACCCACACGAGACCCCTTTCGTGCACTGTTATGTAGTGCAGTTTTTATTCATATTTGCATAAACAGCACTGTAATTTATTTGATTATTTAAACAGCCCCGGCAGGAGTATAACTTGGAAAATGTACTCTTTTTTGGCTCCATAACGCAGTTGGGACTTCTACAGATGGGGTCGGACCCCATGTGTTCGATCAAATCTTCCATTAATGTCAAAGCCTGCTCAACCAATTGATCTACAAATCCATCTGCTCAAGAGAAAAGTACTTCATCAAGAACACATGAGGGACAAGACTTCCAAGCATGAATGCCCTCTTCCCTGCAAATAAAAACGTCAGAAAGAAGGCTCAACAAAGACTTCAACTTTAACTTCTCAGATGGATGCAAAGCCCCTCCTTGACATAACTCTCTTTAACTAATGAGTCTTTGTTAGACACCACCCTAAACAATCTAGGAAAAGGAGGCAAAGAGCCCTCTCCCAACCAATCATCAACCAAAATATCACCCCCTGAACCCGATACCGAATGCCTAGGGACCATACAAGGAACCCAACCCCATTCATCCTCCCCATATTTTGAAACAATAATTCTTCTCTAGTATACATCCCTTTCCTCCCCATATCTCCACCACCACTTAGCAAACAAAGCCCTCTTCGAAGTGCCCCCATCGTACTTATGCTCAATGACATCACTCCATTTCATGAGATGCAATTTCCTCTTATCATCACAACCCTCCCACAAAAAAAAAAAAAATCAAGTTGGACAATGTAGCCTCAATCAACGTCATCTTACCACACAGAGGGAGGGAGGGCTGTCATCAACAAACTGGAGAGTAGGCCTCCACACATCCGCTGGAAACAAAACCATCAACAAGACCACAAATCTTAGCATTATGAAAAAGAGCACTCGAGGCTTCAACCACAATTGTGAACAGACAAGGAGACGAGGGATCTCCTTGCCTAAGTCCTCATGATGCCTTGAAAAGCTGAGAGGAGGAGCCACTAACACACACCCAAAAAGAGGTTGAAGAGATACACTCCCATATGCTAGCTCTCCATCTAGTGCCGAAACCAAACCTCCCCAACGTATAATCCATAATACTTCATTCAACATAATAATATTCCTTTTCCATATCTAATTTGAAAATAACCCTTCCCTCTTTGATTTACATGTGTATGTAAATAAAAAAAAAAAAACAAATGACCCCTTTCAAGTATTATAGAAAGACCCCCAACTTCATTTCATGACTACAAATCACCAGAAACCTTATATCACATTTACAGTAAGTTCTCATGAATAATATCCTATTACATTTGTGATTGTAATGTTGGGGTTATCACTAACGTGTTCAATATTTTCACTCCTTTCAACACCATTTCCAACAGATTGTTCCAAGTTACACCCGAGATGCAGTAAACTTGTTTGCTGTGAAAATATGTGATCAATTTTTTAACCTCTAAGCCAGAGTTCTTTTACATTGATGACTTTCCAATTGTGTTTTTATTTCCCTTTCCTCTCAGAAACAACCCCTCTAGGTGTTAGGTTCTGGAAATTATAAAATATTGATTCTCTTGCAATTTCGGATGCATTGAGGTGTTTGCTTGTTCTGATACTTGACCTGGCCTAAATATGATGCTCTTTGTTTGCAGATATTTCACCCCTAAGCCAGAGTTCTTTTTCATTGATGATTTGAGTGGGACAGTCTGCCGTATAATTCTCCCTGCCAATGCTCCACTTCATCAAGTCGATGGTCTACCTTGTTCTTCAAAAGATGATGCCAAGAGGAATGCGTGTCTTAAGGCATGTAGTGAATTGCATGTGCTGGGTTCTCTGACAGACTATCTTCTGCCAAGTCAAGATGATGGAAAAAAAGAAGGATCAGCAAAAAAGGCTTCCGAATCTGATGACCGTGAAGGTTAGCTTTTTCAGGACTCATGAGTTGTTTAATTTCTACTTCTGTATTGAATTTCTACTTCTGTATTGCCCTTTTCTTTTCTTTTCTTTTTATTCCTTTCCTTCCTGCAACCGTTATTTCAGAAGCTTTTCTTTTTGACAGATGAAACATTGCGGGGTGATCTTCATGAGATGTTAGTCGCTGCTGCACTTCAAGTGCCATGGTCTGACGCTGAGATTCCCGTGCAACTCAACTTCTACTTTATAGAATTTATTCCTATCCCAGATGATAGGATATACTGCCCGTTTGGACTTTTTGTCAAGTCTCCTCTACCTAGAGAAGCTGAAACTATGAATGTTGATCTTCATCTGGCTCATGGGAGAATCGTCAAGGCAAAGCTTATTCCTTCAGGGACAATTGAGTTTGATATAAATGAGGTAAATGAGTTAAATTAGAAACATATTTACCTAGTCCTATATTCCTTTTTAGTAAGTATCTAACATAAACGGATTCTTGTGCAGATTGTGCATGCACAGAATTTCCAAGAAATGTTTCTTAAGGTTATCCTTGACAGATCTGAGTTCTTTGAGGATTTTGTTCCTCTGGGTAGGAATGTTTCATCTCATCTAAGCTCATCAACCTTCTACCTCTTACTTCCGGTCAAAAAACATGGATATGATGGTACAATGACAGTTGATTGGGGGACTATTATGGGCTGTTTGTCTTCACCAGTGTTTAGATCTCCAACAAATGCCACTGCCGATGGTTTTCTTGATGTGACACACTCTTTGAAACTTATTAATGGCCCCATCAGTATAAGTGACATCCAAAATAGTTTAGTGCTTACTCCACACAACAAATTGCTATTCTTTATTGATGATATTCTTTATGATACTAATGGGAACAGCCAATTCAAGAGTTCAACCTATGCGGAGCACTACCAGAAAAAGTAGGTAATTGAGATGCGACTTCCAATGCATATATAAAAAATTATTATGCAGATAGAATATCATGCTTCTCCTTGTTTTTGTCTTTTGTTGTGTCTCTCAGAATTGTCCTACGGTATGAATTAAACATTTCAGTGCTTAGTTGATATTTTTGACTAGTTGTCATTGGTCAAGATTTGATCCATATGTAGACGCTTTTTTTAGCGAGGCAAGAAGCATACAAACAGCATGCAGACACAAACTTATTGGCATAATGAAAATGGACCATTCATGAAAATTAAATTTATTTAATAATGTTTGGTCCATCTTCTCTGTTGTCTTAATTCTTAAAACCCACATTATAATAGTTTTCTTCTTAATGTGGTAATCAGGTTTGGCATCAATCTTTCATACCCGCATCAACCTCTTTTGAAGGCAAAACAACTTTTTTCTTTGCGCAACTTATTACCCAATCGGTTGCAAGAGAGCACAGGTATTATCTTCTTCTAACTTTTGTGTTTTAAAAGCTAATTCATTTATGTTATTCCGTGATTTGTACAGTTTCCTCAGTTTCTTTCTCCTTTTTTCTTTAGTCAATAATAACTTTACTTGTCTTATCTCAATATTAGTTATGATCACCGAAGGTTGGTGAAATGTTCGAGTATAACTTGTTATTATTATTCTTTTAGATATTATAGGGCCATAATAGAAATATTTCGACATACTCCATTATGTGAAAAAATGAACTCCACAAGAAATTATTATATTTTTGGTTGTAGAAATTAAATGTATTTTTTATTTTTTATTATTTTAGATGGGTGGAATAAGGTGTCTAGTCTTCACTTCTTAAGAAACCTAACATCCTATGGATGAAATGAGATGGCTTTGAAAAATGCCAGATATTTGACTATTATTCCGCTCCTCAATTCTCATTGTAAACACCTCCTCCGATTCTTCCTCTTTGTGACCTTTTTTTGTGCCTTAATCTAGGGCTGTACAGCTGATCCCAGCATCTGTGCAGTCTATCGGAACGTTTGTAGGATAAACTATCCATTCTCAGGAGAGAATTGTAGAAAATCTTGTTTTCTTCGTTGAAATAATATAGGTACCGAGTGTGAGAACTTGGTCTGGGCGGCACCCTTAACCATGGGGCGCAGCGTGTCAACCACGAGCTTCCAACGGTGAGTCTTTGCCAGTCCCGCATCATAAATATCCAAGTCCTGACCCTGTGCTTATAAGTCAAACCCCGTGTTAACTCAACATGACGTGTTTTAACGTCGTGTGGTCCTGGATTTCATAAGAACTTCGGAGTTAAGCATTCTCGCACAGGAGCAGTACCGGGATGGGTGTCTACCTGGGAAGTCCTTGCGCGCACACATGGGCCAAAGTGGACAATGTCATGCTGAGTTGGGCGGGGCTATGACACTGAGGACCTTTGAGATTATCTCAGGGTCTTGTGAGTATCTTGTGGATTAATGCCAATGTCTGCAGAGTCTAATAGAGAATGCTTGAAGGATAAACAATCCATTCCCAAGAGAAAATTGTCTGGACATCCATTTTGTTGATTTTACTAATACAAGCACATATGACCTTTTGGGATCAGTTTCCTCTGTCGAAGATCAGTCTAAGTTTCCCAACTTCTGAAACTTGTTTCGAGATGAATAGGATTTAATTGTGCTTCATCTTAATTTTAACATAGTTCTGATCCCCAAATGCATATTTTCGGCCCGTTTTAAATTTGACTCATAATATTCTTGAGGCAATTCTTCATTAAGATTGTCTGGAGGTTTTTCTTTCTTTCTTGTGCTTGTTTTTTATTATTTATCTTTTATAGTATTGTTTATGGCTGTGATGGTTTGTTCTAGCTTATTCTTGCATGGACCTCACTGGTGATATTGACTTATTCAAGTCATCTAATGTCTCATCGTGGCTGTTTGGTTTTGTAGCTTAAGTTAGAAAGGAAGCCTATGTGATCTATGATGCCAAATACAGCATGGATATGGCACGGACACACCATGGATATGGCAGGGACACAACACATAAAAAGTGATGTATCGGATATGATACACCACGATATGTTCCCCATTTTGAAGTGTCCGTGCATCATAGTGTGTGATGTGCTAGGATGAAAATTCGTGGGTAGTTTTGATTTTTTCTTCTTTGCTTTACAACAGACTTGAACTCATGCACCCGTATACCCTAAATAAGGTCCCTAACCAGCTGATCACCAGCCTGGGACATAGCCGATGGCTCGATGTATGGCCTTACAACTCGATTACGCAAGAATTGGTTTCTTCTTACTCTTCTATGAGACTGAATTTCCACCAAGTAGTGTGCAACATCACGTGGTTGATCTCCTGTATCTCTTAGAACCTCCCTAATCATTATCTGTACATGCTGCCACATTTAAATGGCTATGACTATTATCCTGTACTTTGCCTTGGTGTTCCTAAATATCGTAGAATCTTAAATATCGAAGAAAGACGTTTAGAGTCTGCATAGCATGCTTGAATTGACTCACAACACATGTTATTTCTAGCCGAGTGGTAGTCATATGAAATAACTTCCCATCTAATCCTTGATGCACATTTAGATCGTGAAGTAGCTCACCATTTTCAGAAGGTAGACCATGATTCTGTTCGATAGGAGTGTCAACTAGTTTTGTACCAAAATTTCTTGTTTCTTCAAGAAAATCCAATATATATTTATATTGTGAGCTAACTATTCCTTTATTTGATTTGGAAACTTTAATTAACCAAAGATTATTTCAATTCTTCAAGATCTTTGATTTCAAATTCCTTTCCAGAATAGGCTTTTAGACCCTTGATTTTTATTTCATCATCGCCAATAGCTACAATATCATCTTTGTTGACATTAAGCATGGTAACTCAGGCTTTGCTTCTTTTCACAAATACTATATGATACACTTGACAGCTTTTATACCCATACTGCAACATTGCTAGGCTAAACCTGTCAAACCAAGCATGAGGTGGCTGTTTCAGCATATAAAAAGGCCTTCTTTATCCAACTAACTTTTCATTCCTTACCTTCTAATACATTTCTAGGTGGTGGATTCAAATCTATATAATCTAGCTTGTCACATTAAAGAAATGCATTTTTTTACAACTAACTAGCATTATGGCCAACAAAAATTAGCAGCTATGGATAAAATCACCCTTAGGGATCGTTTGCCCTTTGCATATGCAAATGGCCTATATGCACACATTACTATGTTTGTCAAAATCATCATTTTCACATGAGTAAATGAATATATCCAATGGTTTTAGATTTATTGAATTTTTTTTTTGACATTTTTCACAAACTTCTCAAAATCAATGAAGAATTTAGATATGGGAATTTGCATCTTGATATTTACCTTTAATACAAGAATGTTGAATAGTTCGGATCATGAATTGGAGCCCACAAAAGTCTAGAAAATTAGATCTATAGATTGAGACTTTTTCACAAATTACTCAATATCTATGAAGATTTAAAATAATCAGCTTGAAGATCTTGGAGTTAATTAGCTCAATAAACAAATTGAGTGGTTTGGATTACAAATGTGGGGTCATTCTTTGAATTGGTCAAAGTTAATTATTCTTCATTTTTTTTTGTTTAACTTGAGTAGTTTAAATATGTTAGACGGTTATGGAATGAATTAATAAATTTAGGATTTATTAATATCTTGTGCTCTATTCATCTTGTTATGCTTAAAAAAAAAAAAAAATTCTGCTGTGATGATTTGACCTGTCTCACATTTGTTTGAGTTCTCCACATGAAACTCAGGATTTCAAGGACTATGTGGGGACTATTTTTTCCTGCCCGATCAGACCTCCACCTCGTTGCATATTGTGATGCCGATTGGGCTTGGTGTCTCAACGCTTGTCAATCAACCAAAGGATGGTGGTGCATATATTTAGGCCATGTGATGGTCTCAAGGAAATACAAAAAAACAGGAGTGTCTCTAAGTCTTCTATTGAATCTGAGTATCGAGCTATGTCCTCATCTTGCTCTAAGATCCATTGGCTTCATGGACTCCTTTCTGAACTTGGATTCTCTCAACATCACAGGAGCCTCATCAAATTACTGTAACTCTTCATTAAAGGGCCTTGTGTAATGGATTATAGGTTTATGATCTTTCTTTTTTCTTTGTTCTTTTTTTTTTTGAAAGGTAGGTTTAAGTTCTTTTAGTTTAATATGATTGTGAATATACGTGAGATGAGTATCAAATTAGTTCGAGTGGCAATTCTTTTGAGGGTGGGGGTGGTAGGGAGTCTTGTGGTGGTGTTAGAGAGTGTATGTGGTTGGCTTTGATTGTAGGTGGGCCCTAGATGAAAGGTTCTCAGGGGTGCTTAGACAAAAATGGTTATCTGTGGGTCAAAGTCATATACTGTATGTTTATATACATGTATTATTCCTTGTATATATGTATTGTTTTATTTCAATCAAACGGGCATCATACTGGAAACCTCAACACTCGTGATGCATATATGAGCTTGCATTGATGCCTATAAAGAGAATTCAATTAGATACCTGTGAATTGTGTTTTGCCATTTTGAATTTCAATTGGTGAGCGGAACTATGATTACATGTCTTTGTCTTCTTTATGTCATAAATTAACTGATTATATAATCTGTTCATAAACTTTCACTGTCTTTGCTTATTGGCATTGGTGAAAACAGGGTTCCGTCAATACCAAGAGAACTTTGTGGAGTTACCTCCAGAACTTTGCTCATTGAAGATAATTGGTTTTTCTAAAGATATTGGGAGTTCCTTATCATTGCTACCTTCTGTGATGCGTCGCCTGGAAAATCTACTTGTGGCAATTGAGTTGAAGGAAATGTTATCATCTTCATTTCAAGAGGGATCCACAATTACTGCTAACCATGTATGCTTTTCCTACTGATATCTGATAACAATCCCTTCACATTTAGTAATGAGAAGGGTTCTCTATGTCAGTAAGGCTTTTTTTTGGTTAAAAGAATAATTTCTAAGCAACGTTTGTGGGCTGCTGATCACATAACAGTGATTCGGTAGGGCCACGAATTTGGTTTCTTCAAAAAGTATTTTCTTTCCTTCCCTTTTTTCCGGAACAAATGCAACCAGAGTTTGTGATTGTCGGTGAAACACCAGAAGTTTAGATGTTCTTACAATAGGGATATTTTATTGCAGGTCCTGGAGGCACTAACTACAGAAAAGTGCTTGGAGCGCTTTTCTCTTGAACGGTTTGAAGTACTTGGTGATTCTTTTCTCAAGTATGCTGTTAGCAGGCACCTTTTCCTTTCAAATCAAGCCCTGGATGAAGGACAACTAACCAATAGGCGTTCCTCCATTGTAAATAATTCACATTTGTATGAGCTGGCTATAAAAAGTAATTTACAGGTAATTTATGCTTGTCATGTTTTAAGTTGCAATGTGGAGTGTGCTAAATACTAATAATTTTACAGTTTTTTATGCTGTTTAAGTCTGTTAGACGACTATGTGACCATCCAAGCCAGATATCATTGGCTAGAACAATCCTCTACTGCGATGTCCAGGGATGAGATCTCTGCCATTTATCAGCACTCTGATCGCAAAATCCTAATTATAGCTGTCTTTTACACTTTGGATACAGAAGTACAAGCCTGCAGATCAGATACTCTTCACTCTTGAGCTATTTTTTTGTTTAACCACCACTTGAGACACAAATTTTTTGGTTAAAGTAGCTTTATGGCGCAACAAAGGATTGAGTAAAAATGGCTGTGCCCCAAGACCCAGGCGAAGGAGTGATTGCAAATGGTATTCCTTAATTATGCCCAAAACAGGAGCAGTACAGCAATGCAGTGAATAAGGAATTGAGTTAACTATAAAATAACATAAGTCATCCAGTAGAGTCCACATTTTACTCGTACAACTAAATAACCAGCAAAACAACATCAATTTTTCCCTTGGACCAAAAGCCTTTAGATCCTAAACAAGTTGTCCTTTCCAACCAAGCCTCACCACTGATTACAGTAAGTCCTGCTTCTTCAACAGTAAACTACTAGACCAATCCTGCATTAAAGAATGGTAAGGAAAAACAAGAGAAAAGAGAAAACAAGAAAAAAAGAGAGAACAAGGCAACATATGCTGCTTCCTATGTAGCTTTCTATTCATGTTATCCTCTTAAATATGCTTACTTGTTTGCTGGTCTGAGAGATTGTAGTGATCTCAGGGTTCTAAATCCCTTTGAGGCATACAACAATGTCCCGATCCCTAGATCTTGCACCTGGTCAAAACATTCGATTTTGATTCTCAAAATTCTTTGTGAGTCCTGATGCCGTGAAACCTAATTGAAAAGTTGAAGTATCTGTCTGAATCCTAAAAAATCGTGACAATACCAGAAGTCAGCGCATAAAACACAGTGGCAGTTGAATGAAATCCTTATTTTTAGCAGTGGTTACCTTCTGTTGTGTATCCTTCAGAGGTGGGGCCTACTTTATTTCTCTCGGTATCTCTTGGTAAAGGCTCTTTTTGATCTTCATTTCTTGACATTTGAGTCCAAATTTGTGCCTTTTGTCTATTTTCTCTTTTAATAAAGGTTCTGTTACTGAGAAAAAAAAAAACATTTGAGGCCAAACCACTTTGTACAATGGTAACTATTTGTGGAATGTTTTTCTTGTAAAATTGTAAGACAAAAGCAAGCGCCTCCCCCCCCACCCCAAAAAAAAAAAAAAAAAAAAAAAAAAAAAAAAAAACCATCTATTCCTAAACTATATCTAGTAAGGACTTTGATTAATTTTTGACAGCTACCTTTCAATTTTGACTCTCACCGGACCCCACATCAACCTATTATTGTATATTATAATGGTTATTTTGACTCTCATCAGATATCTCAACAACCTATTAAGTCAATTTTTTTTTCAAATTTCAAATTAATTTATATTTCTTATTTTCATTTTACATTACTAATTGGTGGATTTTTCTTTTTGTAATTTAAATTTGTTATTACCTTATTTATTTTAATTCTCTTATTAGTTTACCTTTCTTTTTTATTCTATTGCCACTGCCAATATAATTTTTTTTATTTGGCACATTTTTTCTTCTTTCCAACATATTTATGTTTTCTTAGAAATTGTAAAAGGATAATTGTTTATTAATTTTATTTTCATTCTCCTTGTTGCACCCAAATAATTTTCAAACTGATCACTTTGGTTTTTTCTTTTTTAAAATTTTAATTTTGTTAGATGCTTAATCATCACATTAGAAACCAATTCAACTATCTATACAAATATGAAATCAACCAAACTTGAGCAAGAAAAACAAACTAGAAAATATATGAAAATGATGGCCCCACTAACGAGGCGTTTGTGCAACGCCTTTTGCCATTTAAATGATGGGAGATCCAGCGCCTCGGTGTTTGATGCAACAATGATTCGAGGGACAAAAACACGTTTTTAGCCGTGTTTTCTGCACTAGAGGGGATCCGGACTTCCTACCATCACAGGTTGGAAATTGGTTCCGGTAGCTTGTTCACCCTAAATGATTCTCATGTTTCAAAGTAATTTTGGAAGTGAATTTAGCAATTGAGTTTAAACAATTTTCATTTCTTTTCCTAACCAAGTCACCGACTGTAGGTTCTTTTTTTCTTTTTACTAAATTATTCACTTATGTATTTTTCTACTAGGGCTCCAGCTTAGCACATGCTTGCTGTATTATATAATTTTTGTATTGAAAAAAACACACATGTATTCTACTATATTACCAAACAACCCCTTCATTTTCTATATTTAAAAAAAAAGACCAAATCTGTTTCTTAGCACTCTCCCTTAAGCTGGTGCATATATATTTTCTATGCCCAGCTTAGGCAAAACATCACTAAGTCATTTCTTTGCTATTGCGTTTATGAGAAAATCTTCCATCTGATGATCGGCTCTTTCGTATGCCAACTTGATTTCTTTCTTTACAGTCTTCTTTCTGATGAAATGTCAATCTAAACAAAATACCATGGCAATATGTATGACTGAGGTACAATCACAATGTAAGAGGATGGCCATTTTTTTTCAATGCCCAATTCACGTAGTAACCTCTTGGAGATCCTTTTATCAAAAATCCGCCAAATCAAATCTCATGGTACCTTGTCGTAGGCTCTTTAGATCAATGAAGAACATATGCATATTTTTCCTCTTCACTCGGTATTTTTCATTAATTGCATGAGTGAGAAGATAACTAACATTGTTAATCTCCCCGGCATGAAACTAAATTTATTTTCAAATAATTTGAGACTACTTATTGTATAGGTCATCATATGCTTTGGACTTTGCGTCACTTACTACTTTCTTAACTTCTACCTTTGCCTTCTTATATATTTCAAAATTTTAAATATTCCTAGTCCCCGCCAATCTTTTTACCCAGGTCTTTTCTCTCGAACAACTTCCTAAGCCTCTATTATCAAAGTGTGTTTTCCCTTTCGACTCTCTAAGCACATCTTTTGCAGCCATTTTGGTACAATCAATTATTTGGTTTCACATTGCCGTAGTTTCTCCCTCCAATTCCATTTCATCCCCTCGATCACTTTATGCTTAAATGTTATTGCCCCCCACCACCACCACCCACCCACTCACCCACCTTGTTTTATGATATGTTTCATTTACTACCCCTCTTTCCACTTCTAATGCAAATTTGGGAAATTATTATCTTATGTTGTGTGGTCGAACTTGCTCCAGGAGTAACCTCATAGTCTTTACAGGCTAGTCAGTTATATTTTCTGAGTAGGAAAAAGTCTATTTGGCTCCTATTAATTCCACTCTCGTAGGCAATTAAATGTTTTTCTCTCTTTCTCAAGTAGGTGTTTGCTATAACAAAGTCAAACACCGACACAAATTTCAAGACGGTGTCTCCTAACTCAATTCCTTTCTCCAAATCCTTGTCATCCATGCACTTTATACCCTTTACCATCCTTTCTTACATGCCCATTTAAGTCCCCGAATTTCTTCTATTAAACCATCCATCTCCTCCCAAAATTGTCTCTTTTACTTTCATCTGATCCTACTTGGGGTGAATAGGCACAAATGAATTATATCTTCCTCTAACAGTAGTTTAATTGCTATAAGTTTGTTACCCAACCTCTTTAACCCACAATCTTTCTTTCCAACCTCTTTACCCCACAATCTTTCTTTCAAATCCCCATCTACTACTATACCTACTCAATTTCTTGCATTGTTCTTTCCTGTGTATTAGAGGTTTTAGCCATCAGTGACTTTGTTAGCTTTATCCCCTTTCCCCTATTTCCTATAGACAGGCTACATTAACTCTTCTTCTTTTCATTGTATCAACCAACTTCATGCTCTTGCTTGTCAAAGTTTCTATATTCCAAGCAGCAAGTAAAATCATCATGTTCTTCTGCACTAACTTCTATACCTGCACCTGTCCATATTGGTGCAAGAACTTGCCTATTTCCCCTTAAATTGAGCGCCGCTGCAGTGCATTGCTTATGGCAGGGAACACCCTAGAACCCTCGCCTACTCTAAGGAAGACACCAATAAATTAGGATTTTGAGAAAAATCACAAAAAATTATACCGAATGAAGTTGATGATGAGTTTCCTCCTTCCAATGCTTGAAGCTTCGACGTAGATTTATAACCTCATCCTTCAAACTTTGCCGATCATATCTCTCAACAGATTCTCTTGATCACATGGATTGTTAGAATCTTTTTCTTTTTTTTTTCTTTTGACTCAGTTGGATTTGCCAATGCACTAAGGGTCCTACCCATGAGATCCCAACGTCTCACGAGTATGTCTATATCTCCCCACAACGTGTACAATAAAGTCTGATCAACTTCAAAGTATTCACCATGGTCACGGCCGCATCCACCACATCCTGTACATCATCATGGTCACGACCTCTACTACCAGTACCTGTATTAATATATGCTAGTACTAAACAATCAATGGAAGGACGTGAAGTGTTGTTGGTGAACATGACTCTCCATCCACTCTCCTCACCTTGATGAAGAGGATCCTAACTAGTCACTTGAGACACACCATCTCATACTTTGGGCTAAAACCACCCAAAAGTTCAAATATATGTGGATTTTCTAGCTTCTTCGCTTGCTTCTTCACACAACATGGTTCAGGACTCCGTTAATAATGCGAACTAATTCCACATGGCTTTAAACTTAGCATTGTAGTTTCCAATTGACAAATCACCATGTTTAAAGACTTCATTTTCTTTTGGTCATTCAACCATTCTTGCATTATTCCTTTTTTGAGTATACAGAGCCTCGACAGAATCCTAAAGTTCTTTTGTTGTATCATAATACCAAAAACTAGCATCTATACTTGCAGTGAAGTAGGGATCCGATTCCTAACATCTTTTCAAAATCCAGTCTGAATATGTGGGTTTCTTTTTTTGGTGGTTTTTCAACACTTACATCAATGTAACTACATCTTTTAGCCCCTCCAATTGCCATTCTAGTTGAATAAGTCCAATCTTTCTAATTGTTGGCTTCAAATTGACTTGGTGCTTTCCTAAACAGTAAGTCTTGTTCTCTGAAGAAAACTTAAACAGTACCTGGGATCTGTTATAAAATTATTGAGAAATCAACACAATGGTTTAATCCTCAGGGGACAGGGCTTATTGCAATGATTTGAAAACTGAAGCCTTCTGAATCGAAGGTGACCTTGTTGAATTCCGCTGGCCCTAGTTTCCTCAAATCCTCATGCAACTCTTCTATCCACTCCATCACCTTCTTTATGTGGTGGATTTCTACTAGCTTGAAAGTTCTCATACAAAATTTTAGAATTTAAGGTATAGAAATCTTGGTCTTTTTCCAAGGAGATCTCAGAAAAAAAAACCTAGAGTAGAACACAAGGAAAATAGGAGAAAATAAGAAGCATTAGGGAAAAAGAAAAATATAGTTGTGGTGCCTAGGGTTGGATGATCACACCTCGGTCACCCCTCGTGTTGAGTTGACCGAATTGGACCCTAGACCCAATGACCTTTTAAAAGACATGAAAGAATAGAATAAAAATCTAAAAAATGGACAATATGGTTCTGTAAATCTATAATTTTAGGACTTGTGCTTCATTTATTCATATTTAATTTAAGTTGTTATAGGTACCGTATTTGTATTTTACTCAGCTGAATGAATAGTACCATCAGTCTTTAAGTGCTTGGATCTTTACAAAACAAGTAGTTTTGATCTTCTAGAATCATTGCAAAATGTTCCTAAGAACCACTTGTAGCCTTTACTAATAGAAAAGGTAGGAAATAAGTGCACTCAGAGCGAAAAAACCATAGGATCAGCAAAATAGTTGACTTGAGTGGTTACACGATATGGCGCTCGAGTCCAAGTGGACTTGGAATTGGCTGATTTTCAGAACCATAGCGTGTGCACGCCCTAGAGTCCAGATGCTGACAATGAGGAATGGAATGTAAACTTGAGCAAAATCCAAACACTCTGTAAAGCGATTTCTAGGGTCCTACCATGTAACCCCTTCTCAGAATACTTCGAATTAAGGGGTATTTGTGCTGGCTAATATCTGTGAAGCACTGGTTATGGAATTTATAGACCTGCCATTTTTCTTTCTTGGAAACATTATCATTGATCTTGTAGCTTTGTTCTATTTACTTAGGGTCTCCTCGTGAGTTGGTTCTTCCACTGAATCCTGTTTTAAACCACATTCTCAGTAACTCTACATTCGGTTATGTATTTCCTCACTACTTCATGCAAGTTCTTCATTACTCAACCCGTTCTATTTCCTTGAACATGCGACCTTTTTAATTCGTCAAGGGGGCCCCGTTAAAACAGTTAATTTAGAAAAATATCTTATCATGTAGTGAGTAGTTCAAAAAGGTAATATATACATGAAAAGTAGACCAATATAAACATCATGCTATGAAATTTTATAATCACCCGAGCCGTCTTTGGAACCAAACAAGTAGCTTTTAGAGTTTCTATTTGTGAATAGCTTTACAGTTTGTGTTGAATCTTTTAATTCTTGTCTCTGGTTTCAGTTTGTTTATACTTTATATACTCATTACATGTAGCTTTTAGCTGTATTTCAGGTTTATATACGTGATGAATGGTTTGATCCGTGCTATTTTTTTGCACTGGGTCGTCCTTGTACATTAATTTGCAATGATGACACAGAGAAAGCAATTCATATTGAACAAGATAGTGGAAATATAAAAAATGGAGCCGATATTGATAATGTCAAATGCAATAGACACCACCATTGGTTGCACCGGAAGACTGTTGCAGATGTTGTAGAAGCGCTCATTGGTGCATTCATAGTGGATAGTGGTTTCACAGCTGCTACCGCATTTCTCAGATGGCTTGGAATACAAGTGGACTTTAAAATGTCAGACTTATCTCAAATTTATGCTGCATCCTGGAACAACATGTCACTCATTGATGCTATAGATATTCCTGCACTTGAGAAAATGTTAGGATATGAGTTTTTGCATAAAGGGCTACTTTTGCAGGCATTTATACACCCTTCTTATAACAAGCATTCAGGAGGTTGCTATCAGGTGGGCATTTTTAGCATGGTAGATTTTTCTGGAGGCTGATTTTTCTGGATGTACACAAAATAGCAAGCACTTCCATTTTTATTTATTTTTTTAGAATCTATGGTTAACAGGTCCATTGCCAATAAAAGAAAAAATGGTTAACAGTTCCGTTATGATTTGCATCGTCTTGAAAATTCAAAACTTTATTATGCACTATAATAATTTTATGTGTTTTCAACTGTAAACCATTGTTATGATTGATAGATGATATATATTTTTGTTGGTCCTTACATATGTCAATCCCCGGACCTGAAGTTCTGTTTCCTATTGAGACAAATCCTCTTCCATAGGGATGGTTGTGAGGTACCTGATATTTATTTTAGAATGAATAATTACAAAAAAATAATATCTAACCATTCTATGTTTCCAATGTCCATACTGCCGAAATGTACAATGGAATGAACTTGACTGATTTGATGTACATTCAGTTACAGTGCCGCATAAATTCTACTTCTTGTGCTGTTGTTATTATTATTGTTGTTGTTGTTGTTGTTATTATTTGGTAGAGATGATGGGGACTGCAGATAATCAAGTGGTCACACATGTAATCCCATGTGTAATGATAAGTGTGAATATAGGAGATGTAGATAGAGTTGCTGTAATTAGATTGGTTTCTGTATCGATTAGATTAGATTGATTCCTGTAAAATAGATAGGCTAATTGATTGGCCTTGATTGTAGCTTAATTGATTCTCTTGAATCCCTATAAAGTGAACAGTCGACCACACAATGTAGTAGGGCAATTTTCTTTAAACTTTTGTCATCTTCATTATCTCCGTCAATATGGTGTCAGAGCAAACGTTATCTTTCATCTAAGAAGAGCTCATCTTCTACAGTTATCCTTTCTCCTTTTGAAATCTGAACACACAGAGTGATGGGCTTCTTCCTGTTCTGTCACTGATCCAGTTTCATTCAGATCATCATGGTAATAGAGATTTCTGAATCTCTATGGAATTCCTTCGTCTAGAAATTAATTAAACTTTGTTTCATCGAGAAATTGAGATTTTTGAGTCTCTTACATGAAGGATCCTTTCAGTTGTCCATCTCAGAGTGCCATCTATACCGTGGGCCCCTCCATCACTGGTCCGATCAATGTGAGGAATCACATCAAGGGTTGCCTGTCATTTCTAGGATTTTTTTTATAACAGTAAAATTTATTGCTCAAAAAAGAAAAAGAACAAAAGACTACAAGAAGAAACCCCCAACAAACCAAAAAAAATCAACTAAACATAAAAAAGAATAGAAGCACGGAAAACTTCCTTTTTTGCAAGAGCATCCGCCATGACATTAGCCTCTTGAAAGATATGGTGAAAAGAAGCACTCAATTGACTAGAGATATTTTGCACCTCCTCCACCCAATCCAGCAACCTCCATGGAATAGATGCTTCCCAAGAACCCAATTGAATAGCTGAGTAAGAATCCCCTTCAATAACATCATTGATGCTTCTCAAAGTTCACAACTCACGACAACCAATAAGAAGAGCATAAACTTCTGCATCATTAGCACTTGGAGAATCCACAGGCCCCGAAAAATTTATTGTCATTTTTTTTTTCTGAAATTTTTTATCTATTCAGGGTTAGCGATTTCCCTCCTTATCTATTTTGGAAATTTTGGAACTGTTTTCATGTCGCCTTTGATTTTTTAAATTGACGGTCAGATCTCTCTCATATTTGAACCGAAGGTGCACAAACACGTAAACATCTAGAAGTTTGATTTTTAATTTGATGAAATTTCTGTTGAGATTTTCATATTCCAGTCTGACAGAGCTGTGATCATCCAGCACTATATTTCACTGAGATTTTGGATTCTAAGTTCTTTTTCCCCGAACTGATTCTGCTGTACAGTTTTATCTTGTTTGCTTAAATATAATGGAAAAGGGTGATATTATTCCTATTAAACTGAACAGAAAAAATTATATGAATTGATCTTTCCATCTCAAGCATTTTGCGGAAGGCCAAGGACTTGTAAGTCGGGTACATAGATGTGATTGGAGCCTACTGAAGAAAAATCCATAGTTACTTGTAGTTAAAATAACTCTGAGGTAGTCATGTGGATCCTGAACTCAGTAGAGCCATCCATGGGTCTATCATTGCAATCTGATATGTTGAACCACTTACATAAGTTCTATCATCAGACAAATAAAGCCCGAGAATTTTTATTTGTATATTGAACTAGCCAAGTATTTCCAAGGGGACGAGACAGTCCAAGATTATTTCCGTGGTTTCCTCACTTAATGGAATGAAAAAGGATTCTGATCCTTGACACTGTACCCTCAGACTCCCTTTCTCATCTAATCTAGATACAACAGGAATCTAGCGTTAGTCAGTTTTTACTTTTTAATGAACCAGAGGCCTGAATTTGAGTCAGTCTGGGCTGTGCATTGATGAATAGAGGTATACTCAGACTTGGGTACTTGTGTAAGAAGTACTTGAAAAAGAGATTCAACTCTGGTCTCAACATTCTCTTAATGAATAATCCATGGCGTTCATTGCATATTCCTTTGGAGCTAAATTACAAAATTTGAATGGATGGAGCCATGGAGGTAGTCTGCTGTAACCATGACTTGACCGGATAGAGCTCATGTTGTTCAAGTTTTTAGTTAGTTTGTGACTAATCCCCATAAGCCTCATCTCACAGCTGTGCATTGCATTCTTTGATATATTGGTGGTACTCTTGATCGTGGAGGTAACCACGACTTCCTCCTTGCAACTCAAAGCTTATGCCGATGCTGATTGGGTTGGATGTCTTGATACTGTAAAGAAACAGATCAGGTCCATTCGACCTAATAGGTCAGCTCGACCCATGTTCTGGGTCAGCCCATGTATTAAGATTAGATAGATACTAATCTGCTGAAATCTTGTGGTTAGAATAACTGTAATTAGATTTAGTTTCTTATTCTGTTCCTTTGATTATGTAATTAGATTTCCTAATCTAGACAACAGTGTATTATAAAAGTACATCTTCGTCAATACAAAGAATACAGAAAATCTTCTTGCAAAGTTCTCTCTCGTCTGCATATCTTTATGTTTCTAGGCTGTTTCAATATTATCTTACATGGTATCAGAGCCTGATCAGCTGTCCATTCTGCATGAGAAAAAGCATTTCGACAGTTCAGAGAAGCATTGCATCTGCTGTGATCAAGGGTGGCCCACTTGCTGATCATTTTTTCTTGTCATCAAAATCTCCCTATCTTGGTCGCCAATCACTCCTGGGAATTCTACAAATTTTTCCAAGATTTTATGCTCATCTGAGGTAGGCCATTGATCTGATCTGTCTGTGACGACTTTGTGCAATTAGTTTTCATCAAATCCGTTCAGATTTTTTGTTTCTCAAGCAATCACCTTCATTCCAGTTTGAGGTGTTTCGGATTTTTGAGATAAAGATCACTGTGTGATCTGATCATCCAGTTGATCATCTAGTGGGGCCCACAGAACAGATCTGTGCCCAGATTCATGGTCGTCTGGGACATTTTCTGGATTTTTTTTCCAATTTCAAGTGATCTGGCAATCTGATCACTCAGTGGCTCATCGCACTCATCTGTACTAAATTTCCAGTGACCTGGATCTGTTTATTGAATTGTTTTTTTTCAAGATCTGTTTCCTTATTGTGGCTGGATTTCAATTCTGCTTGGCTTTGGGGCTGGATTCACTTATATTCAGACAGTGAACACCTGTGAAGCAGTTAGTTTTGCATCAATGTCTTCTGATCGTACTGTCACGGGTATTACCATCAAACTTGATGGTACTAATTATCCCTATTGGTCCCACTTAATGCAAAATTTCCTTAAAGGTCAGAAACTTTGGAAATATGTTGCTCAGCAGATCCCTCAACCAGATAGTAAGGCGGATACATTTGAAGAATGGGAAGCTTCTGTCGGAAAAATAAACTCTTGGATTGCCAATTCAGTCACCCCATCCATTGGGAATCAGTTGGCTAAATTTAATTATCCTAAGGCTGCTTGGGATTATTTAGCGCAACTATACACTCAGTCCAATGCTGCTCGTCGATATCAATTAGAATGGGAAATCAAAAATGCAGATCAAGGCACTGACTCCATTCATGATTTCTTCATCAAAATGACTGCATTATGGGATCAACTGGCTCTCATGGAGCCCACTTTTAAAACAACCGATGATGCTCACACCTTTGAAGTCTATCGGCAGCAGACTCGTCTGGTTCAGTTTCTTATGGCCCTCCGCCCTGATTTTGAACAAGTTCGTGGTCAGTTATTACATCGATCACCACTGCCTTTTGTTGATATGGCGCTCTCGGAACTTTTGGCAGAAGAACAAACTCAACTTTCTCTTACAAGGAAGAAACATGTCGAACCCACACATGTCTTGTCCGCAAATGTTGGTACCCCTCAGACTGATCGATATTTTCCTCCTGGTACCAATGACTTTTGCAACTACTGTAAGAAGAAAGGACACTGGAAACGGGACTGCCCCATCAGACCTCCAAGGCCTAATACTAAGAACAAACCAACTGGTCAACAGTCCAATCGTGGTCCCATGCACTCTTATCCACAGAGAACCTATGCAGCCAATGTTACTGATGATGATAGTTTTGTGCCTCCGCAAATGGATCTTTCATCTCAGATTCAAGCTATGGTTGATGAGCGTATGCAACAATTGTTTCTGGCTTCCTCTCCTGGTTCTGCTTCTCAGATAACCACCACATCCTCAGCTCCTGGTTCTGCCATGTCCATTTCTGGTCCATCAGGTACTCTTGACTCTTCATGGATTTTTGATTCTGGTGCATCCTACCATATGACAAATGATGTTTCCAAACTTCACAATTGTTATACTCCTGCTAGCTCTCTCATAATTCATACAGCTGATGCTACTCCTCTCCCAGTCTCCCTTATTGGCTCCATTTCAAATAAGTTGATCTCTCTCACTAATGTTTTGTGTGTTCCTCATCTATCTATCAACTTAATATCTGTTAGTCAATTGACTTCATCTGGCCTTCTTGTCTCATTTTCTTCTACTGGCTGTTCTGTGCAGGATCCGCGCACCGGGAGACAGATTGGGACCGGCCTTAGGTCAGGAGGACTTTACTATCTCCAGTCACTGCACCTTCCATCCTTCACCATCTCTCCTGCAGCACTCGTTTCGTCTACATCTCCTTTTGCCCTTTGGCATTCTCGTTTAGGCCATTTATCTTTAAATAAAATGAAATTTTTGTTTACTAGTGGTGTTTTTGGAAACATTTCTGTATCAGACATTTCTTCATGTTTTGGTTGTCAGTTTGGTAAACAACATGCTTTCCCTTATAATAAAAGCACTTCCTTTACTACTGCTCCCTTTGATTTGGTGCATTCTGATGTCTGGGGTCCTGCCTCTCAGCCAACAAAAGGTGGTTCTATTTATTATGTGCTGTTTATTGATGATTTCACTAGATATACTTGGTTATATTTAATGAAAACTCGTTCTGAGGTATACTCCATCTACACTGCTTTCTCTAAAATGGTTTCCACTCAGTTTAACAAAAAGATTAAAATCTTCAGGTCCGATTCCGGGGGAGAATACATATCCCACAAATTCCGTTCGTACCTAACCAGTCCAGGGACTTTAGCTCAATTATCCTGTCCTGCCACACCACAGCAAAATGGTGTCGCAGAACGGAAACATAGACATATCATTGAAACTGCTAGATCCATGATTTATTCCTCACATGTTCCTTTGCAATTTTGGGGGGAAGCAGTCCTAACTGCCATATATCTGATTAACAGAACTCCTTCCTCTGTATTATCTGGCACATCTCCCTATGAAAAACTCTTCTCTTGTAAACCAGATTTGTCCTATCTCAAAGTTTTTGGCTGTACCTGTTTTGTCCTGTTGCATGATCATGAGCGAACCAAACTTTCTCCTAAATCCAATGTATGTGTTTTCTTAGGGTATGGCATCAAACAGAAAGGGTATCGATGCTATGATCCTAAAACCAATAGGTTACGGGTCTCTCGTAATGTCACCTTCTTGGAACATATACCCTTCTATACATTACCTTCTCAATCTCCTTCACCTGAGCACCCTACAGTCTATCCTCTTGATCCATTTCCAGACCTGTTTCCCTCCGATACTCCTTCTCCTCCAACCCTGCAGGTATATCATCGTCGACCCAAACCTCCGTCTGCTCCTTCGGAATCTGCAATCTCACTTACTCCTGATCATGGGCCTATCTCTTCTGCTCCAGATGTGCAGGATCCTCCTCAAGCTCCAAGGTATCCTGTTCGCACCAGAATCCCTCCCTCTCGGTTTGGCTTTGTTTGCACTGATCATTTTTCTCCATCATATAAGTCCTTCCTTGCAGCAATTCATAACTTGGCAGAACCACATTCCTATAAGGAGGCCATTGCTCATCCAAACTGGAGGTCTGCCATTACAGAAGAACTTGCTGCTCTGCAGAAAACTCAAACATGGGATCTTGTTCCACTTCCCTCTGGAAAACGGGCTATCGGTTGCAAATGGATATTTAAGATCAAGACCAAATCTGATGGATCTGTTGATCGTTACAAGGCTCGCTTGGTTGCCAAAGGATATAATCAGGAATATGGGATCGATTATGAGGAGACCTTCGCTCCGGTTGCTAAAATGACAACTGTTCGTACCTTTATTTCTGTTGCTGCTGTTAGACAATGGCCTCTATATCAGCTCGATGTTAAGAATGCCTTCTTAAATGGTTTTCTTCAGGAGGAAATCTATATGCACCCTCCTCCAGGCGTTGTGAGACCTCCTCATTATGTATGTCGTCTCAAACGTGCTTTATACGGTCTCAAACAAGCTCCTCGAGCTTGGTTTGAACGATTTAGCACAAGCATCATCAGCATTGGTTTTTCTCAGAGTGCTCATGACTCTGCTCTATTCACTCGCTATTCGCGATCTGGCTGTGTTTTTCTGTTACTATATGTCGATGATATGATTATCACTGGCAGTGATACATCTGGTATTCAATCCTTGAAGCAGTTTCTTCATCGACAATTTGAGATGAAAGATTTGGGTCATCTACGCTACTTTCTGGGCATTGAGGTTGCCTACTCTCACACAGGATATCTTTTGTCACAAACAAAATACTGCAATGAAGTTCTCCAACGTGCTGGTCTCACCGATCTTAAACCTGTCTCTACTCCGATTGAACATAATTTGAAGCTTCGAACCACTGATGGAGATCTTCTTTCTGATCCTACTCGTTATCGGGAAGTGGTAGGCAGTTTGGTTTATCTGACCATTACCAGACCTGACATTGCCTTTGCGGTACATGTGGTGAGTCAATTTGTCGCACGACCCACTCATCTTCATTGGGCTGCTGTACTGCGCATTCTCAGATACCTACAAGGAAGTTCCAATCGTGCCCTCCTCCTTTCCTCCAGTCAAAATCTTACCCTGCGTGGTTATTCTGATTCCGACTGGGCAGGAGATGTCAATGATCGGCGCTCTACAACAGGTTTCTCTATTTTTCTTGGCTCCTCTCTTATCTCTTGGAAGAGCAAGAAACAAGTTGTCTCTCGTTCTTCCACTGAAGCTGAATATCGTGCTGTCTCTCACACAACTACCGAACTTATTTGGCTTCGTTGGTTACTTCAGGATTTAGGAGTTCAAGTTCCTAAATCTACCCCTCTCTTCACTGACAGTGAAAGTGCAAAGAAACTGGCCACAAATGATGTCTTTCATGAACGATCCAAACATCTTGAAGTTGATTGTCATTTCATCCGTCAACATGTTCGGAGTGGTACTATAAAGCTTTGTCAAATATCATCCGCTGCTCAGATAGCTGATTTTTTCACCAAAAGCCACTCCACTTCTCGTTTTTCAGAACTAGTTTCCAAGCTCTCGATGGTCACTTTCTCCCATCCAAAGCTTGAGAGGGGGTGTAAAGAAACAGATCAGGTCCATTCGACCTAATAGGTCAGCTAGACCCATGTTCTGGGTCAGCCCATGTATTAAGATTAGATAGATACTAATCTGCTGAAATCTTGTGGTTAGAATAACTGTAATTAGATTTAGTTTCTTATTCTGTTCCTTTGATTATGTAATTAGATTTCCTAATCTAGACAACAGTGTATTATAAAAGTACATCTTCATCAATACAAAGAATACAGAAAATCTTCTTGCAAAGTTCTCTCTCGTCTGCATATCTTTATGTTTCTAGGCTGTTTCAATATTATCTTACAGATACATGGCGATCTACCACTGGATGGTGCATTTTCCTTCGCTTCTCTACTGTTTCTTGAAAATACAAGAAGCAAACAACCATTTCAGAAATCTTCGGCTGAAACTGAGTACAGATCTTTGTGGTCTTCTCCTAAACTTTGGGTTCTTAGAGCAGATCTTTGTGGTCTTCTCCTAAACTTTGGATTCTTAGTGGTCCAACTCCACTCTACTAGACAATACAAGAATGATCCAGAGAGCCACAACTCCAGTCTTTCATGAGCGGACCAAACACATTCAGCATGATTGCCACTTCATCCGACATGTCTAATTTGGAGCTATTCATCTTCCTCATGTCTCCTCCCAATTTCAATTGGCTGATCTTTTCACCGAAGCTATGACAAGATCTCATCATTATGCTCTAACTGACAAATTGATGCTTTGACAATCTCTGCATGAATTTGAGGGGGAGTGTATGTTAATGAAGCTGCTCCAAGCCCAATCTCGCAGGCCCATTTAGGCCCATTGTTTGTTCTTATCATTAGTCACAGCCTCATGTACATACTATATTAGTTAGCTAATTATTAGGATCTAGATTAGTGTAGATTTGCTTAATTGATTGTAATCAGGATTGATTGATTGTAATCAGGGCTTTTCAGTCCCTATTTATATGAGATACAAACGACCCTAAAAGGGATCGATCACTATTCATTTCAGTCTATCACATTTCGGTCTTTCACATGGTATCAGAGCAACTGCTCTAGTGTTCTTCAAGATCCAAGTTTCTTTTTGGATCCTTCCGGTCATCTTCCAAGATCTGGAAGCCATTCAGAGACTTTCATCCGGACAGATCATCACAGATCATCTCAGATCCTTGCGTGGCCCACCTATGATCATCATCACCATCTTGGCGGAATATACCCTTCATGGTCGCCTGAATATTTCCTTGTTTATGAAGATTTTTTCCAGAATTTTTGATCACCAGAGGTAGGTCATCTGCTCGATTATAGTGTTTGTCATTTTTATCCAACAGTTTCAATCTCAGCCGTCTAGTTTTTTGGATCTTGATCTTTTTTGAGGGATTCTTCTTCCATAAGTTGAGGATTTTAGATCTCCTATCATCCATCTCCTCTGATCTGTCCAAAGATCAGCTGGTGGGGCCCATGTGATGCTAATACACACTGACGACCTGGACGTGTTTTCCTTTTTGGTTCACTTCTGGTTCCTGACGACAGTAACTTCTGATTGTGTAATTTTTATGGTTGGCTGCTGATTGTTCTGCTACTATTGTCTGCTCTACTGGTGTTTCCTGTTGTGTATTGCTATTTGTTTGGGCAGTGCGTGTATACACTTAATTTCTGTGATTTCCATATTGATCAGACACTTGTGATTGGTCTTCTTTTGCTTCATCCGACTGTTTGATCAAATGGAGAAATCTGAAATTCATTTAATCAAGTTTAATGGTACCAATTATCCATCCTGGTCTTTCCAATTCGAACTTTACCTCGAAGGTAAAGAATTATGGGGCCATATCTCTGGGACTGATCCCAAACCAACAGAGGATGAAAAGAAAATTGTGTCCTGGAACACGAAAGATGCTAAAATCAAAACTTGGATTCTTGGGTCCATGGAACCTCAGTTCTTCATGAATTTGAAACCTTACAAAACAACCAAGGATATGTGGAACTATCTAAAGAAAATATATCATCAGGGGAATTCTGCACGCCAGTATCATTTGGAGTTTGAAATCGCAAACTATATGCAAGGCACTTCCTCAATTCAAGAATATTATTCTGGTTTCCAGAATTTATGGGCCGAATTAGATGAAATCAAATATGCAGATGTCTCCGCACAGGTTCTTCCAGAATTGCTGAATATACTCGCAACTAGTCATCGGGATCAATTTCTCATGAAATTAAGATCTCAATATGAATCGGTCAGATCAAATCTCATGAGTAGGGTCCCTTCTCCTTCTCTGGATGACTGTCTTCATGAATTATTGCGAGAGGAACAGCGACAATTGACGCAATCTGAGGTGCTTCAACAGGTTAGTCCAGGTACTATGGAGGTTGCCTATAATGTACCCACTTTTCAATCACCAACCTCCTCTGTCAGTGTTGGTCATTCTTCCAAGGGGAAACAGCCGAACAGAGATCTGAGTAAAGTACAGTGCTTCAAGTGTCAAACTTTCGGCCATTTTGCAAATCAGTGCAAGCAGCGGATCTGCAATTACTGCAAGGCATCTGGACATTCGATCAATGAATGCCGCAAACGTCCTCAAAACAGAAATCCGAAAGCTTACCAGGCGATTACTGCTACTGGAACTATTGATTCATCTTCCGCATCTTCTTCAGCACCTGCTTCTGCTGCTCCAGTCTCTCCTGAAATGATCCAACAGATGATTTTCCAGGCATTGTCCACTCTTGGTATATCCGGTAAACATCAATCTCCTTCTCACTGGTATTTTGATTCTGGTGCCTCTAATCATATGACATCATCCTCCAAAAATTTCTCCACAATTAAACCATATGATGGCCAGATTAAAGTCCATGCTGCTAATGGAACCATTATACCTATTACATCTGTTGGTGATATCTCTCATTCTCTACCTTTACATGATGTCCTTTGTTCCAAAAATCTATCTACCAACTTAATTTTTGTTGGTCAATTGGTTGATAATAACTGCAATGTCTGTTTTTCCTCCTCTGGTTGTGTGGTGCAGGATCAGGAGACGGGGAAGGTAATAGTGAAGGGGCCTAAGTGTGGGCATTTGTTTCCTCTTCACATAGTAACACCGACTCCAGATATGTCCTTGTTTGCTTTATCAGTTGTTTCTAGGAATAATGTGCAGTTGTGGCACAATAGATTAGGCCATCCCAATTCAACCATCTTGTTATCTTTGTTAAACTCTGGTCATATTAATAAAATGAAATTTTTATCATCAGATGTTGTTTTTGATTGCAACACTTGTAAGCTGGGTAAAAGTAAAACTTTGCCTTTTCCTTTACATATCTCTTCTGCTACCCAAAGTTTTGATTTAATACATAGTGATGTTTGGGGTGTTGCACCAATTATTTCTCATTCACAGTATAAGTATTTCGTAACTTTCATTGATGATTATAGCCGGTTTACATGGATTTATTTTCTACATGCCAAATCTGAAGTTTTTGATGTATTTAAAAAATTCTTGAATTATGTTCAAAATCAATTTTCAACATGTATTAAGGTTCTTCGAACCGACTCAGGGGGGAATATGTGTCCAAACAATTTCAGGAATTTTTACAAGACAGAGGGATTATCTCCCAACGGACTTGTCCCTATACTCCCCAACAGAATGGTGTGGCAGAACGGAAAAATCGTCATCTTCTAGACATGGTTAGATGTTTATTATTAGAATCCTCCGTTCAACCCAGATTTTGGTCAGAAGCTTTAACCACTGCTACTCATATCATCAACCGACTTCCTTCTCCAAAACTTCAAAACACATCTCCATATTTTCGTCTTTTCAAAACTGCACCACAATACACATCTTTTCACACTTTTGGTTGTGTTTGTTTTGTTCATCTTCCCCCACACGAACGTTCCAAGTTATCCGCTCAATCTGTAAAATGTGCATTCCTTGGTTATGCTTCCCACCAAAAAGGTTTTGTTTGTTATGACCCCACTTCCAAGCGTCTTTGCATTTCAAGGAATGTTGTTTTTTTTTAACATCAGTATTTCTTTCAGGCTTATCCTGATTCGTCTCCAAAAATTTCCTTTTCTAAAGTACCATCCTTTGCTGATGACTGTCTCCTTCCACCTTTGCGTTTTCATCCGGACAAGGTGTATACTCGTCGACAAAGAACAAATGCCACTACTTTGCCTCATTTGCAAGAACCAGTCCAGAATCCTGATCCAGCATCATCTTCGCCTCAACTTGCTATTCGTCGTTCTGCTCGTATCTCTCGTCCACCAGATCGATACGGCTTCTCTCATTCTTCATATTTTGCTACTTTATCTTCTGTATCCATTCCTACTTCTTATTCACAAGCAGCAAAACAAGAGTGCTGGAGACAGGCTATGGAAGAAGAACTTGGTGCTCTACAGCAGAACCAAACCTGGGTGACTGTTCCCTGTCCAGCTTCGGTTAAACCTATTGGGAGTAAATGGGTTTACTCTATTAAGTTAAAGGCAGATGGTACTTTGGATAGATATAAAGCTAGGGTTGTCGCCCTTGGCAACCGACAGGAATATGGCATTGACTACGAAGAGACTTTTGCGCCTGTCGCAAACATGACTACTGTTCGTACCATCCTTGCTATAGCTGCATCTCAATCATGGCCTCTTTTTCAATTTGATGTGAAAAACGCATTCCTTCATGGTGATCTTAAGGAAGAAGTTTACATGCGTTTGCCTTAAGGTTTCACAAAATCATCAGAAAATCAAGTTGCTCTTCTGAAACGATCGTTGTATGGGCTAAAACAAGCACCACGAGCATGGTTTGACAAATTCAAAGATGCGTTACTCAAGCTACAGTTTCAGCAGAGTCCTTATGATCCATCGTTGTTTTTGCATCACGCATCCACAGGAATCACCATTCTTCTCGTCTATGTAGACGATATCATCATCACTGGGACAGATACAGCAACGATTCAAGATCTCCAATTTTCGTTGCATCAATCTTTTCATATGAAGGATCTGGGCCCTCTGCAATATTTTTTGGGGTTGGAAGTTCATCACTCCGAGAAAGGGTTGATTTTACATCAACATAAGTATACCATGGATTTGATTGAATCCGCAGGCCTGTCAAACTCCACCCCTGTGGATACTCCTCTGGAACTGAATCTCAAACTCCATAGTGACAGTGGTGATCCCCTGTCCGATCCGACATATTTTCGCCAGCTTGTCGGTAGTCTTATATATTTGACTACTACTCGTCCTGACATCAGTTATGCAGTCAACTTAATGAGTCAGTATATGACAAAGCCTCATCATCTACATCTGGCAGCAGTTCGGCGCATTATTCGTTATCTTCTTGGCACTTCTCATAGAGGCTTGTTCTTTCCTGTTGGCTCTAAGATGACATTGACTGCCTATTCTGATGCTGATTGGGCAGGTTGTCCTGATACTCGTCGGTCCACCACAGGTTGGTGCATGTTCTTAGGTGATGCTCTTATTTCCTGGAAAGTGAAGAAACAGGACAGAGTTTCAAAATCATCAACTGAGGCAGAATATCGTGCCATGTCTGCCGCATGCTCAGAGATTATATGGCTTCGAGGTTTCCTTGAGGAACTTGGCTTCTCACAGAAATCTCCTACACCGTTACATGCGGATAACACCAGTGCCATTCGGATTACTGAGAATCCAGTTTTTCATGAGCGCACTAAACACATCGAGGTTGCTTGCCATTTTATCAGAGATGAATATCTTCGCAATGTTATTTCCCTTCCGTTCATCTCCTCCAGCCTCCAGACTGCTGATATTTTCACCAAAGCACTTCCTCGACCACGTCATAAATTCTTAACAGACAAATTGATGCTGGTTGACTCATCGGCATCAATTTGAGGGGGGGTGTTAATGAAGCTGCTCCAAGCCCAATCTCGCAGGCCCATTTAGGCCCATTGTTTGTTCTTATCATTAGTCACAGCCTCATGTACATACTATATTAGTTAGCTAATTATTAGGATCTAGATTAGTGTAGATTTGCTTAATTGATTGTAATCAGGATTGATTGATTGTAATCAGGGCTTTTCAGTCCCTATTTATATGAGATACAAACGACCCTAAAAGGGATCGATCACTATTCATTTCAGTCTATCACATTTCAGTCTTTCACAGTGTAGAAATAATGGGAACCACAGATAATCAAGCGGTCCCACTTGTAATCACACGTATAACGATAAGTGTGAATAAAGGAGAAGTGGATAGATTTGCTGTAATTAGATTAATTTCTGTATTGATTAGATTAGACCACAGAATGCCGGTAAGACAATTTTCTCCAAATTTATGTGTTCTTCATAGACTATGTTAATATATTTATGAAATTCTGCGAACAAATTCTGGATGCAAGTGTTTTTACTTACTGATTTTTACTTTTGTAATTTTGTACTTCCTTAAGCAGAGACTGGAATTTCTTGGAGATGCAGTACTGGATTTCTTGATAACATCATATCTATATTCAGTTTATCCAGATTTGAAGCCAGGCCAATTGACTGATTTGAGGTCAATAGCTGTAAACAATAATTCATTTGCGCATTTAGCAGTACATAAATCCTTCCATTCATATCTTATCAGTGAATCTAATGACCTCTCTGAGGATATCAAGATGTTCGTGAATGCATCTTCTGGTGAAAAGTGCCTATGTAAGGAGCGGAAATGTCCAAAGGTATTTCCCTATTACTATCCTGGTTTGGGCTTGGTTGTGTATAAATATTGTCTTACTTTTACTGATCGAGTGATTCCGGTTTTCTGCTTTATGAAACTTAATCGTTTTCTTCCTCTGTTTTGGTTCAACTTAACAGTCTTCATTAGGGGAGTGCTCAAACTTAACTTCAACCACACTGTTTCCCTTCAATTCTGATGTTTCATTAACATTAATTTAACATAGAGATTTACAATCACACAAGAAGATGCAATGAAGTCAAAATGTTACATGGAGCTGCAACAGAGAATTTTGAGTAAGTATTGTGGAAACAAGATGGGAGCAAGGTTCTTAAATGTTTCTTGCTCCTAATGACACAAAAATATTAGGTAGAGAATTCGACCTTATCTATTTATTCTCTATCTGTGCTAGGGATATGGAAAATTATGTAAATGAGTGCCAGTTAATGTATGAAGAAATCACAGTGCTCCGATTCTAAAACAGATGTAATCAGGTCTGATTGGGCTTTCTCTAGAACATATGATGAACAGATATCTGAATCTGAATTGACCATAGTTTAGAATGTTGAGAATATTGAGAAACTGTTACATAATATTTACGTATCAGCTTGAGGGGGAATGTTGAAAATATTGAGAAATAGTTGGGTTTATTTGTAATTTGGGTCATTGGGTTTATTTGTAATCTTGGGAGTAAGTTTTCTATATTAGGATTGAGTTATTTTAGGATAGAGTTGTGATGGGATAAAGATTAGATTTTCTAGTCTGGGTCCGCTTAAGTTTCCTAGTTTGAGTAGATAGATATCTTTGGTCGTACGCTTATAAATAGCCAATGGCTATTCTTAATGAACTCTCCTAAGAGAATTTAGTTCAAATTATTCTGTCAAGTAGTCCCTCATTTCAACTTAGAGGATGAGTTACAATAAGAAAACAGTCCAAATACATCACAGATTATGTGGTCAGAAACCTTGATGCAACTATAACCGAGTATTAATCTAGGTGAATAGAATCAAAGTAGTGTTTTCGGCAACGTTCTGAAAAAAAAGCAATATATAGTGCTAATTGATCTAGAACAACTTGAGGCAAGTCCAAAATTACTCGTCTTTGACTCTCTTCTCCAACTTTGAAGAAATGAAAACACTGTTCCCAATAGGAGGAAGAGGGTCCTGACCAACAATATGGGCAGTGTTCAATGATTCAAATGCATGTGCTTTCAGTTCTTCTGCTTGCACAACACTGTCCAAGAGGACAAGACATGCACCTTCCTGGGGTTTTGCATAATAATCTCCAATAGGTAAGCTCCCTTTTAACCTTGCTATTTAGTTAACTGAAGGTTTCATGCATTATTATTTCTATGAGCATTAGCAAAGGCAATAGAATCCAACAGTTCCCTTTTCACAATGAAAAAAGCTAGAAGCTACACTATCCTCCATTGAATTGAGAATCCAATTCATTATCAACATAGTATTTTTTATTTCTAATCAGCATATTTCGAATCATCGTAGGTTCCTTAATTCTTCCATTTACAAACATTCTTTATAACTTTACCATTTAACAGATTTACTAATTACCAACAAAAAAAAAATGATTTTCTGTACTCCAGTTACTTGAATTTACAATGCTGGACAACAGGGAATTGCCCAGTGGAAACCCTTGATTTTCATTAACTAATTTATTATGATGAAAATTGCCCCTTTTAGTGCTGAAAGATAGTTAGGCTGTTAGTGACAAACTCACGAAAGAACTTGAATAATATTCACTGAGATTGTATTAATCTTTTTGTGTGTCTCTCTTGGAGAACCACCACATGTATATATAGGAATTACAAGCCTTAATCAAGGCAATTTACAAAGTAAATTAGCTAATCACTAAACTAAGTTAGGAAAGCAATCAATTAAATATTTACAGCATAATCAATCAATGACTCAATCAAATCCAGCATAATCAATCAATGACTCAATCAAATCCAAATCAAATCAACGTGATATATGAAAGCTTGTTGGACTGATGGGCCTTGGGCCCCTTCATGGGTCGAGGGCCATCTTAACACCCCCCCTCAAATTGATGCGGGAGAATCAACGAACAGCAATTTGCCAACCAAGAATTGATGGCGAGGTCGGGGAAGACCTTTAGTAAGAATATCAGCAATTTGAAACTCAGTGGAGACATGCGGAAGGCTGATGACATCACGTTTAAACTCATCCCGTATGAAGTAACAATCAACCTCGATGTGTTTAGTACGTTCATGAAAAATAGGATTCTCAGTAATCCGAATGGCACTTGTATTATCTGCATAGAGGGGGGTAGCTCATTCTGCAGGAAATCCAATGTTAGAGAGCAGACCATGGAGCCAAAGTATTTCTGAGCAGGCAGCGGACATAGCTCGGTACTCAGCCTCGGTAGAGGATTTGGAAACTGTCATGTTTTTTGCATTTCCAGGAAATGAGACTATCACCCAAGAACATGCACCATCCTGTGGTTGATCTGCGAGTATCCGGACAACCAGCCCAATCAGCATCTGAATAAGCTTTGAGAGAAAGAGGATTGTCTGATGGAAAAAACAACCCGCGAGTTGGTGTGCGAATAAGGTACCGAATGATGCGACGAACAGCAGCCAGATGAAGATGACGAGGAGTAGTCATGAACTGACTCATGAGATTGACCACAAATGAGATATCAGGACGCGTGATCGTGAGGTAGATCAAGCTACCCACTAACTGGCGATATGCGGTAGGATCCGGAAGAAGATCACCCTCTTTTTTACTGAGTTTAACATTCAGTTCGATCGGCATATCGACTGGAGCTGAAGAAGTAAGCCTAGCCAATTCAATAAGATCAACCGTATATTTGTGCTGATTGAGAACTATACCTTTAGGCGATTGATGAACTTCAAGGCCAAGGAAATAGTGTAAGGGGCCTAGATCCTTCATTTGAAATGTCCGATGAAGAGAAGCTTGGAGTGCCTGAATCATTTGTGCATTAGGACCAGTAATGACAATGTCATCAACATAGAGCAGAAGTACAGTAATGCCGGACGGATCATGATGTAAGAACATGGAAGGATCATACTGGCTGGGATGAAAATCCAAGTGCAGAAGGGCATCCTGAAATTTCTCAAACCATGCACGAGGAGCTTGCTTTAGACCATAGAGGGAGCGACGGAGCTTAGCAACCATACCCTTCCCAGAAGAGGACCCCTGAGGCAGACGCATATAAACGTCTTCTTTGAGATCACCATGAAGAAACGCATTTTTTACATCCATTTGATAGAGAGGCCAAGACTGAGATGCAGCAACAGCAAGAATT
Organism: Litsea cubeba; assembly: GCA_012931725.1. NCBI lineage: Eukaryota > Viridiplantae > Streptophyta > Magnoliopsida > Laurales > Lauraceae > Litsea > Litsea cubeba. Next base: position 90,883,050 of record CM022948.1, on the reverse strand, counting down.
ATGCGAACGGTGGTCATCTTGGCGACGGGAACAAAGGTTGCATCATAATCAATGCCATATTCCTGCCTATTTCCGAGAGCAACAAGGCGCGCCTTGTATCGATCTAGTGTGCCATCTGATTTTAACTTCAGAGAAAAAATCCACTTACAGCCAATTGGTTTTACACCTACAGGAGAGGAGACAACATCCCACGTATGATTTTTCTCCAAAGCATCCAATTCATCTTGCATAGCCTGGTTCCAACATTTGTCCTGCACAGCCTGAGAATAGGATTGGGGAATGAAAGAAGAGGACAAAGTGGCCATTAAGGAAGTGTGGGAGAACCCATAGCGGTCGGGAGGCACCGAAATGCGAGAGGAGCGTCGCAAGGAATGATGTCCAGATGGATCAAATGCCGGAGGTGGACCGGATGCTGGAGGAAGATCAGGAGGGGGATCCCTGGGAGGCGCTTCTTTGTTCCGTCTTAGATACACAAAGTTAGGATTAAAACGAACAACTGAAGTGTTGTCCGAAAAACCAGGTAAAGACACCAAGGATGAGGAGTCAGGAGGTTCAATGTGTGTTTGAAAAAAATACTGATGTTAAAAAAAACCGACATTCCTAGAGGTCCGCAAGCGACGAATGTGAGGATCGTAGCAGAGGAACCCTTTCTGGAAGGGCGCATAGCCTAAAAACACACATTGAGCAGATTGTGCGGTCAGTTTGGTTCTTTCAGAAGGTGGCAAGTGCACAAAACAAACAGATCCGAAAACATGAAGATCATCATAAGATGGAGATGTCTGGTATAATCGGTAGTATGGGCTCTGATTTTGAAGAGAGGTTGAAGGCAGATGATTGATAAGATGAGCTGCCGTAGCTAGTGCCTCAACCCAAAAACGGGTAGGAACTGATGATTCAAGAAGGAGAGAACGAGTGACATCAAGCAAATGTCGATTTTTTCTTTCAGCAACTCCATTCTGCTGTGGAGTATAAGGACAAGTTCGCTGAGAAATAATGCCTTTGGTTTGCAAAAATTTTTGAAAATCAGAAGACACATATTCCCCGCCCGAATCAGATCGCAAGATTTTGATGCAGGTGGAAAATTGATTCTCAACATAAGCTAAATTTTTTTTAAAAACTGTGAAAACTTCAGATTTGGAATGCAGAAAGTAAACCCATGTGAACCGACTGAAATCATCAATAAAAGTCACAAAATATTTATAGTGAGCATGAGAAAGAGCTGGAGCAATTCCCCATACATCACTATGAACCAAATCAAAACACCGAGTGCTGTGTGAAGTGGAAATAGGAAAAGGAAGAATTTTGCTCTTTCCCATTTTACAAGTAGCACAATCAAACGGTACACAAGAAGATAAGCCAATAGATTTATTTAATAAACCATAATTTAACATAAGGGACAAAGCCTTGGAATTAGGGTGTCCGAGTTTTTTATGCCACAATTGGCAATTATCTCTAATAGAAAGACAAAACACATCATTGGCAACTCTAGTCCTAGAAAGATTTGAAAAATCCAGCGGAAACAAGCGTCCACACTTAGGTCCCCTCGCGATCTCCTTCCGGGACATCTGGTCCTGCACAACACAACCAGAAGAAGAAAAAGAGATGTTACAATTATTTTCAACAAGTTGCCCGACTGACAATAGGTTTGAAGTTAAATTCGGACAAAGGAAAACATTTTTCAATGGGATTGGACCAGGGATGTCTCCGAGGGCAGTAATGGGAACAGTGCCTCCACTAGCAGTTTGGATTTGAAGATTACCATTGTAATTTGTCACATTGGAGAGAGGGTTACTGGAATAAGTCATATGATTAGATGCCCCGGAATCAAGAAACCAAGTAGAAGATGGTGGGGAGGTACCTGAGAGACCGAAAGCAGAAAGGGCATTGACAATCATTTGTTGTACCAATTCAGGAGTCAGAGAAGATGAGGACCCAGACTGTGAGGGTGCAGATGTAGAAGCAGGCATATATGAAGAAGCAACATAAGCATGTGGAGGCTGATGCTGCGGAGCTTGATACTGTGGAGCCGGATGCTGGAAAATCTGATGCTGGGGAGTCTGCTGCTGTGAGGTCTGACGTTGTGGGCGGCGGCGACATTCAGAGATGATATGTCCCGACTTTTTACAGTAACTACAGACTTTCTATTTGCATTGAGATGCAAGATGTCCAAATTTTTTACAGCTGTAGCATTGTGTTTTGCTCAAGTCTCGAGGCGGAGGCTGAGAAGCCTTAGTGGCTGAAAACGCGACGGAATAGGTCTCAGCCTTTTGTTGAGCTATATGGGCTGAGGTTGAAATGCGTTGTTCCTCGCGTAAGAGTTCATTCAGGCAGATATTCAAGGAAGGTAAAGGCGTCCGATTCATCAGGGCCGATCGGACACTTTCATACTCGGTGCGTAATTTCATCAAAAATTGATCCCGCTGACTAGAGGCCTGAAGATCGCGAATCACGATCAGAATGTCGGGAGCCACATCTGCATACTTAATACTATCGTATTCTGACCATAGGGTTCGGAATCCTGAATAGTAGTCTTGGATTGACAAGGTCCCTTGTGCATATTCAGCAATTGCACATTCCAGGTGAAATTGTCGTGCCGAGTTATCTTGATGGTACACTTGCTTCAGATATCCCCACATATCTTTAGAGGTGGGGTAAGGTTTGAGGTTCATTATCAAATGTGGCTCGACGGATCCCAGAATCCAAGATTTGATTTTGGCATCTTTGGTATGCCAAGATGATATCTTCTTTTCATCCTCAGTGGGTGTAGGGTCAGTACCAGAAACAAAACCCCACAATTCCTTAGCTTCTAGGTAGATTTGGAATTGGAAAGACCAGGTAGGGTAATTTTTTCCAGTGAACTTTATCAAAGTAACCTCAGATTTTTCCATCGCAATGTTAGATTGGAAAAAATTTGATTGAAACAATGACAAATAGTGAGCAAATCAAGCAACAAATTTATGAAAAACTATTTGTGATTGCAGGAGCCAAGATCCAAAAGGCAGAGAAGGAAAAAAACTCACGTCAGACCCAGAATAGGGAAAAAACCCCTCTGACGACCTTGATTGGTGCTTCAGATCTGCTATGTGGGCCCCACAGATGGATCTGAACACTGATCAGATGTTTGATCTGAGAAGCCACAGTATTTTCACACCTACTGGATCAGGTTTGAACCTATTCTGCTGAATATCCAAGATTCTGGACTGTCTTGATTAAAACTTGTGTAATATTTGGAAATAACTCAAAAATGAGCAGAAAGACTACCTGGAGGTGCTGAAAAATGCTGAAAAAATCTCCAATAATCCTAGAAATATCAGACGACCATGACTGTGTGGTTTTTGTAGATTGATCTGATGATCAGGGGTGGGCCACCTTCAAGATGGAACTGTCGCAGATAGTATGTGACGCTGGAATACCTTGAACAGATGCCTGGATCTGTTTTCTGCACGAGAGAGAGATTTATTCCTCTCTTATCCTATTGCCTTGATGCTTTGGAAGATAAGAACTAGATTTTCCTGAACCTAAGCTCTGATACCATGACAAACTCACGAAAGAACTTGAATAATATTCACTGAGATTGTATTAATCTTTTTGTGTGTCTCTCTTGAAGAACCACCACATGTATATATAGGAATTACAAGCCTTAATCAAGGCAATTTACAAAGTAAATTAGCTAATCACTAAACTAAGTTAGGAAAGCAATCAATTAAATATTTACAGCATAATCAATCAATGACTCAATCAAATCCAAATCAAATCAACGTGATATATGAAAGCTTGTTGGACTGATGGGCCTTGGGCCCCTTGATGGGTCGAGGGCCATCTTAACAGTTAGGGCTTATTTGTAAATTTCTTTCCTTCATCTAGTGTGTAAATATTCAGTGAGCAGCTTGGAATAAACACCATCTGCTTCCTTTTGTAACTGCTTTAGTGAGGAACTTTATCGGCGTGATCTTCATTATACTCAACCTTCGAAGAATCTTTGATCTGTATGTGCAACTTGACCGGAGAAGGAGATAAAATTCTCATGTGCTCCATAGCATAAACTTACACTCAGCAGAACTCCTGATTTAGACTGTACCTTTGTATGATACACTGCGTATCCAAAGATGCTATAATGTTACAATGTATTTCTAATGGCATGACACTATCTTTTCTGATGGTGAGGAACTTTATCAGCGTGATCTTCATTAGACTCAACCTTCGATGAATCGTTGATTTGTATGTTCAACTTGACCGGCGAAGGAGACAAAATTCTCATGTGCTCCATAGCATAAACTTACACTCAACACTCTGCACAACTCCTGATTTAGACTGTACCTTTGTATGATACACTGCGTATCCAACGATGCTATAATGTTACAATGCAATTCTAATGGCATGACACAATCTTTTTCTGATGGTTGAGTAGGTTTTCCACAAAACCCTTCAGTGATGAACATTCATCCATAACTCGTTGATTACTTGGATCCACACTACCAAGTAATAGTGGAGTACACATGGGGTTTTGCCCCTAACTTGAATGATCTCATAAACTTCTTGTAAATTAGAATTTAAAAATTGGACTTTTTACTTCAGACCTTAATCTAATTAGCTCTTATTAATTAGACTAGAGTTTCCAAATGACCCCTTGACTTTTGTGATAAGTGACAACCTGATATTTGTGTTAGTACAACTTGGTCCAAGGCCCATATACAATGGCCCATGTACAATAAGCCCATGACATAAATCACGTGGGACTTAATTGCATATCATCAATGTGTATATTCTTTCATTCTATAAGTAGGAAATGTAATTATATTCTTTCCTAGTAATTAGATTGTAATTGCATAGTGATTGCCTTGATTAAGGCTTCAATGTATTATAAATAGAATCAGTAAACGATCCAAGAGATCATTCAATCCCAAAGATTTCTCTATCTCTATTCTTTCTCTTGTTCTGACATGGTATCAGAGCCTCATCTTCTTCCTTTTACTCTTCTAGTTTTTCTCTTCGATCTAGTGGCCGAATCTTGGTAACAGTCACAGGCTGACTGTTCGTGCATGTTATTATAGCATTCCATCAACATCTTGAAGTCTGATCACCAGTGGCCCACCTCAGATAAGCTCAAGTTCATCAAGGAAATCATTCCTTCTTGCTCGACAATCAATCAGAGAACTGAGAACCAAGATTTTGAATCAAAAGCAAAATCTGAACAGTGTCTGGGTTCTAGGAACAGATCTCGTCAGAGATTTGAAGCATCTCAACTGGGCCCCACCTGCGATCATCACCATCTCATCTCAGTACCTTCAGTCTTGGTCGACCAGATATCCTGGTATTTGTGAAGATTTTTTCAGCATTTTTCAGGAATCAGAGGTAGGATTTTGGATCCATTTTGTGATTTTCTAGTTTTCACAGATCTTTTTCATCTCAGCCGTTCAACTTCTTGAAATATGGATGGATCTTTGTGAAACTTGATTTGTTGGAAAGAGACTTTGATACTGCTCACATCATAGTATTCTGATGATCCATTAGATCAATCAGTGGGGCCCACGCATAGACATAACAGGCATTTTTTTGGTCGTCTGGACCAATTTTTGGGCCTTTTTTTGTCGCCATTTCTGAACTTCAGCTTCCTGTGTGTGCAATTGTCATTTCTTTCTCTTTGGCTGACTGGTGTCTATTCTTAGAGTGTTTTTACTCATGGACAAAACAGAAATTGCACTGGTTAAGTTCAATGGAACCAACTATACATCCTGGGGATTCCAATTTCAGATTTATCTCAAAGGGAAAGAATTGTGGGGCCATATAGATGGGACTGACCCAAAACCTAAAGATGATGTCAAGGCCATCTCCACATGGGAAACCAAAGATGCAAAGATCATGACTTGGCTTCTGGGATCAGTCGATCCCCAATACATCCTGAACCTTAGGCCATACAAATCAGCCAAAGGTATGTGGGATTACTTGAAACAAGTATATCAACAGGATAACTCTGCTCGGAGATTTCACTTAGAGCATGAACTTTCTCAGCTTACCCAGGGAAATATGTCCATTCAGGATTATTACTCTCATTTTATTCGTTTATGGACGGATTATACTGAGATTATCTACTCCAGTCTTCCTGATGCCTCCATTGCAATAGTTCAGGGCATACACTCTACCAGTCAAAGGGATCAATTTCTGATGAAGCTTCGACCTGAATTTGAACAAGTTCGTTCGAATCTGATGAGCAGAGTGCCTTCCCCATCTATAGATGCCTGTTTAGGGGAACTCCTTCGGGAGGAACAACGTCTTAACACTCAGGTTGTTCTTCAACAAGCACTGTCACCAGCTCCAGTAACTGCAGCCTATGTTGCCCGTTCCGCCCAGCTGCCCAGAGACATGACAAAAGTGCAGTGCTATTGTTGTCAGAAATATGGACATGTGGCCACTCAGTGCAATATCAAATATTGCTCATACTGCAAACGCAAGGGTCACGTTCTTCCTGAATGTCGGCGTCGAGCTCACAATTCCTCACAGAAAGCCAATCTTGCCACCTTGGATGCGTCTTCCTCTGCCTGTGTACGTCCAGCTGCTAATACTATGGTGCCTGCTTCACCCGTTCCACCTGCTCCACCTACTTCTTCTTCAACAGCTTCTTCTTCTGTTACCCCTGACATGGTCCAACAGATGATTGTCAATGCTTTTTCCGCTCTCGGTCTCTCAGGTAAAACCAAACAGTCACACTCCACCTGGTATATGGATTCGGGGGCTTCTAATCATATGACTTATTCTTCAGATACCTTATCTAAAATAAAATCTTATGATGGAACTCTCCGAATCAATACCGCAGATGGTGGTAGTATACCCATTACTGCCATTGGTGAGGTCTCACATTCATTACCATTGAGTCATGTTTTTCTTTCTCCTCAGTTATCTACAAATTTACTATCTGTTGGACAACTCATTGATAATGATTGTTCGGTTTCTTTTTCTCGTTCTGGTTGTGTTATACAGGATCAAGCATCGGGGAAGGTGATAGCGAAGGGGCCTAAGTGTGGTCGTCTGTTTCCATTACAACTTTCTACACAAGATCGTAGTTTGAATTCCTCTGCATTGTTTTCAGCTTCTAGTTCTCATAACAGCCAATTATGGCACAATCGTTTAGGCCATCCTAATTCTCGAACTTTATTGTCTTTGTTTCAATCTGGGTTGCTATCTGATAATAAAATTCCTTTTAAAGATGTGTTCTTAAATTGTTCAAGTTGTAAAATGGGTAAGAGCAAGACTCTTCCTTTTCCCATCAGCACTACTTCATCATTGCACTGTTTTGATCTTGTTCATAGTGATGTATGGGGTATCGCACCTATTCCATCACATTCTCATGTAAAATATTTTGTTACATTCATTGACGACTACAGTCGTTTTACATGGATTTATTTTTTGCATGCAAAATCTGAGGTGTTTGCTACATTTAAAATTTTCTTAGCCTATGTGGAAAATCACTTCTCCACCTCCATTAAGACACTTCGTACAGATTCAGGCGGTGAATATGTTTCTAATGAGTTTCAGACCTTTTTACAAACTAAAGGAATTATCTCTCAGAAATCATGCCCTTATACACCTCAACAAAATGGTGTATCTGAGAGGAAAAATAGACATCTCCTGGACATTGTTCGGTCTCTACTCTTAGAATCCTCTGTTCCCCCAAGATTTTGGCCAGAAGCTTTGTCCACAGCTGTTCATGTTATCAATAGGCTACCCTCACCACGTATAAATCATGAAACACCTTATTTTCGTTTATTTCATAAGCATCCTGTTTATTCTCATCTCCATGTTTTTGGATGTGTGTGTTTTGTTCTTCTTCCTCCAATAGAACGGACAAAACTCTCTGCACAATCTTCTAAGTGTGTTTTTTTAGGTTATGCGAATGATCAGAAAGGATTTGTCTGTTATGATCCGAAGGTCAAACGTATCAGGATTTCTCGTAATGTAGTGTTTTTTGAACATCAATATTTTTTTCCTCATTCTCTTGATCATGATTCACCTCCTAGCTTTTCACTTGTTCCTGGTTTTACTGATTCTCCGGTTATACCTGTGATCCCTATCAAACCTCTTCTTGTGTATGAAAGGCGTAGACGGGAACCTATTACTGCACCTGAGCCTCCAGATATATCATCTTCCACGGCGCTTGACCTTGCACAAGCCTCAGATACCTCTCAGTTAGTTCCCCGTCGATCATCCAGGATTTCCCGTCCCCCTGATCGTTTTGGCTTCACCCATACATCCTTAATTGCCACTCTGTCCTCGGTTCAGATACCTAATAGTTTTTTACAAGCAGTGCAACATCAGTGTTGGCGTCAGGCTATGCAGGAAGAACTGGACGCTCTGAATATTAATCATACCTGGGATGTTGTTCCATGTCCTCCTACCATAAAACCTATTGGCTGTAAGTGGGTTTATTCTATCAAGTTACATCCTGATGGTTCTTTGGCTCGTTATAAAGCTCGCTTAGTCGCACTTGGCAACCGCCAGGAGTATGGTATTGACTATGATGAGACATTTGCTCCGGTCGCCAAGATGACCACTGTGCGCACCATTCTGGCTATTTCTGCATCCCGCTCTTGGCCTCTTTATCAGATGGATGTCAAGAATGCTTTTCTCCATGGAGATCTCAAAGAGGACGTCTACATGCGCCTTCCACAAGGCTATGACTCTACTTCTAAAAATGAGGTGGCAAAGCTCCGTCGATCCTTGTATGGTCTTAAACAAGCACCCAGGGCTTGGTTTGAGAAATTTCGGGATACTATACTTCGACTTGGATTTGTTCAAAGTCCTTATGATCCGTCACTCTTCATCAGTAAAACCACTCAAGCTATTACCATTCTTCTGGTCTATGTGGATGACATTATCATTACCGGCACTCACAGTGATATGATCAAGAATCTTCAATCCTCCCTTCAAGCTGCATTTCATATGAAAGATCTGGGTCCCTTAACATATTTCTTAGGGCTTGAGGTTCACCAATCTAAGAAAGGACTATTTCTTCATCAGCATAAGTATGCTACTGACCTAGTTGATCTGGCTGGGCTCAAAGAGGCCACACCCGTGGACACTCCATTGGAAGTAAATGTGAAACTTAGGAAAGATGATGGTGATCTTCTATCTGATCCCACACTCTACAGACGCTTAGTCGGCAGTTTGATTTACTTGACCATCACTCGCCCAGACCTCTCCTATGCTGTAAATGTGGTTAGTCAATTCATGACAACACCTCGGCATCACCATATGGTTGCTGTCAAACGAATCATTCGGTACATTCTTGGTTCCCTGACACGCGGATTATTTTTTCCGGTTGGCACACCATTAACACTTACAGCTTACTCTGATGCGGACTGGGCCGGATGCCTGGATACTCGGAGATCTACCACGGGTTGGTGTATGTACTTGGGTGAATCCCTCATTTCATGGAAATGTAAAAAGCAAGAACGCGTGTCCCGATCTTCCACTGAATCGGAATATCGTGCTATGTCAGCTGCCTGTTCTGAAATTCTGTGGCTACATGGCTTCCTTACAGATCTTGGTTTTCCTCAAACCTCGGCTACCCCACTTCATGCGGACAATACTAGCTCCATCCGTATAACCGAAAATCCAGTTTTTCATGAACGTACGAAGCATATTGAGGTGGATTGTCACTTTATTCGGGATGAATATGATCGTAAGGTCATTAGTCTTCCACATGTATCCAGTGAACTACAGCTTGCAGACATCTTCACCAAAGGGTTGCCTAGGCCACGTCATGAGTTTCTGGTTCGCAAATTGCTACTCGTTGACCAGCATCAATTTGAGGGGGGATGTTAGTACAACTTGGTCCAAGGCCCATATACAATAGCCCATGTACAATAAGCCCATGACATAAATCACGTGGGACTTAATTGCATATCATCAATGTGTATATTCTTTCATTCTATAAGTAGGAAATGTAATTATATTCTTTCCTAGTAATTAGATTGTAATTGCATAGTGATTGCCTTGATTAAGGCTTCAATGTATTATAAATAGAATCAGTAAACGATCCAAGAGATCATTCAATCCCAAAGATTTCTCTATCTCTATTCTTTCTCTTGTTCTGACAATTTGTAGATACCACACACCATCAGATCTAAAAACCTCAATAGGTTTGCTGAATGGTCCCACTCCGCTTCCGCTATACAGCTTTGATTTGTTCAAAAAAGTTTCTCCTTTTATTTGAACTTGGCTGGAAAACCCCAAATATGTTTTTATATATATATATATATATATATTTTTTTGTTATAAACTGAACACCACCCAAAGGGATGATGCAACAAGTTCTTCATACTGGTTTCTAATTGCATCCTGTTTTATTGATTCAGGTACTTGGTGACTTGGTTGAGTCTTGTGCTGCTGCTATACTTTTAGACACTAGATTCAACTTGGAGCTTGCTTGGAGAATAATGTCTGCCTTCTTGGATCCAATCATGAATTTTTCTAGCTCTTGCTTACAGCTAAGTTCTATTAGGGAACTGCAAGAACTTTGTCAAACCCATAATTTTGAGTTGAGTTTCCCAGACTCAGAGAAACAAAAAGGAGGCTTCTTGGTTGAAGCGGTAGTAGTAGATGCTAATGATGGCTGCACAAGAAGCATTGTCAAAGGTTGCGCAATCAACCCTAGTAGAAAGGTTGCTAAAAGAATGGCTGCACAAGAAGCATTGTCAAAATTGAAGGTAAGCCATTGGAGCCCGCTTTTATAATAATCCCCCATTGTCTATAATCTCTTAAAACCAACTTTTTTTTTCCTTTACATCCAGATACTATTGAATTTATGGATTGGAGCTATTTATATTGTAAGAAGGTATGAAATTTTAGGGCAATTTGAGAGGAGGAATTTAGGTCTGCAAACTGGATTGTCATTACAGTAGGGTTGGGTGACCACCCTTGTTTATTTATATTATTTAAGCTTTTTCATAATTACAAAAAATGGTAGTTTTAACAAGTTATTTACAAACAGTCCCCATTTTTTTCTATTTACATAAAAGTTGACTTTGTTTCATAGCAGATATAAAGCTTGGTGCGATTTCTTATGAGACTCAAGGTCCCTCGCTTTCGGTGTTTAAAATATCGGCCGATACCGGTTCGTATCGCCGTGACGATATTGTGCTGGGATATTGGTATCGGTATTGTCATGGTCCAAATCGCCAAAATCTCAGTTAAATATTTGGCCGTTATGGCCAATATTTTAAAAATACCGGTCATAACAGTTGTAATTGTCGATACTGTTAATAACCAGTAACACCAAAAGCTCGAGCTGTTAGTGAACGGCATAACAATTATATCAACACCCCCTCTCGAACGGGAAGCCGTTCGAATTCAAAACCCAACAAACAGACGGAACAGACAGACCCAATAGACAGATGGAGGTAACATGCCTCCCAGGGGTTTCGAGGGGTTTCGAACTCGTGACCTTTAGCTCTGATACCATGTTAACAACCGGTAACACCAAAAGCTCGAGCTGTTAGTGAACGGCATAACAATTATATCAACAGATACGACCGAAACTTAAAAAAAGAAAAAAAAAAAAAAAAAAAGGTAGACGAAGAGAGGATACATTTGCAAAGAAAAGGGAAAAAACACAACAACAACACCAGGCAATTTTAAAAGAAAGAGTGGAAAAAACATATAGATGGATCACCATTCCCAAAAAAAAAAGACTCATACCTGGATCTCTAAGAGGCTGAATCTGGTTGCCCCTAGCAGCCGCCCCTTTCTCCTCTTCTTCCTCTCCTCCTCTTATTCTTTTTTTTCCCCCTCCTCTCTTTTCCTCTTCCCTCTTTCTTTTCCCTCTCCCGTTTCTTTCTGGTGGAAATGAAATGAGCAAACCCTTTTGAGTGTTTTTCTCTCTCCAATCTCCATTTGATTCCCACGGTATGAGTCTTTCACACATATTATGGTCCAGATTTTTAAAAACTAAACTAAATAAATGCAGCCTCTTAAATGGTCTCACAAATCACAATAAATTTTAGAATTTAAAAATCTAAACCTGTAAATGCCCTCTTATTATCTAAACTATATTAAATGCCCCCTTTTTAGTTTCCCCACTCAAAATAAATGGCCCTTTTTTTTTATAATGGTAAATTTTATTCAAAGAAAGAAGAAACAAAAGAAGAACAACGAACAGGAATAAAAATACCACAAACAAAAGCTAAACATCAAACGAAATGTGAAGCCGAATAACTCCTTCCCTAGCAAGACCATCTGCCAAGAAATTAGCTTCACGAGGAATATGAAGAAAAGAAGCTCCTAGGTGAGATGAAATATCTTGCACCTCCTCCACCAAATCAGCTAAAATCCATGGATGAGAAGACTTCCTAGAACCCCATTGAATCGCAGAAAAAGAATCACCTTCAGTAATTGCATGAAAACCTCCCAGAAGACGTAATTCACGGCAGCCCACCAATAAAGCATACATCTCAGCTCCATTAGAATCAACACAATTCACCGGACCTTTTTAGTTTCCCCACTCAAAATAAATGGCCCTTTTAAATTGTCCCTTAACAAATATTAATTAAATAAGAGTTACTGCCTTGACACTCACTTCAAAATTTTGCTCAGATTTTTTTTTTTTGATAATGGTAAATTTTATTCAAAGAAGAAAGGAGAAACAAAGAAAAGAATAACGAACAAGATTAAAAATAAACAGAAACAAATAAACTAAACATCAAACGAAATGTGAAGCCGAAAAAATTTTACTCAGATTTCAGCCATGGAATTTAACAATTCCCAACATGTGATGATGGCTACTTCATCACTCCTGCTTCTTCAAACTCAATGAATAGTAGTTGTTTGTAAGTTGCAACTCTTAGTAAGTTTTACCAAAAAAAAAAAAACACTCTCAGTAAGACTCTTATGTTAATAAGACTTTTGACTTCATGGTGCTGCCAAATGCTGCTATAGGTCATCGTGGAGTAAGTCAGTCTGAAAAATATGATACTCGAAATCATTTTGATTGTATATTTGGAGATACAATGTTTGTCAGGGGTGAATGCCGCTAAATGCTAATAGATCAATCTTGAAATATGGCATATTGGTGCTTATGTGATTGATGTTGATAGGGCACTTTTTTCTTTCAACTACACATTTATGGAATTTGGCGTTGTTCCTGCTCTCTTGCCTCCTTGTAACTTATTTCGTCTTTGCTATTAGTACTACTATGTTAGCCAAGGTTTTTTTGTTTTTTTTTTTTTTTCCATAAATGGTATATCAAATGCAGCTATTGGTAGTTGGTCATGGAACAATATATTCTTGAAACTAAGATGGTTGACATATGGTTGGTTGCTTGAAAGTGAAACATGTTAGAGGTTTTAAAACTCGGCCCAGTCCAAGTTGTACCAGACCTGGTCCTTACCGAATCACTTGGACTTGGCTGATTTTTGGTCTCTTGACCGAGTCGGACTGTTGCAGTCAAGATGCAACTCGGCCAAATAGTAACAAACTTGTGGTCACAAAGTCAATGACCAATACCTTTTTTTTTTTTGAATGGTAAAAAAGAACTTATTAGAGAATCTTAACAATACAAAAGCGATATACTGAAAAGAATGCCCCAAAAGAGGAAAACAACAACAAGAAACACCCAATGCAGCAATTAAGAGGGAAAGACAATCTTTGGCGGTGGACTCCTTCCTTGGCTCAAGCATCCGCCACCTCATTAGCTGACCGCCTAATATGAGAAAGATTAGATTCCTCACCTTCACTTTGTCTACCACATCTAGCAATCTCTTAGGGATGTAGCACACCTATCCAGCATTGGGGTACAAATGAGTCCTATGGTATCTGGAGTGGTTGGTGGTTACTGCCTTCAAATACTATGATTTTACTGGTAGCAGTATTTACTGGAATATTGCATCGATCACATCATGATCACTAAGAATTGTGCTTATTCCAAAAGTTGAGGTTTAATTGTTTATCTGGTAGGATACACTCAAGTGGATATTTTTATACAGTTGTGTTGAACTATTGATCTTTCCAGGAAGTGGTTCATGAATGCTTTACCAGCTGTATGGCTCTATTTCTCTTTCCTGCCATGCATTATTTGGTGAAAATTTTACTGTTATGTTTCAGGCACAGGGTTTCAAATATAAAAGTAAATCACTCGAGGAAATTGTACAAACAAGTCGGAAGCAGGAAGGAAAACTTATAGGCTTTGATGAAACACTTTCAATATCCAATGCTGCTGACACTCTTCAACTGGAGAAGTTGCAGATAGGAGAGACATCGACATCTGTCACTACCCACACTCCCTTCAGTGAAGCCCATGGAAATGCGATTGACAAGGCTTCATTTAGAAGCAACATTACTATTCCTCTTAATGCCCATGGCAAAGAAACTGAAAAGGATTCTTCACATCGCAACAGCCAACCTACTGACTGCAAAGCCCATGGCAAAGAGCCTGCCCTTCCATCTCAGTTGGCAGAGAGGGATAGTGGTGAAACCAGCGAAGCCAGTAACCACAACTCTAGAACAAAGACTCCAGGTATGGTTTTGTTTATTTTGGAAGCCATGCAGGGGATATGTTTTTAATTTTGGATCACAGGGACTATTTTGTAAATTTAGAAATTGTAGGGGTTTGTCATACAAATTTGAAATCTCAACCAAATAAATAGTACAGCCTGGTTGGCCGGTCTTAATTGGGATACCGGTGATTTTTTCTCCCATTGTCTCCATTCTCCACTCTCTTTCTTCTACTTTCTCCAATGGTCTCCTTTTTCAACCTCCCCCTCCAATGAAACCCAGATAACATCTCACAGAAGTCCTTCACAATGTCCCAAGTAGGGCTGCACAACCGGATTTCTGGTCCGGCCTAAAATGAAGGACCGGACCGGACCACTTATAAGTGGTCTGGTCCGGTCCGAAACGGTCCGGTTGGACCACTTAAGTGGTCCAGAATGGTTGTTTTTATTTTTTTTCATTTTCAGCTGAGAAGATGGAGATGAGGAAGGAGGAGAAGATGGAGATAAGGAAGGAGGAGGGGGTTTTGGAGGAGGAGAAGAAGAGAGAGGATTAGGGTTTTGTGGGGGAAGAAGAGGGAGGTGGAGCAGCGGCCATAGGCAAAGCCTCAAAGCCTCAATCTCCCTTTCTTCAAACGAAGATCCCGAGATCAGTTGCTCTCTGATCTCTGTTGTCTTCTCCGGAAATTGCAAGCTTCAAGTCCGGGGTCTTCTTCCGCAACCTTTGCGATTTTCTTCTCTACAGCCAGGAACTGCAACAGGGACGATGGAGGTTTGATCAGAATACTTTGTATTCTGCAATTCTGTCTGCAGCCAGTCCAGAGAAGACCTGTAACAGAGAGGATCCAGATTTTGAGAGTTGTAGTGCAACTTTAGTTGTAGCTGCTGCTCCGATCTTCTCCTCTCCAAAACAGACCCTGTGTCGTCTTGTCCAAGCAGCAACGCTGTCCTCCAGTCTTCTCAGCAGCAGGCCCAGTCCTCTCCTCCGGTTCCGATCAAGAAACCCCGAGTCCCTGTCTGCAACAAAACCTCTATGTACTGTAAATCCCAACGAAACCCAAGCGACCCTTTTGTTCTTCAATTCCATTCTTCAATCAGGAATCACAGAACTCCACTGCCTCCGTCTTCTCTGTTTCCGACGTTGAGACTCCTTTCAATCTTCGACTTCTCTGTTACTACTCTCGAATTCTGTTTTATTCTCTTGATCAGTGCGTCCCCCCCTCTGATTCCATATCCAATCTGGAACAACCTGAGACCAAGTTTTCTTTTCTTTGATTGAACCTCTTGGAGACCCAATCTCACGATCTTCGTCGTTGATTGCCCTCAGCCCCACTTTCTTCCTCTTCTTCCTCCCTTTCCTCCCTCACAGCTAGCACTCATCTGTGCACACACCCCACTTTTTCTATGCAGGAGGGTTTTACACATTTGAATCCGGTCCGGTCCGGTCCAAACCGGATTCCAAAAGGCCTGGACCGGACCGGACCGGATATAACCGGTTTTCTAAATCCGGTCCGGACCAGACCGGATTTGGACCACTAAAACCGGAAATCCGGTCCGGTCCTGTCCGGTTTTGCGGTCCGGTCCGGTCTGCGGTCCGGTTCTGTGCAGCCCTAGTCCCAAGCCACCAAATAAAAGAAAAATTGAAGCTATCCGGACATGGAGCTTTGTCAACTCCACATTCAAGTAGAGTCGCTCGAACTTCCTCCTTTTCGAAGTCCCTTTCCAACCAAACCCTGGGCTTAGACTCGCAAGAATGGGCATAAAAGAATGCCCTCCAAGGTTGGCCTCGGAAAACAATCTATAGTACTTTTTTCTCAAAGAACTTAGCAATCTTCTCCTTGACCTTAACGATGACTAGTAAAGTTATTCCCCTTACAGACTCTATTAATGTAATTGACCCTGTTCTTTGCATTAGCCATACAGTGGAGAAACTTAGTGTTTCTATCTCCCTCGTTCAACCAAGGAGCTCTTGATTTTTTTCTCCACGAATTCTCCTCCATCCATTGTATCTTCCGAAGTTCCCTAATTGTGGCCTTCCTTGCCTCTCTCTCATCCTTGCTCAACCCTCTCCTCCACCAAATCTCATTCCTCTAACTTTTACGACACTGACTCCTTGATGACTTCCATTCTACAAAAAACTTTTTGGTTCCACACTTTGATATTGTTCTTAGGGAGCTGCAGTTTCTTAGCAATTTTAAACCCCATGAACACTTGAACATCTGGTTAATCCCACCATTGACTAGCCAAAGCCAAAAATTCATTATACAACAGCTGGCAATTTTCAAATCTAAAAGGTCTCGGACCCCAATTCACTCCTACTGAATTAGCGTGATGGGTCTATGATCAAATAAATCTCTAGGCAACACTGACTGAATGGCACTTGAAAAATTCTTCTCGACTCCATGGGACAGGGAAGCGATCAATCTTGCTTATGGTCGCTCTCTTGATTGTTGAACCACATGTACTTTGACCCCGTCAAAGGCAAGTCCACAAACTCAATGTCATTAATAAAGCCTGAGAATCTCCCCGCCCTGCAAGACAAGAGCCTACTCCCCTTTTCTTCACGAGGAAACCTCACCATGTTGAAGTCTCTGCCAAAACACCATGGAAGTGAAAATGAAGGCGAAGAGAAGATAAAACTATCCCAAAAAGCACTCCTATCATCTTCCTAGTTGGGACCATAAATATTAGCCACTGCCCACATAAAATCATTGCCCAACTACTGAACATTGATGACTAACACTCTGTTTCTTTTGAAGACATCTATTTTCCTCAGTAACTCCTTGTTCCAAAGAGCACCGATTTTTTTGTAGGTCTACTGAGACCTTTCAAATTCCAACTGATGATGATTGTGGGTAACAAAAAATAGACAGCCCCAAATAGGTACAGGTTCCTCAGACCCCCTGGGTCAGCACTCTCCCTTTGACTGTTCTTGCCTATGAGCTTGTACCTTTCTCCTATATTCTCGTATTCAAGATCCACAACATGGCGCAAAATAACAGATTACTGGGGACCGAAAGAAACCCCTAATCATTTGCCCAAAAGAACCACCTCCAAGGCCTTGTTTTCAAATATACAATTGTCAGCACCGTCCAGAGCCTCCTTTGCCCCCTGCTGCTCTGTCTGAAAGTCCATAGAATTGGCCCGATCCCCCTCCCTTAGAGCTGACATCTCTAGCTTCTTTGACAATGGAGAGACCTGCCCGAGAACCACTGCCCGATCACCCTGACGACCTCCAAGCCCAGCTTCTGAGAACCCAACTAAAATAGCTGCCACTTTTCTTTGGAAGGTAGAATTGCCCCTGCTTGGAACTGTCCTGAAATTCCTCATCTTGGCTACAACAAGAGGAAACAAAGACGACCTCTTTACTTAAACGTCGATATGTCCCTGGCACAAACCACGGAACTAGAACCCTGAGAATCCTCCATAACACAGGTCGAAACCACCTTATGACACAAGGAGAACTCAAAAACCAATCCTCTGTTGCCAACATCTGGGAACCTGCCAACAAAAGGCTCTGCCTGCTGAACAGATGGGACTGCACCAAAAGAATCAACGCTGGGTCTCCCTGACCATCCAACTTCAACACTGTCCGGCGTCTGCCATAGGGGAAGGGACAACAGCAAGAAAAGTTCATGAAGAAGAAAGGTTGGCCACGATCTAGGCTCAAAACATACAACGTTGGCCCAATGCAAGAAGCATGCCCAAACCCAGCCCGGTCACTATGAGGACTAGGAGCACCCAAGCCAGAAGATTGGCCTGCTTGAAATTGCTTAGAAAGGGCGAATGCACGGTGAGCAATGCCCTTGCTGATATCCCCTATTGGTATTAAACTGTCACCTGGTCCTAATTCGAGGATTATTATGGTCTTCCACTATCTGATTTATTTAGATCTATTCCTGATTGGCTCTTAGCACGCTCTGCAGCGCCCAAAACCCTAATCAACCATTTGTTTGATAGATATCTAGACACTCAATTACTGGTAGGACCCCTGGAAATTAATTGATTGCTCAATCTCAGTTTAGAAGGCTTTATGAAGCCTTCTAGAGTCCAGATGACATGGTCATTCTCCAAAGACAACTGTTACAACCTTCATTTTGAAATGGTGGGGCCCACTAACCTCATCAATATCACCTGCATCCATCTTTGGTGGCGTCTCTTGGATTTCTTTGGGAATATTGGTTATTTCTTTGAGAATCTTTTGGAAGCGCTACACTGGTATTTACCCCTATCTTCTTCCTACAAAATCCCAATCACCTAATTTCATCTGAACCATTAAGTTTTTTTTATCCGACCACATTGAAATCTGAAAATTTACAGAGCGACATAATTTTGGTATCTACCATGTGATACCATCTGATTTATTTGTGATTTGGCCATTCTAGTCCTGAAATGGTCGGTCGTCCAGGCTATTTGAGCCCTGATTTGGTTCCTAATCTTTGGAAACTATTCAAATGGTTATCTCTCTTGGTTATATTCACCAATGGGGCGTCCATAAGGTCTTACAGTTTGGTTAGATGGTACCAATTATGCATATTAATCCCATCTAATGCAGAATCATATGAAGGGATTACAACTCTGGAAGTATATCACTGGAAAAAAAGTAAAGGACCAAGATGAAACTGACCTAAAATTGGAAGAGGATGGCTCAGATATTGGAAGAATTAACTCTTGGATGGCAAACAGTGTTGATCCAACAATTGGCCAAATTTAAGCCACCCAAAGAAGCCTAGGAATATTCGTCTCGATTATGCACTCAAAGTAACTTAGCTAAGAGATATCAGTTGGAATGCGAGATCAGAAATGCTGATGGAAATGTCAGCATCCATGGCCTTTACTTATGGATGACTGAATTTTTGGACCAACTTGCACTCTTGGAGCTCCAATTTGTATGCTCAGCAGATTCTACCACGTGTAACGCATACAAACAAGAAATTAAACTTATTCAGTTTCTCATGAACCATAGACCCTGAGTTCGAGCATGTTTGGGGACTGCTTCACCACTTCCTGTTGCCCTCAGTTGATTATGTCCTGTCGGAACTCCTTGCTGACCCTCCAAACATGTGAATAATCTCAAATTTCTTCTAATAATTATTATTCAGAGTAATCATTCTACAACAAGGAGGGCTCATCTTGTCCTTGATTGGTTGTGTTTCAACCTTCAGAATATATAAGGCTTGTTTGGTATGTGAGCTATGGACATCGAATATGAAGTTCTTGGAACCACCCATAGCTGATGGTTCACACTAAATAGGAACTGCTGAAAGATATCATATTAGGCCTTTTTTTTTTAATTATCTGAACTGTGGGAATGCCCAGCCACTGGCTCTGGTGTTTTTTTTTTTTTTTGGTATCCTTGAATTAGTGATTTGAATCTGCAACCTCATGGTGTGACAATGAGCACCTTTCAACTGTACAACAGGTCATGGTATAATTACGATGGCATTGACACATTTGCATATACATGCACAGTTTGGCAGTGTGCATGAGTTCAAAATTCAAACTCAGTTGGTAGTTTAGTAATATATCTGAAATGGTGAAACAGAATTCATGGAGCTGACCCCAACGGAGTTTGAACAAGGCTTTGATAATGATGATTTCATACTGAAACTCAAGAATTAATTACTTGAGTTATGTGGAGCATTTCTTTTTTCTATGATTCTTTTTTACTCTCTTTTTCAAGTCTAGTGGATTTATTTCATAATTTAATGAGACAAAAATGTGGATATTGATCAAAACAGGCCTAACACCTTTGATCAAGGCCGGCATTAAGAACTTGATCTGCATCAAATTGGTGTTGTGCATCACAAGGAAATGCTTTAGCCAGGAAACCATTTCCATTATCTTCTGCCCAAATTTGTATCAAATGTGTTTCAGGTTGGGCATATAATGTTATGGTGCAGATCTGGATGGAAAACCTAATGAATGCTAGTGATGTTCATGTATCCTTAATTGTCTTAGTTGTTTGGATGATCATCCTTGACTTATTGTAAATGATTGTTGTAGGTGTTCTGCATGGGGGATCAGCAAAGTCGCTTCTGTATGAGTTTTGTATTGCCAACTTCAGAAGTCAACCTTTGTTCGAATGTTGTAAAGAGGAGGGACCGAGCCACCTGAAGTTGTAAGTCCCTGATCAATCCTCATAATGTTTCCTAAAATCAGCTGTAAGAACTAAATTAATAACTTCATCATGTTTTTTTTCCCTTTTTCTTTCTTTCATTGTTTTTTCCCCCTTGGGTATGGTGCTCACATACATCGATCCAAGGACCTGCGCTAGCTGTCCTCTAGTGAAGCAATCCCTGGACTAGTAGACTAGGTCCATGATTTGTACTTGGTGTTCATTGCCCATGGGCCTGCATTATGACTGGCCCAACACAAGAGCCCGGTCGGCCTCATGCCCAACAGGCCCAGCAGGATCATGGACCCAATGTTTACACGATGTAGGGGCACGACCCTTGTCAGTCTCAAACATAGTTTCCTAAATTGCCAAACTAGCCGGTTGTGATACCAACTTTCGGCTTTCGTTCATGAATCTATGATCTCCATCCATCTTAGGGGCACATTTGTGTAACGCTGTTTCAGTAGAAGAGGAATTTTAGCTAAAATCTTAGGGTATGTTTGTGCAGCAGCAATTTCCCCGGAAACCGAGGGGATCCGGCGCCTTCCCCACTTATGTTTGGTGCAGCCCTTGATTTCCAGCGCCTTGTAATCGCATGATTTTCCTCGCCAGAACGCATCCGCAAATCCGACCTATCCGCTGAGGAATCGATTGCCGCGGAAAAGGAAAGGCAGGTTTCCTCTTCCGCGGCTGTGCACAAACAAACCCTTAATCTTCAGAGGTTTTCGGGTTCTAGTTTCTTCTTCTTTGAACACTTAAATCCTTCAATATAGAAGCTGTTTCCAGTCTTCTAGAAACATCTCAAATCATCTCCAACATCATTTGATATTCTGATACTTTGGGTTGGACTTGGTTGAGCCCTATTTAGACCCCGTTTGTCACGACCCAAATTATGGGGCCCTATCAGATCTCTGGATCGTGATAACTTGGTAATATTTACCATATATTCATCAAATAATTCTCATAAGCATTTGGCATTTAAATCAAATAATAATTTCATTTAATGAAAGAGTTATAAATACTCAAACTTTAATATGTTCTGTCTGCATCAATAATGTACTAGATCATTAAATAATATTCCTAAGCAAGGGCTAATCCCCTTATCTACTAAATTGTCCTTTCTTGTTCTCTCTTGTCAGCCACGCATGTTGAAATCTACGTGCTGAACATCGTTCCGCTCTGTCCCACCCGCAGCATGATTACCTGAAGGGGGTAACACAACATCAGTACTACTGGTGAATGAATATTCCTAATTACACAAATCACATAAAATATAACATCACATAATTCAACAGGTCTAAACCAATAATCAAATATTATTAAGATTCTTTCACATACAAATCCGTGCCCATGCACATCACCACGCCTCAAAGGCCTTATCGTATACATGTATACCGGTCACAATGACCCTGTCTTATCAGACACGTCCACAAAGGACTAGCCATCATCATGGCCCCTCACGTCCATTAAGGACCAGCCGCTATAACGGCCACCATGGCCCGAAGCCATCTATCATCCGGACACAAGTCCAACATCCCATGTCTTGGACCATCCCAAAATCTAGGACCAGTGCACAATATCTTATAATCACATAGCAACTAGAATTCATTATTCATAACATACACAACTAGTAGTGTAGACCCAGCCCCATACAAGTCCTTATCAGATTATTGCCCTGCTTCTGATCATAACATTTATTAATAGTTGTAGGGGTGGCCCACTCTTTATCACAAGTTGAATATTACACAGCATCACATCGAACTTCATTACAACAGTCCCCATAATTCACATAAGGCCTTGATTAATCTAAATAGGAAGAATAGATTTCAACCACATATAAAGTCCAGAGTTATCCTCCTTCATAGATTCCATTCAGGCCACAAATACATTCCCAGAACTTAGAAAAGACTAGTGTTTCATGCCTGATATACCTTGATGAAAATCTGGTGGGTCCCACTTGGCTAGTCCAAGATCAGACTTGATGTCTGTGGTCGCCCAAGGCTGAATTGTCATATCAATGGATCTGATTCATTATCAGACCATTCTCTGGGCCCACAGATCCAAAACAGATCTTTATTTCAGGTTTCCACAAGTCACGCCTAGGTTTAAATTTGTCTACTGGTTAGTGGGTCCCACTATTCACAAACCCTAGATGTCCTTGACCTCTAGGGTCGCCCAGGAGCCCCACACTTGATGACTGAATTGGATTTTCAATCCTATGGTCAGATGGATTTCAGCAAGCCTTGACGGCATACAGTCAACTTCCTGCAATGGCCGCCTCCTCTGAACTATGGTAATTGGATGAAGGTTCAGATGGGGTCCAATCTTCTTGGGTCCTTCATCTTAAGGGTCGACCATGGGTCCCTTTATGGATCCCTGGTCCAGATTTCTGATCAAGTGGGCCAAGGGGTCCCACAACTACAAACAGGCAAAACTGTTCTTGTCGTTGCTGGAACTGGAAATCCAGTTCTGACTGGTTTCTCCTGCTGATCTCCTTTCTTTCCATCTTATAAAACATAGTGAACATATAAATCATAAAAAACATCTCATCATATCACAACAACAGAACTTGAGTTTTCTATTCCATCAAACACACGACAGTGCCTTGATTTTATTCCATCGAACACCAATTCCAGTGTTGACATGAAATAAAACATCACCGAACAATTGATAGATTCAGATTCAGCAAATCATCAGGAAAATCCACTCACCTTTGATAAACAATTGTCGTCTTTGAATGCGAATTTGACATCAGCCGCTTTCCCCTCCTTCTCCTAATTTGCAATCCACAATGCTCTCAGACTTTTCTCCAATGAAGATGAACAGAATATACTAGTAGTGATCGTGGGTTCTCTATGTATAAAGGAAAGATGGAAATTCCTTATTCCTTTCAAACTTCCTACTTAGAGTTGTTTTACAACTCCATTCTTTCCCAAACTCTCTCACGTGGGATACTTGCTAAGTTTATTAAAACATGGACTCTATTTCCATTATAACTTGGGCTCTACTATCATTATAACTTGGGCCAAGCTATAATTAAAATACTACCTGGGCCAGACCAATCCTAGGCCCAAGTACTCAGGATATTACACCGTTGCTTGGGGGTCACTTGACTCGGCCAATTTTTAGAACCATGCCTTTTGGATTTGCAAAAATTCCTAGTCTTAATTAGTTTATTTTTGAAGTCTTAAATTCTTTATATAGAAGCTGTTTCTAGTCTTCTATAAACATCTCAAACCATCTCCAAAAACTTCGTTTAACATTCTGATTCTTTGGGTTGGACTTGTTTATTGTTAAAGCCATTTTTTAAACCTCTGTGCTAAGAGTTGATTCAGCTGATTTTCAGAACCACATGCCTCTTGGATTTAGTAAAGTCCTAGTCCTTCTAATTTCTTCTCCTTGTAACCTTTAAAAAAAAATTCTACTTGTAATAATTTTTTCATATAGAAGCTGTTTCCAGTCCTATAAACATCTAAAATTCTCCAACATCATTTGATTTTTCTTTAAATGGATCTACTGCTAGTTATTCCTTATTTCTATCCTTTCATGTTTCCCTCGTCCATGTGATTTTGACTTGTTATTTGTTTGTTGTCCAAATTTCTACCCTATCAAATATTAGTGTAAGTTAGTTTTGTCCTGCTAGGCTGGTAAAGGGACATCAAAAAAGTCCTCTTAAGGGAAGGCAGCATACGGAGTTTGAGCCCTGGATCAGCCATTAGTTCCTTAAAAATTGGGTAGGTTAGGATTCACTAAAAAGAAAAAGAAAAGGAGAAAAAGGGGAAAATGCAAGTTATAGTTAAAACACTAACAGCAAGCGGTGAATATGATTTACACAGGTTCACTTACAAGGTTACGTTTGAAGTACCTGGAGACACTCCAACAATTCTAGAGTGCTTAAGCAGCCCAATGCCGAAAAAGAAGGCTGCAGCAGAGCATGCAGCAGAAGGTGCACTTTGGTATCTCCGCCATCTTGGATACTTACCTGATGTGAAGTAAGCACATATGTATCGTACTTAGATTGCAGTGTTGTTTTTCGTGTATCATAAATAGATGAGAAATCAAAAGGTGTTTTTATCAGACTTGACTAGTGATTCCCTGTGATTTGTTTGTAAATCGAGTCAACCACGAGGATTTCTGTAAATCTTGGTGTTCCAAATATAGTATAACATCTTGTGGAATTCCAAAGGATCCAATATGTCAGCTAGTTTCTTTACTATGT
The DNA here is from genome assembly GCA_012931725.1 of Litsea cubeba. Classification (NCBI taxonomy): domain Eukaryota; kingdom Viridiplantae; phylum Streptophyta; class Magnoliopsida; order Laurales; family Lauraceae; genus Litsea; species Litsea cubeba. Next base: position 90,858,233 of record CM022948.1, on the reverse strand, counting down.
GTGGATATTTATTAGATAGTTATTTTATAGTCAATTGGTAGAATCATTAATCTCAAACCCACATTAGTGGGACAGCGCTAAGGTGATGACAATGACTTCCTCTTGGATTTGTAAGGTTCTAATGTTGGTACTCTACACTCTACATGGAAAATATTCTCCTACAAGCAGACTGCGCACTGTTCAAATGCAGTCAAGCTTGTTGAGCCCTACTTAGATGCGGTATATGGAAAGGTCTCATTATGGATAAGGATCAGCAAAATAATCAGCCCTAGGCGAATATCTTATCCCTTGATTTATTGGTTCGCTGTTGGGTGCTGGAGTTCCAACCAAACTTCTCGGAGTTCCAGGATTCTGAAATGCCCTTGGAGGGGCTAGCATTTTGGAATTTCACCTTTTAGGCATTTGAGAATTCTAGCTGCCTTGAATACTGGAAATCCCATTAAAAGAATATTGAATTTCTAACAGGAATTCTTGAATCTACAGACAGCCTGAATTCCTGTTAAAAATGTTTGTAAAGAAACAGCCCCTTAATATTTAATGACATTTTAATCATAATTATTTTGAGATTCAATCCAATGGTGAGTCTAAAATTGGGCCCCGTGCCAGATCAGGGTATGACGAGAGTGTGAAAGGGGCTGTGGCCTAACTAATCCCCACAAAGCTCAACTGCATGTGAGGATAACAGCCTCAAGCTTGAGCCAAACTAAACTGCTCGAGCAAAGTTTCAGTGGAACAGTGAGTGCTCAACCAACTCCACCCAGACATCACATCTGGGGCTGGTTGCGGAAATGCTTTGCATTAGAGAATTGAGAATAGATGTTACCATAATCACTTATTTTTTAAGCAGTTCTGTCCAAATAAAAGGATGCAGTGAGAAGATTGAGTCTCCATATATTCTTCCATTTAATTGAGGGGTCATTGATTTGAACTTGCTCCTTAATAATAATAATAATAATAATAATAATAATAATAGTTAGATTTAGTAGTCACTTGCCCCTTTTTTTATATGTCCATACCCTTTTATCTTCCACACACACAGAAGAAAAAAAAAAAACAAATTGAATACAGTTCAGGCTAAGAATGCCTAAGATATTTGAGGCTATATAACCTGACCTTTGAATTTTATGTTTGGGTTGACGTTTTCAGCGTCTTATCGACAGATTTACGGAAATGCATATTCAATGTGCAGATATCACTATTTGGATCATCCAATCAATATATGATTTTCTTTTTTAACCAAAAAACATAATCAATATATGATATTTTGGGCTTTGCTTATGCATGATGGGTTTCTCTACTACATGAGCAGTTCCCATACCACCACTGTCCTCTTCTTCCTCTGTATCACTCAAATTGATGACGACATTGATGACAAGACACAGACAAGGATATGGATGCAAGAAGAGAAGTTTCATTATATTGAAGAATGAATAATACAATCACTATAAGAGAAGATGTGCTGCTTTTCCACCTTGTTCTCGTCCCTTGTCATGTTAACAGAGCATGTTTATTTCCCACTAACCCTACTAAGAGTACAAATGCTCTTTTTTCATTTGTCACAATCTTCTCCAATGCCATGAATTCGTCATGTCTCTCTCACTTTTACCTTCTACTGCCCTTAAACAGTATAGTGTTGTTGCATGGTATCAATGTCTAGCCCCTTCAGCTTCACAACTGATTCCACATGCCCTTTCAGTGTATGAAGCTCCCTTAATCTGTAGCACAAGTATATCACTTGTTAGTTACCTAAACCTTTAAAACATTATTACCAGCCATCCAAGTACACATGAGCCAATAACCAACTACATCATTTTGCAAAATATAAATAGCCATCCCTGTTGATCTAGAGACATTAATGAACCATCTTTACTGTCAATCAAATGCCAATTTTCGACCGGTTGACTCAATCAAAACATATAGCATATAGTATTCTTTTGTAAAAGGATGAGTTTTTTTTTTTTTTTTTGAAATCTAACCCTTTTGGAATTAAGTTTAGTGCATTGACACAAAAATAGTAGTAACACCTTTGGAATCGAGTGTCCTTCGGACTCAAGACAAAAAAAAAAAAAAAAAAGAACTCATGTAGTTGACCCTTTTCTGCCTGCTCATACCTTGCAATCTCAGCGCGCTTCTTTGCTTGCTCGGCCAGCTCAGACAGTTCCCTGAAGTTATTGTTCTTATCATTGAAGAGTTCAGCTGATTCAGGAGGTTGCAGGCCGTGAAGTGTTCGTTGAGTCAGGGCCCATTGGGCCTCCCTCTCTCCCCTCCCATAATCCTTCTTAGACGTGAATGCAGTCTGCCAATCAATCGAGGGAAAATGAAGGTGAATCAGTTGATAAAGTTAGGGGCACAACTTGGTGGGCCACTCCAAGTATGGACCTTGCCTTTGCCTGGGCCAAAATGCATATGGGTCATCTTGGTACTGGACCGGAACCCGTACAAAAACAGAATTACCAATCACAAGCCTGAATTCAAATCCAAAAGCTTCAAACTTAAGCCTCACCCCCAGGTGATTTTATAAGTTGTTTAATATATTAATATGTGCGTATGCTATATATCTATTACATATATTTACATAGGGGAATTCTATATGCACCACCATTTTTGATGAACACACCCACATTCTGAGCTCACCACAGCCATTTTAGGTTTAAAACCTATTTGCTGAGCCCACCCACCAAAATACCGAAACTGCCCACCAGCCCTCGTCTTCTCCTTCTCCATTCCCTCGTCCTCGTTTTTCAAATTTGGCACGGCTAACAGAAGTTGAAAAAATCCGGCGTCTCCTGCTACATCTTCTCCACTGCTCTCATCACGTTCTTCTTATTCTTCATCTTCTTCTTCTTGTCCAAACAAGGTAAGGTAATCTTCTTCTTCTTCGTTAAAGCTTTTCAATCATTTTCACATTCTTTTTAGGTTGTAATGTATGTGTATTTAGATTGTATTTTCACCTATTTCTATTGTATGTGGATTCCCTAATGCATGATATGGATGTGTATTTCGAACGCCAAATTTTTCCTTCCCATTTGTTTTCTTCTTCTGGTTCGCGTGGTGCTCGGCAAACCAGAAGTGTGCAGGTTAAATTTGCACGGCATATCAACACCGTGCATTTACTATATGCACGGCCAATGTTAACCGTGCATGTCATATCTGCACGGCCAATGTTAGCCGTGCATATATTATTTGCACGGTGTCGATATGCCGTGCAAATTAAATATGCACGGCTAACATTGGCCGTGCAGATATAGATTGCACATTAATAGTATGCCGTGCAGAACAAATTTACAATGTTAAATAACAATTTTTGTTTTTTATTTTGAACAGATTAGAAAATGCCTAGAAGACCTGCTCGTCGCGGGTGGCAGCTCACTTTCAATAGGTGGACGGGCTAGTTCTTCTAGCGAGCCATCTAGAGTGAGGACGAAGATCGGTGTGGCAAGACCGCCACGTCGCCGAGGTTTGCATACTAGTAGTTCGACTGCCGGTCGTCAACGACCAACGGCATCTGAACGAAGACGAAAAATGCGACGGGATCCACTCCCAGATTCGTCAGAGGAGTCAGAGGATGATTCATCTGAGGAGGATTCATCAGAGCATGATTCCTCAGAGGAGGAGGAGGCACAGCCGTCCACTTCTGCTGCAGCGGCAGCAAGGGATGATCATCCATCAGGCCAGGATGAACAATCATCCAGTCCTCCCCCAGCGGCGGCAGGGGAGGGTCCTATCCCCGGTGGTCCGGTTGATTTATCGGTCCTCCCTAGTGTCAGGACGCACGTGGCCATACCCATATGGGACGGGGAGGTAATCTTGCATTTTTTAAATTTGTGAATTATTGGTTTTTCAAATAATATGTGTTGAAGTCTATAATAACATATATTAATTAAGTTTAAAACTTTTAATGTGCAGGAACGTGAGCCGCTTAAGTGTATCAATCATTGGCGAGGGTTGAAGGATTGGTACATACCTCGGCTCGGGGATGGAGCCAATATCGAAGTTCCTCGGTTTCGTGCGATTTTAGAAGAGTCTGGATTGGCTGGCCTTAAGTCATTGTCGTACCGATATACTTCCGCCCCTTTGATATCCAGTTTAGTTGAGAGGTGGCGGCCCGAGACAAACACCTTCCACATGCCATTCGGTGAGATGACGATCACCTTAGACGATGTGGGTACTCTCCTTGGCATCCCAGTAACGGGATTGCCTGTCCACGCATCGACCAGTATGGGATTTACCAAGCAGGTAGATTTACTTGAGGCTGGACTAGGCGTGGATAGAGCGACTGCGTCTGCTGAACTTCAAGTGGCTCGTGGTGGGGTAGTGAGGCTGGCCTGGAACAAGCGAGTGTGCGGTAGTGTGGGTCCTCGGTCGTCTGTTGAGCAGGTAGATTGTGCAGTTAGAGGCTATCTTCTGTTTCTGTTAGGCTGCACAATTTTCACTGATAAGTCGTCCACCAGAGTCCCCATTGCGTACCTATCTTTACTGATGGACTTGGGACAAGTCCGTCATTATGCATGGGGCGCTGCCGCACTTGCGTATCTTTATCGCCAATTGGGGACCGCTACGAGGGCAGATGTCAGACAGATTGCTGGGTACCTGACACTCCTCACGGTAAATGTGCATAACTCTTTGATTAAAGTTTCCATTTGCCTATCTCTGTACTATTAATTATATATTATTTTTAATCATATAATTAAAAACTCTAACTCTTGCAGTCTTGGGTGTACGAGCACTTCCCATTTGTTCGTCCTCCTGCAGCATGGGGGTTTACGGCTGCAATGCCTCATGCGGCTCGCTGGAATCCTGGCCAGGATTCCGGGATTGGAAGGGAGAACGTAAAGTTGTTGCGGGAGAGGCTGGACGACTTACATCCTAGTGAGGTGAGCATCCAATAGATTTGTTGCTATTTATTTTAAGTTTTTTTTTATGATCTATATTTATTTGTTAGAATATTAATGAGTTGTTTCAATTACTTCTTGACATAGGTGGCTTGGGATCCGTATACCGGTGCTAGAGCTCAGCATCCATTCCAACAGAGTTCTTTCTTCTGTGGTTGCTTGAGAGCAATAGATGTCATTGAACCCTACCACCCACATAGGGTTCTTCGTCAATTTGGGTATGTTCAAACCATCCCACCAGCACCGCTCGCGCCCCTTCGTGCGTCTCGAGGATCTACTGCCGGACAATACAAGGTCTCCTATAGATTCCTTGATCAGTATTGGGAGTCTTGGGAGGATCATGTATTATCACTAGCACACCGTGGCCATCGAGTACAACATGCATGGGAGTGCTCACCCGACTACATGGAGTGGTTTGTTAGGATTTCACGTCCTCGGGTACAGAACCCCGAACGGCACTCCCATTATCATCCTCATGAGGATCAAGATGACCCGACTCCAAGAGTGGTGAGCGTTTGAAATTGCAATTGTAACATTATGCATCCATTTTAAAAGTTATAATTCTCTTAATTATTAACATGTATAATGATTTCTTACAGATCCGCCGAGCGAGTGATAATCTTCGTGCTACGATTGCACAGCCTGGTCAATCTGCTGATTTTTATTACCGGGCAATACAGACCACTCTCGAGATCTTGGATGGCTTGCCGGTGACGTACCGACGACGTACGCGTCCTTAAGGAGATTTGCTGTTTTTGGATTTTATGATTATGTCATGGGATTTTGTAATTTATTTTGGAACTTGGCGAATTATAAGCCACTTTTTTTTAAGGCAATTATGTAAATGATCACTTTTACATATATAATGATGAATTCAAGTTCTTTCTTTTTGAGATGTCTAGTATGATGGATGAATTTTTATATTTTAAGAGAACTTATAGTCTATATTTGTGTAAAAGAAAGATTAGGCAAAATGGAATGAAAAGGACATATGTCAGCACAAAATATAATTAACGTGTATTGCACAGTATGCTCGGCCGTTATGTGCCGTGCATAATATGGTCTGCACGGCTATTATGTGCCGTGCATAACATGGTCTGCATGGCTATTATGTGCCGGACATAACATGGTCTGCACGGCACAAATTGGCCGTGCATAACAAAGATTGCACAGTATCTGTTAGCCGTGCAGATTCTGACAAGCCATTACATGTTGGCGTTGCAGACCATGTTTTACATCACTTTTACATATCGGTGTGAGTTACATCAAATGATAATCAAATTGTTACATCAAATGACAAGCAAACGGTTACATCGAAATGAGTTACATTATATAATTTATATGGTTACATCAAATGAGAATCAGTTTATATAATCAATCGCTGTCAAGATTAACCGACTCTTGTGTTGCTACACTATTTCCCAAAATGTCTCTTAATTGCTCAATGCGATTTGCATATGGGTTCTGCCATCCGTCTGCATCAGGATGATGGTGTCTATGCCAATTTGTTGCAATAGGTGGCATGGGTGCTTCTGGCTTCATGAATACCTGAACGTAATGGTTTCCATTGACGAAACCAATCGCGATGATTTTGTGATCACTTGTTGGAATCGGGGGTGATAACAAAGGCAAGAAAGTCAGGCATTGCTGCAATGAAAACAGGACCAATACGACTTTATAATACGAAGATATCAAGTGACCCATGTCCGGCATTGTCATCCAACGATCGAATCCTGGATTGTTTTCGAAGTAAGACAATGCGTAGTATAGCTCTCCAACCCGGTCATCTCCTCCATAGACCAATGCATAATATTGTTCATGCCTCTGCAATTCAGTGCTCAAGTCCAATCTAACCTGTCTCCAACTGTCCTCGCCCATGCCAAGAAGGCCTGCTATAGATCTGAATCCACAGTTACCATCCGCTGCGACATCCTTGACATTATGGATGTAGGGTCCCAAAGGCTGTGGGAGCGATTGCGAAAATGTACATTATCGAGTTCGACGGACACTAATCTTCTCACTCATCTTCTTAACAGATGTACTACTTAATATAAGTCGTCCACTCTCTTTCACCCCTACTGCGTATTCGAATGCAGACGGCTCACGAGTCGTAGACCGATCGAACTTCTTTTTCTTCAATGATGACCGACCGCGAGTATTCAATTTAATGTCCGGTTCAATCAGAGGTGTACATTCTGGACTTGCTATTTCTCTCAATTTTTTCAGTAGTTGAATTTTTCCAGCCTCATCACTTCCCCGAAATTTCTTATCGATCAAGTCGAACTCAGAAGTTGTGGTCAACTCAGGGGCTTTGTTCATATTAGTGGGATCTAAATTGAGCTTCCGCCAAAATTGATGTACACATGTTAGTGGTATATGAGACCCTTCTCTTATACATTCTCCAATTTCATGTGCACATGGTAAACCATGGGTCCGTCGTACAACGCACCCACATGCATTCGAATTCGAACCAATATCAGCAGCTCTTAGCGACTCATTTAATACTATATCCAAAGCACTCCTTGATACAAATCCTCTCAGTTCACGGAATAGTGCCGGTTTGAATTTATGTTGCACGGTGTTCAAACTCTTTTCAAAAGAAGCCTTTATTTCAGTAAATAACAACTGAAGCAGGGAATGGATAACCTGCCAGGACGAATCAAAACTACAGATCGATGTACCAAGATGTCTCTTTAATTTTGCGTGTGCACTCTCAGCCCTGTTAGTGGTGCAGTTGCCAAAATGCATATTCTGATCCGTCCAAACAGACACGAATTGTTCCTTATGCTTATTCAACCACGAGTTCTTCACATAATCAACAGCATGTGGATACCCACAAAAATTCCATTCCAAAGCACTTAGAAGTTGAATATAGTCACTTTCAGTTAGAGAGAGTACCAACATATTCCAACAAGAGATAAAATCATCCCATCTGTCGTTGGTCTCAAAGAACTTCTTACAGTTTGCCATGATGTTCCTAGATATATGCCACCTGCATAATAAGTTTGCTGCATTCAGATATACAACTTTGATTACATTCATGAGCGCTAACTCTCTATCTGTGACAATCACACGTGGCATAATGCATCCATCCATTACATCCTTGAGCCTCTCCATGGCCCATCTATAATTGGCCTCCCTCTCTGAATCAAGGTAAACAAAAGCAACGGAGAACGTCAGTTGGGTAGATGTAACACCAGCAATCTCAAGCAATGGAAGTCGATATCTATTGGTCTTGTACGTCGAATCCATTATCAAAACTTCTGAAAATGCACGTAATAGCTGAATAGATGACGGATGTGCCCAGAATAAGTCTAAGATTGCATCTGTATCATCATTGCTAGTGTGATACTCAATGTACTTGTTCTTCTCCAAATGCATCATAAGTTGTTGCATCTGTGATTGACCGGCCATCTCTGTCACCCTAAACTTCTGACGAGCATTGTAGATACTCTTCATCGTAGTGGTGTTGTGCACATTCCTCTCCTGCAGTGTTCGAAGGATGTTCCTTGGCTTCACCAGACTCTTAGACATATCAATCAAAACATTAATCTCTTCCGTAGAAAGCCTCCCAGCGAACAAGTGCCCTTTGAGATGTTGTGCGTTTGGATGATTGTGTATCCCACAAACCACTACTAACATCTAATCATCGTCACCAGGCAACTTTCGACCCTTCAAAGCAAATGGGCAATTACACTTCTTCGTTCCCGTTGCCTTGTTAGGATTCTTCTTTTCGTATATCTTCGATGAAGCCCTGTAACTACCACTTCTCTCACAGGATAAAACTATTCTCGGTTTCCTGCCATCTCCACCAGCATCCGAAGTTTTGATTACAATCACCAAGCCACGTTTCTTTCCGACATCCCGTGTCCATTGGATTAGATCATCTCGGCTTCTGAATATCGTTTCAGTGGTGAAGACATTAGTAAAATCAAGAGAACACTGACTTGCACCAGTTGAATCAATCTCCTGAAAAAATGATCCCAAAATTATTAGTTTACGAGTGCACGGTCCTGTAGGACCGTGCAAAATCACACTGCACGGCAAATTATAGCTGTACATTATTTTTTTGCACGGTTTATTATAACCGTGCAAGTTTATTTTGCACGGTTTATTGTGACCGTGCAAAATACTATTGCACAGTTAAAATGTGCCGTGCAGTGTGATTTTGCACGGTTCTGGAATACCGAGCATATCGCGGAAAAAAATAATTAACGAGCTGGAAACGGACTTGGAGAATATACCTCCTCTTGGTAGATTGACAGTTGCTTGTCCATGTTGAAAATGCCTGCTTTCAGTAGACAATGTGCCCCGGGGAGATGAGTACTTTCAAGGGTTGAAGATTCTTATGAGACTTAAGGATACTTTTAAATGGTTGAAGAAGATGATGATGAAAGAGATGAACATAAACGGGCATGAATGAGTGCGAGGGAACGGTTACGAAACAATGGATGAAAGGGAGAATGAAGAAGAAAAAGAGGAGGAATAGGAGATGACAACGGCTCCCCCACTGTGAAAGAACGAAAGGAAGAGGAGAGGAGGAGGTTGATGGTAAAGGGCTAGTTCGTCATTTCACTGGAGGGCAATTTAGTAATTAAAAAAAACTTAAAAGTGGGTGTATTCATAAAAAATGATGGTGCATATAGAATTTCCCATTTACATATATACATCTGGTACCTAATACCCGAGCCTGAAGCCTGTTTGAATCCCATTTGGGCTTTTAGATTTCAGGCCCATTTAAAAAAAATCAGTTGATAAAAAACACAGTCCATGATCAAGTTAACGCACCTTGTTATCAAGCATATTATTCCATGCTTTTCCACTTAGGGCATATCTGATCAAAAATTTAAGAACATCTAGAGGAAAGTAGAATATTATGCTGCAAGCCCATATGACTCCTGCCCATCCCCATCCGATGCCTTTGATCCATGCGAACCCTCAGTCCGCATACACAGCAATAATTGTCGCCACCTGAATGCAAACACCTATATTTTTAAATATATTTTTCCTTTTTTCTTTTTTCACAAAAAAAAGCATGCACGAACAAATAAAATTCCTGTCAGAAATTATAGCAAAGAAATAGTCGCTTGGCAAAGAAGGCACTAACGAGGAAGAATCCAGGCCGATCGATGAAGGACCAGCTTCGAGATGGGGTGACAAAGATTAGTGCCTGGCGCACAATGCTTACTTGGAGATACAAAGCTGCTGTCAACTCATCATTGTTCTCAATAATAGAATGGACGCCAAACTTCTCCTGTATAAGTTCCAAAACAGCGCTTTTATTTACCAAAGGTTTTATTGAAATTGTATTCTTTTTGTTTATGTGGATGATATTCATGCATGTTTAAACTCCAGATAACACACAAGCGTATAACATCGATTCGAGCATTGGGTTTTTGCAATTTTACTGTTTTGTGCCTAAACAATGCTCCATGGTGCCTCAGGCATGATCCTTTCAAAAATAATCACTTTCAAATGGCCCATGTGGATACATGACAATCAAGGGAGATGTGGTAATAGAATGATTTGGACATGGATTATAACAACATGAAAGACATCTAACTGATCAAAATGATCCTAGCCCTTAGGAATGATTTGATGATTATAGCCATCTGCTTCAAATTAATGGTTTTATGACAGCACAGAGGGCCATTACTCTTTTTGGGCCTTTAATTAAATGGCTAGCATCATTACATCATTCCCATGCTAGGCTCATCTGCTAATTTGTGATGAGAGTCTAATTAAAATCACCCATCCCACTAATTTGCAAGCATTTAGGTAAGATCCACATCTAATGTTAGCTGATCTAGTTGTTGCAAACTGTTCACAGCCAAATATTGCTTCCTAGGAGTGCTCATGGGTCAGACCCGGCCTAGCCTTAAAGTGCCTGGCCCTTCTTAGGCTGGATTATGGCTCAAATCCTATGCTTCTGTCCTGTTTCCGGGCCTAAGCATACTTAAAAGCCCGGTCCAAAATATTTAGAAAAGAGCGATGTACATATTTTAAAGTGAGCTGGGTTAGGCCTCACTTTTAAGTCCATAGGCTGCAACGGGGCTAGCAAAATGGCTAGGGTCAGACAAGCTTTGGCTTGATCTTGTCTAGAATATGAACATTCTATTGCTTAGGACGTATCACAGATTCCTTTGTTGAAGTTAGTGAGCAAATGTATACTTACAGTGAAGAAGTCAGAGTCCTTTGTGCCCCAAAAGAAGATTACAAGAGTGCTTCCTCTTCTCTTCTCTTCTCTTTCTCTTGTCATGTCTTCTCTTCTTTTGTTCAATCAACAACTTCTACAACACCACGTGACTTTTAAAAGGGAGATTCTATATGCACCCACATGTATTGCTGTATGCACCCACTTGCTGAACTCACCCCCCTTTTTTATTTTCTTAATATCGTTTTGCTGAGCCCACCCACCATATTTCCCATAATACCCACGCTCTAGTCCTCTTCGTTCTCCTCTGCATTTCCCGTATTTCCTTGGTCGACCCACTTTGAAAAACCGAGCAAAGGCATTGCACATCGCTTCTCCTCCGCTTGCCTTCCCTGTTCTCGGTCGTTCTCCCTCCAAAGAGCATCAGTGCACATCGTTCCTTCTTCTTCTTCTTCACATGACGCGTGAGGTGAGTCTTCTTCTTTTTCTTTTTTTTTCTTCTTCATACGTTTATCATTTTTGCATTCCTTTTAAGTCGTAATTTCTTTGTTAGATAGTAGATAAGTTTATTACGAGCTAATTCATGTGCATTCGAAGTATTGAATCCCTTCAATTTGCCAAAAATCGTGGCATTTTTCGCGATCTGCTCGGCAATGCAGAACCGTGCACCAATTGTTGTGCACGGCAAATGTTTACCGTGTATAGATTTTTTGCACGATAAAAGAAACCGTGCATAAATGTTTTGCACGGAACCTGTAAACCGTGCAAAACAAATATGCACGGTAAACATATACCGTGCATAAAATTGTTGCACGGAAAAGTTGTACCGTGCAGAACGATTTTGCACGACACTGTTGAACCGAGCAGTACAAGAAAAAAAGATTTCTTCCTAGAATGCTTTTTTCTTCCTACTGATTTTTATCTCAAATCCAGATTGGAAGATATGCCGAGGAGACCAGCTCACCACCTCCTCTTGGTAGACCGTTAGTTGCAAGTCCATATTGAAAATGCCTACTTCCGATGGACAATGTGGTGTAGGGAGATGAGTGCCTCCAATATCTTTAAATAAATGGAGGAGACTTTGATACTTTTTAAGAGTTGGAGAAGATGATGATGAGGAAAGAGATGAAGATCAATGGGGATGAATGAGGTTATAACAGTATGGAAATAAGGGATAATGAAGAATAAGAAGAAGCAGATGCAAGAAGAAGACGATGAAACCTCCCAAGTTCATCTGAAACACCGTGCAAAGGAAGAGAGGGAGGATGTTGATGAAGAGAGGGTGATTTCGTCATTTCACCTGAGGCTATTTTGATAATTAAAAAAAATTGTGGGTGTGTACAGCAATACATGTGGGTGCGTTTAGAATCTCCCCTTTTAAAAACCTTCTTTTTCAAATGAAGCTACGTGCTCTTCTCTCTCTCTCTCTTTTATAACGGACCGGACCAACAACAGAAGAGAAAAAAAGCGAATTCCAGCTCTCTCCCTCTGTCTTAGTTCCGGTTTATAACGGACCAGACCAACAACAGAACAGGAGAAAAAAAGCGAATTCTAGCTGTTTTCTTTCTCGCACTCAACTGGTCACCTTGTGGACCCATGTGTGGGGCCGTAAAGCCGAGGGTTTTGGACAGCCAGCAAAGGACTCACCTTGTGGGCTGCGGCTGTGTGTGTGTCTGTCCGACTGGTTCTGTTGGTTATGGGATCGTGGGCAGCTTTTGTTTAAGAGCCCCGGTCCTTCGGGTGGATGAAAACGCGTCGGACCTTCAAATATGTGGTGACTGGTGACATAAACAAACTCGCGCCTTCAAATAAATTTCAAATCTCTCAAAATAAATATTCTCTACTTTTATTAGCAGTTAGCGTTGTATCTCATTCTAATCAAAGCGGGACTTATGCTATATTGGTTGAGAATGTAAACAAACCCTCCACCCACGATTCATTAATGAGAATTCATTAATTGGTTATTTGTGATCTTTTAAGGGCCGCAACTCTTGCAATATGCTTGGATGGTTGAGAGGACAGCATTAAGCCGTTCTCAAAGTTAGGGTTTTGGATCCTCTCTAAGTTGAATATCTAATCAGCTCAAAATAAACACCCCCCTATTAAGGGGCCTTTCACCAAATTTTACTCCCTTAAGAGTTGATCCTGCCATAAAAATGAGCATATGATTAAGAGTTATATGTGCTCAGTCTTATATTGGGATCAACTCTTACTAACATAAAATTTGGAGTCAGCCCAGTGAAGGAGAGATGTTAGTTTTTTAATGGTTCAAGACTTTCAATAGGTGTGGGCCCCTGGACATCAATTATAATTCTACTCATTCCAGTCAAGGATCGCTGAGTGATTATAATGATGGTGGAGCTGATGGTTCCTTGCCATATCAAATTATCAATGAAAGTTAAATCTCCCACCATCATTTTAATAACATTTAAAATATGTGATTTGACATTTTTTTTTCGTTTTAATCATTGAATTGTAGATGTGATCAATTTTTTTTATTGTGGGGGCATAAGACTGATTATGATTATAGTAAAGCTTTCCTCCACAAAAACAATGAGGAAAAGTAAATCTGAACCAAATAATTCAAAGTTAAGATTATTTCCAAACATTAAAAAAAATCATAATATTAAAATATTACACTTTTTAATCCTGAAAATCTTATTCTTGTGATATTTAAATTTATATACATATTTTTTTTCTACATATATCCAAGCGGGCCTCTATGAATGGGTGGAAATAGAAATGTTTCTTAATACGATATGCTTTCGTCGTTATGTAATGTAATACTGAAAAATGAGATGGATGGAAGCAATATATCTCAAAGTCGCAGGATGGTTGGTTAGATCAAAGTAGTTTGGCCTGATCATATCAGCAGAGTTAGCTGTATGATGTAATTTCAGGTCCATTTAAGCGATTGGCAATTGTGTGGAACGGTCTAGTCCAGTCGAAAGCCGGATGGCTACCTTACAATGTCACCATCTCACATGTTTACAAATTTTTCTTTTAATAATGGAGGGTGTCCCGGCCATTTAAGGGCCGAGTAAATCCCCTGTGGCTACAATGTAATAGTACAATTTTAAACCCTCAATCACCGAGCACAAACCATGATTTTAAGCCAACTAAACTACCCTTCAGGTTAAACGTTACACATTATTAGACTTACCAAGCCACAAAAACAAGACTTAGGCGTCATTTTACAAAAATCCTTTTTAAAGCTTTCAAACACATGAGACTAGAGACGTTTTAAATAATAATAATAATGAAACAAAATGAAGCTGCCTTATCATTTTCATTTTTCAAGGCATGGGGATGGGGCAAGTTTGCAGGCCCACTGACTTTCCGTAGAGTTTTGGTGGTATTTAACCAAACCATATGTAAAAACATTTTGTCCATAGGCGCTATCAGTTTTCCAATTCACATGACTTTTTAACCTTTTTCCTTTATAAAATGTCGCCAAATCTCAAAGCCCTCTAATATCAAGTTTGAGGATAATGGGAACATGTAAACTCTATCATCTCTCATATTTTTAAAACAAGTAGAGAATATATCCGAGGCCTTAGATCATTTGCCCTGTATGAAATGCAAAGACTAGTTCGATCCCACAAACCTTAAAAAATGGGGTTTATAATAGGAATTTTTACCGTGCATGTCAGGAAATAATCGGGAGGGAGTCAAAAGTTTTAAAAATTAAAAACAGAAACTCCGACAAGCGCGCGCAGAGAGAGAATAAAAAATTGGAGCATCATGCAAAATCAGTACTATTCTTCTTTCTAATGCAATTTCAAATTTACCAATAAAAAAAAAAAAAAAAGGTGGAATGTGAAAACGGAGGGACTGCAAACCTATCAAGGGAAGACAGAATGGGTGACCTCTAGTAACTCCACTTGCATACCATGTGTTCAATAGATTTTTAAGATAATTCCCCCATCTATCATTTTGACTTACCAAGATCCTTCATTTTTTTTTCTTTAATGCAGCTAACACGATATAGTAAGATCTCGTGTTCCTATCACTCATCTTGGAGATTTTATAGAATCCCCTCACTTCTTAATTCCCAACTAAATAACAAATTACCATAAGCTTTAAGAAATGCATCATAGTCAAGGCCAGGGATTGATCCATGGGTGTTTGGGTTCCTTTGTGGATCACCAATCAAATGTAGACTCACCTTTGAGGACCACCGATCAAATGTATCGCCATAACGCTTGCTGGCAGTTTTTTAGTGTTTCTCTTGCTACCTTGTACCTTTTTATGCGTTCACTATTTGTTTATGCATTTCTTTTCATAATGTTCTGTAATTCTTTCCCTTCTACAAGTACCTTCTTTGGAACTTAAAAATATGTTGCTCCTTGATCCCACGCTTCATTAGACTTCAAATTGCAATTCACATTGCCTTCAAATTCCACAACATTAATTCAAGTAATTCATCACTTCCTTATTTGTTGTCCTGGTAAAATCAATAACCTACATTTTGTGCTCTAAGGACCCCTCCAAAGTTCATTTGCAACCTTTGCCTATTGATCATTCTCTATGTATAAGTTGGAAGTATAATATTTGTGACCTATTTGAGTTAATCTCAAATTTTACTAAATGCCATCCTCATAGTGTTAACCATATCAAGATCAAAGGCTAAGCAAAGTCAAGAATATCTTTCCCCGTAACATTCTTACTTCCAAACCCATGTCCTCCGATTAATCTATTGTAACCATGTCTCCATGTACCAGTTGACTACTGAAGTCTTCCCAATGTGATAATTTCCCCATATGCAATCTTCAATTATTTCACTCTCAAGTCCCAACAATTCTATATAACCCTTTCACTGAATCCCACTTGGGTGCATAAACACTTACATATGCCAATCTTCTTCTTTTTCCTCTTATACTCAATCCTCTCCTTTATATTAATGCCTACCCATTTCAATAAATACATTTTCCTTACAAGAAAAGCTTAAAGTCATCATTGAGGTCTCTTTTGGATAAGCTATCTTTTCATAAAAAGTACTCTTATCATCCCCAGTCTCTCCATGTGCTCAACCATGACCATCAACATCTTCAATATGATAATTCCCCCCCCCCCAAAAATTCTATTTAGTCCTCTCAGTCAATCCCACTTCAGTGCATGAGCATTATTTAACATTTAAGATTTTTGTATTTAATACATCTCAACCATTATGATTATCCTTTTTCCCCTGTTTTGTTCTCCTTAATATCTTCATTGTAAATGGCTACACCATTTCTATAAATACATTTTCCTAAATAAGAAGCTGAAACTCATCCTTGAGGTCTCTTACAGATCAGCTATCATTCATAACTACCAACTCCAAGTTCTTACTAGTTATAGTAACCCGCATTTCAAGAGGCCCAATGTATCTTGCTATCTATTTACACAGCACTCAGCCTTGTTTTATGAGACTACTTGCTTATTTCTCCATTAAAATCTACACTAAATTGCATGTTACACAGAAAAAAAAAAAGCAGAATATTACAAGAAACAACCAAGGAAACTTGGATTTAATCGTGTGACATTTGTCAAGAGGCATAATTCCTGTGAACAAATAATATTTGTTTCTTGACCATGGATTGTGAAAACAAATTCCAACATATGGACACATTTTGTCTAAGTTAAAAATCAACAGCACAAGAAGCTCATTTCAAAAATGAGGAGAAATTCCCAATGTCAAAAGCTTCAACTATCAGATTTCACTTGAAGGATGGCAATAAGAATATAACAAATAAACTAGATCTCACCAAGAAAAAAACAGTACTAATTTATCTTTTCCAAAAGAAAAATAACCACCATTTGGTAGAACAATTTGAGAGAAAAAAATCTAATGTCGTAGAAATTTAAGCTCCTAGATGGACAAGAGGGTGACGAGAAAAATTACTATCCCCTTATCGTGTTTGGTAATAAGGTAAAACTAATGAGATTCTAGGATATCTATGAAGAATTCTCAAGCTACAATTACAAAATTGTGCTTTCGTCCATAACTAAAATTCACATCCTCTCCAGAAGTTTTCCACTTGGAAATTTCAAAATCAATTAGACCGTTCCAAGAAATTTGCCTACCAAATGGGACCTCAAAAGACACGATTGTTAGTCCAAACTTTAAGATGGTTGAAAGACACTGAAATAAAAGGAAGGAAATGAACAAATAAAAGACTGGTAAACATACAATAGGGAAGCATGGATATATCAGTTCCGCGACACAGGCAGGGGACCATGCTAGAAGCAATGAAAGAAAATGAACAAAGAAAGTGCCTCTCAAAAATGCTTATTCGGAACCATGTACAAAGTATGTATTGAGATGTATATCACCCTCAGTGAGAAACTCGATATGCCACTTGCAACTCATTAACCTCATGTAAGATTTGGAGCAAAAAAAAAAAAAAAAAAATACAGAGCAAATTTTCCTTCAAGATGTAAACGAATAGTTCTATACAACTAACCAGAACGACTACAATTTGGTGTTACAACGAAACAGACATGGTTCTCAACGAACAAACACTTCCACTTCCCCACCCCACTTTGTACAAAAAGCATGTGTATTTCTAAACGAAAAAGACAATCAATTCTTAAATATTAAAGATAATAACCGCCTCAAAAAATGATATTTGAGACCTTGGCTATCTCTTTAAAGGTAACATGCTGCTGCATTTCTATTGCAAAAGGTAACATGCCCTGCTAGAAATGAAAATTTTCCACCCAATGCAATATCTGTTAAATACCAAGTTCACTAGGTTTGATAGAATGTTGGATAACAATAACATGACTGTAAAATATTCCCCTGTGCATATCCTCCTACTACCACTTCAAGGAAGAAAAAGCAAGGAAATTGAAACATTTTGATGATTTGGGGCACTCAAACGCAAACCCATTTCACAAATAACCAAAATCAACTAAAATCGCATGCATTAGCTCATAAATTCAAAATCATCCAAAGGATAACAAAATCCAAACAACAAAAACGTAAAAGTACTCTTAAACTATTACATTACCAAACATCACATGCTAAATCAGATTTCAGATTCAAAGTTTTCACGTCTTTCAAATAAGAAAACCCTACTTCAAAATAAAGAAGATCTCAGAACCCTAGCTTTGTGCGGCGCCAGTGCCTGCGCTTCGCATTGTACCTGAGGATTTCCACACAAAAGTATAAGAAACAGACAAAAAAAAAAACAAGAAATCGAACAAAATGAGAGATTGGAGATGAAGACCTGATAGTGTTGTCAGTCCTCATCCGGATCCAGTGAGGGATTGGCCTGTTCTGCCTCATCTTCTTCGCCAGCTTCTTCTTGATGCGGAAGGTCTTGTGCGACGGCTGAAATCAAACAATCACAACAGAAAAGATATATATAGATCATGGCAGAGAGATCAGGGGGCTAAGATCAAAAATCATCAAGAACAGATCATAAACAGAGATATCAGAAGCCTGAGATCGAAAAATAGAGAGACCAGATCAGAGATTGAAGGAGAGAGAGATACCATTTTCGATTCTGGTCTGGAGGTTGGAGATGAGACGAATTGAAACTCCTGCGACCAAAAACCCTAACCCTAGTTTGGGGATGTTTCACTTTTATAAGGAGGAGAAGGCGGCCCGTGTGGAACGAACACGCGTGTGGGTGGAGCCAATAGACTTGTATTTGGCGTGCTCATGGGTCAAACCGAGCTCGACCCCTCGTTTTGGTCCTATGGGTCGAACCCAGCTCGCCTTGGCTTATAAAGGTGTGGTGGTTCAGTGACGGCTGAACAAAACCGGACCGTAAATCGGACCGACCACAAAACCGGACCAGATTTGTGGTTTTAGTGGTTCAAATCCGGTCCGGTCCGGTCCGGATTAAATTTGGAAAACCGGTTATATCCGGTCCGGTCCGGTCCGGACCAGGCCTTTTGGAATCCGATTTGGACCAGACTGGACCGAATTTATTAAAATAATAAGTATTTTTTTTTATTTTTTTAATATAAGATGATGAAACTGAAATATGAAGATAGAGTTGACGGGACCTGTCTATAATATGAAGGCTGGGTCAACCATTGGGTAAGGTCCGGTCCAGGGGTGAGTGATGATAGTTCAACCGGCCCAAAAAACACTGGATCATGATGATGGGCCCATTTCAGATTTGGTTACTATAATCAGGGACCAATTCAGGCCTTATAAAAGTATACTTTTTGTAAGATTTCACACGTTATCTATAAGATATGCAACACCCGGCCCAACTTGCACCATACCCAACCAGATATAAGCAGATCCTAGTAACTGGCCCAACTAGGGCTTGGAACTGATTGAAACTGGTCAAGAACCTACCCACTTGGTAAATCTGCACCATTGGTCAACATTGTTTCTTAATCCGTCTATTTTTTTTTACTCAAATCATGGTTAGTCCTTTTGACCAGCCTGATTCCTGGAAGGCAGGAATGACCAACATGGGCTTGGATCTCTTGTCTTTTTAATAAAAAAAATTTTGAAACCGGTCTGGACTACTTATAAGTGGTCCAACCAGACCATTTCGGACCGGACCGGAAATCCGATTGGGCAACCATAGTCATAAGTTACTCAGGAAGATGAATGTTGGTTTATTAATTTTCAAGTTTCTTATAAATAATTATAATAATTAGAGAAAATATTTCATCTTTGTATGCTTTTTTTTTTTTTTTAAGGATGCGTACACAACAGTAACAAAACCAATTTTGACAAACAGAAGAACATTGATGCAAAGATATTCAGCCATCCTCAAGTTGTTGTTGAAAAGTAAATTTTCTACATTTTTTATTGATATTTTTCCTCTTAGTATTCATTCATATATGTTAAAATTGTCTTTCTATTTTTAAGAATGAACAAGTGTGTATTTATGAATTTATTTGTTAAAAATAATTCATGGAATAGAACAATGGTACATCTTTTTGTAGAAAAATGTAAAATGACATGTTGGCTGGGCAGTGAGACCTGTGCTAATCCACATTGAATTGCCCATTTTAATTCTCAATTTTACTTGTTTCACTAAACCATTTTCCTAGGAAGAACTAGCAAAACCCCGTGGATAACCACGAAACCACCAAATGCACAGACTGAGTTGAATTATTTTTAATAAATTTAATAATTAGTAAACTTGTGAGTCCTTTTTTTTTTTTTGCTAATTTGATCTTTATGTTTTTTTCCAAATGTTTTGTTCTTTAGATGATGCATGAATTGATTAAGAAAGATCAAATAATCATATACCTAACAAATTGACCTGATATATTTAAGTGGGACCAAGATGAATAGGTCCATCATCTCTATTCTAACCGTTCATAAAATCATATGATGAGGGCTGAGACCCATTAAT
The DNA here is from genome assembly GCA_012931725.1 of Litsea cubeba. Classification (NCBI taxonomy): domain Eukaryota; kingdom Viridiplantae; phylum Streptophyta; class Magnoliopsida; order Laurales; family Lauraceae; genus Litsea; species Litsea cubeba. The sequence continues at coordinate 90,837,867 of CM022948.1, read as the reverse complement.
TGATTGATAAAGATCAAATGATCATAGACCTCTCAAATTGACCAAACCTAACCTATTTAAGTGGAACCCCCAAGATGAATGGGGTCCACTATCTATATTCTAACTGCCCATAAAATCATATTATACAGAATGGGACCCATGAATTGATTAAGAAAGATCAAAGGATCAAATGATCGTAGACCTAACAAATTGACCTAATATATTTAAGTGGGACCCAGATGAATGGGGTCCACCATCTTTATTCTAACCGTCCATAAAATCAAATGTTGCGGGCCGGGACCCATTAATTGATTGATAAAGATCAAATGATGAAATGATCATTGACCTCTCAAATTGACCAAACCTAGCCTACTTAAGTGGGACCCCCAAGATGAATGGGGTCCACCATCTATATTCTAACCGTCCATAAAACCATATGATGCAGGCTGGGACTCATGAATTGCTTGATAAAGATCAAATGATCATAGACCTCACAAATTGACCAAACCTAACCTATTTAAGTGGAACCCCCCAGATGAATGGGGTCCACCATCTCTATTCTAACCGTCCATAAAACCATATTATGCGGGATGGGACCCATGAATAGATTAAGATAGATCAAAGGATCAAATGATCGCAGACCTAACAAATTGACCAAATATTTTTAAGTGGGACCCAGATGAATGGGGTCCACTATCTTTATTCTAACCGTCTATAAAATCAAATGATGCGAGCCGGGACCCATGAATTGATTGATAAAGATCAAATGATCATAAACCTCTCAAATTGACCAAAGCTGACCTATTTAAGTGGGACCCCCCAAGATGAATGGGGTCCACCATCTATATTCTAACCGCCCATGAAATAATCTGATGCGGGCTGGGACCTATGAATTGCTTGATAATGATCAAAGTATTAAATGATCATAGATCTCACAAATTGACCAAACCTAACCTATTTAAGTGGAACCCCCTGGATGAATGGGGTCCACCATCTTTATTCTAACCGTCCATAAAATCATATTATGCGGGATGGGACCCATGAATTGATTTAAAAAGATTAAAGGATCAAATAATCGTAGACCTAACAAATTGATCAAATATGTTTAAGTGAGACCCAGATGAATGGGGACCACCATCTTTATTCTAACCGTCCATAAAATCATATGATGCGGGCCGGGACCCATGAATTGATTGATAAAGTTCAAATGATCATAGACCTCATAAATTGACCAAACCTAATTTATTTAAGTGGGACCCCAAAGATGAATGGAGTCCACCATCTATATTCTAACCGTTCATAAAACCATATGATGCGGGCTGGGACCCATAAATTGCTTAATAAGGGTCAAATGGTCAAATGATCATAGACCTCACAAATTGACCAAACCTAACCTATTTAAGTGAAACCACCCCAAATGAATGGGGTCCACCATCTCTATTTTAACCATCTCTATTCTAACCGTCCATAAAATCATATTATGCGGGATGGGACCCATGAATTGATTAAGAAATATCAAAGGATCAAATGATCATAGACCTAACAAATTGACCAAATATTTTTGAGTGGGACCCAGATGAATGTGGTAAAATCAAATGATGCGGGCCGGGACCCATGAATTGATTGATATAAATTTAGCACATTTGGTGTGTTGGCTTATTTAGGGATCTCATGGAGAGATTTTAGGCTTTTGAGTGGAAGATGATTCTTGATGGAGAGATTTTAGGTATTTTGAGTGTGTAATAGATATAGAGATTTTAGGGATAAGGGCAATTCCGAAAATAACATTGCAAAAAATTTGAGGTTGCGCCACGTGTCATTATATGAGGAAGTGTATACATCCCTTTAGTAATATAGATAGATGAGGGGCTGTTGTCCCAAATTTAATGCCTTTAGATTTACAGAATTCATCGAATCCTTTGAAGATGTACTCACCTCCCTTGTTTGGATTTTTTGTTCTAATTGATTTTATGCATCATTCACATAGAATCTAATAAATTTAGCTAAAGATTCATCTTTAGTACACATCAATTAAAAATAAGTAAACCTTGTTGGGATTTTCTTAATTCTCTGTAAGTGTCTTTCATCAGAGTGAAAGGATGTACGTGTTATTATAGCTTTAACAATCACGGATTTATCACTTCTATTATGGTCACATTTTGGGATTAGACCTGGACTTTTCTGATTTCCCAAAAGACCCAACATCATGTCAAAACACACATTTCATTAGACGCCCCTTAGATGGTAAATGATTGGTGGAACACAGTGGACCACATCTCCAAAACCCTCTCAAAATCTTATGGAAAAAAGAATTTACAGGAAGAAAAAGCTGCAACATTTCCTCTCCAGCAGCAGTTCCCATTTGAAAGAAGAAACAGGAATAGAATTATAGAAGACAATTTACATTTGCATTTCCTTCTTTCTACTATCTAAAGGGTGCTCATGGCCTGGGCCCCATGGACCCAACTTTCAGCTAAATTTGTGCAGTGATTCTAGTCCCCATAGTTGGCCCATCTAATTCCAACAGAAATGACTGATAGTACACACAGTTTCAGCTTCCACTGTGATGGACACAGTCTGAATTTCTGGCCCAAGAGTTAAAATGGAGAAGAACTAGGCATCTAAGCACAAAGATCCAGCTCGGCCCAACATGGACAAATGAAAAAGGTCACACATTTTTCGAACGTGGGTTGGGCACAGGCCTAACTTTCAAGCTCGCGGTCTGAACCCAGGCCCAAATATTTACTGGGGCGTGACAACTAAACAGACTGGGCTTGGACAAGCTTGTAGACGGCCGGGTAGGCGAACACCCCCTACTCTTGAGTGACTCGGTAAAAAATGTGAACTGTCTGCTACTAAATGTTCAACATGGCCGAAGAGGCGAGGAATGGAGGTGCTGAAAGAGAAGAGACTCTGCGACTGCTTCGCGCAGTTTCCATCATCGAATCGGGCCCATCGTCGAAAGACGGTGAAGGACAACCACCAATTGAATTTCTCCTTGCCTTCTTCTTCTTGTTCTCAACGTCGGATTGGGATTTATTTCTGATCCTCTCAACATCAACGATCTTGGGGAATATACAGTTGAACATCAGACCTTGAACATCAAGACAAGAAAGAGAAGAAAATAGAGAGATCAGGAATCCACTTTACAGAATAAGTAGGGTGCAACTTATGGTCCTAACTCCTAACCTCAACTTATGGAGTTTTGGTTTGTGAATTGTGATGGCAATGGGTTGGGTTTAAAGGGAACTCACTCATGAGCAGGTTCGGTATTGGATCTGGTATGGGGTTTTATATTTTGACCCGGAACCTATTTGGGGTGGGTTTTGGTTTTGGCTGACCTTGACTCGTCCCAGCCCGGCCCTATGTGCAAAGCTTTTGTAGGATAAGTTGAAGTAGATAAAGTGGTCGGGCTCTTCCAGGGTTGTTTTGGTTGGTTTCATTTAGGTCGGTCTTGGGTTTACCCAAAAGTAATAATTTGGTTGGGCTTGGGATGAGACAACATAGGATCTGCCCGAGTTGCACGGGGAAGAATAAGAGAACACTTTTAGAATGAGCACTACCACAATATCAGTCCAATCAAATGATCTTAGTATTAATAATATTATTGGCTACATCATGATCAAATCTAAAACCCAAAAGTCCAAACTCCGAACCCAATTCAAAGAGGCATGCAAGCATGCATGAAGATATCGTATGTTTATGAAGACCAAAAAGAAATGCCTTTGAAGTTGTGGTCATGCTGATAAATATAAAACGTTTATGATGATGACGGTGATGATGATCAAAGGTGGAGTTGTACCGATTTTGGCAAGGCGATTGACCCAAGATGGGATCCGATTTCCAGTGAGGCGCATGCAGGCATCTTTGCAGAAATTGTTGCAGTTTCTAGTGATGAGATGGTATGTATTTCCCTTGTATTCCTCAGCCATCTCTTCCATGAAGCCCCACACATCCTTGGGGCCCTTGGTTGTCCATCCGATCAAGATTGATTTCTTGAACGTAAATCCTGGGCATTTATGTGGCTCGCATTCGAAGACCCCACTCGATTCTGACTCGTGTGCACCGAAAGCGTACTCCACACCGTGTACTGATTGAATTAAAAAAAAAAATTTCACAAATATATTTTTTTAGACTTCAATCGTTGACGGGCAAATGTGAGGTTAGAAAAATGAACGGCCAAAAATAAGAGGAAACTAACCTTGAATCCCAGAATGGTACATGCCGAGGCCGATCACAGAAGTGCAGCCGTTGATCGGCGAAATATCATACACATTAAGATAGACAGGAACGGTCCCGATCTTGCGGATGGAAGGAGCGCATTTGATCAACATTTTTGAATGAAATTAGAATACAAGAGAGATTTCAGAAAGAGGAATAATCTAGTGTTTTGAGAGTTTTGCTTAAAGTTATGGCTTTGGAGGTGTTTGTTGGTTGGAATTGGAATGGAAGGAGGGCTTCGTGTCGAGTCGATTCTTTCGACCGTCGGACGAAAGCACCTCCTCCACTGCAGGTTTCTCTACAAACGCTGTTGTTATTTATATAATGATGATGATGAAAGGGCCTTTGGCTTGGGAGGGTCATGTGGTGGGTGTCCAATGGGATCTACTTACCGTTTCTATGGTTCGAAATGGAATGTTGGAGAGGAAGTATCGTTTCCATTAGAATTAGCGGTCAGCAGGAAAGAATGGGGTTTTGTTTTGTTTTGTTTTGTTTTGGTTTGAAGACCCTTATAATTTTTGCTTTAAATTGTATTGAAGTTTTCAATGGATGAATGTGAAATAAATGGTGCTCTAGCTTTAAGAATTTTTGTGGCTATATATATTTATATGCAGGATAAAAGGTGGGTCTCTCTAGACTCTAGATTAATACTTACCTATTAAATGGTTAGAAGGAGGGTGGTCTTTTAATTTGTTTGCATGAAATTTAATATATTGGAATTCATGATCATTAAAATAGATATAGGAGGAGAAGGCTATAAGGTGTAGATCTAGATGGGATCTTCAGTTAAAGTGGTTTAAAAGTGCGTGGGTGATGGTTGAGAATTTATTTTCCATCTCTTCTTCTTATTATTATTATTATTTTTTTAGAGAGAGAGATATATAATTTAATCGACATGTTTGAACATTAACCTTTGTTTATTTAATTCTAACACTTTCTAGGAACAAGCATCTTAGAATATATGCTGACACTTTTGTATTTTGTTAAGCGGTTAAAAATGATAATTGGAAGGTGATTATCCCGTCCAAAAAAAAAAAAAAGACCATAAAATAACCTCCTCTTTAATGGAAATTGAATTAAGAAAAGATGGAAAATGCATACCCGCCATCATTGTAGTAATTTAAATTCTAAAAAGTCAAGGTCTCATTTACACTGTCGTTACCTTATAAATACATGGAACTTGACTATGTAGAATTTATATCATAATTAGTAGTTAAAACATCCATTTTAACTATGCGTATGTACATTGAACCCTGCTACAGGGCCCGAAAATCGGACCCGACAGGGGGCACGGCTCTCGGGCCCGATTTTCGGGCCCTGTAGACTTTTTGATGTACATTTCACATGGGATGTATGAATAATCGTAACAATTCTACTTAGAGTGAAACATCCATTTTACATGTTTTTATTGCTTTTGAGTTTTGATGACCTCTTGACGTTATAAAGTTTATGTTTTTATCAAAAGACCTAGTTATAGATATATTTAAAGTTAATGAACTATTTCAAAAATATTCACTTATTAGATATTTTTTTATGATTGAAACAATTAAGTGTGTTTTAGACAACCAAATAAGTAAAAATGGGTCAAAGGTTGGAACATCCACCGCCCATATATAATGAAATTAATTATTTGTAGGAAAATAGAGTGTAGATCAAATGTTGAGGGATCCCCATGATTCATGACAATCAAAGGAACCATGGGGATGGAAGAATTTTCACAAGGATTAAGAGTAACCAAAACATTTCTTCAAAATGTAACAACTATATATATCACGCATTTTTATTATGATAAATTCAATGGTGGCTGATGTTTGAATGAACCTAGCTATACGATGGTAAACATGTCAGGGTGGGTCAAAATGGATCTAATTGAGAAGGCATATCTACGGGTTGAAATCCAGCCCGTATGTATCTACCATCAAGTAATTTCAATGCACACATGTTGTGGGTCAACTCAACCTGATTCGTATGACCCACATTCAATGTGGTTCAACCCGTTTAACTCGACCCAACTTATAGGAGCACAGTCTAAACCAAATCCATTTGATATACTAAGGTTATATTTGACTGAAATCATAGGCCAAAATTCCATATAAAATAAACTATTCTAACTACCAAAATATTAAACTACTAGATTGTTTGAATGAGTTCATGTATGCGGATTGGCTTTAAACCAACTCATTTAAATGGGAAAAGTGGGTTATACGGGTTAACCTCAACATAATCATAGGTCATGAGGTGCTTCTAAAACATGACTGTGGGTTGGATTACATGGGTCATAGGTGGGTTGAGTTTTGATCAGTTTCCGAGTCAAGTCGAGTCAAGTTTTGCCTCTCCTGCATAACCCAGGTTAACAACACTGTTCATCTTGACATGCAAAACTGGCCCAAAAAGTCTACATAGACTAACTCATGACCCCATGAGTTAGTCCATGTAGCAGGACTCAAACTGGCTAAGGAACAATTTTAAGTCTTCCACGTGCTATGCTTGTCTGACATTGTGAGATGCACAAAGTAATTCTCATCGACAGGTCCAATCCAATCAATCACGTGACCTAAAAAGACCCTGACCATTTACAAACCTTGTAAATAGTGGGATCTTGTAACTGTATCTGTATTTTTTTGACTCAGTTTTGTTTACCTAGTGCAGAAATATTGAGATATTGGTCATGCTTTACAAATATATATATATATATATATATGAGGCCAGCTCCCTAAACTCAAGCTTAGGATAAGGTAAGTTCGAGTGTATGGTGGGGCCCACTTGATGACCCACATGGGAATGGAAGTAGGGAGATTTCAAGGACTCTCTAGGATCTTCCTCCCTGTAAAAAAACAGCCCCAACTGTAATTTCTATCATCTCCATATGGGCCCAAGAGTTTAATGGTCAACAATCCATTCGGATTAATATATAGTCAATCCAACGGTTCAGTAAATTCGGATCTTACCGAAAGTTGGTGGACATGTGCAATTTAAGGGGGTCATGTGTTTGGTCCATTTGGATGGACCAAAGTTGGGCCCCACAAGTACGAGCTTACGAAATTCTCTCCCTAAGCTCGAGCTTAGGGGAGCTTTGGCCTATATATATATTGGTCATTGCAACAGTACCAATCTGTAACAGATCCACTTTTTTTCACATCTAGGAAACTAGAGCTTGATACTCAGCTATTGGGAGCTGTAGGTGGATTAGCCTCCTCTAATGAAGACCCAGACGAGTATATTTTCGGAATGTCCAGGTGGGAAACTGATGCAGAGAAGGCAACTGAGAATTATTAAGTTTATGATCTACTAGTGTATGAGTGACCTAAATTGAGTTTAGACTTTTGAAATGGTGAAACTAGAGTTTAATACTTTAGAGATGATGTTTTTTTGTGTGTGTGTGTGTGTGTGTGTGTGTGTGTGTGTGTGTGTGTTTTTTTTTTTTAGTTCACAGTTTCAGTCAGTCAGTGTGTATGGACTGATTGGATGTTTCACCGTGGGGCCTATATCTGATCGAGCCCTACAATATGCCTAAGATGAACTCCAAATAAGTCGTCATCTAGTAGAGTCGGATAAGGATCAAACTCTTGGTTGTAGAGTTTGGATCTGGATTAGATTCCCGATTTTGAAAATTTTCCATATTGGTGAGGAGATGTGGGACTGCAAGAGGAGTATAGTCTATTGTACTTGTGACTCCTAAGAATTGCTCTATATAGGAGAGATAGAAACCCTTGGTTGATCATCTAATAGATCCGAGAGCATTCGCAGTAAATTTACATGATCTATCTCGTATCGAAACGCACAAAAGTTATCGGTTTATCTAATTCTTTCATTTCTTGGCTTATGGGTCTCTAGATGCTTCGTTCTCTTTCCTTCTTAGGTGAAGGGGGTCTTCGATAAGTATCAAGACAAGAGTATGGTTAAACTCTTATTAAGTATTACATGCCCGCAATGGTGAAAATGAAAAAACTGCATTATGTTTGAATGTAGGCAAATGACTATAAAAAAATATAACTATATCTTATCAAAATATATATATATATATATAGGAAGTATTCCTATGTACTTGAAAAGTTATTTTTGTATTTGAAACTTCTTAAAAAGGGGAGTGTCCTCATCCCATGGTGAGGAATAGATGCACTTGAATATTTCTTATATTATATATATATATATATATATATAAGATGTAACCATGAGAAGGTGTTTGCTTGATAAATAAAAAAGAGCAGTGTGCTAATAAAAGGAAGTTACCCTTGTATAAGATAAAGTTAATAACTTTTTTTTTTACCCCAGCCAAAGGGGCTTAGACCCAAGAGAAAGCCCGCATATACATGGGAAGGTAGCTCACTCAAAAAGAAAAAAGGCCTACACAAGCGGGAAGAAAGCCCACACAAGTAGGAAAGGAGCCCGTACAAGTGGAAATAGGTGACGTACTCGGGATTCGAGCCCTGAATAGTCATACCACCCTTACCACTCGGATATGAAGCCGTTTTAAGTTAATAACTAGTGATGTTGTTAAATCTTCGTCTTTACTTTCTGATGTATTATTTTCCTTTTATGTCATCACTTCTTCCTTTCTCCACAAGCCGCCTCTAAATTAAAAATTATCAACAGGAGATCACTCTAGCTTGAGGCACTACTCACTCGCTAATACAAGAGTCTCAACAATGACATTGGTCATGTCGCCTTTGTCCACTTTTTTTCTTTTTTTTATTGGCAACATAATTTATATCTAAAGGAGATAAAGCAACAAACAAAGACAAAATAAAGAGAAAAAAGAAACAAGAGTACAAGAGTGTTGTACCACTCTCCCATCCTTTCACATAACCACTCCCACGCAAGGAGTGGACCTCTCAACCCCTTGGTTGGCTAACCCCTTACAAATGGATAGATTTCAACCTTTGGCCCTGCATCCACTGTTATTGAGACATGATGGGACTTATGAGTGATGATGATATTTTAACATTCCCACTCTTTTCTCTCTCTTCTACTAGGAAAAAACCTCCTCCCTCTCCCTTCATGTCTTCCCTTCTTTTCTCTTCTTCCTTCACTCGATCTATTCCTTTCTTTATTCATCTTCATCATCCCTCAGTTCTTTTTTATCATTATCAAAGTTTTGTTCTTTTTTATCATTATCAAAGTTTTGTATCAACTTTGTTGGGTCGATTATATAAATTTTAATTTTCCATTTCAATCTATCATAAGTTAACCCTCATTAACTTCATCAAATTTATTTTTCCTACCTTTATCCATGTCTTCTTCGGGCTACTCCTTTTCTTTGATGGGCCATCAATCTGCATAGCTAAACTTTTCCTATGTTGTTGGCCCACATTGGAACGAATTTATCTCATTTTCTCCCATATTGATGCTAACAACATCCCCCTTTTCTACTTATTTTCTTAAAATTGTTTTACTTAAAAGAAATGTTCACTCAAAAAGATAGTCATTTTGGTAAGTCAAAGGAGAATGCTAATTTTTAATTTGCAAGTTTTGTTTCCTACAGTTCATACCCTAATCTGAAATCCTCAAAAAAAAAAAAAAAAAAAAAAACTTTTCACCCATTGCTTTTTCCTATTTGGACAAGAGTCTTTTCTTTTGCTTAGTGGTCAGGACTACGTTTCCTCCCTCTTCCGGAGCTAGAGGTCTTGGTATTGACTTCCGGTTCCCCCTTATTCAGGAATCAAATGTTGAGTCCACTAGTGCCACCACCTTGGGACAACAAGGGTGTTTATCCGGCTTCCCTCTTGGCCCGGAGGGATGTGTACAGCCCAAAGGGTTGGGAATCCTCCAATAGGCAAGAAAAAAAAAAAGAAGAAACTTTTATAGCTTTTGATAAAAGAATCTACCCAAGATTGACCGACGGAAAACATGCAAATTTTTTTGAGAAAAGTCACAAGAAGAATTTTGAATTTGCCCCTTTATAATTGATGTTCAACCACTCTGGCCTTTTCTAATTAACCCATCAAATTGAGGGGACATAATCTCGAAAGATACTAATGGTTTAAAAGGGTTTTCAAAAACTTTGGGCAACCATGGCCCCTGCTTGCCCCTTTTTCACAATAAAAAAACTATCTATTTATTTAGTGCTTTGGATTATGTATCCCCAATAGTTATATATAATTTAGATTTCTAGAAGATCTAAAAGACTAAAACAAGTACAAACGAGGTGAGAATCCTTTCTTTTTTGTTCCATAGCAAGGCAGTGATAGGATGCAATATTCATGATAAAATTCAATGGATTATTGAAGCTAATTGATGGAAACACACCTCCCCTTTGTGGCCCCAAAATTGTGGGTCCCAGCATTGATGGCCATAGCCTAGAAAGCACCTCAATCAAGTGCCATCATATAAACTGTTTCGAAGAAAACTCATCAAGAAACTCAGATTCATGGGGAGAAAATTCATTTAATTGGGGTTCAATAATTGAATGGCATGGATTGAGTTTATTTTTGAATGAAAGAGAGCTCTGGTATATTTTGTTGCTCAAACGATGCCAAAGGGATATCGAAATTGCTAATGACCTGAGGGATCTTAAACTAAAGAAAAGGGTCCTATTTTTGGATCATACTGCTATTCAAATCCAACAGGTATAGAAATTTTAGTTTCGGATAATCTGGATTGACACCTCCAAGACTGTGATTTGAATTCAACCATTAAAGGCTCCTACAGATTGGATTATTCATTACACCCAATTTGTGGTTAGTGGGTCTTGTGTCACCTCATGTCATCAATCACGGATCACTAAGGGTATTGTGAGATAAATATAATTCATACTTGTTATGGTTCACAGAGGTTTGAAAATTCTTTTTTAATTTCAAATTTTAGCAATATTTTTGATCTAAGATTTACAGCCATTCATATGATGGCCCCATTCAAATCACAATCAACTTTTTATGTGGATGTTGGATTATGAAAACTTGGGTCGCAACACAAGTGAGTCAAGATCCCAGCTCATGCCCAAGAGAGTCAAGATCCCAACTCATTGGCAATATAAATGAAAGGCCAAATTTATGTAAATTGCTTGATAGTGTGACCCATAGAGGATCCACGTACGCTTTGGTTTGCTAAGATCCTGATTGTAGTTGGGTAGTTTGGTCCAATTATAACCCATGTCCAATCTGGATCCTGAGGCGAATCCTTCTACTTATAAAAGCCATATTTTGGTACCGAGCCAAGGGGTATGGGACGACTAGAGATCCATGCACGGTAGAAAAAGAAACCCGGCAAATTTTGAAAAAGCCTATTTCAGAATCGAATCATGGACAGTTATGTGAGAAACTTGACAAAAAGATACCCAATCAACTGGGTGACCCCTTATCTCTACTTAAGGTGCCTCCATTTCTCCTATGTCTCCTATCCGAAAAAATCCTCAAGTTGGTATACAGATGAATGGGCCACACAAATTATCAAGGGGGGCTAGGCCGCGCGCTATTATGCTATGAATCTGGCCTGTTTGGCCCACTTGGGCGCATCTATGATCAATTCAAGCCCCCCTCTCTCCCCAACAAATGAATTGACAGTCAATGGAAGCTCATCTGACTTCATATATCTTCAATGGACCGATGAAGCAAAAACCAGAGCAAAGCAGCAGCTTTCTGAGTGTTACTAACGTGAGGCCTTTAAATCGAGGGCTAGGGTCATCAGATGAAGAACACACTTTTTGCACACCCATCGATCAGCCATATTTAACACCTCTCCAACCCTTTCACCTAAAATAACCATGCATTCAAGTGGGACCCACAGGCTGTATCACCCTTCTAGTTGATAATTCATAGGTCAGATATTGATTGCCTGATTTACCTAATTAAAAATACCATCTGGATCATGAACACTAAGAAATTCAACGTCAATTAAGCTCACCACCAAAGAGAGAGATTGCATTTTGATCAGTACAACATGTTTGGAATCTGAAATACTAGAAATCTCAATTGAAGAAAAACATAAATACCATGTACACAAAATATTATGTACACAAACTCCATGACAAGAATTTAAAACAAGAAAAGAAACCTAATAACAAAGAGAAGACTAATGGTAGGGAAAAAAAATCTAATCTAATCAAAGCTTAAGTGACAAATCAAGGTTTTGCAATCCCTGTTCATGTGAACTTCCATGACCACTTGAACACCAATGCATAGACTCCTCTGATCCCGATGAACCAAATGTCCTGCCACCATAACCACCCTCAAACCTAGCAGCTCCACCCCTGGTCACCTGCGGAGTCGATATCGCCGGAGATCTAGTACCACTACTCCCAGCACCAACATAATTACCCATCATCAGTTTGCTAATCGCAGGTTGTCGGTCCATGGGCGGGCGCAGCAATCGCCCATAGGCGAGCCCATGGCCCGAATAAGATGGCAAATAGGGCTTATGAATCATTGAGTGAACCTGAAGCCCAAGTGTCCTATTGAACATTGGACCATGAAGTGGTAAAGATGACATTCTAGGATGTTGATGATGATGATACTGCAGGTTGTGCTCATGAGAATGGTGGTGCCCCAAGGTCATGTCCCCTCCACCACCTCGCCCTCTCTTCGCCAGTGTTCGTTCTCTCTTATGTGCATTTTGATGGCCACCGAGCGCCTGAGAGCTGTAGAATTTCCTCTGGCAATAGTTGCAAGAGAAAACCCGGGGCTCCGCTTCAGGACCGGGCGCCTCCTCCGGCGATAGTCTAGAGGCGCCTCCATTCAAACAATCCAATAGATTGAGCTCAAACGTCGAACCCCGGTTCGAAAGACCAAGATCTAACATAAGACCTGAGTTGGGTCCTTCCTTCCTCCCCTCGGACCCCTCCTCTTCCTCTCTCTCTAGATAATCTTTGCAGTTGGCCCCTGTAGCCGAGAGACTTGAAGTATCCAAGGCAGATGATGCCTCTGTGATATGTGCTTCCATGGTAAGATGAGACTATGATTTTGAGGCTTTGTGCTAGATATAAATAAACAAAGAAAACTAGACTAGTAGATTTTGAAAGCATGGAAGATACATGTATTCATTGATAAGGATTAACTGCTATGTTCTAAGTATAGAAGCTGAAGATATAACATATCTAGTTTTATTAGTCACATGGACTCTAATAATATAGTAAGTTGAACAGCTATGGATAGAGAAAGAGATGGATATGGAAGAGAATCTTAGGAAGAACTTACAAGGGCGTGTGCCAAGCTTTTCTGGGTCTTCCTTATCTAGAATATGTTTAACGCCTGAGGAAGACCTATATCTATCAAATATTTAGTACTATTAATACATAGATACGGACCTTAGTCTCTCTCACTCTCTTGTCTCCAATCCACTTGCTCTTTCTAGCTTTTACATGCCATAAAAATGCATGCACACAAGTCTGTCTTTCTACTTTTGTCACCCAAGATTCCTGGCTTTCGGATCTCACCAAAGTAATTGAGTTTGATTTTTACTAGATTTTGAGAAACCAAACCAGGAAATATAGGAACATTGCTTTGTTTGGTTGGGTTGGGACTGAGACCCCATATGAAAAAAGGTGTGTTTTTGGTAATATTTGTCATTCCCTGATTCTTATGGTTCTGATTGATCTGGATAAAAAATGACACGTGCACCTTGTAATGACCGTGCAATATGCAGTCAGTTGTACATATATTAAGAACAACTGATACATGATTGATGATAAAAAGGAGAAAGTTTGTTTATAAGAAATGATAGGGGTGAGTCCGGGATGTCTGAGCATTTTTCTTGAGTGGATCAATCCAGGTCCGCCGTGTCACTGCAGACAATCTGTCATACATCTAGAATAGGAGCTGTCAGTTGTAACGTGGCGGACCATGATTAGTCCACTCACGATCATCATGGGAGAAATCCTTAGACGATCCCAATTTTCCATTTCATAAAAGTCGGTTCATCCACCAGGATATGGAGTTTAACTTCGATCTCAGCAATATTGGACGTTGGATTTGGCAATCATGATATGATTGCTTTCCATAATTGCTTTAATCAAATTGTAAATGTTTCTCATAATTGAGCGAGATCTTTGGAATCTATCAGATGAGGGATGATGACACTATAAAACGGATGATTTCGATGTTTAAGGAAAGTCACATTCAAATTTTAAAAAAGAGACAACCATCTAGTATGGATTCAATTTCAAGTAACCAAATCAAACCGTAACATCCCTAGATGTGTGATGAGTATAATCCATATATTTATCATTACTTTTTCAAAGTTCAAACACCCACTCGCTGGATCATTATCAGATGAGCTGGAAGTAATCAGGTTGAGGTAGTGGTTTTCGGGTTGAGGCCCAACCTGTATCAACCCATACTTTAAATGGGTTAAATCATAAATACCCGCAGGCCAAACCCGACATCAGTAAACTCGATCAGACCGACCCACTTACAAATGTAGTTTTGACAAAAGGCCCATGTATTTTAATACAACCTTGAAAGGACCCACAGGTTTATATTGTTATTAATGTGTGGGGATAATCCCGAACTCACCGGGATCTCTGTCAGATGCAGCATCCGGGACTCTCGTACCAGCTAGTCCATCTGGGCAGAACTCAGTCTCGGCAACAGTGCCAGCTTCTAGCTCGGCCAAGTGATTCCACTTCGGCCATACGCTCATTAGCTCCACCTCGGCCAAGGCATCCCCAACTCGGCTAAGGACTTCAGCTCGGTCCTCCACTTCGGCATCCCTACGAGGTCTCCAGCCAAGTCAAGGTCGCTCCCGACCTCGACACCAAGCACCCCAGATTGTTCACACCTCGGCTATAGTACCATGAAGCTATACTACAGCACGTGTAATAAGACAAGGGCACCGCCCATACCCTCTGACAGCCACCCATGCTGCTCATGCTTCCTGACAAATCGGCGTCCACATGCGCCAGAAAAGGCTACGACGGGACTGTACCTCCCTAGTACCTGACAATGTGAGCTATGATGAGACAGTCAACCACCTCCTTGTCTCATCTCCTCCTCTATAAATGGAGCAAAACAAGAACGATAAGAGGGACTCTCCTTTCCGAGAGAACCACACGCTGGTATCATCTTCTTCCCCAAAATCTCTATCCTTAGTCCAGTTCTCATACTAACTTAGGCATCGGAGAGCCCTGCGCTGCCTACAGCCAGGGTCCTCTGACTGTTATCTTCTTCCTCCCTTCTCCAGGTTTCAGGCAGGCAGTGGTGTTCAACCAGAGAGCTCTCAGCTCCACTCCCTACACCTTGTGAGTCATTTTATGCACTTACAATTGGCGCCGTCTGTGGGGAACGAGCAAAAAGCCATCTTCCCCCAAACACCATGCCTCGAAGAACAAAAAAGGAAGAAGAACCATCATCACTGCCGGCGTGGCTGCCGCCGGTCCCCCACCAGGAAAGGTCCGCAGCAAGATTTGGTCCAGCGAGCGCCCGACAGTCGGAAACTCGGTCGGGCTCATCCTCTAAAGGGTCGACCTCGACTCCACTTTCCAGAAGGCGCACCCTGGAGAACAGCAGAAGCAACCGAGTTTATGGCGAATGCTCGGGTGACAGCCACGACTTCAGAGAACGGCTTGATCGACGCATAGAGCAAGCAGTACGACAGAACATGGAGATGGCCGGTTTCGCTCGAGTTCGGCACATCCCCTTTCTCTCCAGAGATCAGAAACTTCCCCCTTCCTGAAGATCTCAGCGTCCCGAGGTTCGTCGTCTACCATGGGACCTCCGACCCAGTAGCACACCTAGTAGCACACCTCCGGCACTTCACTCAGAGGATGTCGGTGTGGGGCGATGCAGGCCACCTGAACTGCAGAGTCTTCTCTTCCAGCCTCGGGGACCTCCCCCTAAAGTGGTTCTACGCACTCCCCCAAGGATCGATCAAAAGTTGGCAGCAGCTCCGGAATTCCTTCATGACGAAGTTCCAAGCCCACAGGGTCATCCCCGGGTCGGCCGCTGACCTAACGGCCCTCAGAATGAAGCAGACCGAGAACGTCACGCAGTTCGCCAAAAGGTTCTGGATTGTCTATAACCAGATCGAAAATGCCTCAGATACAATAGCAGTCATATCTTTCCAACAAACCCTCCTACCAGGCAACGAGCTTCGGAGAGACTTGGTCATGCATCCCGTGGTAACTATGGCAGCGCTGATGACCAAGGTAAACCGGTTCGTCAGGCAAGAAGCAGATGAAGCCCAAGCCCAGGAACACTTCGACCTCCACGAAGACAACGAAACAGCCTCCAGCTCGGCAGAGATCTCCAGCTCGGCAGGCAACCCCTTCAGCTCGATGGACATCTCCAGTGCAGCAGACACCCCTTCCAGCTCAAGGGGCTACTAAAGCCTCCTATCATCCTTCAGCTTCGATCACCCGTCAGCTTTGATCGTACGACCCTCTACCGTCTCCCGGCACGGTCCTCTGCTGTTAGCTTCGACGGTGTAATCAGCCCCTACGACATTCTCAGCTTCGATGGCCCGTCCGCTTCGATCGTACGATCCTCTACCATCATACGGCACGATCATCTGCTGTCAGCTTCGATGGCGCCGTCAGCTTTGACGACATCGGCACGACCCTCTACTGTTGGCTTCGATCGCTCGACCCTCTACCGTCATTTCCGACGGCACGGCCCTCTACTGTCAGCCTTGATCGCACGGTCCTCTACCGCCATCAGTCGTTCGGAGCCCTGTGCTCTTGCATCTTGGACGCGCGCCAGATCTCGATCTCTTGCATCTCGGCCACGTGCCAGATCACGACTTCGTGCATCACGGCAGCAGCGCCAGATTTTCAGCCTCGTGCTGGTTCTCCACGTCATGCTATGCGTGCATCTCGGTTCTCAAGCCAGATAGACGGCATGTCTCCAAAAGCGTGCCACAAGCATCTCGGTACTCATACCAGATAGCAGGCACGTCATGCTATGCGTGCATCTCGGTTCTCAAGCCAGATAGCCGGCATGTCTCTAAAAGCGTGCCACGAGCATCTCGGTACTCATACCAGATAGCAGGCACGTCATGCTATGCGTGCATCTCGGTTCTCAAGCCAAATAGCCGGCATGTCTCCAAAAGCGTGCTACGAGCATCTCGGTACTCATACCAGATAGCAGACACGTCATGCTATGCGTGCATCTCGGTTCTCAAGCCAAATAGCCGGCATGTCTCCAAAAGCGTGCCACGAGCATCTCGGTACTCATACCAGATAGTAGACACGTCATACTATGTGTGCATCTCGGTTCTCAAGCCAGATAGCCGGCATGTCTCTAAAAGCGTGCCACGAGCATCTCGGTACTCATACCAAATAGCAGGCACGTCATGCTATGTGAGCATCTCGGTACTCATGCCAGATTGCCGGCACGCCCCTGGTGACGAGCCAGTGGGTCCTCTCCATTTCGTGCTATGTGAGCATCTCAGCGCTCATGCCAGATTGCCGGTGCGCCCAGACCTCTTGCTGGTTCGCCCTCGTGCTAGCTATGCGCTTCACGCAGGTTCGGCCTCATAATGGTCCCGACCTCTTGCTGGTCCGTCAACGTGCTGGCTACGACCTCATGCTGGCTCGGCCTCATGTTGGTCTCGGCCAGGTGCTCCTACCTCGGTCTCAGTCTCCACTAGCTCGGCAGCAGTGCCAGTCCTCAGCTCGGTAACAGTGCCAGTCTCCAGCTCGACAGCAGTGCCAGTCCTCATCTCGGCCGCGCGCCAGATCTCGATCTCTTGCGTCTCGGCTATGTGCCAGATCTCGACTTCGTGCATCGCGGCAGCAGCGCCAGATTCTTGACCTCATGCTGGCCTCCACATCATGTAGGTTCGGCCTCGTGCTGGCTACGGCCTCACGCTGGTGTCGCCCTCATGCTGGCCTCCACGTCATGCAGATTCGGCCTCGTGCAGGGGGACATCTCCATTTCGTGCTTTGTGAGCATCTCGGCTCTCATACCAGATTGCCGGCGCGCCCCTGGCGACGAGCCAGTGGGTCATCTCCATATCGTGCTTTGTGAGCATTTCGGCTCTCATGCCATGTTGCCGGCACGCCTCTAGCGACGAGCCGGAGGGTCATGTCTCCATTTCTCAGTTGGTGACGAACCAGTTAAGCGAAAGACAGCTTGAAAGCACAAGTGTTTTCCTCCATGATACTTAGCTTCTGACCTCAAAAGGAAGTCTAATGAGCTCAGAAGCTGGGGGGGGCTATTGTGTGGGGATAATCCCGAACTCACCGGGATCCCTGTCAGATGCAGCATCCGGGACTCCCGCACCAGCTAGTCCATCTCGACAGAGCTTAGTCTCGCAACAGTGCTAGCCTCTAGCTCAGCCAAGTGATTCCACTTCGGCCATACGCTCATTAGCTCCACCTCGGCCAGGGCATCCGCAGCCCGGCTAGGGACTTCAGCTCGGTCCTCCACTTCGGCATCCCTATAAGGTCTCCAACCAAGTCAAGGTCGCTCCCGACCTCGGCACCTAGCACCCCAGATCGTTCACACCTCGGCTATAGCACCATGAAGCTACCCATGGCGGGGCTGACAGCTGTCCTTCCATGGACGCTCAGGCACGCTACAGCACGTGCGATAAGACAAGGGCACCGCCCATACCCTCTGACAGCCACCCATGCTGCCCATGCTTCCTGACAAATCGGCATCCACAGGCGCCAGAGAAGGCTACGACGGGACTGTACCTCCCTAGTACCTGACAATGTGAGCTATGACGAGACAGTCAACCACCTCCTTGTCTCATCTCCTCCTCTATAAATGGAGCAAAACGAGAACAGTAAGAGGGACTCTCCTTTCCGAGAGAACCATACGCTGGTATCATCTTCTTCCCCAAAATCTCTATCCCTAGTCCAGTTCTCATACTGACTTAGGCATCGGAGAGCCCTGCGCTGCCCACAGCCAGGGTCCTCTGACTGTTATCTTTTTCCTCCCTTCTCCAGGTTTCAGGCAGGCAGCAGTGTTCAACCAGAGAGCTCTCAGCTCCACTCCCTACACCTTGTGAGTCATTTTATGCACTTACAATTAAACAATTGTTAGTTTTATGAACAAATGATAGAATCACCTCTGTTTGCAAATCTCATTAAATCAACTTCAAGCTACACAGGGCCCATCTAGATGCATGGTTACGAAGGGAGGCATGGCGATGGAAAGACTTGGATGTGAATTAAAATGATAAGTAATATCAACCCGATCAAATAACTCAGCCCTTAGGTTTAGGTCCTCAGATTAAATTTTAATGGCTCGTGATAAAATTGAAAGGTGAATAATGTTCAAATAGCATGAAATGGGATCACCAGTTGAGGCATATGAAAGCAAAAAAGAAAGAGGGGGGTTGGCCATATGAAAGCAAAAAAGAAAAATTTTGTGAGAAGGGGCGTTTTAGAGAAAAATCATCATTTGAATCATTAGACTTTCTTCTCAATGGTACATCAGTCAAAAACAAAAACATAAAAAAAAAAAGGATGGCATAGTCACATTTTGTACATTTGACTATTAGTCAAGCGAGGCTTGGTAAAAGCACTAAATATAGGATTCTTTTTGAGGTTGCGTGAAAATATAGGGTCTTTTTTTTTTAAAGCTCTTAACTTATGTTTTGGCTGATATTATATACCAATGGGGACCGAACCACCTTTAATTTTGATTATTATGGGCCCATTATAGAAATTAGTTACTCCTCACACACCAGTTAGATGACAAGCAGAAAATTAATGAGGGTGTTTATGCGGATTAGATAGGTTAGGTGGGTTATAATTAACTAACCCCTGTTTGACTTGATTAACTGGATGGAGGAAGTCAAGTTTCCTAATCCATGACACACCCATGGGCCATGCCATGCATGGTTCAAGTCGGGTTCAGGTCGAGTCAGTTGGGTTGAATGCACCAGATTAGTGGGTAATGTCATTTTTTTTTTTAATATATATATAAGAAGAAGACTGTTATAGTGTTAGGTTTGATTGGAAAGCTACAATCGTTCCCACGTGACAATGAAAGGCATGTGTCTTATTCCTCTAAAGAGGAGACAACACACCTGCCAAATAGAAGCATTACACAAACATAGGAGTCCCATGGTGATGTTCGCACGTGGCACTTGACCATGCCATTTGTCGCATGTGTCAACGACGACATTTGGCCAACGAGTAGGTGGGCACCATGACATGGACAATCCCCCTTTGTTGCTCCCCTAGTGCTCTCCTACTTTTACAAGCCCTCTTCTGAATTATTAGCTTAACAGGGAGACAATTGACATCTGAAGTGTAGTGTAGACATTGAGATGTGATGAGTCCTTGTTTTCCCTTTGATTGTTGCCTCCAAACCAAGGTTCACCAAACACTCTTCTCATCTTTATCTATCCTCATCTGCTTTGACTTCAACTTCTATAGGGAGAGTGAATAATATACATTGTATATATGTTGCTTTTTATATATGTTATATTAAAGGCTGGTAACAAGGACAAAAGTAAATATTAGTGTAGATTAAATAAGAAAAATATTGAATGTTATTATTATCATAAGAAGGGATACGTAAGAAAGAACTATCATAAACAAAAAAAGGTAACAAAATGAATAATAACCCCTTCGATAGGATGGATAAGATTTTGATAATGATAGTGTTCTATCTGTGATTGCAAATAACATATTCATCCACAGGATGATCGAGTTCTTGATTCAAGTTGCTCATATATTACATGTATTTTCAATAAGACTAGTTTATCACCTAAAAAGAATTCAATGTGGCATAGTCTTGATGGGTAACATTATAAGATAGTTGGATTATACCTAATTTAAAGAAGAATATTATCTCGTTGGGTCCCTTTGGCTCAATTCTCAATGAGGGTGGAGTAATGAAGGTTGTGAAAGGTGATTGCTTCTTATGAAAGGCAAGAAAGATGAAACATTATATATTATGTTTGGAAATACAGTCACAAGTTGAATACACTGTTGCATAAGTCGCATGAATAAGCTTGAGTCAACAGAGCCTAGCAAAGAGGGTTTGTTATGTGACACAAAGATATACAACTTGGACTTCTATGAGAAATGCATCTTTTGAAAACATCACAAACCTAGTTTTAAAATTGGAATCCATCACACTAGAGGTATCTTTGATTACATTCATTCAAATTTGTAGTATCCTTGTTCCCTCCAAAAGTGGATCTCAATATATGTTTTTTTTTTTTTTTAATAACGGTGGGCGTCCCAACACTTTGGGCCGGAGGATCTCAATAGATGTTAGACTTTAAAAAGCGATTACTCAAAAAATATTTGTATTTATACACTAAGGAATAAGGACCAGGGTTTTGTAACATTCAAGCAATGGAATGTAAAGATGAGAAATAGACCCGAAAGTAGGTGAAAAGGTTGAGGACAAACAATGGTAAGGAATTCAGTTTGACGGAGTTTAAGAACTATTGCAAGGATCAATGCATAATTCAACAATTATATGACCACAAGAACTCTTCAACAAAATAGAATTGCAAAGATAATGATTAGTAGGATGCTCCTAGAGAGAGTAGAGTGCATTGTATATTGCTTACTTCGGATATTCATCAAAGGACTTCCGAACTAAGGTAGTGAATGCGGGTTGTTAGTTGTTAATTAATTAACAGGTCACCACCCTCACATAACGATAGGTTGCAAGACATTGAAAGAGTTATGGTCAGACAATCTATCTCATAATTGTAACTCGAGAATCTTTGATTGTTCAACTTATGCTGACCTCAAAACTAATAATTTAGAACCAAGGAGGGTGCATCTAACTCATCCCAAGATATGGAAGAAATGAGATGGAGCAACAAATTGATTTTGAAGACATAATAGGGTTCTGCATTGACTTCAAAGAGTATGATGATATGGTTGCATATACATTAATAGTTAAAGTATGGTGTACCATAACAATCTCAAAGGCAAAATAGCGATCACGAGGCGTCAACTATGAGTGAAGAGATGAAGTCTCTTCATAAAGATTACACTTAAAATTTTGTGAAGCTTCTAAAGGGGCATTGGGTCATTTGTTGCAAGCAGGTCTACGAAAAAAAAAAAAAGGAAGGACTTCCAGGTGTGGGTGAAGTGGGGTTCTAGCTTGGCAAGGAAGATCATGCATCCAATCTAAAGAGATCGCCAGGCTTCAAAATAATGGTATAATTAGTGATTTGTTACATTCATAAATAAATAGTATATAGAAAAGTTCGAGCTTTACTTGGACTTGATTAATGTCACCGCATTAAAGAACAAGGGGTTGCGCACAAGGTAAGTGGGTGCAAGGATGTACCTTTGTATGAGGTATTAGAGATCGAAGACAACAGCAGTAAGCTTCCTGCTGCCTCAAGTTCGACAAAATCTAAGTCAACACAGAGATAACAATATTGTTAAGTTTATATCTTATATTTCAAGTTAATCAGATTGGTCCATTGGATAGTCTAGGACCAGGTTTTGGGTTAAGAGTATTTTGATAATTGTCGTGGGATCTCTTCAGACTAAAGAAAAAGAAATCATATAAATGACAGTAACTTGTAAACCTTTGACCTAAAAGAGTGCGAAAACGAGAAAAGGAGATATTTAGGCATAACATAAAATATGTAACCTCTTTTGTTCCTGGGATATTGTCACAGGGAAAGAAATCATCAAAAGGAGGGAGGCTACCCGTAGTAAAAGGTAATCTGAAAAATAAATTATCCGTACGGGATAAAATAGGCACTTTTAGTGTCCATTTGATTCATAAATTAATTATAGGAAACTCAAGATTGTCCTATGTGGTAAAAATATCGGAGCTGTGCATTGATATCATGAAACTTTCAATCTCATAATTTATGTTCGGTCAAATGGAGATATCAGAATTTTGTATATTTCAGAGAGTGACTATTTTATTTTATTTTTTTTAACTTGCTTTCTACCTCAATTTTGTCATAAAATGCATCTAACAAGAAATTTCAAACTTCTTGCCCCTTGGGATAATTCTATTTCATTATATTTCACTAATTGCTTAACAAAACTGACACTCAAAGTTTTTTTTTGTTCTTTTTTGCATTTTTTTTCTTTACTTAAAGTGGGCTTGTTTGCCCAAGGATTGATTCCTTGGTAGTATGGTAAGAGGAGAGACATCCTTATTTTCTCCGATTCTTTAGATTCATAAACTCAAGAAAAAGAGGAGTTTATTATTTTTTATATTTTGTTTTCATTCTTGTGCTTCCTCCCCTTTCGCCGCAACCACATTGAAACTTAAATTACAGATTCCACAGTTGTAGAATCCACATCCAAAATGTTCAAAGAAATTAAGAAGAAACACAATCTACAAGTATTTTCGAACAAGCCCCAGAGCTATCAAAAGCCCAAAGAATAGATTATCATCATTAGTCTATTCATGCAAATGCCATCGACAATAATGGGTGAGGATCATAGCAAATAATGGGATGTGAGTGCACTTGCTTATTTTCTCCTCTTTATCATTCACTTGGGGAAGTGCCCACCTCTCATATGATTCCTTGCTTGTTTGTCTGTTCCAGTTCGACCATATCCTCCTTGGATTTGAGTGTCTATTCCTCCCCAATATCAACCAATCAACCATGTTGAAAACGACCAAAACCATTACTAAAAGAAGGAAACAAGGGTTCCCACCACCCACTTGAAATGGCAGCAGCTGAACAAAACCTACGTAGCCCCCACTTCCTCATGTCACAATCAGATTCATTTCAAGTGGTGGGGCTTGGTGAAGTCTTTGTTTCCAAGGAACAGCCATCAAACAATTCATAGCCCACTTTGTCATAGACATGCAAATATTAAACAATTCATAGCCACTTTGTCACAGGAAGGAAAAAAAAAAACCCTTATCGGCTGTGTATAGGCAATACATTTTGTCTATCAGTTTTTTCATGAAATTAAATTCTAAGGAATTCTAAGAAATGTGTTCCTAAAAAAGTAGTTAAAATTAAAGAAACAAGGGTGGATATCCAAAAGCGACAATCAAATAATCTCCCTTCTAATGGAAAATGAATCAATTGAATATAAAAAATGAATACGCATCCATCATCCTAGTAATTCAAATCTTAGGGAGTCAAGAACCCATCCCACCACTACCTTTATATCCCTCACCCTTCACCTCTTTAATAATCCTTTGTCGGAGCCTAATTGACCATGAATCCATCTATATTCTCCATGTTCACAAATGGGCCCTACCTAGATGGTGAGTATTGGATATAGAATATTGGGTAAGTATTGAATTCAGACGAAATAACAAATAATGCAATATGTATTAATATTGCATATTGAAAATCGCAAGAATCAACACATCGACTGATACAATACGTCGTCGTCGTCAAAGCCTTGTCCCAGCTAAGTTGGATCGGCTGTATAAATTATGTTTCCATTCCAATCTATCTTAAGCCAAATCCTCCGCTGATATAATACATATGCACCAATATTTTGAAACCAGTGTCATAGGTATTTTCAAACTCAATATAGCATAGAAAATCCAAAATGCTTACCATCTAGAATCTCACAAATTCACTTGCTCTGGACTAAGTCCTCTTGTGTGTAATCAGCGCAGCCATCATCGAAAACTAGACCGTCACATTTGATTTTGAAATGACCATAGGAGGTAGAAACTTCCATGTCCAAGCAAATTAAGAGATTGCAATCAAGAAAGCATGCGTATAATCACACATAATTTAATCTGTTGAAAACCACTTGAAGCATATTTTATATTGAAAAATGTTAATATGCATATTTCCCTCACCATAGAGTGAGGAACACTCCCCTTTTTGCACATGAAAAGTGCATTTTGTACCTGAAAAAATAAAAGTGTCCATCGCCCTATGGTGAGGAAAAGGTGCATATGAATGTTCCCCTTCTATATTTGTAAGGATGTTTGGGAAACTAGAAATAGGTAAAGTCTTACCGAGACATTTGGATCTCCCCCATAAACAAACTCGGTTTACAATGTAAAAAGGAATTCCATGCATTTGGATAACCTTGCAGGTTTTAAATGACATGCAAGTCAAAGTTGTCTGGTTCTTTGCCATAAGGCCCATAACTAATTACAGGTAAACAGAATTTCAAGTACTTAGATGTACAGGTAGACTGAGTTCAGGACGGCCAAAGTTCCCATGTCTGAACAGGACCAAAGGGTACATCATGTTTTCAGATTTCATTTTTTCCCCTTTTATGTCTTATTATATTCTTATTCAAGGCATTCGTTCACATCAAACTCAGTAAACAAAGGTTGAAAGCTACATTTGAAGTCTATTTTATGCACAAAACTGAATTTTCTTCATTCTTCAAAGCTTACGTTTGTTTTTGCGTGAACTTCAATCCGCATTTATATTCACATGTACAAACAACCAATCAAATTCATTGCTAACAAAATCTGCAGTATACCAAGTCACACATAGAAATGAGATTGGCATCATTGTCCCCAGCAAAAGTTGTACATGTGACACGCCATGAGATGATACTGTCATAAATATTGACCTGCAGGAGAGTGTTCTTCAGGATTAACTAAGAGAAGATGTAATAAATATATGGGCCACGCTACAGACACTTGAACAACAAAGGATATGACATTTGCACCTCAGGCATTGCTACATGTGTGACGCACAGAACATGACTTTTGAGATGAAAAGAAACATTGAAGGAACAGCTTGGCAAAGAGGATGGCATCAAATGGGTCTAAAGAAAATAATGCTAACTCCTAACCTGATTTGTTAGTCAAAATCTAACCCACATAAGATCTTTATCATAAATAAAGTGGATCAAAAAAATCAATTCTGGGCGCGATTCTAATGAGAAGATGGCATCAAGAACTCACATAAAAGATTTAATGGGATAAGGTTGTAATGATGACAATGCCGACACTACTGATGATGGATCAAATGATGGGTGTCCAATGATGGGATGGTCAGTGTGTGCTCTCATGGTTGAAATGATAGGATCAACCCATTCTCAAGTAGGGACTTAAACAATTCATACTTGCCACGTCAGTAATCAGTGGTAGTCTGAGGGTCCCACTGGACCTGCAAAATAAAGAGTGGGACCCACAAAGTACAAGAGTGGGGATTAATCGTCTACCAATAATGAGTATCACCTATGATTCTTAACCATCCGATCCAAGACCTCAAAAACGATGGCTCATACTCATCACCTTAGATCTAATGACTGGTAAGAAGTTGGTGTTTGGTAGATGGATCCCACTGCATGTAATCTGTCGTGGCAGTGGACCTCACCAACATGCCACATTCACATGAGAAGTAAGAATTTGCGCTGTCACTTTCCAAGTTAGGCAAGATCTTTGAACAATTTCTGGCAATTTTCATGTCAACTTAGCCAAAGGAAGCCAGTAGCAATTGGAAACTAATTCTTTTTTTGCCATATACTGAAAAGAAAACCATTGATTCATATACTGTTGAGTGTGTGCCTTGGTTATGGGAGAAAGAAGAAATACCATCAGTGTGTACTTACACACAAATTTTTTTTTTAATAGTATGTTCTTCCACACAATCCATCAGTCGCAAACTAATTCAAAACACAACTTGCACACAACTGTTTATTTACTGATGGTTAAGAAACTGGCAGACAACCAACCTATAAATGGCTAAGGGAAACCTCAATGATGAGGAACTGAACCATATGGGCAATGGCATTAGAGTCATTAGTGGGTTGGTGCATCATTGCATGTACAGCGTTCTGATTCAACACGGTGTGACACATGATTCAGTGATCCAGGCCGACGGTTTGCTGGAAGGAAACAAACTAACAGCGATTAAAGATATCGCAGGAAACTTCCAGACTGGAAGATCCAAGCAATCCAAGCTTTGGCCTGCCCCAAGGAATATAAAAAAGTGGGCGTCAGGAGAAAAGGCCAAACATTGGATGGTTGGAACTTTGAAGATCTGGGACCTTGTGGTGTGGAACATTTCTGGCATCCTCCATATGAAACAGGCCAAGCAAATCGAAACTATGGATCACAGCCATGGGCTCCACGTGCACAAATGGATGTGCATAACCGGCACGTTAGAATGCATTATAGTACCATAATTAAACTTCATTGACACCAATATAAATATACATTTAGAAGACCAATTTGCAATGATGTGTGGCAACTGGTAAGTGGTTAACTGAGATATACAAGGCATGAAAGAGAAGGATTGGCTAAATGTTGAGCATGGAATTAATAAAAAAAAAAAAACATGAAACCCAGCTACAAAACGTGGAACGAAACTGTCACTGTCGCAGTTTCCTTCTGAGAGTTAGACAATCCTTAGCATCATCAATCAGGGCAACCATCTGGTCTAATCTACATTTTTTGACTCATCCAATCAATTCACTGCAAAATTGATGGTTCAGATAGCCCGGAAAATTCTCATTCTTTAATCAAAACAATCCACTTGATAGGACTTTAACTTTGAATGCTTATGATTCAGAAGAATCATCTCCATTAGTCCTACATGTTCATTTGGATTAGAAAATGGAAAGCTCTACAAAAACAAAATGCCTACATTTACATGGTCAGTATCTTCTGACCCCTACGATTTCTATGTTCGCCCATACAAAGTGGGTTGCATTATATGGATGTCCTAAACAATGACTGGAATTATCCAAGAGTCAAATGCAACTGGCTACAGTAACTTATATGTTATAATTGCACCAAATGCACTGGATTGCTTCCTACAGAAGAACCATACAAAGCCCATAAAGAATTTTACCTCACTTTGTCAACCAGTAAATCAGAATGAGAAATGTGCACACAGATGCAACCAGGGAAAGGATGATGGTATCCATTGACTTTCTCCTCTTGATTGAAGACAGAATATGATTTACCTGCACAATTGTGTAATTAACATATCATGCCTTAGTTGCAAACATCAAAGTAGCACTTTAAGAATGATCACCACGAGGATTAGATTTCATACCGAAGGGAGACGGCTGCTAACATTGCTTATCTTTGAATTGATGCCACTAAATGTTGAGCGTTGAAGAACAAGTGACCCAAGTGTAGATTGGGCTTGGGAGATTACAGTATCCATCTGCAGCACTATAAGAGGTTATTATGACAAGTTTGACAGAATGGGTGGCGAGGAATGACAGTTGTTTTATCATCAGGGCCAACAGTATTGAACCCTGACAAGGATACACGAAGTATAGAGCAAATTTCAGGTCAGTCGTATATAGAATATAGATACTTAGCAGAACTGTTGTTTCTACAACATCATTTTGCAGGACATGATTGGAGTATCGAGAAAGGTCGGTGATGATATGAAGGAGCTTAATGTTAAGAAGATTAATGATCGAGTGCACCAAGAGATTTGAGTAGAGCACAACAGGGTATGACCAGGTGACTGAACACGTTGTATTCAGCTTGTATTCAGCAAGGGCGATTTGGTGTGGT
Organism: Litsea cubeba; assembly: GCA_012931725.1. Taxonomy (NCBI): domain Eukaryota; kingdom Viridiplantae; phylum Streptophyta; class Magnoliopsida; order Laurales; family Lauraceae; genus Litsea; species Litsea cubeba. Next base: position 90,809,410 of record CM022948.1, on the reverse strand, counting down.
TTGTTTAAGGTGGGAGAGATTTACAAAGAGTACATATAAATAGCTGAAGCACATTGGGTCTTGCACAGTTTGAAGATCACTGACAACCAACAATATCAAGCTGATAGCTGTGATGAACGCATCAAATGTGTTCAATGTTGCAGATCTCACACCATCCATGCTGAAGGATGATGCCGATGAAGGTCGAGCTTGAGCCCTTCCCAACTAGAGGAGGATTACGCAGTCCATGATGATCTAGATATGGAGAACCCTACTGTAGTTTTTGCACTCACATGCTTGGAGCATTAAGATTGGAGTCAGTCAAGGATTCGAGTTCATTTATAGTGCCCCACAAAGCCACTGGGGCCTAACCCCATAGACCCAAGTGAAGTCTACCACAAGGACCCACCAGGCCACCAGGTTTGGGATGGATTCAGCCAGCCCATTCGAATTGACCCGTGACCCACACTTGGGGTTCAGTGACTTCAGTGAGCCCACTGAGGTTGGACAACCAACCCTATTCATCAGATTACCAAGCCTCATGTGTTCCTATTTAAATTAGTTGCACTGCTTATTTTATTTCACTTAAGGGATGATTTGGTAATATCACTCAAAAGAATTAGCAAAACATGCCAGTGCTTAGCATGGGCAATATAATTCATAATAAAAATATATATATAAATTTTATTTTTTATTAAAAAATTAAAATATAATATTTTCCGTATAAATTATATTGAGAAAAAAAATCATGGATAATGGTGATATTTTAAAGAAAAGCACCAATGCTTCTAAAAGAGGAAAGAAAAAAACTCTGATTGCATTCATTCATTTAAGGATTTGATTGCATTATAGTTCAACAGAGCATGCTTGGTCAGTATCAATTTTGATGAACACATGATGTGGGGAGCAAATCCATGCCTTATGCCAAGGAACAAACACAGCGGGTAACATGGGCGCGCATCTTTTTTATTGAAACTTCAACTAAACGTTTTCATGTACTCCTGCACTTTTCCATCACTTCAATTCTTATTACCATTTATCGGAGCAACAATGGGACTATGACAAAACAGGACAACCAAGAAACGAACAATCACCTATATATACATGATCTTTACATACAACACATTTCAATATGTGCAGATTGGGTGCCACAGTAAGGTTGAATGTGGGTGGTCAGAATCAGGCACAGTTTTGCAAATAAAGAAAAGCATGTAATTTTTTAAGATACACAAGATCAGGAAAAAAAAAAAACCGAAGATATAAAAAAAATCATACTTTATCAACAATTAGAAATAAGAAAAAGAATAATTAAACCAAAAATCAAAACTAAAAAGAAATTAATATGAGATCAAAATCTCAATGGTTTAGGACAAATGAAAATAAGACTTATAAGAAAACAATATGAAAAATCAATAACCATAAACAAATTAAAATAAAAACTAAAGAAAAAAAAAATGAAGCAAATTGACATTACATAACTAAAGCATCTTTAATTTCTGAAAAGAAGATAAAAGAAGCGAAAATCCATTTTAGTGAAAGAAAAGTAACTGAAAAGGAAAACTAAAATAGAAAGAGAAAAATAAGTTATTCATGCATCATAAATTGAGAAAAATAAAAATAAAAGATAAAGTTAGTTTGCAACTAAAAATCATTTAAACTATGCAACATAAGATAAGAGGAAAAAGAACTTAAACTACAAATTTTTGTAATGCAAAATTGTGAAAACACAAATAAAATATTTAATTAAAAAAAAAACTATTAGACATAAAAAGCTTGTATTCCTAAACCAAACCAAACCAAACCAAGCCTTTTCCCACTAGGTGGGGTCGGCTATATGGATTTGACGACGCCAATCAAATCTGTTTAGGGCCATGTCCTCTGTTAGATCCATGTAGGCAAGGTCATGTTTAATAGTTTATTTCCAACTTCTCTTGGGTCCCCCTCTCCCTCTCCTACGCCTGGTAATCTCCATGCTTTCACACATTTTAACAAGTGCCTCCGTTGGACGCCTTCTAACATGGCCGAACCATCTCAGTCGATTTTCTCTCATTTTATCTTCAATCGGTGCTATTCCTACTTTGCCCCTAATCTCCTCATTCATAATCCTATCTCTCCTTGTGATCCCGCACATCCATCTTAGCATTCTCATCTCCGCAACTTCCATCTTCTTGACATGATTATGCTTTATTGCCCAACACTCTGATCCATATAACAACGCTGGTCGCACCGCCACCTTATAATACTTTCCTTTAACCTTGAGGGGGACTTTCCGATCACACAAGACCCCCGAAGCACTCCTCCATTTGGTCCACCCGGCCTGAATCCTGTGACTTACATCAGTATCAATCCCTCCATCCTGTATTCCAAACAGAACGAAATACCAAACCCTACAAGGCAAGAAAAATAGTGATTTCAATTGGAATGGGAACTTAGAACTTATCCGGTGACTAAGAAATCCTAAGATTGGATTGGAAATCAATGGTGAAGAAAAAGAAAATTAAGAGATTGAAGGAGAGTAATGTGCATCAATTTGTAAAAGAGACTTGTAAGAGGAGAGGGCAAGACTTGAGAACTTGTGATCCTTGCAGGACTTGCAGTTGAGGAAATATCATAGATATCATATAGAAATATATCTAAGGAGTAGAAAGATATCTTACAAAGATCCCTATAGAAAGATCGGTTATATGTAGAAAGATATCTAAAGAGTCCAAATCTTCTTAGAAGTCTAAATAATCTTGACTCATACTAAATTTTAGGATAATTAACTTAAAAATAAGCCGTGCTGTTAAGGATATCTTATAAATAGACCGAGGGAAGGTGAAGGCCCCTACTCAATTTTGACTATGGCCCACTTGATAAATGGAGAAGTCTGATCATCGTGCTATGCCATCACGATGTGTTATGCCATCATGAACTTATTTTATTACTCTGTGACTTAAAGAAACTGAAATCTTCCTGTGACACAAGGGTCCAATGAGCAATCGAAATCTTCTCGTTTATCCTTTTACAAGGTCAGATAAAAAGTCTTCATAAAGAATAATTGTAGGAAAGATGATAGAAAATGTTATTTGGAGTTAAAGTGAAACTCGTTTTAGAGATATCAAAATTAGGCCCCATCCTATCTCTCCTGCCCTTAATTAACCATGAGATCTAAAATTCCTAAAATCTCTCCCTAAAAGTCTAAACCAGCTCAACATAAAACTTCTCTAAGTTAAAATGGGATCAAAATTAAAATAAAAAATTGAGCTCCAATTTCTCAATCAATTGCGAAATTGAAGATCCAATTGCAAAATCAAATCCCATCCCTTTCATATATATAAATAGTTTGGTAATTTTCTTTTCATTCAACTGTTTAATGGCTAGGATTAGAACAACTTCTATTAGTTTTATGTCAGAACTATGGTTCAGATTGTAACTAGGAATAAAACCTCCCTCCTTTTTCTATAAAAAAAAAAAAGTCAAAAAGCAACCTCCTTTCTCCACTAAATGACAAAAAAAAAAAAAAAATCCTCTTTTTTACACAAGAAGTAAAAAAGATTCTCTATCAAGCAACTAAAAACAAAAGACCGTCATAACCCCCTATATTTTATTCTTTTTTGATTTGATGCTTCACCTCACTTTACTTCAATTCACCATACATCCAAACACCCCCTGAACACCATTAAATGGGCCCTCCAACCACGCCTGGACAAATATACTCTTCGACTTTCAATTTGAATAAAAAACTCTATACTTGGGTTTTGATGTTTGTGGTTGAGACATGGGTACTCACAAAAATGAATTTTACGTTTCTTGCATAGTTATAAGCATTGGTAAATATTGATTTCCCACTCTTTGCTGTTTGAAGATGGATTATTAAATAGAGTTTCAACTAAAAGGTCTGCAAGCCTTCTTTTTTTTTCCTTTAAGTTCTGCCTTCTAGTTGAGGAAATCCTACACCATAAAAGAATGTTACATCGATTATGTACCAATAGCACTGTCATATGATTAGTTTTTTTTTTTAATAGAATGTTAGTCTCACCGACAACACTATTAGCCCTAATTATATTTCTTTCTTCTTTCTTTTGTTCTTTATTTATCGTTTTTCTAGAAGAAAAAGGTACAGCTTATCATTCTATTCCTATACTTCTACAACAGAATTCAGCATTTTTATCCATGTTTTAACAACTTTAATTAACATATAATAAAATTTTCACAAATCCAATGAAGCTAAATCCATGAGAAGACATTATTTTTTCCCAATACCTGTCCTGTGCTTCTGCTCACAGCAGCTTGTTCTTTAAGAAGAGCTTGGCCTTCAAAACCACCATTCTCTTCTAGATCCACTCTGGCCCGATCGAAGTCCCCAAAATCTTGAAGGAGTGATGCATGCTCTCCCTTAGCTCTAAGGCTAGAGCGGAGGCGATAAAACTCCTGAAGTTGAAACACTTCAGATTCTAATGGAGAAAAAAGATTATGCAAAGTATGCGTTTGTGTGATGAGAGGATTCTAAAATAGAGAGGAAAATTGCTCTGACTTTCCGTGTAGCTTACCGTTCCGTTGTTTGGTGCTACACATTTTCGTCACAGAAATGGAAAAAAAAAAAAATTAATTTTCCTCAATAGAAAGGATTTCAATTTCCTAATGCGAGGCATAGTAATGCGGGATTCCGTTATTAAAAAAAATGCTAATGCAGGATTCCTCTCTCCCATGAAAATAGAAATTTGCAGAGCACAGAATCCTCTCTTGCACAAACAAGCCCTAAATTGTCAGACCTCAAGCAAAAATGAATTCAGGACCCAGATTTGAAATCAAAACCATTGTAACTGATGGGAGCATGGGATTGCTATGGATAGACCATGCACCAAAAATCATCTCGATGGGGCAACCTTAACAGGTTCATCAATGAACTGTAAGTAGACGGTTGAAAAAAATTTAGAGGAATGTCCAAGTAACATAGGAGAAAGGGCCAAATAATGTATCAATAAGATAAACATGGTTATTGAAGGGGGGCCAATGTCTATCCACTGCAAGACCTTAAACTAATGATCTGAAATCTGAATCACGAAAGCACGCAACCAAAAAGTACAAACTTGACAGATGCTACTGTTATCTCTTTAGGCAGGTAATGTCCTGAGTTTCCAAAGTGAACCTCTTGAATATACCTGAGTAAGGTCGTGTAGAATTTCTTGATGTCGAGTCAGGGTATGAGAAAAAATTTCTGAGCCTCCTGATGTAACCCAAGCTTGCATATGTGAAATTACTTGCTGAAGTTGCTTCAATAGTTGATCAATACCAGATTCAAGATCATTCTCTGAACCATCTGCTTTTGTAGCAACCAATCTACGGTATGAACTCATTTGCTCATCCAGTTGTGCCTCAAGTTTCCTTGCCTACATAGAGAAAACCACTTTGAGTTTGAAACTATGTGACAATAAAATCAGCAGAAAGCAACTATAAATAAAACCAATCATCCCTTGCTGTTCCGCAGGTTGTTAGGGACAAGAGTGAGTTTGTAAAGAAAATGTTTTAAAAAAAAGGAATAAGGTAAAAGAGAATGATTGATTGTACAGGCTATAGCTCAGCTGGCTAACACCCCTCTTACGGGGTGAGAGTGCATAATTTCGAGCCCCCCAAAATAAAAACTAACCGATTTATACCAACTATCTTCCATCAAAGACACAAGTTGACGCACATTAACATCAAAGTGAAAAGCCATACTTCTTCAACTTGGTAGCTTATTCTTTCTTCCTCTTCTTCTTCTCAAATCAGTAGCTTCTTCTTCTTTCTTCTTCTCATTATGAAAGATCTATCAAGAAAGCAAAAGGTACGAAATAGAGCCATAGTAGGAAAACATGGAATCCATCCCAAGGAACAAGTCTGACTACCACTTCCCTAGCCAATGTGTTTGCTTCCTTATTTTTTCTCTGAGTTCGAGAAATTGGCAAACCTATTCACACCTCTCAGAGGTTCATTCGGATATGTTGATCTTTTCATGAATCCTCTTTCCATAAAATGAAAGATTCCTCTTGTTTGAATCATCATCGTCAAGGACACCAAGAGAATTGGAAACCATATTTCTGCTAGGGGTGTTTGGATGTGGGGATTAGGACATGCAAAAAACAGGAAGTAGAAAAACAACAGGGTAAGGGGTGGAATTAGGAGACCCCCCCCCCCCCCCCCCCCCCCCCCTACATACACACACACGCATGCACGCACGCACACACACAAAAAAAAAAAAAAGAATTTTGAATTTTCTTTGAAATCTTAAGATTTTATTTTTCAAATCACCCTCTTAAAAAATTTTAGACACACCCGCCAAGGAAATTTTCCCAGTTCTGCCATTGACTAGGGTCAAGTTAGTATGCAGTCGTTAGAAGTAGAGAAGAGTCCGTCCTCAACCCTTGGTAGGGTTTTATTTTTCCCACTCCACCAAACAGTCACCACCTTTTTTTCCTTTTTTCTTTATTAATGTGGCAACTGTTTCAATTAAAGACAAGAAAAATTACAGCAGGAAACCACAGAAAAACAGCAAAAAATCTAATAATCAACAGAATTCTAATCCAAAATCGCCACGAATCAGAGGTAGAAATGACTCAAAGTCTTTCAAAGGTGTAGCCCAAGCTATAGTTCTCAAATAAGCCTTCTGAATCACCCACCCAACCATTCGGCTTAGGTTTCTGAAAAGTATTGACTATTTCTTTCAAGCCATATGGACCAAAAAAAACACCCAATATAGTACAATTACAAAATACGCCTCCACAATTTGTTGGGAACCATACTTACAATGCTCAAACAATTTTATAAAACTGAATTCTTTTCCTAACAGTATACCTGATTCTCAAAAAGAAAGCATCTTGGGTTGAACAAACTGATTTCCATAATGAGGATGATTTATCGTTGGTGTCAGAATATACCATTCCTTTCTATCTACCTTAGAATTGATAATGGATTTCCAAAAACTACAATCCTCATTACCTACTCACCAATCATTTCCCAAGGAGGGGAAATGCTTTCCCTGCTTCCAAACAGTGTACAATTGCAGATACGTTGCTTATCTCCCTTTCCTCATTTCCTCCTTTTCGTTCTTCCTTCCAACAGTAGAGTGTCAACTCATCCACCATATCGATTATCAGATCCATGGTCTTATTAAGTTTAAGCAGACCATTGATGTGTTTCCTTTGTAACATTCAGTCTAGAGATTGTGGATCATCGTCATTGTTATCTAAGTCTTATCCCATCAATATTGGGTTAGTTTGAGTTCAAAAATACCAAATGGACAATAATCACAAGAGAGGTATCTTATTGATAAATAAATGACACAATGGGCACGTGACGATCCATCGTGATCAAGGACACTTAAATACACTACCCAAACTAAGGCTAGGGACTTTGTTACTCCTCAATGGCCTTTTCTTTCTGTTTATCATGTCAACGAATCAAAAGTAGATTTCTCGTATTGATACCGCTTAGAAACATCTTCCATGTCCCTTGAGCATTTTCTCTAAGATGTGCATCAATTGTCTTCCTTGTTTCTTCTTCTTTTCTGTTTCCCTTCTTTTATTTTATCCAATGCAAGGCTTTGTTTATCCTTCTGCCAAAACAAAATTGCTTTTTACAACTAAAATAGAAGCAAGCATATCCAACTCCACATTGCTTAAAAACATATTTCCAAGACCACATCCCCATCATGCGTATTCTTCTGATAATTGATAAAGTTAAAATATCTGAATCTATGAAAAATATTGTCCTGTGCGCACAGCCCATCTGCACCGTCCCAGGGGTGGGACCGACCACTGCACATGCATTATGCGCGGCCGGAATGTGTCGTGCACTTGACCACATAAGGCACAAAAATATATTCCTATTGTTTGGTGCTCATATCAAAATAATAGTTTATATAATTGATTTGGCATATTTCATGTCTTGGGTTTTTCATATGGAAGTAGTGCTCAACCTACTCCACATCAGGGCCGGCTCTACGCTTAGGCCAATAAGGCAATTGCCTAAGGCCCCCAAAAATCTCAGGCCCCCAAAAAATCAGCCTCAAAACCAATCTCCTAAAATTCAATTTTCAAAGCCTTGATTCCTGTAACAATATCAACAAAAGTACATTTTTTCTCTCCCAAAAAAGACATAACCATCCCAAGTTGCCACATATTCATGTATTATTAAAGGCACAGAGAAAGTCATTGGTTGCAAAATAGGCATGCCCATCCCAAGTTGCCACCTTTTCATATATCATTAAACGTGAGAGAGCTGTTGGACGTTGGTTACAAGATTGAGTTAATTGGGGGAGATTTGAGGGCTTTACATCTTACTTTTAAGTATTTTTTACTTTAGCATGGGCATTACCCATCCAATTTGCCATTGCTCATTTTCTCTCTTCCGGACAAAAAGCCATCTCAACTTAGGCCTTACATTTAGGCCTAAGTTTTATAATAATAGATTTTAAATAAAATATTTATAATAATATTAAAAAAAAAAAAAAAAAACTCATTTAGGATTTTCGCCTTAGGCCTTTCATTGGCTCGGGCGGCCCTGCTCTGCATTGCTGGAAAAAAGGTTGTAGCTTATTTTGACGACTCGAGATCATAAGATCCTTATAGGAGGAGAATTCATTTTCTATTCTAAACTTCACACATACAATGAACTTAAAACTGTAGACTGTTCTTCAAACCCTACTTTTGAAGTTCATTTTATTTCCTTCAAACCTTAAGCTTCAGTATCACCTATCTAGCATACCTTTCAACTAACTGTACAAAAACAACAAAAACAAGATAGATCTGATAGAGAACCTTAACCATTACTTCTCCTTTCTTTTCCCCAGAGAAAATTCAAACACCAACCATTTGTCAGACCATTTACATTTGGTACCATCCAATTAAGGGCCACTGATCATAGGGTTAGGATGCTATGATCTGCAAAGCATTTAAGCCACCGCCATGCATGGCGGGCACACCAGAGCCAGCAGAATTAACATTTTCAGAGGTGAAAGCATTTGCTACAATTTTCACATAAAGCAGATTTCAATCATACAAGAGGTATTCTTTACCATGGAAAGCATTCTACCACATAAAACAATGAATAGAAACTGAAACTGTAGAAAAAGGAGACTGGTTTTCAAGGAGGGAGAATTCTCCCACATCCCGTCTCATCAATTTTCCATGTCTTCAATTTCCAAGGTGAAATCATTTTCCGTGGAATAGTGAGGAGGAAAGAAACCCTAAAAAAGAAGAAGACTTTGAAATGTTTAGGTTGGTCATGGATTTGGAGGGGGTGAAAGGAGGAATACCTGTTTGCGTAGGGCGTCCCATGAGATCTGAGAATCCATGGATTTTTTTCTGCGGTTTGGCTTTCCAGATCTACAAGGCGAGACCGCAAAGAGGGATTTTAAGAAGGGAACCGTTTGCGTGCTGATGAAGGTGGGATGATGGCGCGGAGGTTGGAGTGGACGCGTGGCAGACGATGGTTGAATCTTCAATTGGGCCCACTGAAATCAGATTCTCTGAGGTGGCCCACCGTCTTAAATCTAAAGCATATTATGATTATCTTGTGATTTATCGATGGGCCAAATTTCACTTCAATCATAAATTTCTACTTTTCTTTCTTATATTCTTGAGGATTTTATCGAAAAAACACTTAATCCGGACATACTAGCAAAAATCCGTGGATAACCACGAAACCACCAAATGCACAGACTAATATGAATTATTTTTAATAAATTTATTAATTAGTAAACTTGTGAGTCCTTTTTTTGTTGCTAATTTGATCTTTATGTTTTTTTTCAAATGTTTTATTCTTTAGGTGAGGAATGAATTGATTAAGAAAGATCAAATGATCATAGACCTAACAAATTGACCTAATGTATTTAAGTGGGACCCAGATAAATGGGGTCCACCATCTTTATTCTAACCGTCCATAAAATCAAATGATGCGGGCCGGGACCCATTAATTGATTGATAAAAATCAAATGATCATATACCTCTCAATTGGTTTGCTGCGGGTTATTGTTGTTGGATTCCATATCATCAAAAAAGACTCTGGTTCTAACCTTAGAGCTGATGTGGTCATGTGAAGCCCTAAGAAAGTCCTCTCATTGCGTCGGAGGACAAAGCCATGTTCAGTATCACTTGCGAGTTGAGGGAAGGTTTATATGAGTTCGAAAGTCGGCTCATAGAAACTGTAAAAGCTCTTCTCAATGAAAAAGAAAAGGAGAAATTCATAAAAAAAAAAAATGAAAAGAAAAGAATAATAATGAAGAAGAAGAGTAGAATGAGCAAAAATAGGGATATGAGCCCTAATATGGGTCGCGGACAGGGTCATCGCAGACCTTATTGAGTGTAAATAAGGTCAGCGCCGACGATGTATTCTTTTGGTAAAAAAAATGAAAATCGAGCCCAATTGTTTTAATTGGTGCCCCAATTGCTAAAGTGTTTGATTGCGTAACACGTTCAGATTAAGTGTTTTTTCCGGTAAAATTCTCTTTATTCTTTGGATTTTATTACATTAAAGCATGGAAAATTTGGCCACTTTTCTACCACGTGTATTTGATGTTCCTGTTTTTTTTTAGGATTAAAAAAAAAAAGAAACCCACTTAGATGCACCATAGACCAGAAAAATAAATAAAAAAAGGTCATTTTAATTTTTCCCTTACTAAATTCGGTATTCTCATCAAGAAATCCCTTTTTTTAGAGGTTTTTGGAGATACCCCCTAAGGTTTATATGATTTATAAATAAGTCCCCGTGGTTTCAATATTTGTATATACCTCGTGCCTAATCATTTTTAATACCTTCCATGTCCCAAAATTAGTAGTCTTACGGCGACCATAAGTTTTTCGAGTAAAATAATACTTTTGCTCATCTCTTTATCCATATATGAATAAGTTCAAAAGCTTGAATTCTTTTTTAAAGATTGTAATATTAACAATTACTATTAGGGGTGGCAATGGGGTAGGATGGAATAAATTCAAACCCAAACTCACCCCGTCACAAGTTTGTCTCATCCAAATCCAACCCGCCCTGTGACGGGTTAGTGGCATGTGGTACCAAACCCGCCTCGTTTGGGCAAGGGTTAGGTCAAATTTAGACCTTAAGAAATTTTAAATATATAAATGCATGGGGAATAATGTGGTAGAAATCAAACACAATCTTATTGTCAAAAATATTGCTTTAAGTTAATGCCCCAACACCACTTATACCATATGAAGTTTATTTATGTTTTTAGTAATAAATAAATATTATATATATGAGGAGTGACGGGTTACATCAACAAAATTCAAACCCACCCCGTTCCAACAAAGTCAATAACAAACCCGCCCCTAATAGGAGTGGGGTGGGGCGAGTCCCATTTAAATCCAACACATTACCATCCTTAATTACTATAGTACATTTAGTAGGAGAGAGTACTAATCCTACATAATTCCATTTTTATCAATACATGACTCATTTTATTAAATCTAAATCGATCACAATGACAATCAACACTTGTTCTTTTAATTGGTTATAATTAATTGAACCAATACATGCACAACCCCCTATTAGATTGATGAGAGTTTCAAATACATTATTAGGCTTATGTACATGGGAGAATTTGAGAGAGACAATTGGGACGTGATATAAAATAATGATATTTTTATAAATAATGACATATTTATTTTTGTAATGAATTTAAGTGCAAAGTTGTCATTTTTATATAAGAATCAACGCAAATCTTTAGGTGGTCGCCTATTCTCAGTATGACTAGTGATTTTGGGGACATGGGACGTGAGACAAAATAATGATATTTTTATAAATAATGACGTACTTATCTTTGTTCAGTGAATATTTGAAGGGCAAAGTTGTCATGTTTATATAAAAAAAATCAATACAAATCTTTTAGTGGTCGTCTATTCTCGTTATGACTACTGCTTTTGGGGACATAGAAGGTATTAAGATGAAAAAGCAGGGGGTATATGCAGCCTATCAAAAAATTTGCTTCATCTTCTTCCTCCGCAACTCAGAGGGCCGTATAAATCGGTTCCGTATATATTATCACTAGCATAATAACTTGTGCTAAGCACGAGAGCATGGCCCACGTGACTAGGATCCCCGCTCCATGTAGCTACTTTTGAGAATTTTTTTTTTTGTGAAATAATTACATATAAGTATTATGTGGTGTGGAAGTTATGTTAGCTTTATTTAAAAAACAAAAGGTCATTGGTTCAAATATCTCACAATCTTTATATTATTTTAGCCTCTATACTAAAGGCTTAATAAAAAGAAGTCAAAATGAAATCCAAAACCCTCGGCATTAATATATTAAAATTATCCTGGATTAGTTGCATGGTAGTGATAAAAGGATTATGTACTGGACCACCGCAACCCATGTATGTGAGTGATTCTGCACAGAAAACCTCTCACTGTTTTATGCACAGAACAAGAACGTTACTGTTGGAAATAGGGTGGGTCTCCAGGATAGGTTTCAAAAACTTTTGACCCACTTGATGCAGGGATCAACTATCCAGAAGGCTATAAAACCCAATCCAGGAAGTAAAACCTCAATCTCACCAATTATGATCAGTAAATACAATCTATCTATAAGATAGAAATAGCAACTAATAAGCAACAAATAAATCTACAACATGCAAGTAAGTAGATTATACCTTTGCAGCTCGGTTGTGCTCTAATGGAGAAGTTGCGTCTTTTTTTTATGGTGAAACGCTTTCACTAATCACATAGGGATCTCCAAGACCTCTTGATCTTCCACGTTATGACCCGTATCAGATTCTTCTTTTCTTAAGAAGATGGTGGGATCTCCAAGAGAAAACTACTAGGAACTCTAGGGAGGAACTAGAAAGAGAACTAGAAGAGGGAAATGAGAAAGCGCTCATGTAACTTTTGCACTAGAGAGGGCTGAGCGTGAATCCCTATGTATGGAGCATTCTAGGATGGCCAGCCCTCCTCTCCTCTATTTATAGCTTTTGCATTAGAAGTCTTACTTCCAAAAATTAGTAACTATATCTTCTTAATTAAAATAGAAGTCTTACTTCCATTAATTAATTAGTAACTTACCATATCATAATTAGAAGTCTCACTTCAAATATGATTAGTAACTTTCCAATTCCTTTCTAATTAAAGTAGAAGTCTCACTTCTACTAAAATTAGTAAGTCTACTATTACCACTATTAGAAGTCTTACTTTAAATAGAAATAGTAACTTTCCTTTTAGAGTTCAACTAGAATTAGATACTTTCTAATAATTGGGCTAGCATGGGGACCACTAGGGATTCCTTAGAAAGCTGACTCCAACTGGGACACGCGACCCCACATCTCATGTGTAATCCGGACCCACAGTTAATTGCAAATAACTCCACTATATAAATGCAATTGTACTCCAGTCTTAGGAATATTACATAGAAAACCCTAAACTTCCACATTCCACAAGTAGACCCCTCTATCAATATCCATTGATCAATTGGACCTGTCTTCCAAACTAGATCCATATCTTATTATCCTTGAGCCCCAATTAATTATAATCATCATAGGTACCTTTCTAATTAACTCTTAATCGGAATGGGTGCGCACTTACCAATGATAAATCCATTAATTGGCACAAGGGGATATTAGAGATAGATTCCATCTTGACCATTGAATGTTCCCACAACTCTACTACCACGTATCCAAATCACCGAGGTGTCGACCTACAGTTGGCCTCACTCATTGGTGACTCAAAGCAAATGAATAGATAAAAACTTGAGTTCATTAATGTCTCAGGATGGAGAGCCTATTGCTAGGGAATTATGAGAGCTGACCTTAAAGTAAGACGGTGTTTATAAGGTGCTTCTCATGGTCCTTCAATACATCCAATGTACCAGCACTATGATCCAGAATCTTCCATTCTGATGATCGAGACAAATCATACTATCTCATAGTGATCAAAGTGCTGCAACCTTGTCAGTATGAGATGTCCAGTCTCATCACTGGTTGTGAAGATATTTAAGTATAAGATTTGTCACACATGTCTCCCATATGTGGATCCCATCCATACATATGTGTTACATCTAATATACTTGTGGACTCCGGTTCATCTCATGAACCATCATGTCATTCGTATTGGTTATGTGCAAGTATATAATAAATCACCATTCATCTCATGAAAGGAAAGCATGAATATACTGATAAATAAAGAAATTAATCAATTTATTATATCATCTACTGGATTGAGTCCATATAACTAACAGTTACATGCGTCGCATGAGTTTGGGGAAGCATCAATACACTTGATAGCATGCAGGCGTCACACTTGGCGAGAGTGCAGTTTGCACATGGTCATGTCACTCTGTACTGTGTTAGTGATGTGTTAGCAATGGCGTGAGTGCATCACGCACACGCAGGCTTTGCGTGATGTGTTGTGGTCTTCACACATTAAAATCGGGCCTAACCATGATTTGAGATCGGGTTGGGTGTCGGGTAAAAGAAAAAGGATTTATGGGGGGAAGGCCGATTTGGTAAGGAAAAAACTAAAATGATATTTTTGGTCTATAGCGTATCTAAAGTGTTATTATTATTTTTTTTTATAAAATCCTTTATTTTTTTTCACCTTTCTACCATGCACGTGTATTTGATGTATCTACTTTTTTTCTTGAGAAAAGCATAAAACTAAGCTAAGATTTTTAGGACTCCATGCGAGTTTGACACTTTACTAGTAAAGTTAAAGTGAAGTAAAGCTTCAATCATCCGGACAAGAAAAGACAAGGTGACACATTAAAAGTACACAAATTTAAAATTTCCTTTTTAAAAAAAAAAAAACTCAAAAAGCAATTCATTTCTCCACTAAACGACAAAAAAATCATCTTTTTACACAAAAAGTAAAAAAGATTTCTTATCAAACAATTAAAAACAAGAGATCATCATACCCCATTATATTTTATTCTCATTTGATACTTCATCTCACTTTACTTCAATTCACTCTACATCTAAATACGCGAGTTAAGGAAAAAAAATCTTGCCGAGAGGAGAAAAAGTTCGTGAGGTCCAATTATCAGCTCACCTATACAAATAGTTTTTCTGTCAACCTGCAAACTAGCCCAATTAAGATCGAGAAGCTATTATTGTGTTAACAATAGCCCATAACTACCCTCCAATCCCGTCAAGTTCAAACCAGCTTAAGAGCAATCCAACTTAAGCCAAAGAAGGACTAGGTTAACCAGGGTCATGCCCAATAAACAAAAACAAAGACCTCTTCATTGTGGCTTAAAGCTTCAAGCCTAAAACCATTGGTTAGAGTCCAACTAACATGGTTAATTAACAAATTTCGTATAAATACCGACTTCTTCCTTAACTTAACAAAGAAAGTGGGTTCTAAAAAAAGTGGTGTTTTCTATGAGTTTTTTAACACATTTTTGTACAAGGAAAATGCATGATAATGAGATTCTTAACATTTTTCTACAAAAAAAAAATGCATAATCATGAAAAGGACTTTGCAAGAAACAAGAATTAATCAGACTGGTAGATTTCATATTTTTGAAAATCCCCAACAATATGTAAATTATTCCAATCAAGCGACACTTAAGAGGGGAAAATATATGCCTAGCTGTCACCCTAGTAAATTGAGTCCCAGCAAAATTAGGTGCCACCTACATTACATCATATATCTTTCATCCTTCACCTCTCTAATAATCATTTGACAAACCAATTTTACCATGAATTTTTAGGAATTAAACTCCGTAAAAACAAACTGGCCTTAATATTGGAATTTAGTGATTCATTAAACTGTTTTTGGTATTAGGAGAAAGAGATTATGTTTAAACTTCCTTAATGATTGCGCTGATATTAGCAATTCATTTTACATTTTTGAAACTTCCTACACATTGACAAAAGCGCAGTCAAAATAGAAAAGGCAGGCCAATGGCAACCAAGCAAGTTGGGAAAAGGACTCCCACTTCCAAACAATCAACCTCCCTGTTCTGTTGTCTCATTTCGCTTATTTCACTCCAAGGAAAACTTAAACAATAGTATATCTCTCCTCTCCCATGTTTTTCATCTTCATGTTGTAAAGAAAGCTTTCACAACAAAACAACATTGCAGCATCGAATATCGATATAACCTGTGTTCAACATTCCTCTTTTTTATACTCCCAACTTCTTCAAATCCCCCCAACAAATTAAACGCAATACAACCCAAGACCTGTAAACAAGCTACACAAGAGACCCTTCACTTCCCTTACCCACCCATGGCCAACCAGACCATCATCATACTACTTCTTCTGATTACCATCTTCTACAAAGCCTCTGGCGATGCCAAGTCTCCTTCTCCGGCTCCTTCGCTTCCCTTCCCATGGCTTCCTACTCCACTCTCGCCCTCTTACCCACCGTCACCAGCAGCTAGTACTGTTAGTCCCTCGCCTTCGCCTTCTCCTGACCCAATTCATGTCCCACAACCATCTCCCTCACCTGCACCACCTCCGATATCTGTCATAAGAGGCGCTTATTGGCCTGCATACATGTCGTGGACCTTCCCCGCGATGGCCATCGACACCACCTACTTCACCCATGTCTACTATGGCTTTGTCTTGCCCGACCCGACTACTTATAGGATAAACATCAACCAGCAGGATGATGAACTGCTGGCGAACTTCACCACCACACTCCAAGGCAAGGAACCACCTGCAAAAGCCTTGCTATCCATTGGAGGTGGCGGCAATAACCCTGCCACCTTCGCGCAAATGGCCAGCTCTGCTGGGAACCGAGCGGCCTTTATCGACTCCACCATAGTTGCAGCTCGGAAATATGGGCTCGACGGAGTCGATCTCGACTGGGAGTTCCCACAAAGCCAGGAGGAGATGGACAACCTTGGGGTCCTTTTTGAAGAGTGGAGCGCTGCACTTGCAGAGGAGGCGGCGGCCACCAGCAGCCGGCGGCTCCTCCTCACTGTGGCTGTCTACTTTGCCGCCGAATTCATCCTTGCCGATAACCGGTCATACCCGGCGACCTCAATCAGAAAGAATGTTGACTGGGTCAATGCAATGTGCTTTGACTATCATGGGACATGGAACACATCGGTGACGGGGGCTCATGCAGCGCTGTATGACCCGAAGAGTAACGTCAGCACGAGCTTCGGTCTCCGGTCATGGGTCAGCGCCGGGGTGCCGGCGGGGAAGGTGGTGATGGGGCTGCCTCTTTATGGGCGGACGTGGCAGCTGCGGGACCCAGCGGAGCATGGCGTGGGGGCGCCTGCTGTGGGTGTGGGCCCGGGAGGGGGGTTGATGCAGTTCAAGGACTTGATGGATTACAATGTGGAGAACAATGCCACAGAGGTGTATGATGGGATTACAGTGTCCACCTACTCCTACTCAGGAACGGCTTGGATTGGCTATGATGGAGCCATGTCGGTCAAGGAGAAGATCTACTACGCACAGGGGCTCCACCTAGGTGGATACTTCTTCTGGGCCCTCGGCTATGACAAGGACTGGGTGATCTCTCAGCAAGGTATGAAACAGGAAGGAAACCATTATCTTAATTTTATGATAGATGTCTTCTATAGTCCTGTGGGGACCATTTTAGATACGAAAATATTGACCCACCAGATACAAGAGAGCATTTTGATCTACCCATGTGAAAAATAGCTAGGTCCATTAGTGACAGTTGTCTGATAAAGACCATGAAATGGATATCAGTAGGTAAAGGGGTAAAGTTTCAATTTGGACTCTTACATTTCAATACCTGGTCCTGATCAGACTAATAGACTTGATATTTTCACATGAGTAGATCCCAATCCTTCTTATATATGGAAGGACCAATGGGAGCCACAAACCCTCCCAAATGTCCTGATTTAGAGAGCCCAAAAAGACATCATAGTATAGATATAGAAGCAGGAGAGATCGGATCCTTCAATAATTTAGGCCGGTCATCTCATGGTCACCTGTGTCCTTTATAGGCTGGTAAATAAATAGGTAGTAAGAAATTTGGATGAATGGTGCATAGACAGATTAATTAGTTTGACATTAATCAAAGACTCTAATCTCATACGTAGGAGTTCATGAGGCCCAGTCGGATAGACTTAATTTTTAGCAGAATAAGTAAGAGTCAAGTAAGGGTTTTGGATGCTGAACATTTGTCCGGGTCCACATAAACCCAGATGCATGTCAAGGCCACATTCAGGCCCTTTGACTTCTGTCTGTAACTATATTTAGATCATGTCACCTTTTGAAACTGACACTTTCTCATTTTCTGTTTGCAGCTTGGAGAGCATGGAGTTAGTATCACCCTGTATCCATCTCATTCATTAATAATACAGATTTTGTTGGTTTGTATGCTTATGAGAACATAGTGAGAACCATTAATATTGAACCTTATTAGTAGATGCATCCAACGATTAAGATAATCGACATGTACATGATCTGAAGGTACATGAGAAGTAGGGATCTGCTGCTTAATAAGAGGCCAAGAGAGGGTTATGTAGGGACCTCAGGCACTTTAAAAGGAAAGTCCATATAATGCCGAAACATTAAACATAGTTAAGATGATGGTCATATGAGAATGAAAGGAAGTCCAAGGCTTTTACTTCTGTGAGAAATCAATCATATAAAGATCAAAAGAAAATTCTTTCAATTAGTATATCTTGTCATTTTTTTTTTAAAGAAACATTTCTTAAAATACATCTCCAAGAATCACAAATTGGGGACAGAAGTTATTGGAGAGACTTGAAAGCCACCCACCACGACAGGGATGAGATCCAAATGCATAGGATATCTGCTTCTTTATAATACTAAATGTTGTATGTTAAGTTACAAGAAGGTTAGATATGTTATAATGATCCCCCACCCACAAACCAAAACACAATATGACCCCCAAAAGATCTTTCTCCATGCCTAAATTAATCTCAATCACCGTATTTGCTTGCTATGGATAGCTTGACAACCATTACATCCTTTCCTTCGCTTTGGGATAGCGGAGCCATTACTTGGAGCACTTGAACAATCGCTTAAAATGGCTTTGTTTAGGGGAATTGGATTCCCGATTCCATTTCGTTGACTTCGCCTATAACCAGAAGATCGATTAGCAGTCCACCATATCATTCTCATTTATAAACACATAGGCTTGACCAATGTTCTGTCGGCTCTAAGCTAGACGTGAGCAATGGTGTGAAGTCTGTATCCTTGGTCCTGGTTAGATTCACTTATAGTTAAGTGGGCGATGCTTCACATGATAAATGACCTACCCTGTTTGTCATAAATTTACATGTTTTTTTAGTGTGTTATGATACAAACAGTCTTGCGTGGTGTGATGGATAGAGAACATCTTATCAAGTTTAAAGCAAGAGGCAGTGGATTAATCTCATACATAAAGTGGTGGCAGGTTGGGTGTCATAAAATCATAAATCCGTCATCCTTAGATTGAACAAGGGTGACATAGCACAACCTGAACAAAAACAACCATAGAGAAAGTTATATATATTCCTTTCTACTTATACATCCTCTTAATTTTAATTATCTCACTAGTTCTTTGTGTTGTAGATGTGCAATACAATTCAAGTTGAAGAAAACCGACACTAAGAACAGATAGAATATATCCTACTTCATCAAGCACACAAAATGAAAGTAGGGAGTGACCCCCATTAATCATAAGTCCTGAAGCAATTGTTTAGACATGAAAAAGGTTGTACATCCTTTTCTCAATACACTTACTCCAAATAGAGATAGCCCCTCAACAATATTCCCTCAACAATATTCCCTCAACAATATTTATAATTACTACAGAAATGAGAAGTTTCCACATCCTTTATTGAGACACTGACTTCATATTTTCTAGGCATTGAGGAGGTAGGCATCAATGTCGTGGAAGGTCTTAATCACAAATTCCATGATTACATATGGGTCAGGCACCTCTTCATTTGCTTTCTCAAATTCAAGGAACCATTTCAGAACGCTGCCATCTCCCTTGGGAATAACCTGTGCAGTGGCCTTCATTTTGTTGTAGAAACCAGCCATGATATCTCCATCAATTACACTGTAAGAGACTATCATGTTTGCTTCATCTAAAGTCTCAATCCTCTCGGTGGAATAAGAAATGGGGACTCCTGTAAATTAGAAAAAAAAAAAAAAAATCCGAGCACAGAGGTGTTAATATATGATTTTCTCATGTCATTTCATTTTTCTTTATTTCCTTGTACTTTTATTTGAGTTTTATATCATTCTCAATGGGCTCTCCCAAGCGAGCCCATGACCATTAAGAGCCCATCTCTTTGCTTGGTATCAAATTCCTATAGATTCTAAACAATGTCTTCCCATTAAAAGGGCTAAAACGGCCAAACCACTGATACTTCAATGGCAAGGTATCACCAAAGAAACCAGGACTGATCCTTCATTCTCACATTAAGAGGATCACTCCCTTGCCACTATTACCAACGTAGCAAAGGAAGAGGGGGGGGGGGGGGGGGGGGGGGGGGGGGGGGGGGGGGGGTCTGTTAGATGGGGACTTGGGTAGTGTTGGTATGTGGGTATGTGAGTATGACTGGGAGAAAAGGGGCTATAAGCCAATACACTTTTAGCCAAAGTGGTGAGGTATCTCCCTATCCACATATACAAGAATGGATCAATCCTTAGGTTTGTTAGATGGGGACTTGGATAGTGTGGGTGTGTAAGTATGTCCAGGAGAAAAAGAGAGAAAAAGGGGCCTAAAAATGAAGAAGCAAGAGTGAGGATCCACAAATGGGTATCAAAGTCTTCTCCTTTTGCCCAGCTATGACCTTGCAGATCAAACCCAAGTTTCATGAGGGTCCCATCTAATTTCCCACCTTATATATATATATATATATATATCACTCCACCTCTTTTTGTAATTTTTCTATTTTGGTAAATTTCACTCCACCTCTTTAATGTCCTTATTTAGAACGCACTTCACTATGAAATCCTAATAGAAATTCAATACAAAGTAGGCAAACTCAATCCCTTTAAAGAGTATGTCTACTATAAAGAAAATGAATAAAATATGACCTAAGGGGTAAATTAAAAACTGACTGAAACCCATCATAATTCCACCTTTTTCCAAACCCCACATTGATTCTGACAATTTGGCATCCCTTCATGGTTCCAGTGCATGGGGCCAACCCATGATTCTATCATTGGAGGGGCTCCATCGTGATTCAAATGCACACAAAGGGAATGATCACTATATATATGGCTATCTAAGATTCTAAATCTCAGATCTTTATAATAGTTTTCACTTAAATTAGAGAGATAACCACCCCATCAAAGCTTTCTTTTTTGGTAAAAGATACTTGTATATATGTGGAGCTTTGTTTCAAAAACAGATAACTTTTTTGGGGTCTCACCTTCAGCATATTTTATGTGCCTAATAGAACCGACACTCTTGCCATCTCCTTCAGTAACTTCAATGCTCTTGAACACCTCTGGGAAGATCTTGCCCAAAAGGTCTGTGTTATCTCTAATGCCACCCCAGAACTTCTCTGCAGAGGACTTGATTTCCTCTTCTGTTTCAAGCTTACCAGTAAAGGCCATACTCGTGACTTGCAAAATCAATAAGGATAAGATAAAAATAAAGTACAAAAGAATAAGATGAATTGAGTTTAGTGCATGGAAGCAACACTAGCCCAGGGGTGCGTATTTATAGGGGATGTGAGAGCATTTCATTAAGGCCTACTTCAACAACCATCCACCCACTTCTCAGTGTCAGTCCATCTGGAGATATTATTATATATTATGATCATGAGGTACACTTATTATTAAAATAACTACTTTTTCTTAAGAATGGCTCCTAATTACCCGAGTGTAATAAGGAGCATTAGTTCTTACCTAACTGCCCAAGGTGATGTACGAGGTTCGAACCCGGGGTACGCCACCTCTTCTCGCTTGTGCGGGCCCCTTTTCCACTTGTGTGGACTTTCTTCCCGGAGGCTCTCTCTTGGATCCCAGCCAGGGGACCTATAAAAAGGGCAGTTGGGCCCTATCTTTGAAACATATGGACCGTGCGATAGAATGCATAAGACCCCCACTGTCACCATCATTAAATCTTCCACATTAACAGCTACTGAATGTAGGAAACTTTGCAAAGTTTATTAATCGATGGTTCAGATCATCTGATGAGAGGGAAAATCGTCGATCTTGGTTCAACTGTGCATGGGACTCATAAAAGGATTAACTACTAAACATGAGCTTGATCATAGAGAAAAAGATTTCATAAATAAATATCCCTCTAGATGTCATGTGAGCCTTGCTTTAGGTTTTTTTTTTTTTTTTTTTTTCTAGGATGGAAATATATATGACTGGTATCCAATTATTAAAGTCATCAAGGAATAATCTAATAAGGTGGGTGTATTGGGTTGGGCCTGAGAAAACCTTAATCTTCAGCAGTCCCACTCCGTTAATCTCAAACCCAACCCCCAACAGGACTGTGTATACATCCCTAACAAGAACATGGTACAAGGACTGTATTTACATCCCTAACAAGAAAATGGTGCAAGGACTGTGTCTACATCCCTAACCATAACATGGTACAAGGACCTTTTTTACATCCCTAACAAGAACATGGTACAAGGACCATGCTCTTGTTAGGTATGCAAACATAGTCCAATTGGGGTCGGATTTGAAAGTAATGGAGTAGGGATCCTGAAAGTTAAAGTTTGTTGGTGCCCAACCCAACCCAACCCACCCACTGTACTAGATCATTCCCTGATGATTTTGATACTCCTTTTGCAAAGCATGCAGATACCAGTCATATAATATCCATCCTAGTAATAAAGAAAAATAATCAAGGAACACATGACATCTAGATGGATACTTATTTATGAAATATTTTTCCCGACCATAAAGCTCATGTTTAGTAGTTAATCCTTTTGTGAGTTCCAAGCACAGATCTTAATCATCGATTAATAGACTACAAATTGAAAAGTTTGTCCACATATAGTAGTAGTTATTCCTCGCGCATTGTTGAAGATTATATAACGATGGTGACATCGAGGCCTTGTGCATTCTATCGCACGGTCCATATGTTTCAAACTTAGGGCCCAACTGCCCTTCATAATACCATCTAACTGATTTTTCCTTCATTTGACAAGAGTTTTTTTTTTTTCATTTACTTCAATATCAATTTTCATTAAGTAAGAGTAGTTATTTTAATAATAAATGTACCTCATGATCATAATAATAATATCCACAGATGGATTGACACTGAGAAGTGGGTGGATGGTTGTTGAAGTAGGCCTTAATGATATGCTCTCACATTCCCTATAAATACACACCCTTGGGCTAGTGTTGCTTCCATCCACCAAATTAACTCAATTCCTCTAATTCCTTTCTACTTTATTTTTACCTTATCCTTTGTTGTTTCTGCAAGCAATTGTCACTAGTATGGCCTTTACAGGTAAGCTTGAAACAGAAGAGGAAATCAAGTCCTCTCCACAGAAGTTCTGGGGCGCCATTAAAGACAACACAGACCTCTTAGGTAAGATCCTCCCAGAGGTCTTCAAGAGCATTGAAGTTACTGAAGGAGATGGCAAGAGCGTTGGTTCTATTAGGCACATGAAATATGCTGAAGGTGAGACCCAGAAAAAGTTATCTGTTTTTGAAACAAAGCTCCACATACAAGTATCTATTATAAAACAAAGCTTTAAAGGGGAGGTTATCTCTCTAATCTAAGTGAAAATTAATATAATGATTTAAGCTTTAGATAGCCCAAAAATATCCTGTGATCAACCCCTTTGTGTGGATTTAAATCATGTTGGAGCCTCTCCAATGATGAGAATCATGTTGGTCCCTGATGGAACCATGAAGGGATGACAAATTTTTGCAATCAATGTGGGGTTCACCAAAAAGTGGAATTATGATGAGCCCCACTCCATAATGAGAGTGACAGTACTGGATTTCACCGAACATTATTCACCTGGACATTGCAATTTAGCCAATGGAAATTGATGAGATGGTTCCACTTTGTTCTTAATTAAATTGTTTAAGTACTTTTTAAGGGCTTGTTCTTGCGGAGGCATTCCCGTGGAATCTCATTTTCCCCTCACAACATTTTTTATTCATTTTCTTTGTACTTGGACAAACTCTTTGTGAAATTTGCCTACTTTGTATTGAATTCCAAATAGGATTTCAAAGTGAAGTGGATTCCAAATAAGGACATTAAAGAGGTGGAGTGACGTATATAAGATTAGGCAGTAGATAGGTTTCTCACTTTCGTAGGATCTGATTTACACCGGTAATATATAGCTGGATAGTCATTGTTGATATACATTGTTGTGCTGTTTACTAATAGTTTAACATTTTGATGTTACTGGTTATTAATATGGTATCGAGCTTTTAGTGTTACTAGTTACTAACAATCATCTCCTATCAAAGGGGACTTTGATACTCATTTGTGGACCTTCACTTCTACTTCTTCATTTTTAGCTCTTTTGATGAGAAGACATTGTTTAGAATTTCTAGGAATTCAATACAAAGCAAAGAGATGGATGAGCCCTTAATGGTCATGGACTTCCTTGGGAGAGCGCATTGAGAATGATATAAAACTCAAATGAAAGTACAAGAAAACAAAGAAACTTGACATGGCATGAGAGAAAATCATACATTAACACTATCTTCCTCTGTTCTTCTTCTTTTTATTTTTTTTTTTCTTATTTACAGGAGTTCCCATTTCTTATTCCACTGAGAGGATTGAGACTGTAGATGAAGCAAACATGATAATCTCTTACAGTGTAATTGACGGAGATATCATGGCTGGATTCTACAACAAAATGAAGGCCACTGCACAGGTTATTCCCAAGGGTAATGGGAGCATTCTGAAATGGTTCCTTGAATTTGAGAAGGCAAATGAAGAGGTGCCTGACCCACATGTCATCATGGAGTTTGTGATTAAGACCTTCCATGACATTGATGCCTACCTCCTCAACGCCTAGATATATATATGAATATAGCATTTCAATAAAGGATGTGGAAACTTCTCATTTCTATTACAATTGCCCTTTAAATTATGATCAGTGAGTGTTATCTGTACTTGGACTCTTGGAGTCAGTATTTTAAGAAAAGGGTGTATAACCTTTTCATGTTATTGGTTCGGTATTTAAGATCAGTGGGTGCCACTCATTTTTGTGTTCTTGTGGAAGTGGGATTCTCTCTCTTCAGTGTGTGTGTGCATCATTTTTCTTCGAAGAAACTTAATGCATTAGATTTTCATAAATCAACATTAACAAAATTATTGCTAGTTACCGATGAGTTAATAACATTTGCAAATAGTGCTCGTATTTGTTATAAGTCGGTTTCAAGCATTCAATGGGAGAAGCTGTGTGAGAGTAACTGTCAAGCAAAAACTAGCCCTTGTCTCTTCTCATCCATTAATCCATGATTGGGATCATATCTCCTAGTCTGGATCAACATTGTCCCTCAAAATGAGATATAGATAAGACCCAACCTTCATGCTTGGTAGGGTGGAACTTGGGTTGAGCCTATCTGTTATTTATGTGAATGACAATCAAAGCACCATCTTGTAGCGCTACCTAGCAATACCCTCACTCTTGGTCAGAGGTGTGATAAGAATTGTCTTCAATACAAAGCCACATTAAACGAGAAGTTGACTTCAAAACAAAGCCACATTAAATGAGAAGTTGAAAACAATTTGGTGAACCATTGGTTTTGCAAGCTACTTATTTAATTTTCAGTGTTTTCTAGTTTTGTGAATTTCGAATTCAAATGGGAGAAGAAGAATAAATTAAAAAAAAAATTCAGTCACATATCAAAATGTAAGCATGAAATTCAATAAAATTAGAGAAGCATACAATGTATGGACCCACATCATATCAATTGTTTAAAACAATTTGGCTAGCCACATGGCAGGTTATGGAGAGGTCAAATGGGATGACAATATTCATGCTAGGGCATTGATGGGATCCACCATAAAGTAAGAGATCCAATAGTTGGCATACAACCTCTAACCATATTATAATAAGCCATGCATCTTTACTTTTGACAATCTAATTAAAGATTTAGAATTCCCATCATACATCGGTTGAGTCATATGCGCCTCTTCCCCACCTAAGTTAAGGCTAAATTTTTTCCACTCTGCAAATCCACAAAAAGTAAGGATTTCTGATGGGAGGTTGGACCTAAAACTCTATAAGAGTGAGGATGGTTTAGATTCCCCAAAAACCATAATTTTCAAACATGAGATTTCCAAAAGTTTGCTGAAGGCAGGAATCCCAGGATTTCGTCCCAGATGTGACCTTATTTTTCTCTTCTTTTCTTCTTGTATTTTTTTCTTTATAGTGGACCATTGGGTCACCATGCCACCTGTCCCATCGGCCCATTTTCACATCCATTTTACCGCATCTCATGCATAAATGGCAGCTAATAAATAATAATTATGTATAATTATTACGCATGCGAGTCATTTACATATATACATATTTGTGCCCTCCGTTTGTACACATATATAACTTAATCACATGCGCAACTATTACGTATTTACAGCTTAACAAGCTCTTAAACAGGCTCTTATATTTACGATAACAGTGCACACATTGACATGGTTTGAGACTTGAGAATGCACATATCGAGCTGCTTGTCAACTGCTTCATATATCTCCTTCTCTCCTCGTTCTCTCTCATTTTCCTCTCCCAAGCGCAGGAATCGTCTTCTCCCAATGTCTCTTTCCCTTCGAATCGCAGTAGTCGGAGATGTTGTAAGTACACAAAATCCACTCACTATCTCTTTCTCTTGATTTTAGTTCGATGATCATGACCATTGATGCAATGGGGCACACCTGGAGTGGGGCCTCAGTTGGGTTTGTTGGTAAGGAAGGAGGAAGAACAGAAAAAGCTAATAAATCGACGCTTGGGATCTTCCTGATTACCAGGTGGGGTCCATTAGAACTCTGAGCAGTGAGCTAGGATTCGGATAACCCCAGTTGAAGAGAGATTTGGATTTTAATTGGGAAGATTGTGATTTTTGATACAGAGGTCGGAAGTCGGTCGCGGCCACCATCACCATCTGTTTGTTGAAATTCCCGAATGACCCCAAAATCGTATCTGCTAGAACAATGCAAAAGAATAAAGAATCTCAACCAAATCCTCACCCATATTAGGCCTTCTTCTCAAGCGCTGTGATTGAATTGTGTCGTGTGCGCAAATGAATAACTAATTTTGTGAGTGTAACTCATCCTAATTATTTGGCGCCAAATCTATGGGTCAATCTGCAAAAGAGCTCTATTTTACTATGCATCATAGATACTTCAAAATGAGCAATGTATCTATCTTATTGTATCCAATACTTCACTTTTTATGTGTAAAATCCATGTCCATGCCATATCCATGTCACCTCCCTCTTATATCCATGCCGTACCGGGGCATCATAGCTATTGTAGGAGTTGCAATACTAGGGGAAGATCTTGTTCCCTTTTCAGGGTCTGTTGGTTGCTACCATGTATGTTTTCCAGTTACTACCTCGGTCTTCCAATTGAGGCCAAGACTCGATCACTTAAGCATTTCCTTCCAAGTCTTTTTTTTTTTTTCGGATTTTTTAAGAGAATGGGAGATGGTTATCAGAGGGTTCTATGCCACCTAAAGATAAAGTTGCCACACAGATTCATTTTTGCCTAAACCAAATCAATGATGACTTTAGTACATGGTTTATGTTCAAGAAATTCATTTTGTTATGTGTCTTTGAGATAAGAAGATTCATGTACCTTCATACTCCTAAACAAGACTGCCCTGCTCCAAAGTCATGAAAAAATCCAAAATTTGTTAGCAGATCCAAATATGATGACAAGCCTTTCAAGATTTTAAGATTCCTAACTCATACAATATTGTAATTGGTGCACAGTTGCCAGACGAAGAAATAGCTATAGGAGATTTTTAAATTTGCAACTGTTTTTACTGGTCATCATGTGGTACACACAAAGATGCATAAAATGGAATGGAAAACAAGTTTTTTTTGGAAACCTAATGAAGAAACAGACTCTAGCCAATTTCGCTTTTATTTTAGTTTCATTCTCTTGTTCAAATTTGTATAATGGAATGTTAGTCTAACAAACTCTAGGGATTCTTGCTAGAGTCATTGCTTAACGACGATATGATAACGGTGTGGAATACATGACATTAGGGCATAAAAATGTGCCCCAGTGACCTCACCATAGAAAGTAGGATTTGTCAGACTAGCTATTATAAAAAAACTCCTAATCAAACATTTGTAGCTGTCCAATCAAAGGAAGCGAAAGTGGATGACATATATGGAAGTGGTGAATAGTTCGAAAATTGAAATCCCAGAAACGTGCAATGAAATTGATATTTTAGATATTGCTAACTATTTAAAAGGAGATGATCATGGATGATAAATGTGGTACGTTTTAAATCATTGTCTTTACTTGAATAGCCAGATACATCCAATGAGGCTACATCTTTTATATATAACTTGCTAACCGCATCTTGTATGGAGTCACTGGGCCACACCTCCATGCCTTGTGTCTTTTATTCTACCTTCATCACAATAACAAAAAGAGGTACCATTATTAAACATTTTTCAACTTCCAAGACCATTAAGATAATACATCACCATTTTCTAATCCATGCGGCTTATTCTGTGAGATTCAATGGTTATGTTTAATGGTCTTGGAGATGCGACGTTCTTATTTTAATGCTTTGTTGGTTGTATAGAGGTCATGACTGATTTTTTCTTTTATACTGTCTCTTTTGTTGCAATAATATCTTTCAATGTGAACTTTTCAAAGAATTGATATACTCCTGTTTCCCCCAAAGTTACTGTGACATTACATTGGCTAATTTATGTAGATGTTGAGATTGCTCGATAGGTTTTAAAACCGGAATCAAGGGACAACTTGGCCCCACTTAATTCGAGTCTACTCTTAGTTTTATGAATTTGAAGTTCTAAGATTTGTTATGTTTATTTATTAATGATGAATTTAAGTTGTTATTGGTTCCCAAATATGTATTTCATTCAGTTGATGAATAGTGAGCCCTGTACAACTTCTAATGGAGAAGAAAATGAAATAGATGCATTTAGGGCCTTAAAATCATATGAATCGGCCAAGTAGGTGACTAGGGGGTGAATCAAATCGGCACCCGTCGAGTCCGGGTTGACTTGCACGGGCCAATTCTAAAACCATGATTGCTTGCACCAAATGATTGATGTTAATTATTCTCATGGCATTCTAAATTGTTTGTTGGTTCTTTTTTTCCCCTTCATGTGTACTACTACTCATATTTGCATCCATTGCTAGTTTCTAGCCATCTGCTAACTTCTTTTGTCTAGTTTCTGAGCAAATCATATTGTGGCAATTTGCCATATTTTGACTTATCCTATTGGTGAATGTTATTTCTGAATTATATACTCATTCCTCCTTTGTACTTCTTTATATTTCATTTGTTCATTTTTTAAATTGATTTATTCATGATAGAAAGGTGCTCTACAGTTCAGCACCTTTTTCATTTGAAATTATTATAATAGGAATCAAGATTTATAGCTCTGATTTATAATTTTTCTTAATTGTTTCATGTGGAAGCATGATGATTGGGACCTACGGGATGATGCAAAGGCCCTTCATTTCTTGCAGGTATAATCTTTGTTGCAAAAATAACGAAACAAACCCAATTCCCACTATTGTTACTAATTGGCATGGCAAAAGTTTCAATGATTTGTTGGAGCACATAGATTGTACTAGAATGGGTAGACTTTGTCTACCCGCAGGTTTTTGGATTATCCATGCACCAAGACTAGCCATTTTTAAATATTATAAATTTTCTGACTTATGCTTTCATATCACGGCTTACAGAGTTTTCTGACAAGGTCCTTTCTTTTTTTTGGAAATGCAGCCAGATTTGGTTCTGTTTACAGGCACGCCCTTACCCTCTGCTTGGCACTCCACCATTTATTGTGATCACAATGCATGCCACTCGGTTCAGATCTTCTCTCTCTTTTTTTTTTTTCTTTCTTTTTTTTCTTTCTTTTTTTTTTTTTCGTCGTTTGATCGCTTGTCCAGTGATTCTTTATTTATTTCAAACATTGACATATCTGAAGGTCCTGAAGACTTGACTTTCCTGAGCACTTGACTCTTTATTTATTTGCTAGGTGATTTTGGTAACGAGAATGTAGAGGTTGTTAGAAGCATAGCTAATCTGAAAATGCCAAAAGCTGCTATTTTAGGGAACCATGACTGCTGGTACACTCATCAGTTTTCAGAAAAGTAAGATTCCTTGCTGTGTGTTCTGGGCATGCTATTAAATCCCGGGATTCTCATATGAATTTCTTGTCGAGATCGCACCAATACTTACTGAGTTGCTATGGTTCGGTCGAGTCGCATCTCACATGTGAGTCGAGGGAGTCACACCAGTACCTGTAGTCCGAGTCAGAGAGTGAACCTGGATTTAATATTCTGATTCTGTGCCATTGATTTTACCTCTCATTTTTCTGGTTTTCTTTCCCAGGAGTTTCAGGTCTGCAATATTTTTTGTGCATTATTTCCTTTTATTGGCCTTTGTTTTTGCTATGCTTCATGTAGATCATCATGACATTTAAAAATGCTTGCTTTTGAGAATAATTAACCCCTTTATGTGATTTTTAGGAGGAAAAATCACGTCCAACTTCAGCTGGAATGGTGAGTTCATCTGGTTAATAGTCTTTTAATGATTCTGGAGGGTCTTTATTTTGACCATATATCTATTGATACTCTCTGGTTCTGTATCATCATTTTTATTTCTCTATTACCTTTTCACTAGTTTTGCAGTTTTTAAAGCATTATCTTTTGAGTGGTAGTTTTTAAGGTATTTATGATACTCACATTGGCTCTTCCATTGCTTATTTAGAAACAACCATTGGCCATGCCTACACTCTCCTTTCTTCTGTTGAATATTATATGGTTTTGCTTATGTCAGTTGGATGTGTTGATCGATAATAATCTAGGGTCCATCGAAGGTATGAAGAACCCTAGAATTAGAAAGAAAGGAAATGGCGAAGGGAAGAAATTGAGAGAGAAGCATATGGTTGTGTTTGTTGGGAATGTGAGAGAGAAACCTCAAAGAATGGATCCTTTTCAGTGTCCTCTTTCTTCAAGGTAATCCTTGATAATTCGGGGGAGAGGAGCATTGTGAGCAGCATTTGGGAGTTAAATGCTCCCCCAAGGGTGCTAGTCTTCGGGTGGTTGGCTCTCAGGAACAGGATTCCTACTATGGATCTCTTAAGGAGGAGAGGGATGACTATTGTTAATGGCTGCCCTATGTGCTTGAGAAACGAGGAATCCATGAACCATCTTATGCTGAATTGCAAAATAGCTCAGTTTATTTGGAAGTCAATGGCAGGGTGGTTTGACTGCTGTTGGGCCCTCTCTAACTCTCTTATCGAGCTCTTTCAGGCTTGGAAAACTCTTATTGGGGATTCTAGAGG
Source organism: Litsea cubeba (assembly GCA_012931725.1). NCBI lineage: Eukaryota > Viridiplantae > Streptophyta > Magnoliopsida > Laurales > Lauraceae > Litsea > Litsea cubeba. Next base: position 90,778,069 of record CM022948.1, on the reverse strand, counting down.
AAAGGTGATGTGGAGGTTACCTTTTCCGGCGATGATTTGGACAATCTGGAAGGAAAGGAATTCAAGATGTTTTGTAGGGATAGCTTCTAACGAAAGCAATTTGGTGGAGAAATCAAAGTTTCTTGTGGCTCTATGGGTGTCAGTCAACCCGTCTTTTAGAGGATATTCCTTACAACAAATAGTGTATCATTGGAAAGAGTTGGCCTTCTCTAATGCAGGGCCTTAGTTTGTTGCTTTTTGGATGTTGGCTTTCTTGTTTTTTCGTGCTTCCAGTCTTTTGTTGTCAGTACTTATCTCTTGTATTGTTCGTTCTTTTTCAATGAACGTAACCATTAAAAAAAAAATGAGAGTTGGTTGTATCTATTAATAACCGGAAACACCAAAAGCTCGAGCTATTAATGAACGGCATAACAATTTATATCCCCCCCGAACGGGAAGCCATTTGAATTCGAAACCCAACAGACAAACAGAATAAACAGGCCAGACAGACAGATGGATGTAACATGCCTCCCAGGGGTTTTGACCTCGTGACCTCTGACTCTGATATCATTTTAATAACCAGTAACACCAAAAGCTCGAGTTGTTAGTGAATGGCATAACAATTTATATCAATAGTATCCCTAGGGCGGGATGACCATCTTTATTATATCTCAATTTTGAAAAATTACAAAAACCCTTTGTTTCCTATTAGTAACATAAAAACCCCTTGAACTAATTTAATTACAAATAAGTCCTTCTTTCTATATCTCAACAACTAATTCTGTCAGATTATGTTATTATAAGCATAAGTAATGAATTCATGCCAGCAAATGCTTTTTGATAAATAGAAGTATTTTTAACTATATAAAATAGTGTAAAATCACTACTAAAATCAAGAAAAGAAGGTTAATTTTTTAAAGGGTTTTTTAACTACTGAATTGATGCAACATGTGTATGGTTGTACTCTTGTCGGGATTGTCCTTGTAACATTATCTTCTGTAATTTTCATCATGCTTCTTGCTTGCTTCATCTGTACAGAACATGTTGGATCTTTGGGGAACATGAGTTGATGTGTTGAGCTTTATGCTGGAACAACTCTAGCTTGATTCATCTTTCTGCTCATGGCTTAAAGAAAATGTTCATACATTTGCCATGTCAATGCCCTTTGCTTAGCAAGGAGGCCCATCTATGTTATTTACAAATTACATAAATGCTCGCATGATCAATATGTGCACACATCACTAAATGCATCACAAGTTTCTTGCTGAGTTTGATTAGAATCCTTCGTTCTGTTCATTTCACTAAATGCATCAAACATGTCTTGCTTGAGATCAAAGACAATTCTCCTAATGGTTTTTCAAAATAGCAAAAAGTCTAATGCATCCTTGTAAAGAATATTGGTTGGATGACAAGTTGATTAAATTTAGTGTCAAATCATCATTTTGTGATAAAAAGATGCTAACATAAATTATGTTGGCCTCTATCAAACTTAATTTTTAACTTATATGATATTTGATGATATGAGTTTGGATTTACTTGGCTTGACAAATGACAATAGTAGTGCTTACATGAATAAGCAGTCTTGGTGAGGAGCATGTTGGGTATTGTCGCTTGGACTTCCCAATTTTAAAGCTCAGCATCGTTGGTGGGCGCCCATTTTCTTGTGGGGGTGACAAGATATTTCGAGGAAAACTTCTATCTGAAAGGTTGGTTGGTTTAAAGTTCATCAGAATGAGCATTCCTGGAGTTTCAATGAGCTGAAAGATTTGTTGTTTATTCATATTGATTTCTATTAATGAGATTTTGAGGTGGTTTACACTACTTCACATATTGTGGGATTATATCTGATGTGGAGTTTGGCAATTCTGATACATCAGGACATTCCTAGCATTTATTTGCCAATTCGCTTTTAGTCAGGCACAGTATTAGTGATCAAAACCTCTAGTCTTCACCAAGAATGGAATACGCATCACCAGATCTCTAGAGTGTCAGAGTGTAGCTGGTCTATATTGTGCTTTCTTTTCTGGACAGTTGGTGATTTTTTCGATTTAGTTGTCTATTTTTATGTACAGCTGGGACACAAAGAAAAGGGTATATGTGTGCTGAGATGGGGCAAGAAAAATTAGGGATCCTGATTTTGTGAGATGCATTAAAGATGAAAATAAAAGATTCTCGGTAAAAAGAAGAGGTTAAAGAAACACACAGTTGCTGTCCCTTCAGTGTGAGCCTTCAATCCGGATGCCTGGGTAGGACTTGATGACTGGATAGGCTTCGCCTTAGAGCAACTGTTGCTGCCCTTCCGACTGATTAGCATGATTTGAGAACAAATCACTGTGCTATTGTTGCTTCTTGAGATGGAAAACTGTTTTTCCATGAGGCTTGCTTTTCTCCAAGCTTCAGCGCCTATGAAGATAGGTCCAAAGCCCACCTGCTCAAAGATGACTGGCCTAAGACCATCTGTCAAGCGTGACATCAGCTGCTCTTCATGCTCATTTGTTTTATAAAGAAAAAAACGCCATATCGGTCGAGTTGGCCTAGGGCGACTTACTCTGACTTATTCGGTATCATTCGGAACCAATCTAATTAAGACAAATCGCCCCTGGTTGACAGGCATGGGTCAATACAAACCCAAACATGAGTGCCATCAGTGCAACTCGACTTGGAACCCACCAACTCTGGGTTGACTCAAACGAGTTGACTATGCACATGAAATTTGATACCATGGTCAAAAGACATTTGAATAAACCATTCAAAAAAGAAAATAAATAAAAATAAACAATCTGAATAAGGTTGAAAGATGGTCAGCATCACTGGTTTGAACCAATTGAACCTCTGTTTCATACTAATTTTGATGGTTTTTGCCGCTGTCAACCTATGAATCTATGATGCTTTGATACAGTATGGACATGCCATGGTTTTTTTAACATAGGGATTTTACGCATCAAAATGTTGTATCAGATATGATCTATGATGCCTAGATATTGGATGGATTTGGTGGGGACATGCGATGGATATGACTGTGGCATGAATTTCACTCACAAAAATGAAGTATCAGATACAATACAACATGATGTGTTGCTCATTTTGAAGTATCGGGCATCATGGGATATGACACAGATTTTACCTCACATGGTCTAATCTGGTTTTTTATATGAGGCTCTAAAGTTCTTACTCAATTACAGAAAAAATTGTTAATCTCGTATCATATCCATGAACTTGAATTTTGAGATATGAATTCCTTGAATATTGGAAAAAAACCAAATTAAAGACTAATTTACAGTTTGTGTTACTTAAAGCTCAAACAAGGATTTCAAACATCTTTAGGCTGGGTACCCAGTTTAGTTGGGGTAGGATGGCACTTTTAACCAAGGTTTTAGGAGTTGAACTCCCAGGTCAACTCAGTCCTCGAGTCTAGTTGCTCGGCCAAGTTGCATGAAACCCTGCTGAATAGGACAAGCCTCACCCTAGAGCTCAAAAACCTTTTTAAAACAATAAAATAGCACGATTTATATTTATATATAGAAAATTATGTTGTACAAATCTATAATTTTGACGCTGCCTATGTTTTGCTTATTAATAACTAATTTAAGTAGAAATAGGCAACCACATTTATATTTCACTCAGTTAGATCATGGATGAATAGTGTCTTCAATCTTCAAATGTGATTTTGATCTTCTGGAATCAGTCCTAGGAGCCTCCCAAAGCTTCTCCAAACTTTTAAGAATGGAAGAGATTCAAGTTTAGGGCCCAAAAATCATATGGCCTACCACTGCTTCAGCAACTTGGGATGACTTGACTCGGCACCTACTGAGCCTGAGTTGACTCGGATGCGGCCAATTTTTAAATACTTGCTTGAGAATAGGTTCAGAGATTCCCTTAGCCTTTGATTCAGTTAGTGCATATTGATTTTTTGAAATGAAATTGATATTACAATTTTAATCAAGTAGCCAGCCAAATAGCCAATAGGGGTTTTGCCTTCTCTGAAGGCTTATTTTGTTCTTGTCTTTTCTTAATGAAATCCTTTGTTAAGAAAAAAAAAACTGAATTCATATTTTTGAGGCTGGCGATGATACAACTCTTGTTCTAAAATGGTATTGGATTAAACCCTCTCTTTCCATCATCTCATATTGTTATTTATCTGATGCAATTATTTCCTTAGGTATGGAGTCTGTGACATGGAAGGAAGTGCTAAGAAAATCTATGAAGCAGCCCTGGGGACGCCAGAGGGCTATTCTGTTATATTTCTTGCACACAATGGACCTACAGGTGGCGCAAGCTGTCATTTTTATGATTCACTTATCCTGGCTGAATAATCTTTCTAGATGTTTTATGAGAATTAAAATGTCACTTTCAAGTTTCAACTGAGTAACATGGTATCCTTGGGGCCTTGACTTTGTACAGTGGGTCCCATGTTTTGACCTGGTGCCATGCATAGTATTCTTAAGCCTACAGCTCATAACTGCAGGCCCCATGTTCCTGTGATTAGACTGTAAATGGGATGCTTCTCACCATGTATGCAGGTGTATTCATGAGCCTGCACCTTGTAAATGCAGGGCCCATGTTTCTATTATACAGACTGCTGATATGATGGTTCTCAGTTCTCACCAAGTATGCAGGCCCCATGTTTCTGTTCTTGAGATAAATCTAAGAAATTATTCATCTTGGGCAATTAAATACTTTGGTCCGTGGATACTAGACAAAGAAGCCCAAACTATGTCTAGAAAAGACCTCATCTATACACTATGGGGGTGTCGTCTATGTACATTGTGATGATCATCCATCAGATCAAAGGTTCTAATGGCCAAAAAATTGGCCCCACATATATACCATTGTTTTAAAAATCACAGGATATCAACTGTTTGGTTGAAATTTGGCAATCATTTTGTACAGGGCTAGGATGTAAGGTGAACGACATCTGTGGACGAGACTGGGTGTTTGAAGGTGGTGATCATGGTGATCCAGGTAGAGCCTCACTATTGTCATATGAGACTCTCTCATTATGTTTTTTCATGTCTCTTCTCCATGTAGAATGGCGCTTCTCATCTTCTGAAGAACGTATTTTGTGGTGCAGATCTAGCACAATCCATATCAGACTTGAAAAAGAACACCAAACTACCTATCCCATTGGTTGTTTTTGGGCACATGCACAAAGAACTGGCATATAGAATTGGTCTTAGAAAGATGGTTGTGGTTGGCTCCGATGACACCATTTATGTCAATGGAGCTGTTGTACCAAGGGTGAAATGCTCAGTTAGCGAAGAACGGACCAGTGGTGGAGGCTTTGTGAGAGAAGAAATTCTCCATGCAGATGTTTCCAGGGGCACTCTGCGTGCGTTCACTGCAATAGATATCATGGATGGGAGGGTGGAAAAGATAACAGAGTGTTGGGTTGCAGTTTCCGGCGAAACAGCCACATTACAGGAGGAACACATACTGTTTGAAAATGGTCATGATAAGAAATCCAATTCTGAGTCCAGTTCATGCAGTTATACTCGAGGCTTTACTCCAAATCCTCTGTAATTTGTATCATAAGACAGTTATCTGAAGAATGAGATGCTTACTGTAAAAGTCATAAAACTCTTCTATACAGAAATAATTTAGTCCTTCAGATTGAAGATCATGGCCATCCATTATTTTGCCCTTGTTCTATGGATCATGTCATAATCTTTTTTCCATGTATTTGTGAGCCACTGTTTAATAAGCTTGAGTTTTCCTATGCAGGACATTTTCTGGGAGATGTGAGAGAAAGGGAAAATTTGGAATCTCTGACAAAAAAGCTGGAGAAAGTGGAAAAAGATATAAGAGTAACAGTTTGGTTTTTCTTGGGGCGAGGAAAATGAAGTGTTCCCTCCCCATTTTTCCCTTGTCTCCCAATCCCAAGTTCCAAACTCACACTCATGGTTGGGAAAAGTATATATCTAGTGTTATTGTCGGTAATGTGTGCCATATTTTCTAAAACTCTCTTACCCATCTATACCCCACCACTACCGAGTTACTCGAAGGGCATTGAGTCGGGTCGAGTCGGGCCGAGTTTGATGGAGTTTATGGCAAACTCTGATTGAGATTTGACATACTAGGTGTAGTCCATTTCCAAAGATATTCCATCAACCACATGAGATGTCCCAAGCTCCAATGTTTCCATGTAAAGCTTGTCGAGAATCATCCCCAGAGCTGCTTAAACTCTAGAATAATAGGGAGGACAGAGTGGGAAGATTGTTGCTGGTGGAGCCACCTGTTTAGGTAGTTGAAGATGAAGATGATCCCTCTGTTGGAGCTTCTTGAGCTCTAAAATAAAAGGTGGCACAAAGTGGGAAGATTGACAAAGTTATGGCATTTAAGATCATGACACATTAATAAAGACAGAATAAATACATTAGTTAGGAGTATTTTTATTTGACCTAGGCTTGTAAACCGTGTCAGAATGGGAAATGGTCAAGAAACCTTTACATAAAAGAACTAAAAGTACAGAGTTGCTACTTGCTAGAGATCATCCACTCCAATATTTGTAAATTTTTCAATGTCCTCACCAGAGTGAGGGAAGAGTATCTTATTACTTATATTGATGACTAAAGCATACATGATTATATAATTTTGATTAAACATAAACATAAGGCAAAAAAAAAAGATGTTTGAATTGTATGACATTGCAAATCAAAAGAGCAAGAAAATAGAACAAATGAGATTTGAATGGGGAGGTGCATACACTTCTTTGAGTTGTTCAAAGAATAGTGTGTGTGAGGGTGTCATACTCTAATGTTCAAAGTCCGCACACCCTACAGCAAAATGATGTGGCCCCACTAAGTTATTTAGGTTGGACTTGATCATTTCTCTTAAATGATTTATAAAAGGGAAAGTTTCAAAATTAAAATAATGGTATTTTTATCATTTTTTCTAATTTTTTTAATGGAGAGTACTTGATTGAAAGAAATATGAAAAACTTTTCTACTCTTTTGAAACATTCAAATCTCATTACGTTTTTTAAAATGAGCTAAAAGTTTTATACCTATTTTGGAATTTTTTCAAAAACTTTTGGCAGTCGATCCAACTGTCTAGTCTCAATAGATCCGTCCAAACTCCATGTGATCCATGAAATATGGGGGAAGCTGTGTTTTATATGGTCCACTCAAATTGATCACCAGGTGAGCCCCACATGTGAGACAGATGCACAAGAGGAAATGCCATAAATATATCTGATTCACTTGTCAGAGGGCCAGATTAAGCTTAGTATGACAGAGACCATGGGGCCTCTAGGGGGGTGACCTAAAATTCAGGACTTAATCCTAACGATGGCCCTGAAATCAGTCTAAAAACGCACATTGAGGATTATAGAAACTTCAAGTGTGCCCAAGAAAGAATCAATAAAAACTACACCCCATAATTGAGAAAGGCCCAAGTCCAATCAGGGTTTAAATTACAATTCAGGCCCAACTCGATAAAGTTCCAGACTTCTCATTATTGAGAGGTTGAGATCCTAATCAGGTACCACATTATGGATGGAGCATAACACCCAAATGATATGCAGATCATGCAATCCTAACCATCTAATTAGTGGCCATTAATTGAATGGCTTTGTTCAGTGCTCCATGCCAGAACATTTCCTTTCTATCTTTTCCACTTTTTTGCTCCTTTCAAAACAGTAACGTGTCTTTGTTTTGGGTCTCTTTCTGCTTTCCAAGTCAAATTGCTTTCTTCTGGTGTGCCATCACACTTTTCAGTCTTTCTTTAAAGATAAAGCCAACAAGATCATGTGCCATATGCTTTTGGGTGCTGTTGATGTTTGCATCTTGGATAATCAAACCTTCTTTATCTAACTTATATAATAATAGTAAGAGTCAAAGATCATCCGGGAAATCACAGCCACCCCAAAAAGGGTCATACTCATGCCCACAGTGATAAAACAAGAAATAAGAAGATGCAGTGTTGAAATCAAGGTAGGGTACAGAATATCAAGGGGCTGAACTGAGGGGGACTCACCTGTGTTCAGGCCCCAGATGGGTCCTGTTGGACATGGACTCTCGAGCTTGGATTAGAGACTGCCTGTCTGGGCACAAGGAGTCATCATCATTATCAAAATCCTATCCCAACTATATTCGAGTTTTGACTATATAAATTATGTTTTCCTATTCTAAATATATCATGTGCCAAATCATGGGATCCAGATTTGAGCTTTAAAATCAAGTTCTTTTTTTTTTTTGGATATTGCTCTTACATCTGTCTTACACATGACATTCACTCATGAACAGTAAAAGTTTAAGTATTTCTCACAGAAGTACTCGTGCGATATCTAGGGTCATGCGACATCACATACATCGTACTTTGTGATATCCTAGGTCACACCATTATTATATGAATAGCTTTGTAAAAAATATTTAAACTTCACCTGTTTTGGAAGAAATGACATATTCAAAGATAGTTATAACAGCAATATCCCTTTTTTTTCTTTTTTTACTTTTAAAAAAAATTCCTCTTCTTGAATGAATATTGCAAGTTATTCATTAATATTATATATTATTGTTCAGGAATCTACAAACTACTGTAACAGCTCAATGAGTTGACTTACCAACGGTCAAGCCCCAGTGCCATCTATAGGAGTTAATGTTTCTACCACCACTACAGGACTCATGTGGGGGCTCATTTGGAAACTCTAATGTCCTATTTGCACATAATATATATATATAAATAAAAATTAAATATATAAAAATTCATGATTAAGCGAGCTCCATCGAGAATTATTAAAGAGATGATGAGTGAAGGATATAAGGTGGGACTTAGGAGTCCATAAAAGTCACAAGGTATAAGTGTAGATGTATCGTGCATCACTCACTTCCCTGCAATCTAACTAGTTTGATGGTCGGGTATTCATTTTTATTTTCCCTTATTCATTTCCATTTATAAAGGAAAGATGATTCAATGGTCATTTTTGAAAATTCTTTTTTGTTCCTTAAATTCTGGACTCAAATGAATGTTGATTGTTGAGGCTCACCTGAACAGACTCAGATTGAGGCCAGGCCAGGTATGAATTCGTTTACAGCCATGTGACATTTTCTCTAAAATTTGAGACACTGGACCTGTAATGAATAGTGGATGGGCCTTCACTTATAAATTGAGACCAAATTGACCCCTTTGATTATCTGTTCAGGACTGTCATTGGGGTGGACAAATCTCATGATAGTGTGAGTGTGATATGCACGATAGAGTGGGCTTGGTACCAATTATTTTAAAGAAATTTACAGGACACCTCTCTATTTTCTTGCATTTACAATGACACCCTTGTATTTCTTACACCCATGAAAGACACCCTTGCAAGTTTCCTGACATGCCCAAATGAATCTCTTGGCCATTGGTCACAGAATTGATTGGTTGTTAGATGACAAAAATGCACTCAAATCATGCTTAATTGGGAAAATAAAAAAGATAAAGCTTCTTTTGTTTAATGTGGGTCCCACTAATCAAAGATAACTGACACTGGTAGGTATCCTGCATAACTCATTTAACTTTTCAATATAAATCTATTGCAAAACACTTTCACAATGATACATCATTAGCCATGGAAACAAATACAATTAGTGGTCAAATCACCATATCCATCCATCAGTCAGATTATGCCAACAGTGCCTACTTTTGATTTGGGTTGTTTCATCTACTTTGGAGGAAGAAATAGAAGAACTGTTCACTTGCCTTTGCCTATGCCACATTGCCATGCGTACATGGGCGGTGTACAGTGACCTCTGTTCTTCCATTACCTGATTTCTTGAGTATACAATGAGGCCCGCTGTTCGAAGGAACCAGATTGGTTAGCATGTGTACCAGCTGTGAGGGTAAAAACTCTCCTGAAGCAATATCTGCATGTGAGTTCGAGTCCTTTGTTAAGAAAGAAAATTAATTTTTAAAGCATGTGTTTGCTATTCAAGAAAGTTCCACTCTTCTCATTTTTTTGTGCTGAGAACCATTTTAGGACTTAATGACTGTTATATGTGTGTAAATTAAATCATGGTTGATTTAGTACAATGCCCGTGAGATTCACAGATGAATTATCTTGCAAATTGAAATAAATTGGATTTGATGTCAAAATAAAAATGTTCATTAATAAAAAAAATATATGTGAGACTTAAATTGTGCTTCAGCAATATGTGAGTCTTAAATATTTAGTTAAAGGAAAATCCTCAAATGATTACTAACTTGTACGCATAATCTATGAGCACTTATTTTTACCAAGCATGTTGGATTTCCATAAATTGGCACAAGCTTAAATTTAATACTCATCTAACTACTACTCACCGTTATAATAAAAAAATTAAAGAAAAAAAGGAAGATCAACCCTTCTAACATCATTAATTTTGAGAGGCATAAATCAAAGGAGTAGGATCATCTAGTAGGTTGATATTGTTTTTTCCTTAAGCCTTATTCAAATATTTTGATCCCACACCTCCTTTCTTATTGGCATTGTCCTAAATGGGGCCACTTTTCCCAACAAGTAACTTTACGATATAATAATTAACTCAATCAAAATATTATTAGAGATGTAAGGGGTGAATGACATAAGGTGAGAAGTTTAAATTATTGGGAGTGATGGTTGCATATTTTATTTTAATCTTCCTTCGACTCACTTTATAATTAGAGGGGATGTCATTTGATGATCTTTTTTATTGAAGATTTTAATCAATAGTAATATTCTGGTTGAATCATGACAGGAAAATGGCATCACAATTGTATTATAGATAAATTTAGCAAATGTAAATCCAAAACCAATCCATGTTCTTATTACATTATTTACTTCAGATATATAAATTTACCCAACCCAAAAAGGGAATTTGGGTGGCAAGAGGTAAAGATTTTCGAGTTGGGTTCCACTTGGGTCAGTGGGTGATCTTAGAAGTCGCCAAAACCCATGTGAATTGTTGAGGTTTGCCAATCAAAAGGCACAACAAAAAAGACTGTCAGGAATGTCTGACGTCTGACTTCAAATCTGCAGTTTCCCCAGCCTTTGACCGAATCCTAGCCGTCCAGTTTCTTCAAATCCAATCTCTGGATTTCCTATGTCAGCTTCCCTTCCACCTCATCCCAACATTGCCACTTTGATCGGATCCATTTCCTAAACACACTCTATCTCTCTCTCTTCATTTTTCTCTGTTGTTGTTGTATTATTTTTTTTTTCCTGTTTTGTTTTGTTTATTATTTCTTTGTTTCTTCTTCTGTGTTGTTTGAATGAAATCAATGGAATGAAGGGAGAGAATTTGGTGGGTTTTTGATGGGCAACGTTACATCGAATGTTGCTGCGAAATTCGCCTTCTTCCCACCTGACCCACCAACCTATGATGTGTTTAGAGAAGGTGAGGATGGGAAGCTGTTCTTCACTGGGCTTCCAGCTGACAAGAACGTGGACGTGCATTTGTTGGAGACAAAAGGTGGGAATAAGATCGTTGCGACCTTCTGGAGACACCCACTTGCAAGATTGACTCTCTTGTATTCTCATGGGAATGCAGCGGATTTGGGTCAGATGAAGGAGCTATTTTTGGAGCTAAGAGCACATCTCAAGGTTAATATCATGAGGTATTGTGGGTTGGTTTCAATTATTTTCTTTTTATTTGGGCTTTTTTTTTTATCTGGGTTGTTTGGTGTGGTTTTTATGAGGTGGGTTGTGTTTGGTGGATTTTATGAGGTGGGTTGTGTTTGGTGGATTTTGGTGTGATGAGTTGGTTGATCTGTTCTGATTTGTGGATTGATTTTGTTTTAATTTTCTGGTTTTTTTTTGGTTTGGTTTTTGTTAGTTTCTCTGTTGTTGGTAAGAATCGCTTGAACATAATTTTTTTAGCTATAATGCAATTAAAAATGGTTTTTTTTTTTTTTTGGATTTGTCTTTTGAATTTGATTTGGGAATATTTGTTTACATGGAAATATTCTCTCTTTATCTGTTCTTTTTTGAAGCTTGTTGGTGTGGTAGATTGAATATTCATTTGATTTTTGTTATGTTATCTCCCAATGTTTAAGATCTGTGCTGGAAAGGGTGGCTTTCAAATAGGTTCTATTTTTTTTTTTTTTTCTATTTAGTTTAGCCTTTTGAGGCTCGGAAGTGGGTGGTTGTATATATGATTTGTTCTATTGTTGGTTTAAAGGGTGGGTTGAATATCCATTTGGAGCTTCTTCTTTATATTCCAACTATTGCTAGTTTAGGGTCCACTTGGATCTAAGAATAACCTAAAGCAAACCCATCATTTTTACAGAACATGTACCATTGATTCTGATGCAATTTGTTATCCAATGAAAATAGAAATTTCACTCAGGGTATTGTCTTTTTTTTTTTTTTTTTGTTGTCCCCGGAAAATCAAGATTGGTGCAACTTGAAATTGCCTGCATAAATAAGTTGAGACATTGAATCTACTGTTGGAAATGGAGACATTGAGGTGGACTTTCTAATCAGGAGTTTTTTTTTTTTGGAAGCAGGAGGGAGGGGGGGAACTTGTGTGATTGCATGCAGTTTACTCTGTTGTCTGCTTGTTGGTGTGACGAATGAGGATCCAACACCCGTTCGGATATTTTATATTGTAACCTACTAATTTAAGTTCCAATGCTGTTGGCTATGTTATGTATCAGAATTTGTGATGAATGAGTTACAATAGATGTTTCCCTTATCAATGCTACTTTTTTGCACGTCACAAGAGAATGGAATGAGGAGGCAGACCCTCTAACCAAAGAGGGTGCACTCACATCTGATCTCTTAGCTTTCAATGCAATACTGTGCAGTTTTCCTTTTCTTCTGAGTGAGTCCAGAGTTGATGGACAGATGAATACATATACAACTTTTCTTTTTTACTAAAGATTTTTCTTATTGTTGTCTTTTAAGGCAAAAGGCAAAAATGGTATGAAAGAGAATTTGTAGCATTGTTTTTCAGTATGACTATAGTTTAATGCATCCTGAAAATTTTGAGTTTTTTGCTTGCACTTTGAGAATGAAGTAATTAATTATTAGTTGATTGTTTCACGTGTGCGATGCAATTTACATAAGAAGTAATGTTTTACTACAAATAAAGAGGCTTTAACTTGTTATTGATTGAGTGTTTTGGAATTTGGCAGCTATGATTATTCAGGCTATGGAGCTTCCTCTGGAAAGGTACACACTATATGATACCAATTGAAATCTTTGACTTCAATAAAAATGTAATTAAAGGTTCTACCTGCTGTCCATCTCTATAGGGTCGTTTGCTGCAGGTTTGAAACCTTCTTGTTAAATTCAGACTTTGCCAACATCCACCTCCTCAGAATAAGTGCATTCTGTATTAGGCTCTCCATTTATCTCGTGTACCTATTTGCTTCAGCTTTAAAACTGTCTTGGGTAGAAATAGTCAGACTTAACCAACACCACATCCTTATAATAATTGAATTCCAATAAAATGTGGAATGAGGATACTCTAAATGAAGATACTCTAACTTTCCACCTTCTAGCCATTACTTTATTCCAATGCCGCCTCCAACAGTGGATAACCCAATCATCTTGGGACGCTCTCTGCACAACTCCAAACAGCCCTTTGGCTTGGAAATTGCGCACATTGATAGACAGTTTGGTGTAGAACTATCTCCTCAGTGTTTATTATTTAGTTGTACAGTCCAACTGGGGAGTCCTTAAATATCCATGCCTGATGATCATTTTTCCTGGTACTGCTGATCCTTAGCCATCTGAGTTTAACACATACTGCGACATAGAGGCTGTGTACGACTGCTTGAAGAGAGAGTATGGAATAAAGCAAGAGGATCTGATTCTGTATGGACAATCTGTCGGAAGTGGACCTACGCTACACTTGGCTGCGCGTCTGCAAAAGCTGCGGGGTGTTGTTCTTCATAGTGCAATTTTGTCAGGCATCCGGGTGTTATATCCAGTTAAAATGACATTGTGGTTCGACATTTTTAAAGTAGGTTTTCATTGAATTTTGTTCTGATGTCATTAAATGTGTGATTGTATAATCTATTATATGTTGAGGAAGTTGGAAATTCATCTGCAGAACATTGACAAAATACGACAAGTCAGCTGTCCTGTTCTTGTTATACATGTAAGTTTCCAATGTATTTTTCCATTATTGATTTATACGTTATTTTAGCATCTTGGCTATCAAAAATCAAATTCTTGTGATTATGATTCCTATGCTGTTCTGGTTTCTATATGTTCTGTCTCCTTTTGGAAAAGTTTGATAAAATATAGATTTTCTTGGTAAACTACTGTAATTAGTTTTGGAAGGGCTTTAATGGTGAATGGTTCAACTATTATATAGTTAGCTACGTGCTATGCATGCATACTTTTAAAAAATATGTTGTTTTGCTTGAGGAAATGATTATATAATCACTCGATGTAAAGATTATTGTGGGGGTGGGTTCACAAAAATTCCTTCAGTATATTATGGTATTATGGTAGGCCTCTTGCTCTAGCATACTACTCATCAGCTAGGTCTCTGTGCAAAACATACAATAGAACTTGTAAAATGATCTTCTTTGAATGTGCATAGCGGGTCTGCCTGACATGGGGCTGACCTAGCTTTGTGTTCTCCACATTTGCATGCAATACAAACTATGGTCTCCAACTGTTGTTTGGATTGGATGTGGAACACATTCCACTTCATGCAAATTGCAAATAGGCATGGAAATATTCCAAAGTAGGCAGATTTTAACTCATCAGAAGGGGTGTGATAAAAATTCGAAATAGTGTTCCGTCCCATCACGGCTGCTATTTTTATGTAGAAAGTCCCACAGCATTTTGTTATCTTCTAGGTTTTGAAGGATTAGCTTGTATCTTGCAGGGAACTGAAGATGAAATTGTTGATTTTTCTCATGGAAAACGCCTATGGGAGCTGGCCAAGGAAAAATATGACCCATTATGGGTTAAGGGTGGTGGTCACTGCAACTTGGAAACATTTCCCGAGTATATCAAGCACTTGCGCAAGTTCATACATGCAATGGAGAAACTCTCTCTTGCAAAACAAGCGAAGGGAAGCCAACAACCAGACACAACCATCACAGAAACCAAACATAACCGGTGCTTGAGATTTAGCAAGAAATAAGCATCTACTCTCATTACAGCTGAGTGTTGGAAAGCCAAGCTGCTTTGGCTACGTGCATTCAAAGGAACTGTTGGGGTATCAAAGTTACATGGATTTATGGCCAACTGGGTTCAAACACCATTTTCCGGAGGCTTGAGATGCGTGTAAAATCCAAAATTCATACCCATGAAAATGTGTTTGTTAACAATCTGCCATCTACAGATAAGATCATGTTCTACATTTTCTATTGAATCTAGATGTGATGTATACTTTGTCAGAACTGAGGCTCGTGTAGAAACTATCCCACTCCAAAACAAATATACAGATTTCTTTCAACACTCATATCATATTTATTGTGTCCTTGAAATTCTATTTAGTTAAGAGTACATTTGCAACCCATATTGAAGGAAGTTTGCATATTTTGGTAAGAGTCTTTGGGCAACTTGGAAATAAGATGATGCTTTTCTGTCTTTTTTACCGGCCAAATCTTTTATTGACGGCATTGATTTCCGAGGCTGATTTGCATCAGACCACGTACCTATGTTTCTGGACGCCATTCCTAGTGGTTATCGGTTATCCTTTCTGCCAAAATGTTCATACTGATTGCAATATAGGAAAGTTTATGCCATAGGAAAGTTTATGCCAAAGTGTTCACACTAATTGCATATTGCTTATTTGTTGTCCAGCTGGTGGGGCCGACTTAGATGCGTATTTATCATTGGGAGGAGGGCAGGTGGAAAGGTTCTCATTATAGTTAAGGGAGAGCCAAAAAAGAATGGCCCAACTAGATTATCTTAACCCTTGATTAAACGGCCTTAAAATTTAATGGCGTCTTAACCATATATTTATTTTTATTAAACTCAATCCATTGGAGAGTAAAAGTTCAGTGAGTGTAAGATTAGGCCCCAGATGTCAAATCATGGGATGACGAGATTATCGAAGGGACCGTGCTAATCAAAAGTGAGGGCCGTAGAGCTTGTAGGAAACATTATCTGAAGGGACCTCAGGTTGTGGAGTTTGATTAACTATGATGATGACTGGTTAATCATTTTCCATATCCCACATTCAATTTTCATAGCATGTTTGGTAAAGTAAGGAGTAGTTTGGTTATAAAAAAAAAAAAGGGAAGGAGTCATTTATGCAAAGGTACGAAAGAAGAAATGCCATGGCACTACGTTTTGATTTGAGATGATAGGATTTTCAGATCCTTCCCATTGCAAAAAACACATCTAAAAAGGCAATTTCTTACTTCAGATCTTCGCTACACTAAATAACAATAAAGCATAAAAAAAATCCAGCTCCTTTGTCTCCTTCCATTTCCACATAGAAGGGAGTCTTGCACAAACACCTCCTAAAAGTAAAAAAAGGTGTGCAATGCCGTAAAGGCAAGGTAAAGTTGACCAAGATGTGACATTTTCTTCCTTTACTTTACTATATTTAGCCTTTATTTTCACGACATTGTGTTATTTTAAAAAAAAAAATTTTTTGATAAAAAGTCACGTACAAAGGAAAATGCTGCTGCAAAGGACTCATTTTAAATAAGTATGAAAAACTTATATATTGTTTTTATTTTTATTTTTTTTTTTTAGAACTTATATATTGCTTTGAAATCGAAATAAGCAAACTCAAAATGTTCTTTTTCGAAAAGTCATAAAAAGTCAAGGACCTATATGAAATTTTCCCTATGAGATGAACACCACAGTATCAATTATCAAACACTGATTCCCACCCAAAACAAAATCTGAAAGCGCCAAGAAGAAGAAGAAGAGCAGCAAGAAAGCATGGCATCTGGGTCTGAAGAAGCGTTTTGGACCGAGGAAGATGCACGATCGCTAGCAGAGACGACGGACGTGGAACTACTCAAACGGGCGTGGAGGAACGAGAAGGCCGCTCCAGAAATCCTCCCCTTCCAGGCCAACTTAGTCCAAAGATCCAGAGAACAGATACAATTACTGGTATCTCTCTCTCTCTCTCTCTCTCTCTCTCTCTCTCTCTCTCTCTCTCTCTCTCTCTCTCTCTCTCTCTCTCTCTCTCTTCTTGGATCTTTCTTCGATCTATATAGGTACATTTGATAATAATTGCCTTCAGGAAATAGAAAAACTGGTGGTGGGTTTGGCTCATTCCACTCAAATTAGCATCTGGGTAGGTTTTAAATAGGTTCTAAAGCAGTTAGGATATTGCTTTGCTGTGATATGAATTGCAATCTATTCTGTTGGTGGATTTGGAATGTGGGTTTTGTTTGCTTGCTTGCAGTCACTAATTGGAACTAAATATTATAAAATATATAATCTTAGGGTCAGTTTGGGTCTATGAAAATGGGGAGCTGTTAGAACTGTAGTTCAAGTGATATCGCCACTTGCAGGTAAGTAGGTTGCGGCAAAGTCCTCATAACTTGAATAACTTCTCAAATGCTAGGAACCCATGTGGGTGTTGAAGCAAGTAATTCTTTTGGCAATCATATTTAATGTGGGCTTTGAGCAATTAGGGGCAGCATAAAAAAGGGGATAGAATTAGAGAACGCATTTGAGATGGTTTGTGCATGTACAATGAAGGCGGGCAACGGCGCTGATAAGAAACCGGTAAGGAAAAGTTTGGGTATACAGGTTGATGATGGCTGAACAAGGGGAAGAAGTAGGCCGAATAGGACGTGGCAGTAAAAATAGATATGAAAAAGTGCAACTTTTTTGGGGACTTGGCTCAGTGCAACTTTTTTGGGGACTTGGCTCAGGATAGATCGGATTGGAGAAACAAACTTCATGTAGCCGACATCAACATAATTGGGATAAGGCTTTGGTGATGATGATGATTTACATGTGAGCTTTGAAACCAATAAATAGCCTGTCTGCTAATAATCATTGTGTGAAACTAAAGATGATATCGGAAAGAATGTTAAAACCCATTTGGATCTATGTAAATGGGGGTGCAGCTAACATGGTAAGTAGAGAGTTTCATCATTTGGAATCTCACTTATGGGAAAGAAAAATCTTCATACGGTCAGGATACTTTTTCAAAAGATAGGGAGTCATAGTGGGGAAAGTCTAAGAATTTTCTTGCTTGTCATGTTGACATGTGGGTTTGCACTTTGCAGACTGATCACCTCTGCACTTGTTTGCCTGCTTGTAATCATTCAATGAAACTAAAGATTATGAAGTATCTGTTCTTAGGGCATGTTTGGATATATGTAAATGGGGTTCAGGTAACTCTGCCAGTTAAATCAGTTTGGATATCTCTACTTATGGGTAGGTAACTGATGCAAACCCTACCCTTGCACTGGTAGCCAGTTGGAGCAAAATTCTCATAATTCAAATGCGTTGTCAAAAGCAAGGAACCCATATGTGGTTAAAGTCAGTAATTGTTTTCCAAATTGTATATATAAGTTGATTTGCAGACCAATCGCATTCACTTGTTACCTTTTTGCAATCATTTGGTGAAATTAAAATAATAAAGTACCTGATTCTTTTTAAACCAATTTGGATCTATGTAAATGGGGGTGAAGGTAAATCTAGTTTCAGTGTTTATATATCTCCACTCCACTGATGCATAACCCACGCATTTGCATCAGAATTGGCCAACTCCGAACTACTGACAACACGGCCTGGAATGCTCTTATACACTTTATGCAAATAGAAAGTTGGCCCAACGGAGATTACAGAAAATAATGAATAAAGTCAGCAATTCGCCCAACCCAGATGATTACATCAAAGTATCCAAAGTTTCTTAATACATGAATAGCCAGATGTCTGTTAACTCATAAGGTTCAGCAATAATGAGCATCAGATTATGCTTTAAGCTGTATATGAACAGTTGTCATGATCTGTGGACTGAGTTAATGCTTCATGCGCAAATCAATCATACACAGTGTCAATAATCCAGCCTATGGATTATTGGGGCATCAAGTTGGTGCAGCCTCATGCACTCCTTGAGCTAAAGGAGCAACAGTAATTCTTCAATAATGTTAGCAACTGAAACAGTGGAGCTTGGAATCCTCTCATTGCACAAACCAAGTCCTTGAGACGAAGGTAGTGCTACCTTCCCGACGATGCCCTAACCCAACCCAAAAACAAAAGAAAGAAAAAAAAAACATGAAGGAAAACAGTAAAGTATAAATTGATAGAGCACTGATGGAGTTAAAGGTGGCCTTGGTACGTTTTCAAAAAAAAACAAAAAAAGTTGGCCTTGGTACAACCTAGATATTGGTAGCCGTTGGTTGGAACAAGGGAAAACTTCACTGTGTGAATGAGATTATGGAGTTGCAGCATATTGATTGACGATTTTTATTTCTTATTGCAAAACTATGTCAACATCTGACATTTTCTGAAATGCACCATCCTCCCTGGTCCCTACTGTTGGTTCTGTTTTACTTTTCCAATTATTTATGTTTTTGCTTGCGTCCTGCATTGAGTTTTACTTTTTCTAATGTCATCTTCATGTGTTTCCAGGAAGAAACTGTGGAGGAACTATCAGGAAATGCTAGCGACGATCTTATTATATCCCTTTACCAGATGGACTTGGACCGTACACTTTTCCTTTTGAGATCATATCTTCGGGTCCGGCTCCAAAAGGTGTCATCCACTGTGCTTTTCATTGTTTTTCGCCCCCAAATCTACTAGGATTTTTCAGTAACTTGACTTGACTCTGCAGATTGAGAAGTATATGCTCCATATTTCAAAAACACAACTTTGGAACCGGCTATCTGAACAAGAACAAAAGTTTGCAGAAAAGTGAGGGTCCCAAATTACTGAAGGAAAATATGTTAAGAGTGGTTCAGATATTATGGGTATAAAGATGGGTTTGCTGCCTGCAGGTGTACAGATATTATGGAGAAGCATCTTCAACAATCTGTACTAGCACGATTGCCTTATGGTTATCAGTCGATTCTGAAGCAATCCATCTCAAGTGAAGAGGATGACATGGGTATCATTTTTTTTCCTTTTTATATCTTATCCTCTAATAGTTCTATCCTTCTTGAATTGGTTGTAAGTTCCATCTTCCAAATATTTCTAATTGTGCAGCATGCTTTCTCTGGTGCCTAGCATGAGTTTCTATCCTTATGACAGAAGACTATAGATGATTTTTACTCTTTCGCTCTCTACGTGACTCTTGAATTTAATGTCTTGCATTAAATGTCATGGACTATTGGTGCATTTCGCTAGTATGCTGTCATGCATGTGTATCAGTGTCCATCAAGAACCTTTTTTATGATTTCTATGATCTTGCCTTCAAATCTAAGTGATCTATTGATTTGGACTACCAGTTCCAGAACCCCAATTGGACACCTTCGTCTTCTGCAAGAGCAAGGGATCAGTAGGAGCTTTTCAGTTGGATGACACGTAAGTACTCATATGCAACTTATCTGGTTATTATTTGGAGATTAATTTGATCTTCTGCTAGTGATCTAGTCAATGCATATGATCACAGCCACTGCTCATGCAGCCTAAATGTGCCTCACTGCAAATCTGTCATATTGCAAACCCCATCGTAATAGCGTTAACACAGTCTCAGCTTAGGATCTTCTGATCAGAGTGTTCGGATAAGTTGGGTAAATGGTGGGTCCATTGTAGTCTCTTGTAACTCATTTTGCTCTAAAACCTTGACTGGATCTGAATTGCATGGAACCCGTAAACACAGTTGAATAATTGGGTATGAACATGAGTAGCTTAATTTATCCAATATCGGGCCTATGTTCGAAAATTTCAGGCCGGCTCTTTTGGGTACAGGTAAACAGTACGTCGGTACCCATTGACATCCTTAGTTATGCCATATACAGCAACAAATTTCCCTCCTTGGTAATGCCATGTACAGTGACAAATGTTTTATCTTGTTTATGCCATCTCTTGCTAATCGCAGTTTTCCTCCTGGCAGGGGTGATGAGATTGTGGACCTGGTTGCTGATGACCTCTATGTCCTCCGCTACAAGTCAATAAAGGGGCTCGTGGAGGGCGGACAAATAGACCTTGTCTGACTTGCTGCACAGATCCTCATGAGGGGTCACAACTTGGGCCTTGGCCTCGGCCCTTAGTTGGGTCTTTAAATTTAATTTAGGGCCCATTTGTTTTGGGCCTGCTTGTTCATGTAATTGAATATAGGGATTGTAGGACTTGTATTTCGAAAGATGGTTAAAATGAAGAAACAAATGTTAGTTTCCAGAAATAATGAACAATTTATCTTCCCTCCCTTTAATGGAAAATGAATCAAGGGGAGGTGGGAAATCAATACCGAGCCACCATCTTAGTAATTCAAATCCCAGTAAAGTGAAGTTTGCATCTACATGCCACCCTATTATTCTTTCCCTCACTTCTTCAGTAATCGTTGCTGGAACCCATTTGACCATGAATTCCTATGCATTCAATTCCATGAGAGTTATTAGTGTGGGTATTGGGTCCAATGATCTGGCCTAATGTTGGAACTGAGCTCATGTTCAAGCCCCATCAGTGAGTTTGGTCTAGATCCCTCTCACCAATTCAGATCCAAGTACAGTGAAACCAAGTACACTGAAACCGCAATGAACTAGTCCATTTTCATCCCTATCCACATCCTCCAAGTTGGTGTCAAATGCACCTTCACCTGGTAATTTCCTTCTCAATCAGGGTCTCACCAGGTCAATATCTGGACTTCAGAACTGGGGGCCTAACATTTTGCAAACCTGAAAGTAGCTTTCTCCATCCATTGGACTACCCACGCAAGGCCCAAGTGAAGCCCACTTTAGGCTGACCATTTTAGGTTTGTGATCTCAAACTGTCATATCCAATTCCTCCATTGAATAAATCATGTGCTTTCATATGTTCAATCCAAAGGTGAATATTGCCTGCCAATTCAGAGCGAGTCGGGTTTGATTGATCTATCTGTTTGCAAAATAACAGCACCACAGTGGAGATCTAAAACAATAAGGATAGTTTCTCAAATTGAGTTATAAGGTGGCAACAATCAAGACTTCATTGTTATCATAAGACTCATCCAGACAAGGATACTGTTTGGATGCACCCAAAAGGTGTCTCAAAGTGAAATCAAGGTTTACCCTTTACAAGCAATGGAATCTGTGGCCATACATGGTGAAATCAAGGATTGGTTTGGACTCACTTGTCTCCTGTTTCATTTGGAAGAATTGAATTGTTCAGCAAACTTACCAAGGTTCAAGAGGCAGCAGGATAGATAAAGAAAAAGATCACTGCCTTTGAGGCCATGCCAGAAACAAGACCTCATTACCTGACAGTCAAGTTCGGTGAAAAAGCATCACCCCAGATATCAACATTCACCCAAGTGTTGAAATAGCAAACTGCTCAATAACGACCCTAATATCCCCTAATTCTCATAAAGTATAAACATTTTGCTCTCCCATCCCACGCATGCAATGTACAAAAATGCGACAAGATAGATGCTGGTTGACAGAAGCATAAACTGATATACTGAATACTACTTGTTTTACAGGGTGATGATATAGCCAAGTTTGCCCCTTACATCTGTAGGAATGCCAAATAAAGAAATCTTCCGTTTTCTTAAAAGCACATATACTTTTGCAACAAAAATAATACAGCTAATACAACTTCTGTTCAGTTCATGGACCCCCAGGTAGGATAAGAATAGATATTGAGCAGCCAGATTGACTTACTCTCCTTCCCACCCCAACTTGCGGGCCCTTCGCTCCCACAAAGCCGTCACCTTCTTCTCCTTGATCAAGGATGCCTCCACCTGCTCTCTGGCCTCTTCACAGGTCTCTGTTGCAGCATTGCACTTCTCTGCCTCTTTTTGGTATTGAGAAGCCAACCTCCTTGCTTCAATATAAGTGAGGTTCATGTGATGGGTATGTTCTTCTGCAACAGCCTTCTGCAACTGCAATTCCTCTGTCAGGAGATCTACAAACTGCTTCTCCATCTCCCTGTTAAGATCTGAATCATGCTTCCCGCAATCTGCAGTCATTAGAAATTCGTATCTTACATCCAGAGGGGCAATAATAAATGACTCAGGGAGGTCTATTTAGGCCCCCAAACCCCAAACCAAGATAAGTCTTGACAGAAGGGACTTGTCCATTCTGTGTTTGAGGCACAGCAGAAATCATAAATCCCAATATCTAGGATACTGTGTTTTCTACAGTTGTTTCTGATTCTGAGATGCCCAAAATGCATCAGAAGAATGGATAACTATCCATTCTGCCTAAAACATGCAAGAATTAGTACTCGGGCAACAACGTATAGAATATTACAAATGGACAGGATACACAGACAAAATCTGGCAAGGTTAAAACTGTAATGCAGTCCCTGCCTGTTGCTCAGCGGGTTAGGGACATGGGTGACTGTATGAATGCATGAGTTCTAGTCCCCATGTGGCAAAGAGGAGAAAAAGAAAATGTTAATGCAGAAAATAGGAACATCCAAGAATCAGCATAACAGACCTAAGAACCATCAAAGCAGGCATCTGAAGCAATGTAAAGCCATAATTGAATTCCAGTTCAGCCAAAATTGTAATTGTTGTGATGATTTATTGGCAGAGCAGATCATCAGTTTCACGACTGTTTTAAGCATGTGGCAAGCCAGAATTCCAATAAGGAACCCATTTTCCCCACTGCCATATCCTTAATAATTTGACATCAAAATCTAATGCCAAACCACATGCATTCAGCATTTTTAACACATGAACTATTACAATTCTGTTTTGATGGTTACACAAGAATCCCAGACTAAAAAGGCAAGGACGTCATCAATTGTCAATTAACCTAAGGCATGCACATGAATGGATATGATAAGCAAGTTGCATATCATAAGTCTAAGAAATTCTAGCATTTGTGGTTGATGGAATGATTTTAAACAATGTTAGACGTAAAGCTTTAAATATTTCATTTCCAAATGGTTTGTTGATTCGTCATATATTAACTCTTGAATCATGGAAACCACAACATTTCCAAAGATAAATCTTATTCTTATCAAGAAGTTCAGGGAGATTTCTTAATTCAGGCTTTCTCAGAATATATCCAACATTTGCACAAACTTAAAAATAAAAAATAAAAAATAAAAGTTGAAAGATAAAATGGGAAAAACAAAAGAAGATAAACAAGTTAATTAAAATTAATATCCACAGAGTACATAGCAAGAATGTTCTACTTAAAAAAAAAAAAAAAAAAAAAAAAAAACAGGGAAAAGCAAAACCTTCATTACTTGTCTCTCTGATCTTTCAATCGCATTTTTATAATATGTACAAAATGTAATATGTTTTTTCAATGGTATGTATTTATTTTAGAATGGTTTTTTATTATTTTTTAATGTTTTTTTTAAAGTAAAATGTAACACCTTTTTATTCTTCTACATGCATTCTTCGCATTTAACTAATTGCCATTGAACTATTCATTGGAACAATATATTTTTCTATTTTAAGATATATTTACAGATGTGTCTCATATTAGACTAGGCTGCCTTTTCCTTTCAAAATGACTGATGTGTACACAAAAAAAAAAATTGATAAGAAAAAATAAAGGCAGACAATTTTTACATTGATCGGATAGAGCAAGCATGTAACCTCCTTTTCATATTGTATACCTACACATCATTTCTGAAGTATCTGGAAAAGATGACAGACAGACACAGACAAGTCTAAAATGTTAGGTCCCAGAATAAATTTATTAGGAAAAATTAATAACTTTCTGAGAACAAATTTATTACTAGAAAAAGTGCATCACATTTTTTTATTTTGATAACGGAGGGTGTCCCGGCCCTTTGAGCCAGAATAATCCCTACGGGCATGGCGGAGCCGGGTAAATCCCCTGTGGCCCCAGTGTGGTAGTGCAGTCTTGAACCCTCAACCTCCGGGTGCAAACCGTGGTCCTAGGCCAACTGAAAAGTGCATCACATTAAATTCTTCTTTAGCTAACAGCGGTTTCTAGTTTGAATTGTAACCTGTAATGGAGAGATTCACCAGCCCTGCAAAAGAAAAACCAAAGTAGTGAATATTAGTAAATGAACCAAAACTCAGAAAAAAGGATGCAGATCAATGAAGAGAAGAATTTGGACCTGTGGCAAAAAATGAATCTAGGCACTCATTACACAAGCAGTCACTAAGATCAGTAACATAAAGAAATAGTTAAGATCATTATATTACTTGTCTGTTACAAAGAAAATGATCATGAGAAAGAAAATAAATTAGAAAAAAAAAAAGGTCATCACGAGCAGTATTTTTTTTTAATAAAAGAACACTGAAGAAAGCGGAATTTATACTGGATAGAAATCTTTGTTTGTTCAAGGTTGCACATGCATGTTCAATTTGGATTAGGGAAAAAGGGGCACCTGCCACCTTCCAGGTTCCAAACATCCTTATACAACAAGAAGATTTGTTGAGAGTTTATACTCTCACTTTTATGTTATTGTAGAAACTTTATTAAGAAAATAGAAAATAGAGCAGCATATTACACCATATGAAACTAATCCCTACTCCCTAGCAATCAGAGAAAGCCAAGACAAACCTTTCCCTGAAAGGGAATCTGCCTCAGATTTAACCTCTCTAACATGAGCAAAAGAAATATGAACTTGGTTATGAAAATATTTTATACTACTCCAGAAAGGTTTTTCATAGAATCTAAGAAAATTAGTCAAAAACTTGCTTCCTTTGTCATGGAAAAGTGCTTCACCAGAACACAGAAGTTTCAACAAAATGGAAAATCAGAGAGTTTCTGCAGTGTTTTGGAGTCCTTGGTATTAAAAAAATGTGGCCTTGTGATCCCTTATTATGCTCCTTTATTCCTCCTGTCAGGCCATATTTCACCTTAGTGCCCGGAACCTTGTCAAAGCCCTCTCGATCCCGCTCCGAAAACGCGGATCGGCGCTTTCGGAGCGGATCCGTCTTCGGAGCACGGTTCGACCATTTTCGGAGCACGGTTCGACCATCTTCGGAGCGAACCGTGTAGAATTTTGGTTTTTTATGTATTTTTTCCTTTAAAGCTTGATATTTATCTTTTGAATGAAGAAAATTCTTTTGACTAATTAATTATTGTCTATTTTATATGATCAAATTGCAAAGTTAATTTTTTTTCTCTATTTTTTATACTTGAATATATGGATAATATATATTTGTGCCCATTAGTTAAGCGCTCCGGAGGCGCTCCGGATATATAATTATTTTAAAATTTAGCATTTCGCCGCTCCCGCTCCGCGCTCTGGGCACTTAGTATTTCACATAGCGCGTCCATCAAGGGTTTAGGGCTAACTTCAGTAGACTAGGGCTGACATCAGCACCTGTACAGTTTGGGTAAAGCCTAAATTGCATGTAATTTAACATATTCAGACGTTTTATCAGTTCTCTGAGTAGTTTTGTTCAAGCTTTAGCTTTGGGGTGTGGATAAAAACAGTCCTGTGGGTGCTGACATCCAAATTCTTTGTTCTGTTTTTTGGGTTAAGTATTAATCTAATTCAGGTTGTAATAGCGCCAATTGAACTGTTTGGAGGTGATTTAGAGGGCAGTTTTCTTCAACAAGAAGTTTTTCAATTAGGGTTTTTCATGGTGAAGTGAACTGGGTTCTTCTCACACTCATTCTAAAGCCAGCATGCACATGCACATGCACACAGAATCTCTGAAATATTGAACTGGGTTCTTCTTACTCTCACCCTAATGACAACACCACCACATCAGAAAGCAAAGTTTCAAGAACATGAACCAACTTAAACCAAAAGGCCAAATACCCCTTAATTTAATAATAAAAACCCAGTTCAAATAACAAAAAAATACAAGATCAAGAACAGAAGCACCAAATCTGAAATGGGCACATAAAAGAACACTTTGAAAAGTCTAACAAAATTGAGAAATCAGAATCAATTAGAACAAGAAGTAAAAAAGAAAGAAAGAAAGAGAGACCTGGAGCTATGTTGAGAAGAGAAAGAGGTGGAGGGCAATCACAGACACAAGGCCCACAAGGAGCAGCATTTGCAGCACCCCATTTGAACCCTTTGCTTAAACTCCAATTGAGAGCAGGCCATGATACAAAAAGGGCTGAGGCAACAGCAAATGCCACCAAACAGCACTTTGCAAATACCCCAGTTCGACGAGAAGACATCACCAGTACTCCTTCTCTCCTTCTCTTCTGACTTGCTAACAATGCATTTCTATATTACCCCCAGTCACACATAGACATGTCTCTTTCTGCAGCCTGGCATGCACAGCAGCACAAGCACACAACTGGGACCTAGATTTTTGAGATTTTTCCATAATACACCCTTCTCTTTTGGGTTTACCCTTGCTACTCATTAGATCTCATTTTATCATATACTCTTCCAGCCTGACACTCACCCTCACCTTTTTAATAATTTTTCCTCACCTTTTTAATAATCTTTCAGCTCATTTTTACTATAGATTGCTATCTATTTACTTTCATATCACAATATTATTGGAAAAGTATCTTTTGATAATAGTGCTGCATCATAAACTATTGCAAATAAATGTGACAATGTCCTTTTTATTTGTTTATTAGTATATTGAGTTGAAATGGTAATGCTTCCCATATTTAAAATATGAAGTGCCCTTTTTTATTTCAAGAGGGTCCACTTATTTTTAACTCTAGTCAAGGGGGTTGGGATTCAAGAGAGAACCCCGTACACACAAAAAGACAGCCCACCTAAATGGAAAAATAGCCTGCACAAGACACGCAAGAAGAATGGTATATCCAGAGTTTGAATCCTCGATAGCTAGGTGAGAACTGCCGCTCATTACTGCTCATGTAAGGAGTCATTCTCAAAAGGAACCTACTTATGACCAATCTAACGTATTCGCTTACACTTGCTTTTCTTAAAGTGGCGACAATCCATATTTGATGCTAATTGATGCATTAGTACCTAGTGATTTTTTTTACTATATAGCAATTAAGCTTTGAAGACCTAAATCTGAAAGCCAGAAACAACGAAACTTTCCATTGCTTTGCCTCCATGAGAAGTGTACTTTTCTCTCTTCTTTTTTTTGCCTTTTTCTTATGGCGAGGTTCTTTCCATGACATATAACCTGATAAGACTATTCCGCAAGGGGCACTGCACAAAAACCCACACACACTTGCAGGGATCAGTCTTTTCTTTTTCCCTTTTTTTTTTAAGAGCCATCCCCTTGGTGTTGTATAGCGTTGCTCTTTAATTTTTTATTTTTTATTTGTTATTTTTTCCTTTTGGGGAGTCACTCTTTAAATGTTTTAAAATGAATGGTGATGCCTTAAATTCTTGGCTGAAATTATGGATAATAATAGGGATGAAGATGGTGAAGTTTCCGTCGGGGTCATAGTGGAGGCCAATTAACTCCTGTGCACACCCAGAGAATGACCCGGGTCTATGTTTGAAGACACTCACTGATACTTAGAATTTAAAAATAAACAACACTTGCCCAACCTTTTCAATTTTAGGACTTTGACAACGCATTTGTGCAACACATTTTCCACAAAAGTGGAATGCAAAGCCACTCCACTTTTTCTTTCTTCAATTTCCATGTAACATAAAGGGTACGTTTGTGTAACATTTTTCCACGAAAAAATTGATGGTTTTCTACAGAAAACTCATTTTTCAGGCGTTTGGTGCGGAACAATTCCGCGAAAACTTTTTCCTGCCTCGTCAGCATTTTGCTTGATAATTGTAAAAATGAATTTCCTATGGGGGTATGGGAAATGGATTTCCTCGGAAAACTTCTCTCACTTTTCTTCACTCTTGTCCATTTTAACCCAAAGCTCTACAACTCTTTCATTTTTTATTTCTTTAAATAAATTATTATCTAATATTGAATAAATAATATACATGTTATGTTATTTTTCTTCAAAAAATTATTTCACCAAATAAGAAAATTTCATTTTCTATAAGGAATCCATAGCCGCACCAAACAACATTAGCACCAATTCAACGAGGAAATTTATTTTGCACCAATCATAAATTTCTAAATTCTATGAAAATCATTTTCCAAGGTTTCCATTTCTATGGAATTTGCTGACGTGGCAATTTCCCCTTTCCACAGAAAGGGTGTGTACACAAACATGCCCAAATACTTCCACAAAAATCCAATAAAATCCAGCGCAATTTTCTCACTTTGCTGACCTCAAAAGAGAATAAAATTAGACGCTCGCTCATAACCTAGTTGGAGTAGAACTACAAATAAAATAAAGTAAAATAATAATTTTAAGTGATTTAAATTTTAAAAGTAAACCCAATTATTGTAATGGCACAAAAGATTCTTTGAACCCCGCAAAGTCCCATTCACAAAGGGACCTTGTCCTATAGAACAAGTGGATTCAAATCAGCATGCTTTACACAATCAATGAGCTAATTAAGAAAGTTATAACAGTATCATTTTGTAAAATGTATGTCTATTTAGGTTGGGACGTGGGCGTGAGAGTGAAGATGTATGAGGTTTGACTTTTGAGTGCTCCATGCAGCCAAAAGAATAAAATGAAATGTTTTTTTTTAACGTGGTCTCACATGTCCATAAATGAATCTCACTTTATTCACAGATCAACATTATAATAATTTGAGTTTCATTATTTAAGAAAACTTGAGTTTCAAGCTGTGTTTTAAAACTTGGACTATGTCTCTAACTCGGCCATGCCCGGTTCACTTTGGTGGCAGCTTGGGCAAGTCAGTACTAAAAGGTTTAAAGACCCTATTTTTCAGTTTGGAGAGATGAAGAGAGACAGGTTAGATTCGAATTGAAACACCCTAATTTTCAGTTTGGGGCTTGGGTTTGGAATTGGAGTTGGGCTTGGATGATGGAGAGGATGTGTTAAAAAGCCACTGGGTGGTGGGGGTGGAGGTGGAGGTGGTATTGTGGTGGTGGTGGGGAGAAGAAAGGGTGGTGATGGGTTTGGGTAATGGTGTCATCACAAGGATTTAAAATACATAGATAGGGTCATGTATGCTAAGAGGTACCTCATCTGGACGCCCACTTGGATGCATTCTTTTAAGTTATTTTTTTATCAAATTTAATTAAAAAACGAGTGCTAATTTTATCAAGCTGATTAAAAACAACTAACATCTAAAATGAAAAATGAAAAAGAAAAAAATATTTAATTTATATTAATTATTTTTGTTTCACATTAATTCAAAATAAATTAAATGTAACACCAATTGCCTAGTCATCATGATTCATGATACCCTTCCCATAATTTATGATCAAGGTTAAACTTGACCAAAGATAAATATTAATAAAAGAGCACTCTCATATATTTAGCATTGTTTATATTGACGCCAGTTGAAAAGGTCAAAACCCATTTTTTAGCCTTCAGCTATCAATACCAAGGATGGAAGTCTGGTCTGCATCCAAAACTCATATAATATATTTGAATTCACATAAAAAATTCACACGACCCCTCCAAAAACCCACATAAAAATCATGAATTTACCCCCAAAACTTAACTACCTATACAGGTAGGCCCCCCTCAAATAAAAATCTTGATGGTGCGGAGAGTATAGAAGTGGCTTTTTTTAATTTTTTTCTTATAAATTAGGGGCAATTGTCTGAAAATTTTCAAAAGCTTAAAATTATATCACATATCCCAAAAAGGGACAAAGGACATAAAATAAAAAAAGGAGGATATTCAAATAAATTTAAAGTTTTTATTTTATTTCAAAAAAGAAGACAAATTTCTAAAACTTTCTAATTAAAGACATTCGTAGCTATTTTCTAGCAGACCTTTTTCCTTAGCTTTTTAACTATCGATATCACTCTTCGTTAAAATAAAACCCGCCATCTAAATTAAAACCCGCCAACCATATTGTCCTCTTTTTCTTTACAGGTATCATCACGATGATCGAGGAAAACCAACATCCCATTGCTGCCAGCTTCTTCCCAATGATTGAATACAACCAATACATGTTGCTCAATCGATGACACGACTTTAAAGAGAAAAGTCATTAATGACCGAATGTCCTTAAATGAAAAGTTAAGAAAAAAATATAAGGACTAATTTAAAATTTTTCAAAACTTATATATATTTTTTAAAATAAGCCAAAAACTTAGGACCTTATTTAAAAAAATTTCAGTAAAAAATTAAAAAGGATTGAGTTTTGAGACGTGTATATCAAGAATCCCCATCTGATGACATCTCTGGTACAAAGTGTTTACACGTATCGAATAAAATACTTAATAAAGACATTCCTAATCCACCTTCAGAGACCCCCACCAAAGGTGCCTACCCTGTGTAGTGTGTAGGCAGATCAAAGAAGAGAACCACACCAAATAAAGGTCCCCTCTATTATAGGCACTGGCAGATTACTGAAGAGACCTGCAACCAAAAGCCACCAAAGGCATTAACTGGATCAAATCCATCTTAGCCAAATAAATGTACTTAAATGCACTTTCCAAATAAATAGAAAACCAACAGTGAAAACCCCATTTCCTTTGTAAAAATGATTCCATTCCTTAAGATCTATGATACCCAATGCCATAATGCATGCAAAAATCAAGTATTATTGATGGTAGTAGTACCTTTTGTTCATGGTTTTAATGAATATCAAGGTACAAAAGAAGAGCATAAAGAGTATATTAAAAAAAAAAAAAAAACCTTTTGTGCACTTTTTTTTTTTTTTTTTTGTGGGTGTTTTAGAAAGAAGATGGAAGATGAGAAACACAAGAAATGAGGCTCAGATTCGCCTTCTCTCAAACATGTGAGATGGGTATCCTCCTCTGCCATGGCTGCAAAAGTTGGTTGCCTAAACAGACCCTCCAATGCTGCCTAGCCAAGATATGCAAGAGACAAGACATTTGCCACCCCACATCTGTTTGGAATCAAAAGCAAAAGAAAAACCATAGTAACATCATCACTGCCTCTTAGAGATAGATATGTTGATAGATGGATGAACAAGAGATGGAGATGCAACAACAACAGCAACAACAACAGCAGTAGCTGAAGAGAAAAGAAAGAAAGAAAAAGAAAGAAAGAGAAAAGGGCTGATGGTATTTGCTTGAGGAGGAGATGAAATCACAGGCCTGAGACAGAGAGAGGGCACAACCCTTTTGAAGCCTGAGTCTCTCTGCAACGCCTCATTCTTAAACTAATGAGTATTCTCCTGAACACCATTGCTCTTTTCATGCTCTTCTTTTTAAGCTACCTAGGGTTTTCATCTTCCCCACTATTTTCTTATGGTAGTCTGCGGGTTATTGAAGTAACTTTTGTATTTACTACATGGGGTGGGGCCATCCTGTGGGCACGCCACACTTTGGATAGGCCACTGCAATCCAAATCCCTCTTGAGTCTTGAGGCTTGCTCTATTCCATTAAAAGGGCCTACTTTTCAAATTCAAAAAAAAAAAAAAAAAAACTTTTTATTGGTAAAATGACTTTAACCACAAGCTCTTTGTTGTAACAATCAGAATCTTCTAAGTTCCACCCTTTTCAAGGGTGAGGCCAGTTTCCAGGTTGAACATCTGTAAATCATTTCATTAGAACACAAAATTAAAAGATAATAAATTGTATATTTTATGAGTGATCGATCTGATGATGGGACCAACTCTAGATGGAGTAAATTTAACCCAACAAAAGTTCACTCGGAATTGATTTTGTGTGGTCTAAGAGTTATAAAGAGGGATTTATAAGGCTGGCCACAAAAAATTCTTTGATGACTGGGTTCCATCTAAATTGGACTTCAATGTTTAACAGCCAAACCTTATACAAGGGAGGGAAAAAAAAACTGAACTGGAAGGGTTGCTGGATGGAACGATCCAATTTGGAAGCAAAATATTTATATACTTCATCAGTAGCTTGAACATATCATTCTAGCTGCTCCTAGTAAAAAGAATTTGATACAACACAGTATGATATAACCTACACATTTAAAAGATGGAATGTTCATCCAAATACACTTCATGATCTTGAATTCATGCATAGATTATTATAACACATAAAAACTGGTTAACTTGAAAACTATGAGGAGCAGTAGCAACGAGAAGTGCAATGCTTTAAGGCATTTAGCCCCCAATCACTATATAACTTAGGATCATGCATCTCTCTCTCTCTCTCTCACAGATGGTAGATTCCACTAGATTAGTTTGAAGCCAGTTTTTATAACATTTCTCTTTTTCATATTATTTTTGTTTGGCACATTCTACAATGGCGCCTCCAATTAAATCAATGAAAATGACGCCTTCAATGTTCACAACGAGGCCTCCCACTGCTAGCCTTTAGCAACACAGAGCTTTGATCGGTGGTGATTAGATCACTACTAACTCAAGGATTATCTGTCTATTGGATATAATTGAGGATTCAATGTTGAGAATGTGATTGTCTATAAGAGATTAACTCTCGTCTTTTTTACTCTGCATGATCTGAAGGTTGGGATGAACACTCTGATCATTGAACTAACTAATAGACTATATTCATATACTTGGATCAAGTTATATCTTAGTTTCCAAAGGAGAAAACCTCTATTTTTTCCCCTCACTGCCTTTGACGATTTTGGTTTTGGATAAGATGGAGAAGGACGTCCAGTACTCTCCACTATTTTAAAGAACAGTTTTTTGACAGGTACATCCACTCTCACAGAGAGTACCAAGTTTTGGGTCCTGCTTAAAAGAATGCTTTGTGTCAGCAGAAATTCAATGAGCTTTTGTTTTTATTTAATTTGTGCCTTCAATTACATGCATATATAGACTGCTGAAGCAGTAATTTGTTATAGAAGAAAACATAGAATAGAGTTTGTTGAAGAGCTTTGAACCCACTTGGAGAAAACCAAGTCCATGCCGAGAACTGGGAGATAACTTTGATTCTGTTTGGCTTTTAGTTGCTGCCGCGCTGGATTCCGTCAAGTTCTTAGTTTCCATTTGGTTAGGTTCAATTTGGCCCATATCTTCTACACTGCTCAATCCACATAAAGTCAAATGTACCAGACAGTGTGGTGACCCACAAGGACAGGAAATACAAAACAGATTTACATTAAAGAAGCTTATGTTCCTTCCCCTGAATAACCTTGTAGGTCTCTCAAAATAAGAGGATTTTATGGGGAAAACCCCCAAAATTCTCACATGATGGGGTTATGCTGTTGAGTTTTTTTACTTCCTATGCCATAATCATGTATGATTAAGTCCATTTCACTACACTAGGACCCTGAAATCATGTAAAAATATCAGAACTATATTTGTAAATAACAGCGTAGAGAATCTTGCAAAGAGTGGAAAGGACACAATTCTCTGGTTGTTTCAGAGTAAGATCTGGATTGTACACACAGGTTCACACAATCATTTATAATAATAAACCATGGAGAAGCAATTTTCAAGTTCACACTAAAAGTGTTCATAGCCTCGTGAGACTGCTGTTGGGAAAAAGGCAGACTCGGCTAGCACATGAGGCGAAGTCAAGTGCCTAGACTAATTTCAAGAGGATTCTGTGATCTTGCAGATGCTCGTCCATCCACCCAAAGCTCATTTGGGCCAGAGGATGTAAAATGACTCATCAAACTTAGTTAAATGCATAAATTCAAGAACAAATATCAAGAATAACAATTCAAGAACAAATATCCAGAAAAACAATTCAATGTCAACCTTTTCTTTTATGCTTTCATTCTAATTATAATTTATTTCTGAAACAATGATGTTTCCCTTTGATACTCTTTGTGATAGTTAAGGAAACAAGAATATAATTCAGGTATACCCCAAACTACTTCTTGGCACAGGTACAGTTTAAAGCTCCTTCAAAAGCTCAGAAACCATTCAACACAGCCAGAAGCATTTTCAGATACGCACCTTTCTTTGACATTCCAGCTCCCGGAACTCTCGAGCCAAAAGCTTCTATGTAGTCAGCAAGAAACAAAGAGAAGTCATTGCAATTGCCAGGATCTGTGGCTGCTCAAAGTCCACTCGATTGTGCACCCTCCCTGATGCTTCACAGCCAGTAAATAGCTTAACTTGGAACACAATGAGGATGGCAACAGAAACTCCACTGCATAATTCAACCTGAAACTGCTTAATGCAGATATTTGGTTTCTCTAGCCATAGCCGAGGATCATCATGCAGTTTTCTTTTCTTTTTCTTTTTTTTTCCTTTTTCTTTTTGCCAGTATCCATACCTAAGAAAACACAGCAGTAC
The DNA here is from genome assembly GCA_012931725.1 of Litsea cubeba. NCBI lineage: Eukaryota > Viridiplantae > Streptophyta > Magnoliopsida > Laurales > Lauraceae > Litsea > Litsea cubeba. Next base: position 90,743,058 of record CM022948.1, on the reverse strand, counting down.
CATATAAAAGGGGGAAAAAAACAGCACAAAGCTGCTTAAGAGTGCAGAACTCATACTGCTTGAAGGGTAGTCTCAGAGTGCATATGAGTAATGGGGTCCATGGAGTTCTATGCAACTATGCATGGAAGGACATGCATCAAGAATATTGTGATTATGAGACAAACCATTGGAGTTTGCTCCTAACCACCTTATGAATTCACTCTTTATCTATGTAATTAAGCATCCGACCACCTCCGTTTGCGGGGCGGACGCTCCAGTTTGATCTCCGTATCAGCAGTGGTAGTCTCCATCTGGGTCAACAAAGTTTCATTGTGCTCCAGCTTCCTGTTTGCCGATGTTTCCTTGTCATTTGGCATAGGTAGCTTGAAGCGCTCACTTCGCTTCTTCAGCTTCTCAAATGTGTCCCGGTGATGTTCAACTCCTATCCTCCCTGGGTCAACATGCTGGTTCTCCGATGTGACTACCATGTCAACATCCTTGGCCTCCAAATCACCAATCATTTCAGTGCCACTTGAGGGATTTGGGCCACCACCTTTTTTGGCCAATTCCTTGGGCTGTCTGCCGGCCAAAGATTTATCAATGCTCCTTTCAGTTTCCTTCTCTGTGTATGAAGTTGGCATTGGAGCATTGGTAGCACTCTCCCTCTTTTTGTGGCTTGTCCAACGTTCTGATTTTGAATGGCCTCTCCTGGAGTACTGTTGCTTCCGATCATTTTCTGAGACAGCATATTCTTCATTTTTTCTTGAAGAGTGATGGTGCCGAGAATCCTCATGCTGTTGTTCGTGCGCATTGTGATGATCATCCTTCTTAGAGAGAACAGCAGATGATAACCTGAGCTTTCTATGATCATGAGAGTCAGTGTAGCCCGCTGTACTGCTTTTGCCAACCCCTTTGATGATAACCTGAAAAATTGCAGACATTTCATAAAAGAAAAAAACAAATAAAGATAATGGCCAGTAGCTCATTCCACGATCTGCTGGTGATCTATGACTATTAAGCCGAGGGACACCTATGACAGCTTAATTGTTGTTTTGTGTTAGCTCATTTGCTGTTTAGAAACATATCCAATAAAAAGGCAATGTAATACTGACAAGTATTGGATCCTACAGAAATTTTGTAAACACTGCAATGGGGCCCATCTATTATAAACTCTCTCTATATAATATATATATATATATTTGATACCATCGATAAATTGGTGACCCATTCAAAGAATGACCAATTTATCATTTACCCATTGATATCTGATGCATATCAGCCACTATGGATTGTATTAAGCCAATATTCTAAACCATCATTCCTTACACCTAGACCCAACATGGGTTTCAAAGGATAGGACCCAGGCCCAACACAAATGGACTCGATTGTACCTGGACTCGAGTCAAGGCAGAAGTATATTATTATCTTATCTGATGCTTTTTTATTTTACTCTGCTTTATTTAATAGTATTAAATATTATTAATATGTTTTTTTATACTGCATAAAAGATAATATTACGGCTTGTTTGGAAGCTCTGATGTGTTTGAAATAAAGCTAATTCAATTAAATATGTTTGAAATAGAGTTGTTTCATTTTAAGTATTTTACAAATAGACCATTTGTGAAAACGCATATATCTGATTCAATCAAAAAAATATTGTCACGAACAAGCACTGACAGAACAAGTATTGTAGACAATGTAGTCTGTAATGGGATGAGGTCCCAAGGATCGACTGATCTTCATATATATAATGTACAAACCTTGTTAAGGCTACAATTTAGTGCTATAATTTTGTTATTGTCTAGTCATCTATGTCCTAAGATAGAATGAAATATCTGTACAATATATTACAGTTTGACTAAGCCAATGAGTCAAGTCAATGAGTTGGGCTTTATGGCCCAATGGATCCAGAATCATTAACACCCCCCCTCAAATTGATGCCAATGAGTCAACAAGCATCAATTTGTCAGTCAAGAACTGATGCCGTGGTCGAGGAAGTGCTTTTGTAAAAATATCAGCAATTTGGAGGCTGGAGGAGATGAACGGAAGAGAAATAATATTGCGTAGATATTCATCCCGGATAAAATGGCAAGCAACCTCAATATGTTTAGTTCTTTCATGAAACACTGGATTTTCTGTAATCCGAATGGCACTGGTGTTATCCGCATGGAGGGGGGTGGGAGATTTTTGCGAGAATCCAAGTTCCTCAAGAAGGCCACGAAGCCATAGAATTTCTGAGCATGCGGCAGACATAGCCCTGTATTCTGCCTCAGTTGAAGATTTGGAAACTTTGTCTTGCTTTTTCACTTTCCATGAAATAAGGGCATCACCTAAGTACATGCACCACCCCGTTGTGGACCGACGAGTATCAGGCAACCTGCCCAATCAGCATCAGAGTAGGCTGTCAATGTCACTGGAGAGCCAACAGGAAAAAACAAGCCTCTGTGGGAAGTGCCAAGGAGATAACGGATAATGCGTCGAACAGCTGCTAAATGGAGATGATGAGGCTTGGTCATATACTGACTCATCAAGTTTACTGCATAACTAATGTCAGGCCGAGTAGTAGTCAAATATATAAGACTGCCGACAAGTTGTCGAAAATATGTCGGATCAGGAAGGGGATCACCACTATCACTATGGAGTTTAAGATTCAGTTCCAGAGGAGTATCCACAGGTGTGGATTTTGACAGGCCTGCTGATTCAATTAAATCCAAAGTATACTTATGTTGATGCAGAATCATCCCTTTCTCAGATTGATGTACTTCCAAACCCAAAAAATATGTCAGAGGTCCCAGATCCTTCATTTGAAAAGATTGATGAAGAGAAACTTGGAGATCATGAATCATGGCTGTATCTGTGCCGGTGATTATGATATCATCAACATAAACGAGAAGAATGGTAATTCCTGTTGATGTCTGATGCAAAAATAATGATGGATCATAAGGACTCTGTTGAAATTGCAGCTTCAGTAATGCATCCTTGAATTTGTCAAACCATGCTCTTGGTGCTTGTTTTAGCCCATACAAAGACCGTTTCAAATGAGCAACTTGTCCTTCTAATGGTTTGGGAAAACCTTGAGGCAGTCGCATGTAAACATCCTCTTTAAGATCACCATGAAAAAAGGCGTTTTTCACATCAAATTGAAAAAGAGGCCAGGATTTGGATGCAGCTATGGCAAGAATGGTGCGAACTGTGGTCATCTTTGCTACAGGCGCAAATGTTTCTTCGTAGTCGATGCCATATTCCTGTCTGTTGCCTAGCGCCACAAGCCTTGCCTTGTATCTATCCAAAGTACCATCTGCCTTCAATTTGATAGAGTAAACCCATTTACTCCCGATAGGTTTAACCGAGAACTGGACATGGAACAACCACCCATGTTTGGTTCTGCTAGAGAGCATGAAGTTCTTCTTCCATAGCATTTCTCCAACATTCCTGCTTTGCTGCTTGGGAATAAGAATTAGGAATTGAAACAGAGGATAAGGTAGCTAAATATGAAGAATGAGAAAAACCGTATCGATCCGGAGGCCGAGAGATACGAGAAGAATGGCGAAGAGCTAGTGGAGGTGGATCTGGTGCTGGAGAAGGATCCAGGGCTGGTTCTTGTAGAAGAGGCAAAGGAGTGGCATTTGTTCCTCGTCGACGAACATACACTTTGTCCGGATGAAATCGCAGAGGTGAAGGAAGACATTCATCATCAAAGGATGGTACTTTAGAAAATGTGATTCCTGGAGATGAATCAGGATAAGACTGAAAAAAATATTGATGTTCAAAGAAAACAACATTCCTAGAAATCCGAATACGCTTGGAGGTGGTGTCATAACAAATAAAACCTTTTTGATGAGAAGCATAACCAAGAAAAGCACATTTTGCAGATTGTGCAGATAACTTGGAACGTTCATGGGTTGGAAGATGAACAAAACAAACACAACCAAAAGTGTGTAAATATGTGTATTGTGGTTCAGTTTGGAAAAGACGGAAATGGGGAGAGGTGTTTTGAAGTTTTGGAGAAGGAAGACGGTTGATGATATGAGTCGCAGTGGTTAATGCTTCTGGCCAAAATCTAGGTGGAACTGAGGATTCTAATAACAAACACCTGACCATATCTAGAAGATGACGATTTTTCCGTTCTGCAACACCATTTTGTTGGGGGGTGTAGGGACAAGTCTGTTGGGATACAATCCCTTTGTCTTGTAAAAATGCTTGAAATTTTGCGGACATATATTCCCCTCCTGAGTCTGTACGAAAAACTCTTAATACATGTTGAAAATTGATTTTGAACAGAATTCAAGAATTTTTTAAACACATCAAAGACTTCAGATTTGGCATGTAGAAAATAAACCCATGTAAAACGACTATAATCATCAATGAAAGTCACAAAATACTTATATTGTGAATGAGAAACAATTGGTGCAACACCCCAAACATCACTATGTACTAAATCAAAAACATTTAGTAGCAGAAGAACCATGTAATGGAAAAGGCAAAATTTTACTTTTCCCTAGCTTACAAGTGGTGCAATCAAGAGCAACATCTGAAGATAAAAACTTCATTTTATTTATATGACCAGAATTTAACAAAGATAACAATACTTTGGAATTTGGATGTCCTAATCTATTGTGCCATAACTGCACATTATTCTTAGAAACAACTGTTGAAGCAAACAAAGACATATTTGGATTCGGTGTTGGTATGTGAAGAGGAAACAAACGCCCACACTTAGGCCCCTTCGCTATTACCTTCCCCGTCTCCTGATCCTGCACCACACAACCAGAGGAGGAAAAAGAAATATTGCAGTTACCATCAACCAATTGACCTACAGAGATTAAATTTGTAGAAAGATTTGGCGAACAAAAACATCATGTAAGGGTAAAGAATGAGAAATATCACCAACAGAAGTAATTGGTATGTTTGTACCATTAGCAGCATGGACCTGAATTTTTCCATCATATGGTTTTAATTTTGGAAAAGTGCTGGGATGATGACGTCATATGATTGGAGGCACCAGAGTCAAAATACCAATGTGAGAGAGAGTGATTTTTACCAGATATACCAAGAGTGGAAAAAGCCTGAAGGATCATTTGTTGGATCATATCAGGAGTGACTGGAGCAGCCGAAGCAGGGGCAGAAGAAGAAATGGAAGAAGAATCAATAGCACCAGAAGTAGCAGTGACAGCCTGGTAAACTTTTAGATTTCTGTTCTGAGGACGCTTGCGGCATTCATTGATCGAATGTCCAGATGCTTTGCAATAATTGCAGATCCGCTGCTTGCACTGATTTGCATAATGGCCGAAATTATGACACTTGTAGCATTGCACTTTACTAACATCCTTGCTTGGTTGCTTTCCCTTGGGAGCATAAGTAGCATGAACTGGTGAGTTCGATGATTGAGTGGGTACATTATAGGCAACATCAATGGCACCATGAGTATTCTGTTGTAGCACACCAGATTGGGTCAATTGTCTCTGTTCCTCTCGCAGCAATTCATTTAGACATTCATCTAGGGATGGAGAAGGTACCCTACTCATGAGATTAGATCTGACTGATTCATATTGAGACCTTAATTTCATGAGAAATTGATCCCGATGAGTAGTTGCGAGTATATTTAGCAATTCTGGAAGAGCCTGTGCAGAGACATTTGCATATTTGATTTCATCTAATTCGGCCCATAAATTCTGGAAACCAGAATAATAGTCTTGAATTGAGGAAGTGCCTTGCATATAGTTTGCAATTTCAAATTCCAAATGATACTGGCGTGCAGAATTCCCCTGATGATATATTTTCTTCAGATAGTTCCACATATCCTTGGCAGTTTTGTATGGTTTCAAATTCATGAAAAACTGAGGTTCCATGGACCCAAGAATCCAAGTTTTGATTTTAGCATCTTTTGTGTTCCAGGACACAATTTTCTTCTCATCCTCTGTTGGTTTGGGATCAGTCCCAGAGATATGGCCCCATAATTCTTTACCTTCTAGGTAAAAGTTCAAATTGAAAAGCCCAAGATGGATAATTGGTACCATTAAACTTGATTAAATGGATTTCAGATTTCTCTCCATTTGAAACAAACAGTCAGATGAAGCAGGCTTCTGATCAATATGGAAAGCACAGAAATGATATGTTTACAAGCACTGATTGAGTAGCAGAGAAGATGCCCAAATAGCAATACACCGCAGTAATAAATAGCAGTATGAAGAACCAGCAATAGAACAGTTGCTAATACAGCAACTTTTGCACAGAACTGTGCACTAAACAGTACCTGACGACCCAAATTTTTGAGTTGGGTTGTGTACGTGGGTCCCACCTATTGATCTGTTGACATATCTGAGTATGGGGATGGGTTCACAGCAAATTTCTGCAACTATTGGAAGTGGTCTCAGGTAGAAACGAATCCAAATCCAAACTTTTGGACGGCTGAGATGAAAGAAATGGACAAAAACTGATTTTCTACAAAAAATGGTAGATGGCCTACCTCTGATGATCTATAAATCTTGAGAAAATCTTCATAAATATGTATATATCCAGTCGACCAACATGGGCTGATTCCGCTGAACTTTTGATGATGATCTCAAGTGGGCCACGTCTTGATCTGAGACGATCAGGGATGATCAAAGACAATCAGGCTGGAGATATGATCTCTGAAGGGCTTCCAGATCTTGGAAGATGCAGAAGGATCACCCAGAAAATGTTTGCTCAAAGCTCTGATACCATGTCACGAACAAGCACTGACAAGAACAAGTATTGTAGACAATGTAGTCTGTAATGGGATGAGGTCCCAAGGATCGACTGATCTTCATATATATAATGTACAAACCTTGTTTAAGGCTACAATTTAGTGCTATAATTTTGTTATTGTCTAGTCATCTATGTCCTAAGATAGAATGAAATATCTGTACAATATATTACAGTTTGACTAAGCCAATGAGTCAAGTCAATGAGTTGGGCTTTTGGCCCAATGGATCCAGAATCATTAACAAATATCACATAGAAAAACTATATTGGTAAACTAGTGAAACAAAAAAAAATAGTATAGGCAAATTTATCAAGTAAAAATAGTACCGGCAAACTTGTTATATAGTAAAAGTTATATGAAGTAATCTGTTTTTTTTTTTAAAGGTTGTTTGATTGCTCTAGACATTGATGTCTGATTGGATTGTCTTCCCTTTTGTTACTCTTTGAAAAACAGAGGAAAATGGTCTTAATGAAAATTCAATCAAGGGGGGAAATAGACTTTCCCGAATAGTCTAAAGCACTTAAACATGTGTATGGATCAGTTTTACGTCATATAAACCTTATTTTCAGACTTGCCATACAACACCTAAATAACATATAAAACATATATGTGGGGTATTGGATCTGACCTGACTGCACAAGGACTTGATTTTCAACTGGAACCAAATTGTGGACCCAATCCTCCACCGGATTATCATTCGGGTACTAACATAGCAAGATTTTCTAGATGGATTCTTCATGTCATCGGTTAATCACAAGTCAATTGATATTCTTTATTCCAGCCTAATAGTGAATGGGCTGAGCCTAGGCCTTTGTTTGATATTCTTAAAGGCCCAATCTAGTCAAACATATTCGACACTGATGCCTATATGCATTTTGAAAGTGTGTTGAACATGGGCATGACTTTTAGGCCTATGGGTTCAATCTAGGATTGAATATTAGGCCCAACTAGTAAATGGGCTAGTCTTGGATAAGCTTTAGCCCAGCCTGACCTTTCCATGAACATCCCTAATTTCTAAAGAACAGAAGTAATTTTTTGTATCGGAATGAGAATGAATCAAAAATATCGGCCAAGAAATTGGATGCATCATCCAACACTGTAACTGTGATGATATCGGCTTTCTAATGAGAATGAATCAAAAATATCGGCCAAGAAATTGGATGCATCATCCAACACTGTAACCGTTATGATATCGGCTTTCTCTATTGTAACAGGGCATATATAGCACAGCCAATGCGGTCAATACGCACCCCTTTTAACAACTATAACACCATATTTTTGGGCTGAATCTTGTTAGTTAGTTATTATGGAGCTTTCATTCATTCAGAATTCAGAATCAGGAGTGAACGATGCGGGTCCTGAACAAATGAGTTGCTATCATTCGCATCCCATTCTATTCTATTTTATTCTGCCTGCCGCAATGGCTTTCTCTCCCATCCCATCCTAAATAACGCGGTAATGGGGTCTCGGTTCTCCTTCCCCCACTAAGTGATTTTGTCTGCATAGGGAAGCTTGGAAAAAGGGATTATGGCATTTCTAGTACAAGAAATTCAAAGAAAAAGACCAAATTGAACATCTAAATGAGAATCTCAAAGTAGATATGCAACCCCTTAGAGCATGAAAATGATGAGTGAAATGTGCAGGTGCTTTTGGTTTGTTTTGGGTAGGAATGAGTTCTGAATATTTAGTGCATGTTTGGAGCTTAGATTGACTCTTACATGCATCAGTAGGGAGATTTTGGAGGTTTTCTAGAAGGTAGAGGCTTCCACATAAATACATAAATAGTAAGAACTACTTTAACGCATACAAACTACTAAATAATAGCGTAATATTGTTTCAACTGGTTCTCAATTAACATTTTAATGGGTATTAAATTTTAAAGAACTAAGTAGGTGAACAAATACGTTAGTATTTGTCTAAGATCATACATCAATACAAGACCTATGTGATGTTAAAGGGTTCAATGCATTATTCAAATATTTTGGATTTTTTTTAGTTTTTTTTTTTACCTCAAATAAAATTAAGACCAACACCTGATACGTATCGACACAACTTATTCATATCATTTCTAGGGCGCAGCTGGTACACCCTCCAGTCCACAACTGCTTTTCTCATCCATATTAAATTTTGAGAAAAATTAGGGCCCACATTTTCTTGTCATGGTTATGTGAGCTCCCACGTATTTATTAAACATTTCTCTATTTTTTTTCTTTCATGGGTCCAGATACCACTGCAAAAATATCGTTCTTCAGAAATATATCTGAGAAAAATGTTGAGATACTATAGGGAAAATGTTGTGACAAATAAATTAATTTTATATGCTTAAAAATACTAAAAAGTAAAAAATACATATTAGTTAATGTTAAAATTTTATTTCTATATAAATTTGCTACTACATTTAAATTTTGACATGACTATAGCGTGTTTCCCTTTTTTTTAGTTGGTAATGTGACTCGAATCCACAACCTTCACATTAAAATAGAGAGAACCTTTCACTTTTATAACGTGTTTTCTCGCGATACTTTTAATTTTTGTCGTATTTTCAAAATATTGTGACATTGTAGGAAAATTGACGTTTCATAAATATCTCAGGATATTCAATCATTGATATTTGTGACATGTAACTTACAATTTGTAATTATATCTATCTCAAAAAAATATTAACATAAATTTAATTAAAAAATTCCAAATAGAGTATTTAAGGTATATCCAATAAAGAGATTCAAAATACAGTTATTCCTAAATGAAAATTTTCCAAAATGCCAGTATTATAAAATGATAAAATCATTTTAAAATACTTGATGCCAAACAGGCCCATAGAATTTTGGACTCATTCGATTATACTCTAAAAGAACCATTTAAAATCTTGATCAAAATCAACTTTGGATTCAAACTCAGGTGCAAATGCAGATTACGAAATTAACGTGGATTTTAAATCAGAAAGTTGAGATTTGACAGTTTCTCATCTGGTGAATTAAAATATTCATATTCAGACCAGGTTGGATGCGGAGATATGGACCATGTAAAAATCATGTTAGGTCCAGCCCATTGAGTGGCAATGACAAGCCATAACAGGTGATGCAAATGAGATATGCGGCTCTCATTTACAAAGAATTATGAGATAACCGAGCAAGATCTGAGCAGCTCACCAAGCAGGCCCCATTAGATTTTTTTTTTCCTTTTCTTGGAAAGGGACCCCACAACAGATACAGATGCACTGGACCAAAAATGAGGAATAGAGAGAGAGGTTCCTTTCATTAAATTTTAGGCATGCAGCTGGAAATTTCTATGCAGACCATATGTCAGATTTTTCAGCTCTGCAAGCAGTCCTGATTATCAGGTCCCTATCTATAAGTTTAGGCCCGCCTGCTAAACAGCATTGATCTCATTTGCACCACCCTTGACTTGATAACTTTGAGTTCCTATTAGCAGGCACTCTCAATAGAAACCACACCATATCCTTACAGAGGGGAAGTTCCATTAGTTGCTTTGAGAAATTTTATGGCATCCAACTGCTACCAGAAAATAAATTAAGGTGTTCAGCCTTTAGCTAAATCGTTCAGATTCTTCATGTGATTTTGCTTAATGAAGAGATTAGCATAATTTGGACAGGTTTCAATTTTGTATCAAGTTATGACCATACCTTCTCATCTCTGTGAGCACTTTGGTATTCTTGCTTGTGTTTGCTAGGAACCCGAGTATTATGATCACCCCCTTCAGATTCTTTACTCCTTGCTTTGTGTCTATCCTTGGACCATTGGCTATCACGAGCATTTATAGAGCGATCATTCTGAATGCCTGACCTGTCATGCCTTGCATTTCTATCTTCCTTGAATCGATTCTCTTTTGCATCTATATCATCATGAAATCTATGTTGTGAGGAAGTTTTTTCCTCAACCTGGTCTCTTCTTTTGGGCAGCTCACTATGTTGCCTTTTATTCTTATGCCGATAATCCTTGTCAGAACCCAAACCTTTAGGCTCATCCTTAGCACTTGCATTGCCGCCCCATTGTCCATCTTCTAAAAGCCGTCCCCTCTTAACTGAGCCCCGCCCATCTTCTTTATCCCGATTAGCCTGTTTATCTTCATGGGATTGTTTAGGCCTCAGACGATCTTCCCTCTCCCTGTGCCACCAACTTTCATCTCTATGCCTAATGGAGTGGTGATCATCAAACTTATCTCTTGCCCTTGATTGATCTTCTCTCCTTCTCTGGTCTGGACCATCATCTCTTTCCCGCTTTCTTTGGCTGGAATATCCATGCGAGATATCTTCCCTGTCACCATGCTCTATCTTCCAGAGTTCTTCATCCTTCCTCCACCTGTCATGAACATCATCCACGTTTACACATCGGCTCAACAAAACATCTTCTCTTTTTCTCTGCCTTAGTCCATCATCTTTATGATACCGGGTTCTCCGGACACCATCATCCACCCTTTTCTTCAAACGCAGGTGTTCATCTCTGTCAATTCTCTCATTTTCATGAAGTTTACTCCTATGCCTTGACCCTATTTCCTCAATGCGCTCTCGTCTCCTCAACTCTTCCTCTGTTGCCCTTCTAATATGTGTATCATCATCTCGTCTTCGGAAAAGTCCAACAGAACTATCCCTCTCCTTGGGCCTCTCAAAACTCTCAGACTTGGCACAAGTGTAATGTGTTGAACTAGAATCCCTATTTCGATGTATATGCGAGTGGTACAACTCTTCCCTTCCTTTCACAACCACGTGGATTCTGTCAATCTCTTTACTATCCCAGCTGTACTCATCTCTTCTTCGATGCCTATATTCATCTTCATCATGGGGCCTTTTTGGCTCTTCCATTCTTCTCGATCTTGCATCTTGAACAACTTCTTCCTCTCCACCATCATGATGGCTATGAAAAACCCTGTTGCTTCCTGATTTTGATTTGCTGCCGTCACTTTGTGTGGTCTGTAAATCATTGCTACTGCCAAAGTCTTGGAATGCAGGTTGATCGACTGGAGAATTTAGATTCTGTTTCTCAACAGATTGGTGCAAGCTGCTACCTCCTACCAAATCTAAAGCTATTTCTTCCCCTTCAAAGCTGTCGGCTGGAGCAAGAACATCATCATGCATGTCATCAGTTTGTTCCGTACTCTGCTCCTTTGCAGCCTCCACTGCAACAGGCACATATGGTTCTGAAATCCATTCCCCTTCAATGCCAGCATTTGATTTTTTCTTCAGAGAAACATCAGATTTGTTTTGAGCACTTTGATTTGGGATGACATCATTTGCATGCTCACCACTTACATCGGAATACCTCTCGTGTCCTGTCCCCTGCAACTGCCTGAAGTTGTAGGGAAGAGTTCAGACTTTAGTCTTTCATCGATTCATATTCAATCCTATGTAAACCGACTAAATACAAAATCATCTGTACTTAAGTTTGGAACAAATGAACAAAAACCAATTATAAATGATGATCTAGGGCCCTTGTAAAACAAAAGAAAAATTACATACATACACATATACATATATACACATATTTTCAATTTAAGGGGAAAAAACACAGGAATGAAATTTTCTTACTTTAGGCTGTACTAGACTCCTTGGATTTTCACAGGAAAGAAAACTAAAAAAACACTCAATTGATGAGATTTTGTAATTCAACCTATGATGGCATAGGGATCCAAAATTCCAAATGCATCTTAGATATAGACATTTTGTTAAATGAAACTGAAATAAGAAAACCTAAACCACCAAGTGTAGACCTTTTTAACTGGTAAAAAAGGACTAGACCATCATAAAATGAAGGTTAACCTGCAAGTTCACTTAAATCATAGCAGCAATACTGGAGAAATGACCTCACATGTGATAGTATGGATTGGATAAACTGAGTTAAAAGAGTTTATAATGGAACATTAACATGGTCTATTGAACCATACACCTTGATTTGTATAAGTGTATATATGCAAGTTAACTAAACTGCTTTCAGAAACCATAGAAAGTTAGAACAGAGCTTTTATAAACAAGGAAGCAGAAGCTACCGAACATTTGTGCAATAAGTATGCCATACCTTCCTTCATGAGGCGTATCAGAAAGCTTGCTTGGATACAGGGGGGTCTGTACTTTAGAATTAGGACAATATTGAATTGGTACTTCTGAAGGAAAGGGCAATATGCCATCACCTTCATGTCCGCTATTATGATTAGAACTTGTGACCATTTCCCTCTTTTCATCATTGTAAGTCCAAGGAAATTGGTCAAAATATCCACCATCTGTCTGCCTATTATCATTTTCAAAGTCATGATCACGTCCTTTGAGATCAACTTGACGTCGCTGTAATGCAACATTAGCTGTGGCAGAAATGGAATTGTCATCTATAGAATCCTGCAAAACAATCTGTACATCCATACACTTTGAGTAAGCAATAACGTTTTGCATAAACATATGCATAGCACATTAATTTAGCAATTAAATTATAACAGAGCGAGTACACAGTTAAAACTCACCTCTATTATTGCATCTGAATCACGAAGTCGCGGTTGCCTAGTGTCCATGGAGGGACGGCGTTCTCGATACCCACTTTCAACCTGTATTGCTCTCCCAGTTGGCTGGTTAAAAAACACAGACAAGTGCATAAAATCAGAAAAGGCTTGAAAGGATACAAAAAGAAGGAAAGGCCAATCTAGAAGTTGTGACATAACAGTGGCACTGTGAGATTGGAGGCAAAACAAGAAAAGGCTCTTATCATAAGATAGTGAAGATACAAACTACAAAGACCATAAGAATGGAAATCAATTTTGGAAGAAACATCAGTATGGATCAGGAAAAACTCTCAATGAACATATAAATCAAAACACACTAGTTGAGGTCGTCTGCAATTAGCTTCCCTTCGCAGGCCTGTTAAATCCATTTTCCCGCTGTCTGCCTTTCCGAAATGAGCATTTTCAATAGCAACATCATGGAGACCAACAGCAGCTGCAAGTTCTGGAGGTAAATCTGGATCATACTCCTGAAAGAGGGGGAAAAAAGCATAATAAGAAAAAAGCAGCCAAGTGCTTAATGGAGCCCATAGATTTTGTTTTTACCCGTTCAGATCGCCCACTTTCATAAACATGGATGTTGCTTCGCATTGTCACCTCCAAACGAAATTGGCCCTGCATAAATCAAAGTTTGCTTCAATATTGATACAATTAAATCATATATCTGCTTTTCATAACGTCTACTTTACAGAGCTGTCACTTGCCAGCTGCTTGCAGTAATCTTTCCAAGTGTCCTCATCCAATCCAAAGTTGAAATAATCTGATATATCAACACCAGGATATCTCCATAGCTTTTCCCCAAAATTGTCAATATTGACATCAAATATAGTCCTGAAAAAGTAGAAAAGGTGAAAGTTCAAGGTTAAAAAAGCATGACAAAAACAAAGTGAAAAAGAAAAAAAATTAACATGTGCAGATAATCTTATGGATACAGTATTTTATGGGATGGCCGTAAACGGATTTTGGAAAAGAAACAGAATGAGCCAACAAAATTTTCTTTTGAGTTTTTTACAGAGAGGCCATTATATTTTCACAAAACCTCAAAAAGACCCCTCTATTTTGTGTTTTCATAAACACCACCCCCTGATTGACAATCAAACAGTTGAAAAAGGTAACTACTTTCTTCTGACTCTCCATTTCTTTTGTTGTTGACAGTTTTTCCCTTGAGAAATTTCAAATTGGTCATCTATAGCCATGTTTGGATAAAAACTATGCAAAACTAAAATTTAAACGTGGGGCCCACAAAAACTATGCAACACCATACATTAGTCTTTGTGTAAAAATAATGGCCCAAAATAATCGCTAGCAATGCTTGGATAACTTATGGGCAAGACTATCATTTTATCTTTTAAAGGGATTATCCATTTAAGTTTTTCTCAAGGGTAAATCTGTCAAAAACCAAAAAAATGGAAAGTAGTTACTTTTTGTACAGTTTGAATGTCAATCAAGGTGGGTTTTAGTAAAAACAAAAAATATAGGGGCCTTTCTGAGGTTTCTGAAAATATAGGGGCCCTTTTGTAAAAACCTCTTTATGTTTCAATATAAGGAGATAAGATGTTGTGGAAGTGAAGCTTTTCAGTTTGGGATGAGGATGAAAGATTATTAGCTTCAAAGTTGATGAGCATAGTAGATGATTTTGTTCGGGCAATGGCAAATTTTTATGGGCCTAATGAATAGTAAGTCAAAGATGCTTTCTTGGCAAAGTTGTCAACCATAAGACTACTTTGGGACGAAGGAAGTCTTTTTGTGTGTGGGTATGGGCGTCGGTGAGGGGTGTGGAGAAGTTTTCAAATTTCATTAATTTTAATGAATTAATGAATTGATTGATATGCCTCTAATTCGAAGATGGTTTACCTGGTCTACCAGGAAAGACCTGATATGAGCAGAATTAATTGCTTCCTTAATTCTAAAGAGTGGGAGGAACACAATGCAGGGATATAATCCCATTGGCTCTACCTAGATATAAGTTGGCTCATTGCCTATCTGACAATTTTAGAATTGAATAAAATATATCTTGAGAGACTGCCCAGTATTTATCTTAATGTCCACATTGTACAATTACAAGAATACCCTTTAGAAAGGATTTAAAGAAAGGATATGTACAAGGGGAGATGGGAAGATCTAGTCTACATCTAGGTATTAAGAGGGAATCAATCTTATAGAAGTATCATGCTCCGCTGGTGTACCTGTAACTGTACAACAATCCATCTTGCACATGACGTCTATGGGGGTGATGGAAAGAGAGGATCGTACTCGAGGACATTTCTTGTGGGAAGGGCAGAGTGAGAGAAGAAGGTTTCATCTAAAGAAGCGGTGTGAATTGATGTAGTCAAGGTGAAACCTTCTGATCAGCTGGATCTGGGGAACCTAGCTCTAAAATAGGCTTTGATGGCAAAGTGTGATGGAGAATTGGTGAAGAAAAGGAGGAATTATGGAGGAAAATCATTGTTTCTAAACATGGTGAGGATAAATGGATTTAGGTTAAAAGTATCCCTTGATATAGAAGGTCAGGTTGGTTGGGGTTCAATTTCTTTGATGGGGGTTGTATCTAGATTCTAGAGTCAGCGGGAACGCGTTCAGTAAATGGGCAGGTTTAAGAGTTGGGTGGAAACAGAAACCAGTTTTTGTTTGACGAGTAGGTGGGGGGAGGGCCTTTGTGTAGAGTATTCCCTCGACTGTTCAAGGTAGAGTCAAACAAGAAGTCGCCAGTTAAAAGTGTGTTATGTAAGGGTAATAATATTTCATGGGAGGCGTCGGTGAGGAAAGCTTTGCGTCAAGTGAGTAGTCCAAGTGTCCTGTTGACTTTGCTTTCTAATGTGTTTATTTGCAGGGAAAAGTGGACGCTTGCATATGGAAGCCAAGTTCATCCAAGAGGTTCTTCATTAAGTCCCTCTCTATGGCTTTAGATCCTCAAGCATTCATCATCCAAGCTCTCGTATTTGGCTTGGCCAGGCTCCTCATGTGGAGGCTTTTTGCTCATTGGTGATGGCAAGGAAGATAACAACAGTAGATGACCACAAAAGAAGGGACATCTCCTTATAGGAAACATATTAGATATTTGTTCTATGTGCAGTAAAGAGAGTGAGTCAATTGATCATTTACTTCCTAGTTGTGATACTTCCTTTGGCATCTGGACTTATATTCAAGAAAAGTTAGATGCAACATGGCGCATTCTGAGGTCTTTATATGATTTGGTTGATGCTTGGTAGCCGCAGCCCTTTTACGGATGTAAGTTGGTTCTTTGGAGGCCCATCCCCTTTGCTATTTTTTTATCCATTTAGAAGGATAGGAACAATAGGATCTTCAAAGGTTCAGGCATCTCTACAAGAGATTTTAAATGGTGTGAAAGTGAAAATACGTAAATGGGATATGATCACAAAAGATCTCTACAATCTGAATGTACATAATATCCCCCACAGTTGGGACTTGGGAGGCATGATTGCATTGTGGCATCGGGAAACGGGTGAGGTCTCCTCTTGTTGGCATGTTGAAAGTTGAAACTGAATGTTAACGGAGCAACTAGAGGTAAGCTAGGTCCTGTTTGCATAGGTGGAGTGCTTCGCGATCATAAAGGCCAACCATGCCTTTGTTCTCCAAGTTTGTTAAAGACTCATACGAAGCTAAGGATTGGCTATTTTGGAAGCATTGGAGATGTATGCACGGTCTTTCCAAGACTTCTTGTTTGTTGAAAGTGATTCGTCCAATGCAATTTCATGGGCTTTGGGTGTGGTTGGAGTCCTTGGAGTTCCATCTCTGAGAAGGTGGTTTCAATCATGTCATCCCGTTAGCAAATGACGTGGCTGATATATTGGCCAAGAACAGGGCATTTGGTGTGGATGCTAGTGCTTCTACTTCCTTTTTGCTTGTTTTGCTTATTTGGTGCTCAAATTTTTGAGTTAGCCAGTGTAGATTATAATCCCCTTGTACCCTTTGTTTTTCCTTCTTTGTATCAATCATGTAACGTGTCTGTACCTTCTCCTTCTTTCTGAACAAATTTATCCAAAAACTGATCATAAAAAAATGTGAGTTCTACTTGCACAAATATGAAGCCTTATCCAATATGACCAATTAAGAAAGGTGTTGTGACACTAAGTAAATTCCAGATGTGGGAGTTGTTACTTCTTAAAAATATATTGGGAACCACAAGGAAACTACTGAAAACATTAGCACATAAGCAAAACATACTTGTGAGATGGAAGGGTGAACTCCATTCTGTTGCCAAAAGAACGCCTTAATGAGTGGAAGTTCTTTGGCAGGATAGGAGCACTCTTGTTAGTCCCTATTGGTCTCCAATCACCTCGCCCTCGTCCAATAATGGAACCCATAGTGAGTGGAGGTCGAACTTGACTTGGAGCCCCACCATCAACTATGACTCCCGCAGGTATAATAGAAGCATCCGGTCTTACATACTGCATGAAAAGAATATAATATATGAGCCATAAACTTAAATGTTGGTAAGGAAAATGAGTGGGATAACATTCAGTAAAATAACAACAGCATGAAAAGTTTTCTTACATACTACATGAAAAGAATATAATATATGAGCCATAAACTTAAATGTTGGTAAGGAAAATGAGTGGGATAACATTCAGTAAAATAACAACAGCATGAAAAGTTTTCATTTAATCTTAGGTCCTAAACACTTGAGGATATACTATTTATTTTCCCACAAAATTGCAAATCTCCTAAAAACTCTATGCATAAGAAAGAAATGATGCCAATGTTC
The DNA here is from genome assembly GCA_012931725.1 of Litsea cubeba. Lineage (NCBI taxonomy): Eukaryota > Viridiplantae > Streptophyta > Magnoliopsida > Laurales > Lauraceae > Litsea > Litsea cubeba. The sequence continues at coordinate 90,725,128 of CM022948.1, read as the reverse complement.
CTGTCCAACCATGACAGAAAGCACAATAGCAGCCTCTGTTGAGCAGGGCACTAGAGAACATTTTTAAGTTGTCACCCTCCATTCGGCACCAAACGATGAAGCATAACCAAAGTAAGCATGGCAGAAAGTAGAAAATTACTTCTGGGTGCCTAAATAAGAAAATTTTGTGCACATAAAAAACAATGTCAATTTCATTACGTGTCCAACATAAATGCAAGGAAACGCTACCGTTGATAATTAAGACCAACACGTGCAACTGTCACCAGTATATATTTCCTAAGGCAGCAGCACGAGTAAAACATTAATAATTTTTTCTATCAATAGAAGAACATTTTGATATTTTAGGGGCATTAGCTGGAAAAAAAACCAAGAAAATTACAAATCTTTTTTCTTTCTATGTGCTTGACTGACTGCGTATTGAGCGTCACTGCAGATGTTATACAGGCAGGTACGTTTTTCACAATAACAATTTCATTGATTGAGACAGGCATGTTAGATAAATTTTTTGAGTTACCCACAACCTCAATACCTAGACAGAAAATTAAGAGCAGGAGCAAGGACTAATATGGAGAAAAAGAAACAGCAAGAACTTTCAAAATGCTAAGAGACCATTCAAAAATAATTCACAATAGTATTGTATAGCTACAGAAATGGAAACCTATTTTATTATCTGTTACAAGAAGACTAGATTTTTGACAACATCATTATTTCAAAAGCATATATATTTAAAGAAAGTGATAAATTTTATATCATTGTTCATAAGTACGGGCATTTTGTATCATTAAAAATGGCATTTATTACCATTCTAAAATCACAAACGACGAAATATATTCAAGAGAACAATTACATTACAACCCGGATCAGCCTGAATTTAAAAGAAACAATACAGCTCAAAACTATCTTGAAGGTGTTGATCCAACTTTAAAGGTATTGATCCAATGACTTTAAGGGTCGTTTGCCTTTTATGCATGGGATAGGAAAATGCATTTTACATATTATGTTACATTTGTGAGTACATTACGATGTTTGTCAGAATCATCATTTTCACATGAGTAAATGAGTACAACCAACAGTTTTAGATGTGTTTGTATGGTCTGGAAGTTATTTACAAATTTCTCAAAATCCATGAAGATTTAAGATATGAAATTAAAAGTTTTGATGCTTATCAATAATGTGAATATATTGGAACGGTTTGATCATGAATTTGATGGGCCCCAGAAGTGAAGAAAATTAAATCTATATGTTGGGATTATTGGATAACCAGCTTAAAGGTCTCACGATTTATATAGTACAATAAACAAATTGAACAGTTTGGATTACAAATATGGGGCCCATAGGAATGAAGAAAAAAATAAAGTGGTCGATTGGATTAGATCCTGTGACCAATTGCATAACCAAATGCAATCACCAAGTCAAGCATGCCAAGATCAAAATAGCGGTTGCGGCAGATGTAGCGGTCAGTAACCAAAACGCTACGTAGCAGGCGATGCATACCGGTGTCAGGTGTGAGTTTTTTAAATGGTCAAAAAATTTTGAATCTTGTATAGCAACCAATATTGTGTTTTTTTAGTGATTTGAAACCATATAAGGGTAGAGATAACTTTAGGAAAGGCTATTGAGGAGAAGAAAAAGGAAAAAACAATGTTTAAAACTATAATTACTTGGCTCTATTAGGTTTTAGACCGTAGCGCCGCTATTTTCAAAATAGCATAGCGGCCTCGACTGCTACGGCCAATAATGTGGGCGCTACGCTACGTAGTGACCGCTATTTTGAACCATGAGCATGTATCGACTCCTTTTTGCAAGTGGTAGATGTAAAAGAGTTTAACACCTATTTTCAAGTGAAAATGGCCTTATTTACACACCATAGTTGTCAATTCCATTCCGGATTGATTCTATAGTGGAATGTTTCGGCATTCCGATCGATTATGTTGTTCCATTCCAGAAAAAGAAACATAAAAATTATTTAAAAAAATAAAAAACTAAAATACTAAAATAGTACTAAAAATGCATGTTAACATCATTTAAATTAAATTGTACTCTACGATTGGCTATTTTCTAGTTTTCACTATGAATGAATGAAAAGTATGAAACATGTGAACTTATCAAAACTACTTAATAAAATAACCAAATGAAACTTGAGGGGGGGGGGGGGATTCCAGAATGGGCCGGAGTTAGGCCAAAATTGGAGCTGGTATTGGGCCTAGAACCTTCAGAATAGACCGGAATCATTCATGGAGCATTCAGTTCCGCCCCAGGCCAATTTTGGAACATTCTGGCCAATTCCAGTTAGCACGGAATTGACCACTATGATTTCCTACCATTTTCACACTAAATGAGCACAAACAAACGTGATGATGCATAACCATTACTCATGTGAATCATTTACAAATGTAAATTAGTGCAAACAAACAATGAAAAATGTCCTCCACGGTAATGTCTACCAACAGTGCAAGATTCAACTTCATCACTCATGACTCAACCAACATTCTGGAAGACTTGACAGAGTTCCTAAAAAACATCCTGATTCTCTCTTTCTAAACTCCCAATTAATGGCTGGTAGAAGCAGGTCCTAAAAGGTTCGTCTTTTTTTACTCGTGAAAGGGGTCCATGTCCACCCACCCACCACCTCATCAAAAGTCCTTTAAGAAACCCATGCAAAGCTTGATGAAGGTAATCCAGTCCTCATGTGCAAACTTGCAATGGATGAAAATGCGATCCACTAAATTGTTTTCCTCTTCACACATAAAAGACATTGGGAATTACTTAAGTTCGATGGTCTCGCGGCAATCATTGAAGGAGATTCTTTATCAGCGATTCAGTAGGGTTCAAGGAAGACTTCATATCCTTGGAGATTGGCAGATTGGGTGGAGGAGGTGCGTGATATTTCTTCTCAGCTCGAAGTTTCTTTTCACCTTGTTTTCCGAGAGGCTAACGAAATGGCTGATGGTCTCGCTAAGGAAGGAGTGTCTCTCGATTCTATTTCTTTTGATGTCTAATGATGTTTGATTTTTTGTTTCCGGTCTTGGTTGTTTGTTTTAGAGCTGGTCTGGGCTTTTTCAGTCTAGCTCTTTTTCTGAGCAATAAAATTTCCTGTTATAAAAAAATTATAAGATAACTAATAATAACATTTGGTAGCATAGGAGCAACATTAATAAATAAGAGCAAGCTCGAAAGTAAAGAAGGATATTGAGTACTTTTTTAGGGATTGGTTTCTTAATAGATTTGTTTGGAAAGGGTTAAAATGGAAGCTAGCAATATATATAATAACATACAGAGTCGCCTATTGCAGAACAAGCCTAGAATTGTTTGCCTACCAAATAAATATGTCGTGTGCGTGACTGAATGTATCCATTTCTTTTAATATTAACAATACATACTTGACAAAATGCACAAGTATAGGTAAAACAAAAAACTGCTACAGGCCTGTTTGCTTGCGTTAGAATATGTAGGAATTTAATGCATAAGTGGTTAAAAATGAAGACCAAAGCTGAGTTTTTAGAAATGAGCATCAAATGACCTTTTCTTTTATGAAAATAGAATTAAAAGAAGATGGAAATGAATTACTAAGGGACGAGAATGATGGCTGGGTATTCATTTCCCATCTTTCTTTAATTCTATTTCCATGAAAGGAAAGGTTATTTGATGCTCATTTTTGGAAATTCACCTTCGGTCTTCATTTTAACCACTTACGGCATAAATCCTATGTATTCAATTCCGATGTATTTTAATGCAAACAAACAGGCCCTAAGTGAAGGTGAACACCAAAATCAAAAAAGAAACTTTCCAACTCCTTTCTGGCCAACAGGCCCAAACTTCTGTTTGCCTCAATCTTAGAATGCAGATACAAGAATGGTCCATGGAGAAGATTGGCAGATATCGTGGTTTCCATTTTTCCCCCTTTCTTCCTTCTCATTTGGAGATCTCCACTTGCCTGTCAAGTGGACCATACCCTGCAATCATAATAAAAGCTGAGAAAATTATCTTTCGAATGCTTTGAAGCTTTCCTCAACAAAGCTTCCCCTTCAAAAACAAGGAACCCAGCAAAATCAGGTCACACATCCCTTATTGATTCCTAGGGTCAAGTGATGATACCCACACAAAAAAAAAAAGGTCAACTGATGACCTTCCTGATGTACTGCGTGAGATTCTTAACTTCTTCCCATCTCAAAACATATCCTCATGTTATATATTTTACTGAAAACATGTTTTTTTAAATGGTGGCGAAAAGGCATTGCAACTGAAAAGACATTGCAACTCTCTTACCAAATTCTTAGATCAAACACCACAGAAGTTCAGATCATTTTGACACTTTCAACTGCTGCTAAAATTAGTCCTTCGAAGATGATTTTGAAGCAACCCACCGAACTGTTTTGAACTTCCCCATATGTTTGTAAAAGAATTATTTCATTTTACATTAATCATCACATTGCCACGTTATTTTTAAACAAGGGATCGCGGCCAGTATGGATTTCTTTTTCTCGTATTTTAATGATCACAGTTAATTCATTGAGGAAAGAGATAGGACTACAGGTGAAAGACTCAAAAGAAAAGATTGTCACAAGTCGCAACCACATCCGGTTCAAAACATTGTGCCTATAAAAAAAATGAATAAAGAACGAAAGACAAAGGACAACAAAAGCGAGTCAAAGTTGGTCGACAGATGACTCAGAGAATGAGTCACCAAAGGAAGCAGAAGGGCGTGCCATATTCCATCCAAAGATAACCCCTCAGCTTCCTCACTAGCGCTTATCAGCAGTTGGCACATGCAGAACAAAAGCAGACAGCTCATAGATTTACATAAGTCTATTGAGTTAGTCCATTTTATGCCTGACCACGAGTCGCTTTGACCAAGAGTCGCTTTCCAGAGCAATGGGACCACAGAACAACTGCAGGGCCATCCTAAGCTCAACACCTGGCTACAAATAAATCACACAACCAGTCAGTGCAGATTATATGAGTCAGTATGCAAAGAAGAAAGATGGCTGCATCCGTGTGTGGCATGTTAATGCAATAAATTCCACAAATGCAAATGACATTATTTAAGGAAATTGAGAAATCTCGTCCATTTCAAGTATCGACATTCAATGGCCTCCTCTGAATGAAATGGAGATCTTAAACAACTAGTACACCTATATGCGGCCATTCACAAACCTTCAAAACTCTTTGCTGCTCTACTAAATTACCAATGTGTAAAGATTGACCGCAGGCAATAGGATGATTAATCCTCAGACTGACGCAATCTAGCTTTGATTAGTACCAGCCATTTTATTTATTACAAAAAAAAAAATGTCAGGTTTTTAACCCACTCCTTCTATATATGCTCAATATTTGCATGAATATATTTCATGCCAGATATTTCCTAAGGACCAATGAAGGAAGAAAAAGCAAATCCAAGGAAAAACACAGTGGGAAAAAAGAACCCATCTACCAATATCCATTCAATACTTATAGAAAAAAAAAAAAGAGTCTACCAATAAATACACCAAATGGGGGCTAAAAAATCACCATACAATGATGCAAACAACATTTACATTGTACAATTAAGCAACCAACCACCATTCACAGATACTCCCACCAGGCATTACAATCACCAACTTTAAACCACCATTCAGAAGGGGAAAGCACACAGGGCCAATAATCCAACATTTTAGACTGAGAAACTGAAAAGGCCAATAATCCAACATTTTAGACTGAGAAACTGACCTTGAACTGCGGAAGGTGGGGATGGTAGGCCTGATTGTGGGGGTGGTAGGCCTGCTTGTCATACCCAATTCTGGCCCCGGGAGCGCCCGCCATCATCACCACCCCTTGTGCCACCTCCTCAGCTTCCTTCCTCTCCGCTTCCACCACTCTCTGACTAGCCTCCTCTCCCTGAGCAGCCTCCTCTCCCCGAGCAGCCTCCTCTCCCCACTCCGTCTCACTCCCAGGGTGGGGGTGGTCACCATCTGCGACTTCGCCATCTTCATCATCATCCTCCGCCTCCCCGGCCCTAACCAGCAAGTCGGTATCGTCCAGGATGATCTTCAGATCGTCCTCGCTTTCGTCGCTACCCCAATTATCCTCAGCCCCTCCACCATTCATCTCCTCCACCCCTCCGCCATTATACGCATCAAACAACCCAGGAATAAGCACGCCGCCCCCGGTCCATAGCCCGGGAGTTGCGGGATCGTACTCTTCATCAAAAACCCCAATCCCAGCTTCCATCTCTGGGATTTTGAAACCCCACGATTGGTTTTCTTCTGCAGGTTCCGCTGCGAAGGTCTGATGGGGGGAAAGGGAACTGGATTTGGGGGGCTGGTCCTGAAGTTCATGGTTGGGTTGGGAAGGAAAAGATGGGTTTTTGTAGAGGCTGTGGTGGTGTTGGTCATCCTCTTCGTCTTCGATGGTGGTGTTTAAGGTGTTTTGAGACAAAGAGAAGACAGGAGGAGGGATTGGAGCTGCAGAAGAAGTACAAAGATTGTCTGTGTACAGTACACCAAAATCATCATCATCTGGTTCCATGGATAGGGTTTTGGTAGGGTTTTTGAGGGGAAGATGAGAGTCTGGTTTTTGGTTTGTGAAGACAACAAGGTATGGAAGAAGTAGATGAAGAATAAGAAGAGAGAGTGAGAGGATTCTCCTCTCTTATTTTGTATGTACATGTATAAAAATGGCAAAGAACAAGGTGTGGGGGGGAAGATGGCCAAGTTCATGAGATTGCGTTTTTGAAAACAGCCGTGGATTTCACCGCGTGTTGGGAATCGTAGGGCGGGTGCCATGCTTATGCAGCTCAAGGTGGTAGCAAAATCTGGTTTGGCGTCTGCCTGGCACAGCCGTTTCAGTGACAAAAGTTTGTATTTGAACTAATTTTAGTTGTTGTGAATTGTGATGACATCAAAAACAGCTAATTTAAACCAGCTTTTTGTAGGGTTTTTCTTTTTTTCTTCTAGTTGGATGAATAGTATAAATTTTGTGAGACCTTTCTATCTGCCAGTGGGGCATCTGATTATGGGCAGGTGTGTGAGATGGGATGCTTTTACCACTAGACTGTCTCGACTTTTTCTAGCTTTAATGTAATTTTTTTCTTCAGAAAGCGGCTTTTTTCGTTATATTTTTAAAATAAAATTAAAAAATAAAAAAGATTTTTCTTTATCGAATTTCTCGTCTAATATTCAGGCAGCCAATCCTTCTGAGGAGAAATCTTTTATAGTTTGTGTAATGTTATATGAGAGTAAATGAAATCGTTTTTTCATGGGTTCATACTTTTGATATCTCGCTTATAGGAAGAAAATTAATTTTCTTAGGTAGGATGATGATCAAATCAAAGGCTTTTTCATTCCGCTCGCATGCAAAAAGAAGCTATACAAGCATGTGCATGTGGAGAGAGATGTGTATGGATATTCATAAAATTTGTAAAAAAAATTCAGTCATAAATAAAGAAGAGGGAGACGGAGAATTTCTAATGCTAATGAAGCTGAACTACAGGCTATATTTTAGAGGTATCGATATATTTGTTTGCAATCACCAAATGAAGATTATTGTAAAGAGTGAACCATCAAATGTTGTTTCTTGGGGTACTTGGAAGTTATATTTCATCCTTAATTTGATTAAGACATTGTCATTACCAATTCAAGTGGAATGCGCTTATATTTTATGTTTTGTAATATAAAACTAACCCTATGATTCATTTGATTGATACTTGAAAATTATTTCCAAATACTAGAATGTGATAATTGTATTTTTTATATATATATCTTACGTTGTATGCAAAAAGTTTTTGAAGCTGCAATCTTTTCACTATAATTCTTTGAATTATCTTGTACCATATGTATCTCACCAAAAATGTGTATACTAATTATAGAGAGGGACCAAAATCTAAATGCACCATGTACTTGGGTCAAAACTCAAAACCCACAAAACCATGTCCACTCTCAACCTAAAAACAGACTGCTACTAAACCAAATACCTTACAAGAGCATCACGGCACGGTCACCTGTTTAACCTGACCCATTGCCATCTTATAATTAACACTCTAATTTTCTATATTTCAACGTAGCGGCTTTGTTGGTATGGGCAGGCTCTTGTGAAATAAGAACCTTTCAAAATCAATCTCTGCTTTCATGGATTGGGTCCTCGGATGAAGAGAAACTCTATTGTTAAAAGAACGTGCAAACGAAGATGATGATGGGTATTGTACGTTTCACATCGTGCCATTTGGATGTTCCAAACGTTCCCACGTGATAAGGTTGTGGAAAATATATTTGATATGTAAAAATTATTGCTCCGAATTCTAGTCCCATGGAGGAAATCTCAAAATCTTAATCTGCTGGCATAAGAAAGTCGGAAGGAAAAGACTTTACTTTTTTAAGATAAGAAACAACTTACCGGCACATTTATTTCTCACTTATCTCTTGCCCTTTAAAGAATGTCATTTAAAGGCTCGAAATCCTCCCACTTATCAAAAGATAGGCCATATGTTCACAATCTTAAACAATGTGCCCCTACTTTATAATTCTTAAATGTAGGTCACATGATCACAATCACAAAAGGTGGGCTCGTATTATAATTCTATAATGATGGGGTCACATTATAAATCCTATAAATGTGGGCCATATCTTCTAATTTATAAAGGTGGGCACTACATTGTAATTTCTAAATGTGGGTCCCGTGTCCACAATCACAAAAAAATATATAGCATCACTTTATAATTCTTAAAGGTAGGTCATATGGTTACAATCACAAAAGGTGGAGCCACATTGTGAATCCTATGAATGTGGCCCCGTGTTCGAATTCCTAAAGGTGGGGACCACATGATTGTAATTTTTTAAAGGTGGATCTCATATTCACAATTAAGAAAAAAGATGGCACTGCATTGTAATTCCTATAAAGGTGGGCCCACATGTGTAAATCCTATGAATGGTGCTGCCAGCATGTTCTAATTTCTAAAGGTGGGTCATGCGCCCACAATCACCTGAAAAATCCATTTTATCCTTTGGAATTCTCAAATTTCACCCTTATTGCAAGCATTCCAAGATTTCTTGTCTTGTATCATTTGGATAATTCCAAATGCGGTACCCAAATGGAATTGGGTCCTCTGATGAAGAGAAACTATGTCGTTAAAAGAACATGGAAACGAAGATGATGATGGGTCTTGTACGTTTCACATCATGCCATTTTCGCGTGATAAGGCTGTGGAAAACATGTTTGATATGTGTAAATTATTGTTCCAAATTCTAGTCCCATGGAGGGAATCTCAAAATCTTAATCTGCTGGCATAAGAAAGTCGGAAGGAAAAGACTTTACTTTTTTAAGATAAAAAACAACTTGCTGGCACATTTATTTCTCACTTATCTCTTGCCCTTTAAAGAATGTCATTTAAAGGCTCCAAATCCTCTCACTTATCAAAAGATAGGCCATATGTTCACAATCTCAAACAATGTGCCTCTACTTTATAATTCTTAATGTGGGTCACATAATCACAATCACAAAAGGTGGGCTTGTATTATAATTCTATAACGATGGGATCACATTATAAATCCTATAAATGTGGGCCATATCTTTTCATTTATAAAGGTGGGCACCATGTTGTAATTTTTAAATGTGGGTCCAGTGTCCACAGTCACAAAAAAATGTAGCCTCACTTTATAATTCTTAAAGATAGGTCATATGGTTACAATCACAAAAGGTGGAGCCACATTGTGAATCCTATGAATACGGACCCACATTGTCAATCCTATGAATGTGGTCCCGTGTTTGGTTTTCTAAAGGTAGGTAACACGTTGTGATTTTTTAAAGGTGGGTCCCGCGTTCATAATTAACAAAAAAGATGGCCCACATTATAATTCCTATAAAGGTGGGCCCACATTGTAAAGCCTATGAATTTGTTGCCCCCATGTTCTAATTTCTAAAGATGGGCACCACGTTGTAATTTTTAAAGGTGGGTCTCGTGTCCACGATCACAAAAATATGGCTACACTTTGTCATTCATAAACGTGGGTCACATGGTCACTATCACAGAAAGGTGGACCCACATTGAAAATCCTATAAATGTGGGCTTCATATTCTATTTTCTAAAGGTGGATCCCATGTTTACATTCACAAAAGGTGGGCCTATAAATCCTATGGAAATTTCCATATTCTAATTTTTAAAAGTGAGTACCGCGTTTTAATTTCTACAAGTGGTTACAATGTACGATAATAATAGAGTGTCGCAAACAATAAAAGGTGGATCCCATATTGTAAATTTTATGTTCGCTTCTTATAACAAAACTTTTATAATATTGCCAACCAAGTTGCGCACCGCATATTCTCGATAGAGTAATTTAGTATGATGTTGCCAAATAAGTTCTACAAGAGTATAGTCTCGGCACAACCCGATCTTTGTACAACTTAATTTAAAAAATAAAATTGGGAACGACACGAGAATGATACCAAACGCCCTAATTTTGTTGTTAGGACATATGTATTAAATTTAATTAGGGCATCCGTTTGCTTTCATTTTTGTTGTCCCCGTGTCTAAAATCTTGATCCGGTCTAACCCGGATAGAGAACAACATTAATTGTCATGGTCTAGGCCTTTAAATTCAGAGGGCCTCACTACCTTCGCAGGCCCACACCTATTTGGCCCACGGGTGAGTATTTTGCAATATAAATGTGCGCACAAAACCATCTTTTTTTCTTCTTGGGCTCCACCTACCTTTCAATTAGGACTGTCAAAGGGCAGGGTCGGGCCAGACCTGTGCTGTCCTTACCCTACCCTCAATATATGCAGGGCTGACCCTGGGTAGGCCAAAGCACTAGGAGGGCCTGCGCCTAGGCCCTTACCTTACCCTCAAGGGCCACGGCAGGGTTTAGGGCCTCAAAATAAGGAAATTATTATTTATTTATTTTTTACATTGTTATCAAGTATTGTGTGTCGATCGACTATTCTCTTTTCTAGCCTTTATTGTGAAGGGAACGGTAAGAAAACGCTTGAAAAATACAAGCCGTATGTAAAAACTTTCTTTTATCGAACGAAGTAATTCATGCTTTGGTAACTTGGGTTATATACGTATGGTTTTATTTATTTTGTCAAAAAAAAAATGATTCAAAAGTTCTTCTAACTCGGGCCTTTCATAGGAATCTTCACAAACCAAATCATTCCAAAAGAGTCTTATCTTTGCAAGTTTTAAGCCATTTACATTCGTTTGTCTTTTATGAATTGACATTATTTTCAATTTAGCACCGATCTAATTACTAAGCATTCACTAGGTCAAAATTGAAAATTTCGTAGTCGTTTTACTTAAACGACTGCCAGAGGCAGTCGTATAATTTGTAAAATTAACGACTGCCAAAGGCAGTCGTTTATTTGCGACGGCCAAAGCCGTCGGACATTTAAAAAATGGCCGTCGTTTTTTTTAAACTCTCAACGGCTAGCTGGATGTAGCTTATAGCAAACGACTGCTCATGAGCCGTCGTTTTTTTTTTTTATTATTTTATTTATTTATTTATTTATTTATGGACGTTTGTTCTAATTTTGTGTGCCTGTTTAATGGTTTTTATCATATGTCGGTTTTGCAAGATTAAAAATAAGGGCCCAAATGCTACAAATTAGGCACTTTACAAAAAAAGAAGAAAAAGAAAGTAGTAGAAAATATTTTATTAAGAATAAAAAGGGCCCAATCTCATTAGGCAGCCACTTACATACATACATTATGTTACAATCTTTCATTTAGAAATCTCATGCAAGTATCTCTAGCCCTAGGAAGGCTCTTAGGGTATCATGGGGGCACTTCTCTCCTTCACAGGCACAATATGGATGAATTGCAGCAGCCCAACAATGTCTTTCCGCAAGAGATTGAATCAAGAGTCACTTTCAGGAGAACTTAAATCACTCTTCAGAAGCCATCTTAGGGGAGCTGAAAATTTCAATACAGTAAAACTATAAGCCAGAATATAAATGATAGATGATAGAACACAAGTAGAACTCATTTCATTATTGTGGAGGCTGCCACCTGAACTTTTGTTTAATGCCTCATATAAGAACTAAGAGATTGTGGGGGTGAACTTCTATTGACATTTAAAATTCTTTGCAACTTTTAGTTTTGTTTGACATCATTGTGTTTGGAGTATCTGATGGCGATTAATGGTTTCTGACTGTCATTTTTATGGGGCTTACATCGGATTTTGTATTCTCCTGTTTGTGGCTATAGAGTTCGTTGATCTGGTTGTAGAGCCAGGGGTTCTTAGGATCTCTGAGTCCCCTATCAGACTGCAAGGTGTGGTCTCCCTAATGCTCCTGTAACAAAGTGATAAAAACATCAAGAATAAACTAAACATCCCATCCACAAAGATATTCAGGCCAACAGAACATCAATGACAATTGCATAACAGAAAATGTTTTAAAGCAAAACCAAAAAACAAGTTAAGCATCTGTGTAACATAGAAAGCTTGAGAAGCTCAACAGCTATTACTATTAAAATGTGGGCAAAATAATCATAAATGTCTTGAGCACTTCCAAAAGTGTGCACAGCATTAGTTCAGCATAATGATGTGTAAATCACTTGATCTTTGTAAATTGCAGACCAGCAAAATCTTTTTATGGATTAATTTCCATCCTAAGATCTAGATAGACACCAAAGGACTACTCACATAGCTGATCTGGTGAACCACAATTTCTAGCAACAAACAAGCTCCAACAATTCTTAAACCAAAAGTAAAAAAGAAAAAAAACTAAATTATTTAGTAGTCAAAAGAATTGAAAAAAAAAATCAAACCACATAACCTTCAAGAAGAGAATATAATCCAAAGAGCTTCCAATGAAAAAACAAAATGCAAGTAAAAATGAGGGCAGTAAATCTTAAGTAATGTAAAATGCAGCAAGCCACATGGGTACAATAAATAATCATCAAAGAGAAACAGGTTATTGCAGAACTCATGTTCCAGAAACAGGACCATATCTCCACTTAAAATATCACTGTTTCAGACAAGTGAAACCCCAGTGCCGGCAACTTAAACAGCACTTCAAGTTGCAGAAATGACGGCTGAAGCAGATACATCAAAGGCAGTAAGATTTCATAGCAAGAAAAGTTTGGACTCACAACAAGATCAGATTCTGTAGCTGACCAATTTCCTGAGGAATTGGGCCCGACAGATGATTATCTTTTCAATTTCCTGAGGAATTGGGCCCGACAGACGATGATATGAAGCTATAGCTTGATAAATTTTATTTTAACTTTATTGATTTTTCCCCTATTATGGCCTTTTTTTTTTTTTTGAATTTTGAAATGCTTTTTTTTTTCCTTAAAATAGTTTCATAGCGTTACTAGATGGAGGTTTCCAAACATTCAAAAATAGTAGGTGGGCCCATTTGAAGAAGCCTGTCAAGAGGTGGGCCTAGGTTTGTATAAAGTATGATAATTTTGGATTTATTGAAAGTATTTGAATATCTAGAATGATGGACCTAGTAGGAGTATGTTAGCACAGGCCCTATTTTGGGGCGGCCTAGGCTGATTTGAAAGCTCCCTACCATAACTGTTTGTAAGGTGGGACAGCAAGGTTTTTTCTGCCCTTATAATTGATATATCTTTTTTTTAAGGTAATGGTGAAGTTTAAATATTTTTAGAAAGCTGTTCATATAAAAATGATGATCTTGCACTGCCCTAGGATATTGTTGGGGGGGGGGGGGGTTGTTTATCGAACGGATTAGAAATATTTAAACTTTCACAGATTATGCAGGGTGAATGTTCAGGTCTAATAAATGTTGTATGGTCAGTATACCCCCCTTTTGTTTTCTTTTTAGCTGAAAGAGAGACTTTATTCAATCACACAACCATTTAGAAAACCAAACCATTGTATTTATTATGCAAAAAAGTACTAACCCACCCTTGTTTTGAGCTATTTAGTGCTAAAAAATTTTAACAGTTGTAAACAAAAGATGATTCAATCCAATGGTGAATTTGACTCTTATAAGGATCAGTTGTTGGGCCTCTGCCTAAACAACAGGAGCTAAATGGACTTTGGAAGGATGCAGATTGACAACAGGTGGGCCCCACAAGAATCTTGTTTCTGCTGGTAGCTTATACCTTTTCATCTTTCCTATCTAAATTAGCTTTGATGGACACATTGTGATGGGGGCTTGGTGAGGGAGGGAGAGAGCTAGATCAGTTTGTCTTCTTTCAGGGAGCTTATGCACATCAAGATAAACAACGCCATTTCTCTTGTGTACTCCCATTTCCCAAGGCTCATGCCTGATGTAGGCAGTAGCCATTATCTACAGAGGCAGAGGAAAAGGTTCTTTACTTTCAATAAAGTACGCATCAATGAATTACCCTAACTGGGCAACTTCATACATGATTATAGAGGATTTATACAAAAACTATTCCAAAGACACTCAAGACCCAATACAAAGTGAGTTATCAATGGTAAAAGTTATCCATTACCTTGTTAAGGTTGTTACGGAAAGTCTGGAACAATAAACACAATATCAGCATTCAATGATAAAAGTAAAAGAAATTTACATGAAAAATTAAAATTGGGCCACTTACCACAAAATGAATATTATTCCGAAGTGGAATGTTTTTGTTTCTTATGCAAGCAAGGAGATCACCAAAACCCTCACAGCCCAAGTCTGGTTTAGATAGAACAACGCAGAGTTTCCTGCATAAGTCAGCCCTCATACACAAAGCCCGAAAGGAATAGTATATACTTTTACTACAGACAAACCAACTGCTATATATATATATATATCTATAAATGCCACGACGAAAGAAAAATTGAAAGACAGCATTCACAGTAGAGGATGCTTGCTAGGTATACAGTCATATGAATCTGCTCACATCTATGGGAGAGAGTAATGCATTTTTGTTTCTGAAGAAAAACAAACCAAAGCACCTTGAAAATGGCTCGCAAAAAGGAACCATGAATCCATACAGTTCTGAAAACATCGCTAAGAAATCAAAACTAATAACAAACTGCTACATATGCTGCAAAAAGCATAGTTGATGCAGTAACTGGCCAGCTTGTGTGGATTGCAAACTTTTTCCAAGCTGAGTGTATCTACTATTTGGAATATATATTAATAATAGCTACCAATTGCTAACTTTTTTGCATGCAAGCTTGCATGTGAATTGGTCTACAGAGATTGGCCCCTCTCCATCACATATACAAATATATTATATGTGTGTGTGTGTGTGTGAACATAACACAACCAACCCAGGTTGATATAAGTTCTGTTCACCCCCTATACACGTGTTGCTAGTAGACATCCTAAATCTACATTGATCGATTGTTATCCACCATTCGATTGAAGTAAACAAATGCTTCATTTATAGAACAATTAATTTTTAAAGCCCTAAAATAATGGTTAGGATAATTTGATTGAAGCGATATATATTTCATAGTTTAAAAAGAAAAACAATTGTAGGGATTTTTTGGTGGAAGATTATTATTATTTTTTTTCCAGTGTCAATTTTTTATTCCCAAAATGAGATGTCTTCTTTTGTCTCATCATTTTTGTTGCTGCAAAAAGTTGGTAGAAAGAAATTGGATAGTTGAAAGCATACCCACTCTATAAATAGTTTGATATAATGACCAATGCATGTCTCTAAAAACTTGTCCACGCAGAACAAATCACATATCAGAAATCAAGCATGGATGATAGGTGACCATTATACATACCTCTTTTCTCAACAAATGATTCAAACCCTTCATTCAAATCAGCACCAACATCATCGCAAACATGGCGCTTGAATAGTCTCTAGTAGAAAAAAAAGGGGGCTGTATGCATTAAAGGAATCGAACAAATCAATTAATGCCAGCTGCAAGAAAATTATGAATCAAACCCAGAATATGCATCAAGCACTTTCTGAGCTGGATGCAAGTAAGACTCTACCCTCATAAACTGCCCCAAAACTCTGCATCTCAGATTTAGCATAAAGTTCTCAGAATCAATGCTAAGATCGAATACAAAGAGATTTTCTATTTTAAAGTAGTCTAATGATGTAGAGGTTAAAATAAATGTCAGAAATACTACATGAATAACTACATAGATCAACGGCCTACCAAGCTGCGATCGTCAAAAGAGACATCTCCACCTTCAACACGACTATAGCATGCTATCTCAGAAGGCTTTAAGATCATGCCCCACACAAAAGAAAATATCAGTACAGAATAATGTGAGTGTGTTGTGTGTGTATCTGTGTGTGTGTGTGTGTGTGTGAGAGAGAGAGAGAGAGAGAGAGAGAGAGAGAGTACCTCTTGAAACTGAATATGCTTTCGAGATAACACCAGTGAAAGTCCATCAACTCATCCAAGGCCGGATGAAGACTAATCTGAAAATAGCATTCATACAAAGAAGATTTCCAACTTAGAATCACATAACTTTTTGTATGCTTCATGTACAAATATTGGATACAAGAAGTGAAACAATCACATACCACCAGCAGTGAGCTTTTATGAGGTAGCCAGTGCCCCATTTGTAGCTACTCTCACATGATTGTTTAAAATTGTTTTAGGACCTCCAATCTGTAGCTACTCTCACATGATGGTTTAAAATTCATATTGGCATCAACCAAAAATGGTTAAAGGATCTGAAATTAAAAGCAAACTTCTTCTGTGGCAATGGCATCTTTCTTCCACACACTAAGTACGAAGATAAAATAGACATCAGACACATATGGATGCCTACTTATTTTGCTTGCCAATTGTGACAGCACAGATTTTTCAGATAAGTACTAAGTGGTATACAATTCTTCTATCTTCGAAAAAATTCAAGCGGTAATGTCACAAATCCACAAGCAACTAATTGCTTAGCTACAGAAGACAGGCATCTGTCCTAGATGATTACTTTCAGAACAACCAAACACACCCACCCTTATATAAAACTAAAGGAAAAGCAGCAAGCAGGAAAAAAAACACTTAAATATGTAAAAATGCATATATATTATACATCCCCATTAGATCTTTGGTATAATTCTTTCTACAGATACTAACCATATCAGTGTAAATTAAACTGGGGTGGGTGAGTGCCAATTCACATGCTTATTTGAGAATTGCCAATTCACATGCTTATTTGAGAATTGGTCTTTCTTTCTCTTGTTAGTATGAAATTTACAGTTAATGACTACAAGTCAAAAGTTGCTTTTACACATAACCAATCTTTCTGGGATCTTGTTGCATTCAAAAAGAGTAAAAAAAATAGGTTTGTCAAGCACACTCCCTGTAGATTTTGTACTTCTCTTCTTCTCACCTATTAATAGAAACCTCTCTCTTTATTTAACTGGCCGTTCATTTGTTGAAACGGTCATTAATATAAAATAGATTTGATTTTTTCTACAAGTCAAAATTCTATTAATATAATCTTTCTTTGATAAAAAAAAAAAACTTTGATTGGGAATAACACAATAATAAAAAAAACCTCTTAATTTTTCATGCCCACAAAAAGATGTGAATGCATCTTTTGTCTTAATCCTAAGAAGACGTTGGCCTGCAAAAGACTCTGAGTAGAATACAAAGCAGGGGATACACTTGTATGTCATCAGATCTTCAAAAATTGAAAGCTGTCGCTCTCTTCCCAGTCCCCCCCACCCTTTTCTCTATCTCTAATACACAATCCCCACCACCACCGATTCCGATTCCCTCCTCCTCTAGATCCCAAGCAAACCGTTACCTTCTCACAAACGCTCCGGATCTCAAAATCCAACCACAAAAAAAAAAAAAAAAAGTGATACAGTTTAAGCAGATGAACTGAAATGGCAATGGATCCCCCACAAAGACAAAATAAAAAAAACACCTTTCCAATAAATTTCAATAGGAATGAACTGGGTCTTACTTTCAATACAATAATGAAGCTACACAGGCAACGTAAATCAAACAAACTGCACATGAACATGGAAATTTCAGATCGAGACTATGGGAAAATGAAATTTCTTCCACAAATTTGCTAGATGGTGATGAAACAATGGGATGATGATGATAAAACAACATAAATCACCTGTGCGAAATCAATGGGATCACAGAAGAATCAAAAGGGAAGAAGAAGATGATGAAACAACGAACCTCGTATTCAATCAAACTAGAACTCTTGATCGATCGAGATATCCAAACCTCAACACAACTGATCTGTTCAATGCCGACTTCAAAGAGAGAGGGGAGCGATCAAACCTCAAAACCCCAAAAACGAAAGAAGGGTCTGGAGAGATCGAAAAAACTCCATGACTGCTGGCTTCAAATGATGCATTGGAGGACAAAGACTTGGATCAAAACTCCATGAATGAGCGAGAGAGAGAGAGGTTTGGGGATTAGGGTTTTTCTTTGGGGATTTGGAGATCTGCAGCAGAGCGATGGAGATGAGAGGCGTCGTTTCTGTAACGATTAGGGTAACATCGGTGCTTTATACGATTAGGGTTTTAAACGACGGCCCAGCTGCTTATCAAGTAACATCACTACACCATCACATGGGGGGACCACTTGGGACGAAGGATCAACGGCTGGGAGCTATCGAGAACCAAATGACATTCACGTCCGTCGTTTTTTTTTAAATGTTAGAAGTCGTAGATCCGGCTTTTTGACGTAGTGATTATCGGTTTCAATCATAAAAATAAATGCACTTAAAAAACACGATTAATTTAAACTTTAAAAAATTAAAAGTTATAATTATCTAATTAAAAAAATATTTGGGTCATTTTATGTCCTCGAAGTTCCATGCACATACAAACTACCTTTTATGACTTGGTTGGCATCTTAAGTTACTTCGTTAGGAAAAATGCATCCATATTAACAAGAGTACTCCTTCTTTTACACTAGCAAGAATATATAAAAACGACGTACAAGGCTTAAATAAGATGTAATCAGAAACAACGTAACAACACTTATTACTTATGCATTGGGTATAATATATAACTACAAAGAGGAATGGAGGGTTCTGTCTAGCCGTACTTTTAAATTTAATTGTTAAATGGGATGAGCATGAGTTTATATGTGCGTAGGGTTTGTTTGTTTGAAGGAATTTCTAATGCAAACTCCCAATATATGGAACAAATTTCCACATTTGATTTGTGATATTAAAAAAATAGCCATCTTAACCGACACTTTCATCTTTTGCAATTCTTCAAAATCCTACATTTTAAAGTACCGCGTTCTTGAGCATTTGTGAATCCATTTGAGGGACAACATTTGGTCAATTTTATCACCCCCCAACAAGAATTTACTAATTTCATACAAACAAAAGAGCACGCTTCTGAATTATGATAATTTATGGCACTGTGGAGCTTGAGCCGGATAAAGGCTTGTGTATTTAAAGACGGGTAAAACTTAAAACTCACATAATAACACCGATAATTGTCATGGCCAGCGCCTTTAAAGTTAGAGAATCTCCTTATTTTGACCGACTCGCACCTATTTTGATTGGGCTTGTCAATGGGAAGGGCTGGGCCTGGGCTTGGGTTGTCTAATCATGTCCTTAATATTGGGAGGGCCTGCCGGGGGTTGTCCAATCCCGGCCCTAAATTGGACGGGCCAACTTCAAATCCCTCCCATGCGGGCTCGGGCCGGGCCGGGGCTTAGCATTTAATGTGAAATATCTCTTCCAAGATGATAATTCATAAAATAGAAATTCTAAACTTAAAAAAAAAAAAAATAAGGCCATCTAGACTTAGCCCAACACGAAGACAAAAAAAATACTTGAATGGAAAACATACCAAATGATAGCTAAGTCAACAAGGGAAATAAAAAGCTTCTAATGATGACACTCTCTATATGAATCTCTTTCATAGGCTGCGGGGATGACAATATCATCTACAAGATGCAAATGTCAAATCTTCATTTCCTTGAATCAAGCATTTTGCAAAAATTTACATAGTCCTCCTACCACTGGTAAAATTAGGAGTGAAGTAGATCATGTTTCATCAACCCTTTTGAGCTAATGAAATAACATTTCAGGAATTCACTAAAAGAGCACTAAAAAGCAAGGCATATGTAGGCATTTCCACATCTACTTTCAACATGTAAATTGAAACTTGATAAATAGATGCTTTAAGGAAGTTTTGGGAGCTCAGAATAATAATGATCATCTCTCGTGCTCATGTTTATAAAGATGCAAATGAGGAAACTTTTGACCCCGCAATCTCTCTCTCTTTCTTCTTTTACTTTTAAATCTCGTTTAGGTATAGATATCGTATTCTTTTGATTCCTCTTATCTCATAGCACTCTTGTTACTCTCTAATTTTTCTTTTTATGTGTTGTAGCAAACCAAATTCCAATTATCTTGTCTTTGCTTTCCAAAATAGTAACTAAAAGAGAAAAGTTAATTAGTTTATAGTCTTTTTTTTTTTAAATGCTATGTTCTCTACTATATGACTTTTTTTTACTGTAGTGCCTTTTAAATGCTATGTTCTCCCCTAACGGGCAAGGCCGGGACTGTCCTGTTCTGTTAATTTTCAATTCTAATTTGGTCGGGTTTTAAAATTATTATCCAATTCTAATCCCGTTGTGCTCAAGAATTTTTTTTAAAAGCCCTTTATTTTCTGATTTGGATCGGGTCGGCCGGATACCCATTTCAACATTGTCAAATAAAGGGCTTGGATTGGGCCGGCTGGGTACCCATTTCAACGGGATCAATTGACGGGACTAATTTGGACCCACAGGTGAATATTTCTAGTAATAATATAAATCGGTGCACACAAAACTAGCTTTCCTGCCGGTCTCCAATTTGGAAATGGAGGGTTTTGGAGAAGACGAATGGTTAGCACGTGACAAGCTCTACCACGTCCTCTTCTGCTTCTTCATCTCCATCTTCTTCTCCTCCCTCTGCTATCGCACTCCTCACCCTTTCCTCCGCCGCTGGAGCATCTCCCTCGGTTCCCTCGTCTCCCTCTCCGCCGGAGCCGCCAAAGAAGCCGGCGACCATATCGGCCTCTGGAGTTCCTCTGGCGCCTCCCTCAAAGACGCCGTCTCCGACCTCCTCGGCGTCCTTCTTGCCTCCCTCTCCCTCTCCTCCTTCCGCCGCTTTTCCAGAGCCAAGTTTCATGAAGATGCCCCGATTCAACGGGTTTCTATGGTCTAGAAACCACCAAAAGTTCATGTAAATGCATTCTTGTTTGGATTTTTATGGGAATTTGATGGGTTTTGTACAAATTCCAGGAATTTCTATGCTCTACGGAGGAGAAAAGTAGGTGTTTTTATTTTCTTTTTTCAAAACTTGTTGGATTTGAATTGCTTACACGAAATTGAGTGGTTTCCACATCTAGAATCTACACACGAATCATGGAAATGGAAATGGAAATGTATTGTTGTTTGAATTATGGGTTTTTGTTTTTTTTTTCATGGAAAGTTGATAGATTTGAAATTGATTATACAGCGAACGAATTTAGTGACTTCAATGCTGTAGAAAGTAGAGAATTTGTTGTTGTTTTTGGATTCAGAACTTGTTGGATTTGAATTGGTTATATGAATTTGTTGTTTGGAATTGGTTCAATACTAGTCTAGAAATTACAAAAGACTTATGAAAAGGTATTGTTGTTTGGATTGTGGTTTTTCTTTTTTTTTCACGTATGCTTGCTGTTTGGATTTTCTGTGTTTCTTTGATTGGGAGTGTGGTTTTGTGGACCAGAATTTGTTGGATTTTGAAATGCTGAGATGAGTTAAAGGGATTCCCATGGGCTGGGTTGTAGAAAGTGGAAAATCAGGAAATGTTTGAATGTTGTATGTTCTTTGGTTAGAACCCACTTCACTATGAATTCCTAGAAATTCAACCCAATGTAGGTAAACAGGCTCATAGGATCAATCAGTATATCTACCAGGGTGATGCTCATTGCACATAATGCGTTAGCCTTTGGTCCCCAGTACAAGTTCTATGAAGTATGTACATGTTATTGTATTTGTTTCATGCATGCTTTTTAATATAGTCCATTCTATTATCTCAATCTATTGCAGTTTACTTGTCTTATTGTTGCCTTCTTCAAATGGAAAACACTTCCGAATTTCATATTGTAAGTCATTACAATAGTGAGTTTTATGTGAGGGATTTGGTTAAGTTTGTGAACATTCTAGTGATCACTACTCATACGTGGATATGCGGGATGAGGTACAAACATTGATAGAAGTTCAGTGTTGAATTACATGGACTCAATGGGGGTTCACCTGCACCGGCAGTCAATTAATATGGCCATGTTTACCATGAATCAGCAGTAGTGTTAGATCGATGTTTACATAAATGCATCAGATAATGATACTGAGGAAGAGGCTCTGAATAAAATTGAGGATTTATAAAGAGTGTGTATGTGAATAAGGGTGAAGATGACATTAAAATTGAAGATGTGGGTGCTGAACCAAGTGTTTAGGATGAAGATGATGCATCTGATTATTCATATGTTGTTGATGTGGAAGAGGATGCCTAAATGCAATGAGACGACCATGACGAATCTGATGGTTCACTCAAAGATGTTAATTTGGATTTCAAAGACGATACCTTATCCGTGAGGATGTGGAAGACATGCGAACTGCATCAGTCCATACCATCAGGCAGAGGAGTTCAAGTCCATTAGAGATATGGATCAGCCAGTTCCAAAAGTTGGGCTCTGTTTTAGGAATGTGCATGTGCTGCGAATGGCCTTAAGACAGTATGCAATTTGAATATCCTTTGATGTAAAATATTTGAAGAATGATAGGACCCTTGTGACTGCTACTTTTGCCAAAAATTTGTGCAAAACTTGCCTGAATTATCCCATGTTACCAGATGGATGAATGTTTGAGAGAAGAAGACAACATGATGAGCATACATATGGTCACATTTGTGTAGAGGTGCTTTATGTGGAAAGCGGGCATTGTCACTTCAGCAAAATCCGTGGGAAAGCAATGCCATAGAAAATGCTTTATGCGGTTGTCAAAAACCTGTGTCTGGTGCGACTTTATTTCTTTGTTGAAATAATGTTTTTCATGTTTTGTGTAGCTGTGGATTCCTCACCTATTCTACCCAATTAACATAGCAAAGAACAATTATCAGCAATATATAGCAGAAAAATCCAATTCAACACGACAATCAACAAATTACAGAATCCAATCAAATCCAACAATAGCAGAACAAATGTCTTACCTGGTGTCAGTTTGATGGATCACTGAGAAGACAAGAGTCATGCATGAACACTAATGACTAATGGTTGTAGAGCCGAATGACTTACATTTAACTAGAATGTGTAAGCAGTGTGGTATAATTATTTAATACCTTAAGATGTGGTGGGCAAAGGAGTTGGCTTGGCAGAAGATTTGGGCAATCTCTGAGGAGTCTTGCCATTTTATCCGAAGACTTCTATGAGTTGTATTATAGTCAAGGACAATTCGGGGGCATTGTACACTACACGGTGGAGAACTACAGTTCATTTGCTAGGTTCTTCGCCTCTTACAAAGCATCAATCCACGGCTCATGCTCAGTTGTTTCCCCATGATTGATGGGACAATTGTAAAGGGAAATTTTAAGGGTGTTCTATTGTTTGGTCATCGCAGTTGATGGAACCTATCAATTATTTAGCAGTATCACAAGTTAAGATTTGTGCTGGAGACCTTCTTGAGCTTACACAATACCTGACTTTGAGCACTATGGATGGAATTAGAAAGGTTTTTGCCCAAGCAAGGGAACGAGTACAGGGGATCCCTGTGATGCATTCATCTTGTGCATTCTTCTCTGATTGGCTTCCATGCAATCAAATCTTCAAGGAGTGTTTTAACAATTTGATTATGGAGCAATGGAGAGGCCCATATCCAATATGATAATCTGGGTCCAACAGAGGAGTATATGATTTTAAAATGCGAAGTAGGCTGTCAAGGTCAGTGTATGTAAGGATTCGGTCGAAGAAAGAGTTAAATATGACGAGAGAAATCTCACTATTATGATTTGTTCTTTACAGTAGAGAACGACAATGATCAGTAATTCAGTATCATCATCTATAATATTTAGAATGCTTGTTAGTTCTATCACCTGGATGACACATAATGTCATAGATCTGATTAACCATTCCTAAAAACGGAGACCAAGAAATATACTGTTATTATAGCCTCATAAAAAATCTCTCGCAGAAAATAAGGTTTCTTCTTTCTGTAAATATTTCATGATACACACTATCTTGTCATGGTTAGATTGTGAAACTGTCAACATTTGTTCAATTTTATAATTTCAATTCTGGAAAGCAAAGCCTGCATTAACATGGTTTTTTACAATGCAAGTGAACCAACTATGGTTGTCATAGTATACTTTCATGAAGCTTTATTATTATTATTATTATATCGGAGGGTGTCTCGGGCCCAGGGGAGATAGGTAAATCCCCTGTGGCTTGGTAGCGCAGTTTCGAACCCTCAACTTTCGATAGCAAACCGTGGTCCTTGGCCAACTTAGTTAACCCTTAGGTTAACTTTATTCATGTTTTTAACCTATGCGGCTCTCAGCATATTTAGTTGTAGATGTGTGCATAGGGATGTTCATATGCATCCATCAGGTAACTTGATAGGGCCCACTTAGGGCCCCATTGAACAAGAGACTAGGGGATGGAAAGGGACATTTTGGATGAGCCCCGATATAAAGTTTAGGGTCAGCCACAAGTTTAGCCATTTTATATTAAAAAAAAAGATTTTACCCTCAATCTAACAGTTCAATCCATTTGAATAAGTGGAAACTTGATGGATCCAGTGCAATTCAAGAGTTCTCAGGTGTGTGGATGGATCATAAAATCGATCTCACTATATGACCCAACTATGTATGGTGAGGGATTGATGCACATGAATATTTCATATGCTTATATAAAATAGGTTGATAAATAGCGAAGGTAATTAAAATTATATATAAAAAATGAGAGTAAACGTGATACAAAGCAAACCTCTTATAGTGGATGGAAATAAGAAATCAATAACAATTAAAACAGTTTAGCGTCACGATGCCAGACCCCTTACCTTTTTCAACATTACCACTTGCATGCATTACCTGCTATTGAAATGAAATGGCATTCACCCCATTTGACTTATAATCAATTGATAGTTGATACCCTTCGGTGGTTTGATTCACAAAAGACTGCGTACTTACAATTGTATGAGGGCTTCAAGCCTTGGGTTGTTAAGTTAGGTTGAAGGGATGGGGGCCTATATAGGGTATTTTAATCATTTTTTATCTTTTTTTTTTTTGGATAGGACTTAATTGAAAAAAAATATGAAAAACTTTTGAAATATTCAAATCCTCACATGTTTGTTTTTTTTTTTTTTTTTTTTTTAAACTGAGCCAAACCTCTTGTACTTTTTTGAAAGTTACAAAAAAGAAAAAGAAAAAAGAGATATATGTATGATCATCATACAAGCCTAACCAATCATGTGCTTAATTAGATGGTGGGCCTTACTCCAATTGTTATGAAGTTTTAACACATCCCTTGAGGATATGAGACTCATCTTGAACTGTGCATATTACTCTAAGTGGCGGCCTATGATGGAGTCTCGAGGTTCGCTCATTCCTGATATGAATTTAATCACATTTCCATCATGTGATCAATCGGTGGTGGAAATCCGCCTCTATTGAAATGAAATTATAACATACGTCATTAGAGGAGATGGTGATTCGAATTATCATTATGTATTCCCTTTGATGGATTCCTAGAAATCTATAATTTCACATACAATAACTGCAAGAGAGGATGATCCGCAGTCTACTTCATCACCGCCTATCATCTCTTCTATGCTGCACTGAAATTCTGAATGGAAGAAGGGGATGATAATCGATTTAAATCATTTGGATGGTTCGGATTATCATTATGCAGGCCCAACGATAGATTCTCCATCAAGTCTTTTAGGGCATGTGTTGTACTGCTACGTGGTGCAATAGTGCAACGAGCTAATAGCTAGGGTTGTAAACGGGTTGGTTCTGGTCCAGGTCCATAGTAGACCCGGAACTGTTTTAGAATTGATTTTCTTGGCTCAAAAACTGAAACCAGAACAATATATGAGACGGGTCTGCATCTGAGTCTGGATTTAGGTAGAGAATGATATTAAATTTTTTTGATTTTTATGAGATATTTTTGAAAATTGAGATAATATATCGGATATCGAGTCTACATGTCTAGACCAAGATGGAACTTGATCCGAACCCATTTACTTATCAGAAAGTAAATAACAATCCAGACTCGATTTTTAACTAATCAAACCCATGGTAATCCGAGAATGGGGGCCATTTACATCCCCACCAACAGCCCAATGAGAAATCGTGTTCGTGCGGCGATTTTAACTTTTATCCACCGGCAGAGATCTTCTAAACCCTATAATAACCTTTGCGGGAATATATCTTTCTAAGCGCATATAATTTCTATCTACGATAAATAATCGCGGGAAGAGATGTTAAAATACATTGTTTGTAGTTTTTTAATGCATCCAAACAGCCCCCAGAACATTCTACAAACCCCCTCTGTCGTCTGAATGTAGCATCTTCTAAAACCATATATACATTTCTTTTCTTCTCTTAAACCCTAAGCCCACAAAACCAAAACTAAACAGGAAGAGCAAAAGAATTCCATGGCTCCTGCTGCTGCGAGGACGACGAGGCTTGCAAGATCTGTTTCTTCAGTTGCTGGGAGGTCCCTGTTCTCCTCTTTTGGCCCCTCTCGAGCTCCTTCATCTGCTACTTCTCTCTCCAAAATACCTTCTTCTATTGGAAGCAGGGATGGGATTCGCACAAATACCTTCACTGCTGCGAATTCTATGGCTCGGGTCGATCTGTGTTTTCGTCGGCAGTTCCATTCTACTACTCCTTCTCAGTTCAGCGCCACCAGCTCCGCTCAGGTACTCCTTCTCAGTTCAACGCCACCAGCTCCGCTCAGGTCTTTCATATCTTTTTTTTATTAGGCTTCATTCACGTGAAAGTTATCTTCTTTGACATTGTTTCAGGGTCCGTTTGGACTAGGTACCCCCAGATAATTTTTCTGTCCACGGTTGGATCGCAAGATTTTGATGGTTCTTATTTTGAGAAATTGGGGAAGGGGAGGCAGATTTCCACCCCAAATTAGGAATTTTATAGCCCGTTTGACATAATTACTGTTCTCAATTTTTTTTTAATATTATGAATCATGCTGAGAATGATTCTACTCTCGAAATGGATGGATTGCGCGGAACTTGTTTGGCAACGCACTATCAGAATTGTTTCCAATAAAGAAAATTATCGAAATCAATTTTGACAATATTTTTCAATTTGGATTTATCATAGAATATTCATACATCAATGTGGATTTTCGTTTGGACCTTTCACTCAGCATCTCTTTGCTGCTCCTGCTTTAAAAGCCACTTCACCATGCAATCCTATGAAAGCAATACAAAGTAGGTGAACAGCCCTTAGGCCTGTTTGTTTCATGTAATTGAATTCCTAGGAGTTCTCGGGCTTTGTATTTCTATATTGGTTAGGATGAAGAGTATATCCAACCCCCCAAACCAACAACTACAAAACACCAGATGAATCGAGTCTTCCTCTTTTGGTTGAGAGAGGTATTATAAGGATGTCAATGTTTGTTTTGTGGTGACATGGTACTTTGAGCGCAAAGGGTGAAGCTAGAATTTGATTGGATGAGATGTTTGCGGTTGAGAAGATTGAATTCAGAGAAAGAGGGATGCAGTCAAAGTGTTGTGGGAACTTCAATTATTAAGTCTGGGAGAGAGGGCGATACACTTGGATTAATGGTAGAGATGGAGCATCCAAAGAAGTTTGTTTAACCTAGGAAGGAGGTCTTCCAATTTGTTTATACATGATTGGGATTTGGATTACTCTTCAATTACGGCAAACTTTTGTAAGACTATGGATATCTAATCATCATTTCATGGGATTGAGATCTAGAGAAATGTCTCCACAAATGCTGATAGTTACATTTACCAAAAGCTACAAGTGTCATTGCTTTGTGTTACTCCAATATTATCAAAAGATAGAAGGTGATTGCTTTGCATTATAAACTTAATGTGTCCCCTCGGATGGAGGCACGGATATTGTTTTGACACTCTCCCTAAAATTAATGTCTAAAACTAAAAATTGATGACCACCTGAGTCGTGGCCTTGGAAAAGTTGTCAGCAAGTTATTGATTTAAAGGTCTCTAGTTTGTTTATGATGGAATGACAATCAATCTCCGTGCATATGGCATGCTAACGAAAAGCCGGTTAGGTACAATTTAAAAATTGCCTTTTTTCGTCAACATGGAGAGGAGTTATAACTGCTGAATTCAATAGACTCATATCTACCAAGTCATTGGCATAAAATCTGAGAGTGGTCTCATGAATGAGTTTCGGTTGAATATAGAATCATCTGTAATACTCTAAAAGAATGGAAAATCTCGCTGTGAGGGACATACTTGTTGTCTTGATGATAAAATTGTAATTTTACTTTCTTATTTAGCCACACAAAACCTTCTACTAATGTTTGTAATTGTATTTTTCCATTCATTACTGTAATACTTATCATAGCTTTATAAACACTCAAATTCTACTTTGTATTGCATGATATGTCTGTTTCCTTCTAGTTATGTGTCAAAATTCCCAACAGAAACGAATTTGAAAATCAAAGAAATAATAAGAAAAATTAATATCTTGCACAAGTTATGGGCAGGTACACATTCAGCAGCCTTTGTGGGCTGATTAGGCTGGGTTGGAACCCAGTTCCTGACATGCAGCCAACCCATTACGTCCTGATGCAGGTCTTGGGTCAGTTTGGGTCGAGTTCAGGGCCTGCTTGTGGAGGCAACAGTCCATTGATTTAGTCCAGCAGTTCCAGTTAGGGGCTGTTTTGTATACAGCCCATAACAGTGTACATATTGTACTGTTTTTATTGCTTAATTGACCCAGTGGTTTCCATAAACTGCAGTGCTTGGCCTACCACTCAATTTTCTTGGCTGTCACTAATGCATGCTGGCTGACAGTTACAATCTGTTAAGATCCTTCCTAGGTTCTTTTGCGTAATCATCATCACCATTACCACCTATCATCATCGAAGCCTTGTTCTAACTAGGTTGGTGTTGGCTACATGTTTTCTGTTTTCCATTTGAATCTAGCCTGAGCCAAATCTTCGGATAGGCTGCTCTTCTTCAGATCTATCCTTACTACTTCCATATGTGTCATCTTTGGCATACACCTTTTCCTCAAACAACATTATTGCTGGCTTGCGTTGGAGATGTGCAAATCATCTCAAACGAGTCTCTCTTAATTGATCACTTATCGATGCTATCCCTAAATGCTTATGAAAGTGCGCATTTTTTACTCTATCTTTCCTAATTTTACCACACACCCATCTAAACATTCTCATCACTGCTGCACTCATTTTGTGCACGTGTTGCTTCTTAGTTGGCCAATGCTCCTCCATAGGTCACAACTGGTCCAATACGTAATCCTCATATCTAAATATAACTCAACTGCACAAGATATTCTCTACGTATGCTACATACATGGAGAACATTATACTAATGTGGTCCTGCTAGTATAGTGATCTTCAGTTCAGTAGTACATTGAAATGGTTTTTGATAGAGCCATTTTCACCTAAAAATTGGCCTCACACCAAACTTGCTATCACAGGCGAGGAGAATAGAACTTGGGAAACCCAAAAGCACACGAAAAGTTCATTATTCATTGTTTTGTCTCGCCCTCTAAAGAGGCATTACAATGCTTTAAATAGGGGAAAACTAAACCTAGATCTAATTTGGACCATCCAAACATATTGATGTCTAGGATTAAAACATAAAATTAAACAACTTAAAACATAAACCATTTAAACTCTAAATAATATAAAAATAGCATAAAATCAATTGGCCGGGCCCGAAGGCTTGGTCGAGATAGATGGGTTAGGCCCATTGGCTAGTCGACCCATGGGGACCGTGGGTCAGTCCTACATCAGTCACCTTGGTTAATTATCCTATCAATATATTGTAAAGTGGTTTTGCAGAAACTTTGCTTGCCACTTTCACCACCTTCCCATCTCTAATCTGCTTCAATGAGGCTCCTCCTTTGTCAGCAGGTACCCTCTCCTCTTTCCCAGCCAAAACATGGGGGTGAGGTACCCCCACTCACTTGTGGAGTTGTGGTTTTGCTGTTTCCCCTTCTCTCCTTCCTTTTCAATGAGTTCGAAGGACCCTCCTTTACTATTTGGATATGAATCTCTCTCATTGATCTTTAAAACCAGAGCCTTTCTGCCTTAGAATGAAACCACAAGACCAACCCCTCGCAAGATGGGGGGAAAAACCGCCACAACAAAATTGTCCCCATGTCTCTTTGCTTTACTTTCTGCAGATCTGATGCATGTGGAAATCAAGATCTACATGAGATCCGTTATGGCCCATTACACATCACAGCCGAAGGAAGGCTTGCACAAGAGAGAAACAAAACACCACAATTATCTGTATTTCTTAATGTTTCCTAAATTGTTGAGGCTCTTTAATGGTTGCGCCTTCTATTCAGAGCTTAATTTCTTATGTGTTTCATTTGTGATCCATTAAGATTGCGAAGAAGAGGATTAAGACCTCTTAAATTTGGGGATATAAGTTTAGCAGGAGGTGAGGTTATTTTAAATTCACAGTAAATGCGTGTGTAACCAAGGGGAGCTTTGAGATTTAGTTACATTATCGATATTTTCTGCAAAGTCTGTGTGACCCATTTCACCATTCAAAAAAAGAAAGAGAAAAAAAAAAAAGAAACAAGAAAAAAGAAGTTTGTGTGAGCCTTCAATCCCTACTATCTTCTTTCCCTTGTGATCCCACTTTCTGCATTTTTCCCTCCTTGATGCTGCTGTAAGGACTGTTAGTCTCTTGTAAGTAGAAGCTATCCTGCTGCTACTGCTACGCGCCCCTTTCATCTCATCTGAGGCCATATTTGACTGTCATAGACTTGAGGAATTTTTATCTGGTTGGTACAGCTACTAGAGTTCTGGATTAATACTTCATACAACTGGCAACTGATTATTCATTAGCTACAAAATCAGTCAACACCCCTAAAGCAGTCCTAAATTAAAAACTAGGGACTGTTTGAATGCAACAGATCTGGTCTGTAATATTGATGTATTTGATATTTGTACTCTACCTATTGACTCATGGTTGAGATATTGTTTGAGTCCAGTAATTCAGTTGAGAACTCTCTATTGCTTTTAAGTTTTATGTTTCTTTCGGTTGAGAACTATATCTAGTGCTTTTATGTTTTCTGCTTCTTTGTTCTTTTTTTTCCTCTTCCCTTGGATAGAGTTCTCTGTTACTGCTGCTTTAATATTTTCTTTTGGCAATCTCAGATAAAGAATTAATTTATAGTTTTCTCACCATGTTATGAACTTTAACTTGTTTTTTAGCAGATTAACCAAACAGAGTTCACTGATATGGCATGGGAGGGGATCCTTGGTGCAGTTGACGCAGCACGGCTGAGCAAGCAACAAGTTGTGGAATCTGAACATTTGATGAAAGCACTTCTAGAACAGAAAGATGGTTTGGCTAGGAGAATATTCACCAAAGCTGGAATTGACAATACATCTGTTCTGCAAGCTACTGATCAGTTCATTTCACAGCAACCTAAGGTATAAGCATGGATGTGTTATTTGATTGAAAGGGAGGAACTGTCTCTCTTTTTGTGTTAAGCATGGATGTGTTATTTGATTGGAAGAGAGGAACTGTGTCTCTTTTTGTGTATGTGTGAATGACAAGTAATGAAACTTAGGACCCACCATATGGTAATCCAAGTGTCCTGTCTTATGATGTGTTATGCTTGAATATCTTCAATATTGAATAATTCTAGCTTCTGGGTCTTTTCCCAGCTACAATAGGGCCCATCAATATTAATCTATTTAACATGAAATGGCTGGCCCACATGTACAGTTTTTACTTCGTAGGACTGAAGAAATGGTAAAGTGACTCTTAACTATTGCTTTCTCACAGGGGTATTAATTGTGGTGTTGAATGAAAATTTTGATCATTATTTCTTGTGACAGGTAGTAGGGGATACTAGTGGCCCTATAGTGGGATCATATCTTGGTTCCCTATTGGATAATGCCAGGAAGCATAAGAAAGACATGGGGGATGATTATTTGTCAGTGGAACATCTAATGTTAGCATTCCCTTCAGATAAGAGATTTGGGCAGAAGTTACTCAAAGACCTTCAACTTGGTGAGAAGGAATTGAAGGATGCTGTTATGGCAGTGCGTGGGAATCAAAAAGTTACCGACCAAAGTAAGAATTACCTTTCTATAAAATAATATTTGGCAAACTACCTGTAATTTTCTTTGGTGGAACCGTGGAACATGATCGCAATTGTGATACTGAATCTATTATAAAAAAAAATAATTGTGATACTGAATCCACAAATAACAGCTTTGATTTGTCATTGAATTTATGTTGGATTCTAAGATGGTCCCACACTCCCACCATACCCATCTTCATTAAAGTATCATACAGATGTCTCTATTGACTGGGACAACTCTTTAGGTTCCACTTCTCATACAGAGTTAACCTAGACACTCTTTGGTGTCCCGCCACTGGGTCCCTGTAAAAACACGCCCTGACAGTGGTTCCCACCATGAACACATAATGTTCATGGGTAGCTGACCATTTGGATCCAAAAGTTCAGTTTCCATGCCGGGCCCAATGATGCATATATCTTTATGGGTAGGACTGACCTATGACCCAAAATGCACACATCTTCAAGGTGGGCCCCCTATGCAGTCACATCTTCATGGGCTGGTGCATTATTTAAGAGTTGTATTCTAACGAAGAATTTATACTCATATTCAAATATTTGAGTCTCCAGTTCAATGTAATATGATGCTTCCTTGGGAATTGGAAGAATTCTGGTATGGAATCTCACCACGAAATGATGCCTAAGCTCATGCTTATTTGTTCTGGTAGATTAGGACCAAGTGTACAATTATCAAATGTGATGGTCACTTTTGATGTCAGTGATAGGCAGATTTAATCAGAGGTACTACTAGTTTTATGTATTAAACACAAGCTGGCCAAGGCATATTAAATCTTTTATGAGTGCTATATTCCAAATATGATCAAGTTGACTGCTGATATCGTTTCTTAAAAGCATCCTAAAACCTGTGCTTCATATTTTTTATTAGGTGATAATAGGTAGATTTTTTTTTTTACCTTTGGAGAAAAATATCTTGGTAGATCTTTATTAGGTTACACACATCTAATGATTTAGTGAGTTGCCTTGAACACAGTATTCAACTGCAGGTTTTCTAACTACAGTAGTTATGTTTTGTAGTGACACTAGATATCATTTTTTTTGGGGTGGGAACTAATTCCTATCGATAATGTTTTCTTGTAGTTCTACTTGCTTCTTTCCATTTTGAGTATGGAATATTTTAGCTGTATCTTTGTTGTTGCTTTCATCCGTTTATCTGTTGCTGTTCTTCTAGTCTGTTTTTGTTTGTATTGCTTTCATCTGCTAGGTTCCCTAACTCATGCTATTCTTTCTATAGATCCAGAAGGAAAATATGAGGCACTAGAAAAATATGGGAACGACTTAACGGAGCTTGCTAGGCGCGGTAAACTTGATCCTGTTATAGGTCGGGATGATGAAATCCGGCGTTGTATTCAGATTTTGTCCAGGAGAACAAAAAATAATCCAGTTATTATTGGTGAACCTGGTGTTGGAAAAACAGCAATTGCTGAAGGGTGAGTTTTTTTTTTTTTTGAAATCCTTCATTTTTCTTTTCATATTTTTCAGTCAAATCTACGAGATTCATTCTTTTGACAATAAATTATGCCTTACTGTTGTATATTTCACATGAATCTAACGACTTCAAAGAAAATTTTAGCTTGGCCTACACAAGTGGGGAAGATTTCTCTCTATGCCTTACTGTTGTGTATTCACATGAATCTAACGACTTCAAAGAAAATTTTAACTTGGCCTACGCAAGTGGGGAAGATTTATCTCTCCCAAGGGAAAGATTTCTTATCTTGATTTTCGTTTTATGGATTTTGCCATTTTAATCGACAATCTGTCTGTCTTTTATGGTATATAAGAATGTGGTGCTGGTCTAGAGTGATTTACACATAGACCATATGCTTCATTGCTTTTACTAGTTTCAAACTGCTTAACAAAGGGCAACAAATGTGCAGTATAGCATGCCCTTCAACTATGTAGCTTCTAATTATAAAACATTATGGAGATTGTAGTTATAAGATATGGACCTTATTATATCATTTGTACATTATTTTGTGGAGGAAAAAATTTCTCCTGGAAAATATTTATCCTTGTCTTGATGGTTGTTTCATGAATAATATTTTGACATTTTGACAATCTTTTATGATCCGTAGTGAATGTGGTGATAGTCTGGACTGATGTACATCTATACCACATACTTTGGCTAGTTTCCTTCTGTTTAAGAAATGGCAACAAATGTGCAGTATAGTATGACCCTTTAACTATAGAGATTCTAGTTGTAAAGCATGTAGTTTATTAGTATCATTTGTATGTAACTTCGTGAAAATTCTAATATTGTGTAAGCATTTATATGTACCATAGTATATGATGGGATGAGGCTAAGATGATGATGAAGGTGTCAGTGCTGTATGACATTTATGTCCGTTCCAAAATTCACCATATGGCTGTGTTGGCATCTTCATAGATGAGGAGGGCTTAGGTCACTTGGTTCCCTTGACAACTATTATGAAAGACTTCCTTTTCTAATTCTAAATTTCTTTGTTTCTCTGTGCGTGTGCGTGTGCATGTGCGTGAGCACACGTGTTGACTTCTTGTGTTTCCAGTGATGATGATCCATAGGCGGGGTATCCATGGTGAATGTGTGAAGACTCCATCTACTATTGGGTTCTACCATATTTGCTGTCTGACCACGAAGGCCGGGTATTCATGATGAATGTGTGATGACTCCGTCCATCATTGGGTCCCACCATATTGGGTATACACTCCAAAGGCCAGGCATCATGGTGAACGTCTGAAGACTCCATCCATTAGTGGGTTCCACAATATGAGGATATGGATATCATGCTTAGTGGTGCAATCTCAATGAATCCAAATAAGTTTAGAGGATGTTCAGGCATTAAACCCTATCTTTTTTTTTGATCAGTTTAAACCCTATCTTAGATGTACATGCTATAGAGTTATTAGACGTCAGGAATGATCCTTTGTGTGTGTGTGTGTGTCCCCCGCCCTCCCTTCTTTGTGTGTGTGTGTGTGTGTGTGTGTGTGTGTGTTTCTTTGTTGTCTCTAAAGAAGTTTTTGTAGAGACAGATGAGGTAGAACTAGGGTTGTAAATGGGTCGGTTCCGGTCTGGGTCCATGGTGGACCCGGAACCGATAAGGAGAAAGCGGACCCGAACCGTTTCGTAACCGGTTTCTTGGCTCCGGAACCAGAACCAGAACCAGAACCATATATGGGACGGGTCCAGATCCAAGTCCGGGTCTAGGTAGAGAATGATATTTAAAAAAATATGATTTATAGGAGAAAATTTTGAAACTTTAGGTAGTATGTCGGGTCTTGGGTCCACGGGTCCGAACCCACCCAATTTTTAACGGGTCGGAACCTTCGGGTAATCGGAGAATTGGGAACCCATTTACGTCTCTAGGTAGAATAGGACTTCGGCCGAACAAGTCAATAGCTGAGGTAGAACATGACTTGGGCTTATGGGTTAAGCAATCGTCCATTAACTGATCCATGAGATGGCACGCCCATTTTGATGAGGATTTGGTAAAATACTTAACCTGTGAAAGCTCCACTTGTATAAACACCAAAGCCCCACT
The DNA here is from genome assembly GCA_012931725.1 of Litsea cubeba. Taxonomy (NCBI): domain Eukaryota; kingdom Viridiplantae; phylum Streptophyta; class Magnoliopsida; order Laurales; family Lauraceae; genus Litsea; species Litsea cubeba. Next base: position 90,689,437 of record CM022948.1, on the reverse strand, counting down.
TGTACTTCGTGCCTACTTGTATTCCATCCTCGTTAACTATAAATACAAAGGCTGAGTATCCAAAGGGACTCCAAAAGTTATTCGTGTTATTCCTTAGTCTAATAGTTTTGTCATGAGTTTCTTTCTTATCTAAGATTAATGACCTTGATCATGGTTTCTTTCTTATTTTAGTATCCTTATGATCCTCTTGGATCAGACATGCATGTATGTGATGTTCATATATTGTAAAATTTATTTTTGCAGATTAGCTCAACGGATTGTGCGAGGGGATGTCCCAGAACCTCTATTGAATAGAAAGGTTATGAGCTTTTCTTTGCATCATTTTCATTTTATGTTGAGCTACATTTTTCTGAAGTGAATGTTTCACTAATGGCTACATTGCATTCAAAGTGCCCCATGGAATGGTAAACTCAAAAGTTAATAGGTCTAATTCACAGTGGTACAGTTTTATAGTTTTTATTAGTAGTATTTTTTTTTTCATCCCTACCAAAAATGTTTATTTTATTTAGTTTTTGAGAGGAACTTTCCTCTTTTTTTGTGCGTATTTTTTTTTTCTTTCTGTAGATTGTTAGTGGGGAATACAAGAAATGCTAGTATTGAGGAGTGAGCTCCACCCAAAGGGGAGTATTTAAAAAATTATTTATGATGCCTTTATTAACGCCTCGAGGTTTTGGTAGGAATGGTTAGCTAAGGAAACTTAATATGATATTAGAGCCAACCGATCTTGAGTTCGAATCCCAAGAGGAACGACTCGGTGCTAAAAAAATGCGTGTTGCCAAAAGTTCGCCGACCGGGTCCCACCTGAGGGGGAATATTGAGGAGTGGGCTCCACCCAAAGGGGAGAATTAAAAAAACTATTTATGTTGTCTCTACTAACGCCTTGAGGTTTTGGTAGGAATGGGTAGCTAAGGAAACTTAATAGCTAGCACCTCATAGGAAACATGGGAAAAAAAGAAAAGAATGAAAATTTATCGTTAAGATCTTGGGTGTTCCATTTCCATCTAAAGAAAAAGGATCGTTGTCCTTGATCCTCTTCCGCCCGCCCGCCCGCCAAACTTGCCTGAATCCAAGAAAAGATGGGCTAAGTACATTCATCAATTAGCGCAACCCGAGTGTTGACTTTAGCATAGTGTCTTAAGCCATTTGTTATCTTAAATGTGTGGTTCAACTGACAGGCAAACTGTTTTCTGGGGCATGCATTCTTATAGTAGTCTATTAAATATTCTCACAAAATTAACAGCAAATTAGGTTTTAGGAAATTTGGGATAGATTGGAATGATCTACTTCCCGGTTTATATACCATTCCTTTACTATGATTTTGGTAATTACAATCAACCAATGGAATAATTACAATCAATCTAGGATTAAGAAAGTAATTAAAGGAAGAAATCTGATCTACAGAATACTACAGAAGTACTTAGTCTATGATTCATTGGAATTTATGTTTCTTTGCCTCAGTTATCTAGAGGACTGCATATTATGTTTTTGTCTTCACAGCCTGCACTTGATGATGATTTCAGATCTCACACTTGTATCCTCTGATGTGATTCTTAAGCATCTAAACATAAATATGATTATCAGGTTCGTTTGTTGCTTAGCTGCTGTAATGGCATGTAATTTTTTTAAGCTTCTGGTTTTACATGCAAAGCACATGTACCAATGGTATCTATTCTTTTACCAAAAAAAGGCACCTATTCAATTTTTTTATTTGTTTACTACTGATCATTGTGCAGTTGATCTCATTGGATATGGGTTCACTAATTGCTGGTGCTAAATTTCGCGGCGATTTTGAGGAAAGGCTAAAAGCTGTTTTGAAAGAAGTCACTGCATCTAATGGACAAATTGTTTTGTTTATTGATGAGATCCACACGGTTGTTGGTGCAGGTCTGCTATGTATTTATTATTATCATCTGATTTGAAATCACTTCCTGCATCGCATCCTTTCTCTGACAATCTAATGTTTCGATTCTGCTTGTCGGTTTGTAGAATCTGTAAGACATTTTATATTTGGTCATTTTTAGTCCATTTCATCCCTGGAGGTTGTATGGGTTTTCAAGTCAAAATCCATACCCATGTCATTATTTGCATCGAAGCTTTGTCCCATCTACCTGGGGCCAACAAACCTTTGCAATGTTGTTAGTTATGATGTGTGTAATTTTCTTTAATCGTCACTGAATATTTATAAAAACTTTAGCAGTTCATATTGTAAAAACATGGAACATCGATTTTTTTTTCTAGGGTTTCTAGTCACAAACCTAGTTGAAAAAAGAAAGAAGACTACATTAAATGCGCCATAGCATTTGGAGGTATTGCTTAGGGCTGGGCGACACCTCCTATTTATACTTTACTATATTTCTGATATTTTCAATAAGGTTCCTTCACTGTTTTCTATTTACAAAGTTGCCCATCCATTTTCCAGAATTACACATAAGCCCTTGCCCCACTTAACATATGTTTCTTTGTCTGGAGTTGGATGTAGGGGCTACAAGTGGAGCAATGGATGCTGGCAATCTATTGAAGCCAATGCTTGGCCGAGGAGAGCTCCGATGTATTGGTGCTACCACACTAAATGAATACAGGAAATATATCGAGAAGGACCCTGCTCTAGAGCGTAGATTTCAGCAGGTTTACTGTGGCCAGCCATCAGTGGAAGACACCATATCCATCCTTCGAGGATTACGGGAGCGCTATGAGTTGCATCATGGTGTTAAGATATCAGATAGTGCATTAGTTTCAGCTGCAGTCCTTTCAGATCGGTACATTACGGAGCGCTTTTTACCTGATAAAGGTAAATAGTGATGCTCTTTGAATTTTAACTTTGTAGAAACAAATGCACCTATTTTGGTTCTCAACATAACTTTCTTTAATCAATTATGTTTGGATGTTCCTTTTATTGAAGTTCATTATGATGTAGCCATTACAATATCGAATTCATTTTTAAGGTATGGTGGCCTAGAAAGGAAGAATTCAACTAAGGGCATGTTTGGACGACCAAAAAGCTTGTAGTTTAGTGTGCCATCCATCTGAAGAGATGGAATGTAAAAGAAAAGAAAAAACTACTTTCCTTTTTGCTATGAATTTATTTATTGTATTGCTGGGGTAGTAGGAATTGAAAATATTCTCCCAAAAAGTTGTATAGAGGAAAATCTTAGTGCTTCTTTAAATCTTTTTAGGAAGATACAATATTCTTCCAAAAAGATGAAAGGAGGAAAACCTTAATGCTTCTTTAACTCTTTCTAGAAAGATTCTTAACAAAAGATGTTTAAAATCTATAGACAGTATTACTTGAGTGCGCACATATAATACTCTCCAATGCGAGTCCATACAAAATGTACATGGTGGATTCCTTTCAAAGAGGAATCTAAGCCCTAGAACAAACTTGTCATATGAGTGCTGCAGATACCTTGAAAGGAAGTTTGCTTGCATGGAAACGGGCATAGGCAATGACAGCCTTTACATAGGATACTGTCTTGAGGTTTTGCTGCTCCAAATCAAAACTGGATTATTATGTTGATCTTATGTGGAGAAGTCGGAACAAATTTTCTTTTCTACGAAAGATTTCAAATAATTTGGTTTTGAATACATCCAAACAGACCACAGTGTTTGTTTAGCAACTGATATAATTCTGCTGAATCCTTAATGGGTACCGTATGATGAATTTCCATGTTTCTGTCATCTAACAGAGCCTTTTTTTTTTGTCACCTGTAGCCATTGATCTTGTTGATGAAGCAGCTGCGAAACTGAAAATGGAAATCACATCTAAGCCTACGGAGTTGGATGAGATAGACAGAGCAGTTCTGAAGTTAGAGATGGAAAAGTTGTCGTTGAAAAATGACACGGATAAAGCATCCAAAGAACGATTGAGCAAGCTTGAAGATGATCTAGCATTGCTTAAACAAAAGCAGAAAGAGCTTGCAGAACATTGGGAGCACGAAAAAACTCTCATGACTCGAATTAGATCAATCAAAGAAGAGGTTGGCTTCCTTCAACTTGATGTGGAGAATTATTATATGTTCATCATGCATCAAGATGAATGGTATCCTGTTGTGCGCCTATTATGAATGGCTGGATCTTATGATTTGGTGATTTACTCCTTATATCTAAGGACCATCATGGTTTTGGCGGTACTCAATAATTCCAAATCGGAAGATCCTACCCATCCATCATTAGACCAGAAAAGTTTGGATGTCTAGGAATGGGGATCTTCCAATTTGGAAGATCAAGAGGAAGATCTAGAGTGCAATCTACATTCACTGGGTGGCACTTTTGCCCACCTTTTTTATGTTGTGAACCAGATGTACCATGGACAACTCATACTGAATGGGTACATCTGGATTTATTTAAATGAACCCATCTGTGCACAGAATTCATGTAGCTGACCCCAACATATTTGGGACAGGGCTTTCATGGTCACGATGATGATGATGATGATGATTTGTGCTCAAAAGTTTTTTTAGTAATTTATTATTTTTTTCATAGGTTGATAGAGTCAACCTAGAGATGGAAGCTGCCGAGCGAGAGTATGATCTGAATCGTGCTGCAGAGCTCAAGTATGGGACGCTGATGTCTCTTCAGCGGCAGCTGGATGAGGCTGAGAAGAACCTTGCTGATTTCCAGAAATCTGGTAATTCAATGCTTCGCGAAGAGGTCACCGACCTTGATATTGCAGAAATTGTCAGCAAGTGGACTGGTATCCCATTATCGAACTTGCAGCAATCCGAGAGGGACAAGCTTATTCTGCTGGAACAGGTCCTCCACAAGAGGGTCGTTGGTCAGGATATTGCTGTCAAATCAGTGGCTGATGCAATCCGCCGTTCGAGGGCTGGGCTCTCAGACCCAAACAGGCCTATCGCAAGCTTCATGTTTATGGGCCCCACTGGTGTTGGCAAGACAGAGCTTGCAAAGGCCCTTGCAGGTTACCTTTTCAATACCGAAAATGCACTTGTTAGGATTGACATGAGTGAGTATATGGAGAAACATGCAGTTTCACGTTTGGTTGGTGCTCCGCCTGGTTATGTTGGTTATGAAGAAGGGGGGCAGCTGACGGAAGTTGTTCGCCGTCGACCTTATTCTGTTGTCCTTTTTGATGAAATCGAGAAGGCCCATCATGATGTCTTCAACATTTTATTGCAGCTATTGGATGATGGAAGAATAACTGATTCACAGGGTAGAACAGTTAGCTTTACAAACTGTGTTGTCATAATGACATCAAATATTGGATCTCATTATATTCTAGACACCCTTCGAAATACACAGGATACAAAAGATGCAGTGTATGACCTCATGAAGAGGCAGGTTGTGGAGTTGGCTAGACAAACTTTCCGGCCAGAGTTTATGAATCGCATCGATGAATATATAGTCTTTCAGCCTCTAGACACCAAAGAAATCAATCGAATTGTTCAGATACAGGTAAGAGCATCATCATCCTATTGCTGCTTCTAATGTTATTGTCGTTCATGTTCTTCTCTCTCTCTCTCTCTCTCTCTCTCTCTCTCTGCTATTATTTTTGTCGTTCTGTTACTGTTATTGTTCTTCTCGCTCTTGTTGGCATGCAGCCTCTAGACCTTATTGGCTTATTTGCATTGATGTAAAACCCATGTCTAACATATCGATCACTTTGGGCCGCCATCAGTAAAGCAGGAGGTCCATTTCATTGAACAAGGGATTCTTATACAAGGACTATTGTGTGGAATGGATGATTTGGGTTTTAGAAGGATAGGCCCATTTATGTTAAATCAGGTGGTTAGCAAATGCTAGTAAAATTTTGTTTCTAGAAAAATGTTCATTTCTCTTGTTAATGTACCACATTGGCCCCCTCTTTTATCTCTTAGTAAACATGAATTTAATGTATTATGTATTAAACTTATTTTGTTATATAACTTATTGCTGTTTTTAAAGTATCAATATTACTTTTACCGTTAAAAAAATTATAAATATTATTTTCATTAAAAACACACATACATCTAGATATAGAGAATTAGAGATATTTATGTAGGCAAGAACCATCCGGACGTTAAGGATGGAAAGAATGAGACCCAGGGGTTGTGCAAAACATCAAGCCCATTAGATCATTCTAACCAGGGTTGGAAAACTTGTGGCTTGGACTCAACTCGTCCAATACAAAAAACTTGACTTGGATAGACCTAGGGTTATGCAAAACATCAAGCCCATTAGATCATTCTAACCTGGGTTGGAAAACTTGTGACTTGGACTCAACTCGTCCAATACAAAAAACTTGACTCGGATAGAGTTAACGCGGCGACTTTAGGGAGTCATGTTTTTTTTTTTTTAAATAATAATTTTGTAGATATTTATAACTGGATCAAATACTCATTATATATATATTTGTATATATTCATTTACATGCATTTATGATAATGATTTCAAACTAATAAATTTATATATGCTAGAAAAAGACTATGATAAGAAAACTAAAAGAAAAAGATATTGCACATTGTATAATTCTTTAGTTCAAATATCATATATTAAAAATTAAATATAAGTTTCAAATTAGATTTCAATCATCATTTTTAAATTGTTCACTCCGAAGTCCAAACCTCAAGCATAATTACTTAAAATAAATATCAATAGTTCAAAATCAGATTTACCAATCAAATGATTTAAAATGCAAACAACTTACCAAAATGCGGTGACTCGGCCGAGTTTTCCCTGTGTTTGACTTGGCCTTTCATCAAAACAAGGTGACTCGGCAGAGTCAAGAGTCAACTCCTAAGTCTTCCTACCTTATTCTAACCCTTTGAGCTTTGACCCTCAAGTTTCATGGTTCTCAAAGGCATCATACTTTTGGATTTAAGGCATCATATTTTTTAGATTTCTATCCACTGGTGCACAACTGTTGGATGAGTGTCAAGTTTGGGCTTGTGGCAGTTCACGAGGGGTAGTGTGTTCGAGGAGGATAAGTTAATCATAGGTGGGCCGAGTCGCCTCCAAGACAAGTCAGGCCGCACAATTCTTATGTGCACACCGTTCTTACTTGATTATGTTTGTAGATAAAGATATAGAAATATCTATATGTTTCTTAAGCTGAGCTGAGCTGACCTTCGGGCCAATCAGGGTATAGCTTGAGCCTAGCTCATGAAACACTCGAGCTGACCCAAACTTGAGTCAAAACGGTCCAAGCTCAAGCAGCTTGGAAGCCATCTTTGCTTGTTTACATTCTTAATGTTAACTTGCCATGTTTTATATCCGCGAAACTTTCTTGTGATTGACTTCAAACTTTGTTAGGATCACTTTTGAATTGGAAAATAAACAATTTCCCGTCTAACCATATGAATTATTGTATCAAGGCTCTCAACCTCGCTTCTTAACATCTAATTACAGAAGTTATGTGCATGCATTGTGTTTAGGTAGGTTTCTTTTCAACGCGGCATTTCATATTCAGTTACCTCTATGATGCCTCACTTAACCTTGTAACATTCTGGAAACTAAACCCGATCACCTCATTTGTTGGTTTCTCAAGTTTTGGAAACTCCTCAATAGATCCGAGTGTCTTGAAGGTTGCCTATTTTTCTATGATTTTTTCTAGTTGGGTGTATAGCTTAAATTTGCTTTCTGATGTTTGATTTCTCGGTGCCCATTTTAGAAGCTTTGTAAACAGCCTGTTGTTTTTGTTGCAGCTGAGCCGTCTTAGAGACAGGCTTAAACAAAGAAAGATTGATCTCCGCTTCACAAAGGAAGCAGTTGATCTGCTGGGCACGTTGGGCTTTGATCCGAATTTCGGGGCTCGACCTGTGAAGAGGGTGATACAGCAAATGGTTGAAAATGAAGTTGCTCTTGGTGTGTTGCGAGGAGATTTCAAAGAAGAAGATTCAGTTATTGTTGATGCTGACACGTCTCCATCAGCCAAAGACCTGCCTCCCCATAACAGGCTGATGGTCAAGAAGTTGGATGCTGCAGCTGACGCTCTGGTTGCCAGCCGTTGATTTTGCACTGTTGTATAGTTGTGACTTGCATTCATACCAGCTGGTGGAATTCTTCGCCATTTTAACATATCATCTTTTTTTCTTCTTTCTCCTTGTATATTGCTGTGATGGAGAGGGGCAGCTATAGAGGCTGCATGTTGAGTGATTTGAAGAAATTCAAATCCCACACCATGTCGCCATGGCATCCAATTTTGAAAAATAGGCCTAATGAAAATGCGTTTGGAAGGGGTGATAGAAATTTGAAACTTTAAAAACTAGTACACTTTGGAGGTATATTCATTCTCTACTTGGAACAATCCTAACAGCTGGGTTTTATGTCTGACCCTCAAAATTTTAAGGGTAATGATGATTCTCTGGCCACACTAGTACAGTGGTACTCCAATCGGGTCACATGGATTGTAGGAGGAATTGATGGCTGGGACGTTTTTATCTTTATGATGCATAGCAGCATAATGTACTACATATTATATTAGATCATATTATTGCACATCTATTTTGTATATAATGGTGTGCTTAAATTCTTTTATTATAGCGTTTTATGACCTGACTCCTAAACCTTATGCGGTAATTCGAAGTCCTCTTGCTCTCGGGTTGGGTTGGGTTGGGGTTAGCTGCTTTTCACAAGACTCACCAACATTGCCCCATCCATTTCGACAAAGTGTATGACCCGCCAGCCCAGCCCAAAATCGGCCTGTTAATTAAGGGCTTGGTTTGACTCCTTTTTAAGCTTATGATCTGATTCACAAATGGGCTACCCACAATGCCCAACCTAACCTGGAATCTAACATCTAATAAGGGGATGTCTTGAGGCCTGTTCTAGAAATGTATTATTTGAGTTTACGAAAGCTGTCTTCAAGAGCAATCCCTAACTTTTGGGTCCCCCATGGGAATTTAAGGGGTTTGAAAGGTCTCCCCATGATCTGTGTGTAAAACTTGAAGCCATATTGTATTAAGGGTTTCAAACCACATGGAAGCCAAATGTACTTCATTCAATTTGCTAGCCTACAAAACTGGGATTAGTGCCAGATTTGGGCGAGCCCTAGTTCACAGGGGAATAGTGAGTGTAAGCGATCCAATTGGGAAAAGATGGTCTTCCAATTCAGGCTATGCAATTTGATTTTCAGGGATTGCTGTCATTAAAGCCAATATAGAGTATTACTTTCCTATAGGGTGAGACCAATGGGCCCCACCTAAATGCTATGTGATATATTGTGTGAGCGCGCACACACACGCACACACATATTTAAATGAGCGCACACATCTGTCCGCGCACACACACTCCACATGCACTCACACACATGCTACTCTCACTCATACACACATATAGGGTAATTCTCCAAAATTCCCCACTTTAAAAACACTCCTTTCTGTCGCTTCTCTTTTTTGGTAATGGGGCTCACCTTGAGTCAATCTAGTATTTTCACACACGCTATCCCACCATGAACAGTTTTAAGTCCAAATTTGATACCCCTGTCCAAATCTTACTCACCATTGGATAGAAATCATAATAAAATGATGTTTCTAAATTCATTAAATTTTTGAGCAATAGATCAAAGGGTTAGGATGATCTCGTGGAGTCTAAATCTTGCATATATGTAGGTCTCATATAGATCTTTCCATTCAACATTCTTCTATAAATATCATACATTCCATGGACCCTATTATGAGGAGCATTTTTCTCCTAAAAAAAAAACACTTGGGCTCACCATATATATATATATATTATATGTAGAGGATTTTAAGGGAATAAACCCCTTAGATGGGCCATGCACAAAAAAAAAAAAAAGGGACATCCTAGTTTCTATGCACAAGAAAGGTTCTCCTGCTAATTTTAACTTATTTTTTTAACCTTTTAAACTGAGCAACGATATCGTCATTCGTTTCAGTTGAGCAACGACATCGCCGCTCGTGTCTTCTTCTTCTTCTTCCCCCTCCTCTTTCTCTATCGCCCCCACTCCATTCCTCGCTCCAAGAAGGGCGCCCCACACGCTTGCGTCTAGTTCTAACAGCATACTCTTCAAAAAATCCTATGCTTCATCCAAGTGAATTATCTACCCTTATGTAACAAAAGAAGATGCTATATGTAACATGAGAATATGGATTACACCGGCACTTATTTTTTTTTAAAACCCTGATTTACATTTTGGGAATGACTAGATCAATATATTTAGTATTTCCTAGTTTAAAAATAGTGATTTCCACAAGTTTAGTAATGACCCATTTATTTGCATGGAATTGAATCCACGTGGTCGAAATTGGAGAAGGAAGGTGAAGATCAATGAATGTTCTCAAATAAGATGTCCCATTCAATGGAGACTGCGTGGATCACGGAATGATTAAAGCGACGAGGGAGTGAATTTCATATTCGTCGAAGATGTAAATAGGACCATAACTTTCCTATGAATTTGAATGAGTTGCCTAAAAAAAGATGATCAAAGTTGCTAGGCGATGTAGTATACGAAGATAAATACCCCGGAAGCAAGCTTCCTAAATGCATCTTCAAGCAACTAGAAGGATTCTTCTAATTCTCTGTATCTCTCTAATTCTTTGTAGGGCTTGGAAAGAGTGATAACTAATATTCTCGAGCGAGACACAGGTTTTTAATGGACTGCCCGAAGTAAATTTTGCCCCGGAAAAAAAAACGGAGCCCATATGGGGGGTAAACGTTAAAAATGCAGGATTTCCGCCGTTGGGATCAGCGGAAACAAAAATATTCCGGTTTTCCGCAGATCCTAGTTGCGGAAAACCATCATTTTCCGGTTTTCCGTAGGTCCTAGTTGCGGAAATCCAGAGTTTTCATCTCTTCCGCCGATCCTTACGGCGGAAATCCTGGAAAGTGCAGTTCTTCCTCATTTTTTTTTATACGTGGGCTGGAGTTGGGCCGGACACGCTCTGAGTGTTAAAATGGCCCAACCTTAGATCCGGGCAAATCCGTTCACATGGCTTAGCAATCACAGTGCGCTCAAGATTTTATTAGTCAATTGTTTAAGTTCTTCAAGTGGGTGAATTTTCTTACAAGAGTCTATCCTATGTAGGGCATGTTGGTTTGTAACATTCCTGATTTTGGTCGCATAGTGAAAATGGTGATATGATCGACTGCGTTGATATCTACAAGCAGCTTTCATTTTACCACCCTCTATTACAAAATCACACACTTCATGCAGGTTCCCTCTATATATACTCCCTCTTTATTTTATTGCTGTATGTATGTTTAAAGAAAGTAGATCCTACTATTATGAAGGCCTTTGAATGTGCAAACAAATCTGTATTATGTACTTGTGTTGTGCTCACTATATTATTAAGGTTCTCTATTCTTATGATTACTAACTTCCTCTCCTTGATTTTAGATGCATCATGTGGGCCTTAGAGTGAGGGCTGCAATTCTTCTCTCCTTGCACCATGTATAATCCTATATGGTTTATATGTACTAGTGAAAGTTTTCATTTCCTAACTTATGTATGTCTCAAGGTAGCATGCATGCATGTCCAAGATCCAAGCCATCCTCTTAGCTAGAGGGCCTCATCAAGGTGATGCTCAGGATAATTTTCTTTTTAGTTTGCAGCTAATTGTTTTCTCACTAAATAATGCAAAAGTGTACTATGGATGGCACCAAGCAACTACAATGGTGAGAAGAAGTTTTCTTCAAGGTCAATAAAACAATTGTGGCACAAGAGCGAAAACTGCCCTGAAGGAACAATTCCGATTGTAAGGACTCAAAATAGCGAGTTAGTTAGAATGGATTCTTTGAAGAATCAAGATGCACCTAAAGTGGAAGTAAGTCATTATAATATTGGGGAACACCCCATGTTTAAACAAAATCTTGGCCAGACTTTTAAGTAAAAGAGGCCAAATTAAAGCTTGTCCAGCCCTAATTATAAGCTTGGGTAAGGATTGTGGGGAAAGGTATTATCTATCTAGACCCAGATCATTTGCAAGATTACAGATACTTTAGTGTCTGATATGGTTCTCTTGATCCCTGGTAGTGTTGGATTACATACTAAAAGAAGGTCGTGGTTGTTAGATATATTTGGTCGGCTATGGTTCTAACTCTTGAGGAGTTACCACCCACTTCCCCAATAATATTATGGAACCCTTCTAAATAAGTACTCTATTTGATACATCCGGAAACATGGGACCAGTGAAAAAATGACCAGGTAAAGACTATACATGTGTTTCTTAAGGTCCAAGAGCAGTAGCTCCTAGCTACATAAAAAAAAAAAAAAAACACACTAATTAATTACTGTTTGATCATTTGGTGTGAGCCTGGAGAAGCTAGCACTGCTTCCATGCTTGTTGCTAAAAAAGATAAGCCAGATCTGATTAAGGATGTGTGGTATTCTCTCTCTCTCTGCTTATCTTTGAAGAGAAGAAACTATAGGGCCTAAGTAAATTAATCATTCAATGAGGGGTGGGAGCTAACACTTGATTTAGCCTCAATTAAATTAGTGGGCAATATATAAGAATTCAAAATCTTGTGTTACATACCTCAAAATAGAGATACATTAAAGGTTTAGGGTCCGTGATCTCTATATTGGTCAACTCAATTAATCAACCCACTAGTGTGCAAAAAAATAATAATCTACGCAGGGGAAATAAAATCACAAGCACATACCACAAGGACACCAAGTTTAAGGTGGAAAACCCTAACTGGGTGAAAAACCACCGATCCAAACTGGATCAAATCAAACACTATGAATCTCGCAATTACAAGAAACTCGAATTTCCTCCCCAGATATCCCCTATCTAAAGACTGAAGTTATCTTGTATCGCTTCACGCTTAAACGACTTCACACCGTTGATTGCAACAGATTCAATCCAGCGTTTGACTCCTCAGATCTTCTACGCAAGAAGATGATCTTCTACAAGGGATGCAGAAGAACTTGTCTCTCTAGAGTACTTGTTAGTACCACCCTTTAATAAATCTCTATATAATATTTCTCTCAATTAGATCACTAATTCAAAACTTCAGAGATGATTTGTCTCTTTGGGTTGTGAAAAACACCCAATTTATAGCCCCAAATTCGTACAAGAGACTCTTAAAAATATTTCACTTAGAATCGAGTTCCTTTTCAAACTCTAAAAAAGAGTTCGGAATCAACTGGGCTTCTTCCTGCGTCACTCTCACTATAGCCAGGTGCCTCTCTTCCTTGTCTTTATTTTCTTGAGTCCAGACATGACGGGACTGACGTGACTTGTCTTCTGCAGCCTTTTTTTGACCTAACATACATCATACATGGCTAAGAATATGGCGGTGGTAATGCCAACTATTGAATCAATCATTCGATTAGAATTCTCATAGTGAACCTTCAATGTTACTTTGTTAGATATCGCTTTGAAAAATGCCACCTTTAGTTCATGTTATGAAAGTCTATATATACATTCTACAATTCCCCTTTCTGTGTATGGTGGCAAACTATATTCAATACATTCGAGGATACATATATAAGGTAGCATTAATACACTACTAATACTGAGAATCTTTTTTCCTTTTTTTGCATTTGTTTTAATTTCCATGGTCATCATGTGTATATACAACTTCTGCTTAGTGTCTTTTATGGAGTGCTCTTTGAGGTTGCATAGGTAAGGCAAACATGCTAGACCATTGAGAATTATTGAAAATATGATGAGGCACATGTGGTTGTCTCATACTCAAAACATCTTCTTATCCATATTTCTTGAAACTTGAATACAGAGTATTCTTGTCAAATCAATTTTCCTACTACCAACCTCAATACTAGTACTATAAATGGGCCTAGATCCAACTTAGGTCAAATGAGAGTATCCCATCACAAATTTATTTTAAATTCCAAAATTATTCATCCTTCTTTGTGAACTAATTAAATTTCTACGCATCCGTAATATGATGCCAGAAAACTCCACCTAAAAACACTCACTAATTTCATTGTCAATGGAAGACAATTGGTAGCAATTAATACAAAATCTACAGGGTGCCATTTGAGACTTATGTTATATGCCTATACAATGTATGTTTCTTACTTTTTTCAACTTTTTTTACAGGACATGCACCATGACAATTGGTGGTTTGAATATGCATGACTCTGAGCCAGTGGGGTATTGGCCTGGTTCATTGATGATAAGAAAACATGGAAAAAAGTGCCGATCTCATACAGATTTGGAACACTGCACCTGGTAGGAGACACACCAGCACATCACTCAACTGGGTAGCGGTCACTTTTCTAAAGAAGGCAACAACAAAGCTGCTATTTTTAATGAATGCAATTTTTTCTTACTTGATAGAACATTTGTACCAGATAACTCTTCTACAATGGCTACCAAGCCATCTTGCTGTGACATATCTGATCTATATAGTGTTAATGTTGATGGGCCAGGAGTTGGTTTCTTTTACGGTGGTCCTGGTTGCCGTGGCTGTGATGAATGAAATTATAGCCTTTGGATAGCTGTTGCTTGAGCTCATTTTAAATAAATGATGTTTGTGTGGGGAGATTTCCAGAACCACAGGATTACGCTAATCACAGCCATCAGATGAGACTAAGCACTCTCGCGTGCCATCCGCGTGCCATCCACGTGGCACCAAGCTCACCCCGGCTACCAGGACAGGAGGTCCGGCCGAAGTCAGGCAGCTCCGGGCCACTAGCGCCGAACTGGCCCACCCCGGGCGCCATCTCGGCAGGGAGCTTCACCTCGGCTGGGCCACCCCGGACGCCATTTCGGCAGAAAGCTCCACCTCGGCTGAAGAAGCCGGGACGGAAGCCGAAGCAAGAGAGAACCTCCACTTGCACCCCTCATCCCCCACGTCATCAGGCACATGGAGAAATAGGGGCGCGAGCTAGTGGGACAAACACGACATCCAGCCGCTCACAATCTTCGCCATATCCTGATAGGGCGGCATCCAGCGGCTGAGGCCACATCAGGGCAAGGCCCGAGGGCAGATCCCACGATCCCCTACCGCCAAAGGCGTCCAACACGATCTGGCCCAACAAGACGCGCATTAAATGCGACGTGGGCTAATCCGACGCGCATTTAATGCAGAGTGGGCTGGATTGGACCGCATTAATGGCAACGTGGGCTGATCATGACTTCCCAGTCGAATCATGAAACCCATGCCAAGATATCGTCCAAGATATCTTCCAAATCGTCTATAAAAGGATTGCATTTCCACATGCAAGGTACGGACAATTTCATACACAGAGCCGTTACTCTGTCTCTCTTCTTCCTCTCCTTCCATTGTTCCAGTTCATTCACTGACTTTGGCATCGGAGAGCCTTGCGCCGCCCAGGCCAGGGTCCTTTGATCGTTTGCTCTTCTCTTTCAGGCTTTCGGACGGTACCCAGTCATTCCCAGTCATCATCTTCTCGGATAAGTCCTCTAAGGCTCCCCCCTTATTGTGGGTCATTATTTTCTGCACCTACAATTGGCGCCGTCTGTGGGGAAGTAATATCCCAACCTTCCCAACCTTCCCAACCTTCTTAACCTCAATCTCTCAGAAGCCATGCCTCCGAAAGCTAGGAAGGGCGTAGAGTCCTCAAGAGCAGCGCTCGAGCTGCCACCACCGTCAACGGACGTCCCTCCTCAAGGGAGCTCCCGCACGGTGCATGGCACGTCTGCAGGCGAGGGCCGCTTAGGCTCTCAACTCTTTGTCGAGTTCCCACTCCAAGAGGGACTCGAAGCCTCGATCTCAGCAGAAGAGGTCATGCCACCCAGATAGGGCTGTAAGCGGTCGGTTTTCGGTCGGGTTTACGACATATGACACCCGAGCCGAAAGTTTCGGTTTTATAATTTTGCAATAACCAAAACCGACCAAAGTACATATACTGGACATTGGAAACCGACATTTCGGTTCGGTCGGTTTCGGTCGGTCTTCGGTTAGTGGGTTGTGCCTAATTTTATTGGGGTTCAACAATAAAATTTATATTTTTTTGTGCCTAAATCATTAAATCCAAATACTGTTTTTGGACAAAAGATTAGTACCCCATTGCCATCATGCTTCCTAAACACATGTGGATGACCCTATTGGATGTCAATCTTTATTTTCACGAGCAATGCACAAGGTTGATACTCATATTTATTATACATAACTAGACCCAAGTTCAAAATGCAGGATATCACATTTATTATAAATAACTAGACCCAAGTTCAAAATGCAGGATATCACATTTATTATAAATAACTAGACCCAAGATCAGTTAATAAGTACCTTTTCCGCAGACCCCAGCTTAATAGCATTCGCACAACTTTGTTGCGACCCATCCTGGCACAGTAGGCAAGCATGCTTACCATTTTTAAATCCTGTGATAATAAAATGCATACTCAGAGTCTTTTACTTGATTTTAAGTGATTTCAGATAATGATGCCTTGCATAAGATGAATCCAAAGCAGAAAAAGAAAAAAAAAACTTTGGTAAGCTGCTGAACTCACCTGGATCTACATTTGAGAAGCTAGACAAGTTTGAATGACCTGATTATAATGCAAACAAACTGGCCCTATTGGAATGACCTGATATGAAAATCAGTTTGTGTATCTGTTTTTTCATCATTTTTATATTTTTTGGTAAAGAGAATTTCATAAAATCAAGAAAGAAGAAGAACAGGAACACAAGCAAAACAAGAAAAAGACCAAAACCGAAACCCTTAAAGTATCCAAAACAAGGCTTTAATATCCAAAACAGAAGAGCACAAGGCTTTAATATCCAAAACAGAAGAGTTAACACTACCCTTCAAGGCACCCATCACCTCCTTGGCATCTAACAAAAACACAGTTCAGAGAAGCCATAATCTTGAGCTATTAAATAGTCCATAATCTTCATGTAGCGGTAGCATCTTCATCCATTTCATCATTTGCAGTGCCAATCTTTTCACGAAACTCTACAATTCAATTAATTATCACTTAGTTAGTGACATAAATAACAAATTCAATGTATTTTAGATATAAAGTAAATTGGAAGTATAGTAGTATACCATTCTCAAGCTTTTCCAAACGTTCGACGTCATCCATAGCTTCTCGAAGACTAATCGGGATAGAGGAAGAACGTATCCAATTTTGGCTACAAATGAGTGCCTCTACCGTAGTAGGAGACAATGAACTACGGAAGGGATCAATGACACGCCCTGCCGTGCTAAATGTTGACTCAGAAGCGACCGTTGACACTGGAATTGCAAGGACATCCCTTGCAACCCTCGAAAGCACATTGTATCTAGTCGCATTGACCTTCCACCATGCAAGTAGATTAAAATCAACAGTGTCTTCTTCCAAGCTCTCCTCCAAATATTTGTCCACTTCTGACATGTTTTCAAGACATTGTGAGGACTTCAAATGATTTTGAAGAATAGTTATCCTCGAAGCACCTGCAACCGTAGGTGGCTTTCCATTGTTCCTCCTTTGATTGCTTTGACTGGTATTTTGTTGTGCATTAAGACCTTCATCATCCACAAGGTATACATTATAAAATGCCATCAAAGTATCTTTTACTTTGGTTGCCACACCCGATGTTGCATCGAAAGAAAACTCTATCATCTTCAATTTGCATCTAGGATCAAGCACAAGTCCAACAAACAACAAAGTGTTCATGCTATCGATATTCCCCCAATATTTTCTAAACTTTGTGATCATATTTTCAGCCACATTTTTCAACAATTCATTACTACCATGGCATTCGGTCTCAATTGCATCTTGAATTGTCAATAACTCGGTAACAAAACCATTCACCGTCACCAATTGAGACCCCGAAAATTGGATAGTGGCATCATAAAAAAGTTTTAGAAACTTTGCAAATAACCTCACCTTTTCCCAATCATCGCTGGTAGGAACCCCAAAACTAATCCTCCTCCCTCCATCACCTCCATCATCCTCAAAAGCAACACTCCGTGAAAAATGAGTATCATCCTCCTCTAATCTCTCAAAAGCTTTTTGATATTTTTCAGCCCTATCTAACATTTCATAAGTGTAGTTCCACCTTGTAGGCACATCCAACACCACATTATGTTTACATGATAATTTTTCTTTCTCCGCACATAATTTAAAAACCTTCATTCTTTGTGGAGATGACCTAACATACTTAACCGCATTCCTTACCTTCATTATGCAATCATTCATATCTTTCAATCCATCACCAACAATAAGGTTCAAAATATGTGCACAACATCTAACATGTAAGAATTCATGATTCATTATAGTGCCATTTCTAGACTTCATCTTCTTTTTCAAAAATTCAATAAGCAAATTATTCGAACTAGCATTGTCAACGGTAAGAGTAAGAATCTTATCTAGCCCCCAATCAAGTAAACATGTTTCCACAGCCTTACCAAGAGTTGCACCCCTATGATCATCTACTATGCAAAAATTGAGAATCCGTTTATGCATGGTCCATTTACTATCAATGAAGTGTGCAGTGAGACACATGTAATTCAAATTTTGGACTGAAGTCCATGTGTCAGTAGTGAGACAAACACGCTGCCCTATAAGTGATTTTTTTTTAGTTTTTTCTTTTCTTCCGCAAACACATTAAGGCACTCTCCAGAAATTGACACACGACCAGGGATCTTGGTCCATTTAGGACAAATCTCATGCACAAACTCCAAAAAACCCTCACCCTCCACAAATCTAAATGGCAATTCATCTTTTATGAGCATGCGAGCTAAGAATCGTTTTGCTCTCTGATGATTAAAAGGTCTTGTCATTGATGGGGATGGTTCCTCACCAGGTTTTAAGGCCTTAAAACTCAGAGTAGTTTGCCCCTTCTCCAATTCACTCTCCCTATCCCTAAATGGATTATCCAAGGATGCACAAACATAAACTAAATGGTTACCCAACGAACCAGTCCCATTCTGTTTAGGATCAGCAGCATAACTTTTGTTACAGTACTTACAAAATGCCCTACGTTTACCAATCTGATTTCCAGGCACATCAAAATGCTCCCATACCCATGATCTTTTTCTAGAAGAAGTGTTGCATTCACTAGCAGGAATCGCTGGAAGTGTAGAGTCCACCGGAACATGCCCTTCATCCACAGTCTCCATCGGAGCATGCTCTTCATCCACTGTCTCCATCGCAATTGAGCTGAGAAGGCAAAAGCCAAAAATGAGCAGTATTAGAAATCCTAGCAAGCAAATTTACAGATTATATATTACAATATTAACAAGTATTTACCCACATCAAAATGAAAAGTGTTACAGATTTATCCCCTCATAGTTGGCAATGTCTTCTCATAAATAACCAATAAATTTGTGCCACTTTGCTCTTGTTTGAACCTTTTCTTTTTTTTTTTGAATGACTATTTGTTTTAACATAGCGTATTAACATAATTCAATTGAGAAAAGAATTGAACAAAGATATTGAATTTACAATGTCAAGAGATTATAGTGGTAGCAAAGAGATTAAAAAGGAAATAGACAGTTTAAGAATCCTTTAGCTTGACTACAGCAAGTTTTTTGGGTGCCAGTTAGTGTTCAAGACCAGACTTCTAGCTATTTTAATATGAATCCACAATATGGGGTAGGAATTTCCCCTTTGGATGCCAATGACGATCACTTTCATTCCATTAGATGACTTATTATGTACTTTTCTTCAATCCAATTCTCTTTTTTGTGAGTGTTTACTTTCTTCAGTCCTTGAACATAGCATTGGATAGTGGACTGTAACTCTGTAATGTTTTCGGTTCTTTTTGTTTTTTTATCTACGTGTGTTTCTTAGTTGGTCTTGTATTAAATCAGATCTCTGCCATTGAATCGCAGTAACAAGATCGGGGATGGTTGAATTCCTTTGGAAGTGTGAGAAAACGTCCAGGGCGAGAGCGGAAAGGGTGGATGATCATGATCTATGACCTCTCTGGCTCGCCTATTGCAGCTGCATCCATGATCACTCCATTTGTTCCCTCCCCTGCCCCTGGTTCAGACCGCGTGTCTCGGTCCAACCCCGGTGCATGGCTCATCCTCCAGGCCGTTGGAATCTCTGCAAGCAGTTGGAAGCCATGGGCCCGTCTTGAATGCTGGCGAGAGAGAGGCCCCATTGATGATGCATCTGAGATCCAACTCATAAACTGCTTGATTTGATCAGCCATGATTTGTAATATCTACCTGACTACCTCAGATATGAAGAAATGATCACAAAAAAAAAAAAAAAACGCCTCCCTGCAATAGTTGAGAACCAGATAGATCCGAACATAGAAAACACCTATGATCATCAAAATCTTAAAGAACCCCAAAAAACAAAACCCCTCTATTAGAATCTGCAGGCCATTAGAAACACTAAATTGCATACCTGTTGACGTCGCGAGATCGCACTTGGAAGGAAGATCTTGCTTGATGAAAGATCGTCACTGTCACTGGAGAAAGATCGCCATCTTACGCATCTCGCTGGAGAGAGATCGCCGCTGCGGAGAGGGAGAGAACAGGAGACTAGGAGAGGGAAAGAGTCTGGGAGCAGAGACCTGCAGAGTGGGTTAAGGGGTTTGAAAAATTAGGGCTGTATGTGTTCTGGAAAAACAATGGGCGGGCAACTTATTTCACTGGCGGGCCATCAAGTGACGACTGACGACTGTGATGTTTTGATAAAAGAGGGTTATATTATGCAGTTTCGGTCGGTTCGGTTAAAACCGACCAATTTCTAAAAAATTAAAAAAACCGACTGTTAAATTTTTTTTTTATAAAAACCGTTCGGTCGGTTTTGTTTAAAAAAAAATTATAAACCGACCAAACGGTCGGTTCGGCCGGGCGGTTCGGTTTTCGCGGTTAATTTTGACAGCCCTACACCCAGACGCGATGAGCGTCGGCATGAGCGTCCTCGGAAGGACAAAGCCGTGGCCGTAGGAGAGACGCGCCACGTTCAACCCCCTGCCACTGGAGAGGTTCTCGAAGCCCAAACTGCTCTCCTCCAGAAGCAAGAGCAGCTGATTCGCGAGCTCCAGCAGCAGCTGAGGGCAGCGCAAACTGCCTCCTTGAGGCAGGTCTCTGAGCCTCAAGGGAAGAAGAGGGACGCCCCCAGCAGGGCAGCCCAGCCTCCCCGCGAGGACCTCAGAAATCATCTGGACCATAAACGGAGCCAGATTCATGACGAAAGCTCGAGCAACAGCCGGAGTCATCATAGCCGCGATGGCCGAACTCATAGCCGTCGTAGCCCGAACCACCCCAAGCGAAAGCCCAGAGCTCAGACTCCAGAGAAGGACGATGAGCAGGAGCGATTTGACAAACGTGTCAGATTGGCTCTCCAGCACAACTTGGACGTGCGGGACCAGAAGCAAATCTGTGGTCACACTGATCTGGGGGACTCGCCCTTCATAAAAGAGATCGAGCGCACCCCCTTGCCCAGAAAGTTCTCCGTCCCGCGGTTCGTCCCCTATGACGGACTGTCCGACCCATCCGCTCACCTCCGACACTTCTCCCAGAAGATGTCCATCTGGGGGAATGAGGGTCACCTGAACTGCAAAATCTTTTCCTCCAGTTTGGGTGACCTCCCCCTGAAGTGGTTCTGTTCTCTCCCAGAGAAGTCCATTTCGAGTTGGAAGGAGCTCCAGCTCTCCTTCCTGAAGAAGTTCCAAGCCTACAGCGCCGTCCCCAAGAAGGAAGGGGACCTCCTCGCCCTGAGAATGAAGCAGGGTGAGACCCTCGCCAAGTTCGCCCAGCGATTCTGGGCGGTCTACAGCCAGATCGAGGGCACCAGGGAGGAGATTAAAGGCATTCAAGCACCATTCAATGCACATCCAGAAATGAAGGAGAAACAAATGCAGAGAAAGAATGCACAAGTAAAGAAGCCCGTTTTTCATTGATTACTGAGAGTATTACAAGGCTAAGGAGTAAAAGCATTACATGCAAGGAGACAGAAATACAGAGGAGCCCGGCTACTATGGTTTCGGCGACTCCACTAGGTCGATTACCGTATCTGATGGACCAGTGGACTCGGCCGAAATCGTGACCTTGCTTGGAGCGTCGCTAGCAGAGGGGGCTCCGACCGGTACCTCGCCCGAACCAGGAGCAGAAGAGGTCTCACCCTGAGGCACGGCCGAAGCATCGCTGGCGACCGGGGCATCGCTCAAGACCGGGGCAGCTGGAGCGTCGTCAGCAGCAGGAGCGATTGCAGGAGCTTCAACTGGGGCACTTTCGGCTGCAGGAGCGGAGCTCGGCTCAGGAGCCGAGTCCGAGTACTTCGGCAGGTCCCGATAGACAGGATGGTCTTCGGGGACCCCCGCACGTCTCAGTGCGGCCAGGCATCCTTCCTCGAACAGGATGGCGGTGATCTCCTCCACCTGCTTCTCATACAGCTCAGTGGCGTGATCCACCCCATCCTGGAAGGCGGACTGGGCCTCGGACAGAAGAGAGGCCTTCTCCTTCTCCAGCTCGGCGTTCTCCTTCTTCAGCCTCGCTGTTTCGGCTCGCCCAGCCAGCACTTCCCCGCGCAGCCTCGTCCCCTCCGCCGTCGATTCAGCCTTCAATCTTGCCAATTCCGACTCCAGCTCGGCGGTCTTCTTGTTCCTCGCCCAGACCTCGCCTTTCAGATGATTGGCCTTCGACGTAAGTTCGGCGACATCAGCCAGGGCCGATGCCAGCCGAGCAGCCTCATCAACGCTGGCCTTCTTCATCCGCTCCACTCCCGCCTGCAGCTCCTCCAGTTCCTTCTTCAGCTTGTCTCTCTCGGACTCCAGCTGGGAGACCCTCGTCGCGTTTCTGTCGCTCCTTCCCACCACGGTCAGGAGCCTTTGCACGTTCTGCAAATGGAGAAAGTGGATCAGACCGGGACAGTCGAGCTAAAATTATTCGAGGAAAAGTGCTGAAAACACTTACCAGAAGGTTCACCTGGATCGCCGAGACCATCAGGCTCTCATTGTCGAACCTCTCATGCGTCTCCATATCTCGCGGCAGAGCGCAGGCCTTGGCAAGAGCCCCGATAACGTCGGCGTTCCCCAGCAGCCGATCCTCGACGTTCAGAGGCTTGCCGGGCTGCGTTTCCATCCTCGGCCTCCATGGCGGTGGGGCAGTTCGGGGTCCGGAGGACGACCCGGATCCCTGCCCCGCCGAAGTGCTGTGCTCGCGGGTCGTCCCGCCGGACGGCCTGCCTGCCGGCACGCTCCTCTCAGCCGGTGCGCTCTTTTCAGCTGGAACCTTGGCTCCGGGGGCCCGCGCAGGGGTCTTACTCTTCGGAGGCTGTTCGGCCCCCGAATCCTTCTCCCCCGCCTTGGACTTCTTCCTAGGCGGGGACCCCTCCCTCGGGCGCTCCGGCGAACGTCGCCGAACCCCTTCACTCGAAGCAGGAGCGGAAGCAGGAGCAGGAGCAGGAGCAGGAGCGGAAGTGTCGCCAGCACCTCCCGAGCTCGAAGCTGCTCGGGTGCTGGCAGGAGATGGCGTCGCAGAGGAAGAGGACCCCCGCCTGAACTTGGCCGCTAGGTCCTTGACGGCAGGCTCCCTCGACCTTCCCGCCATATCCTCTTCCTGATCAGAAGAATAAGCGTCCACTATCTGCCTCAGGTTCGACGGTTCCGAACTTGAAGTAGACGCCTCGGACCCAGATGCAGCTCGGCTAGCGGCAGGATCGCTCAAAGGGATCCCGGAAGGCACGGCAAGGGAGACAGTTGGGCGATCAGGATGCGTCTCGTCCACCTCGGGTACCCCGGTCCTCTGGTAGTGGCCGCGGTATCTCGGCGTGTATCCGAGTAGCTTCCAGGCCGACCTAGTCTCGTGCCCTTTGTACCTCTCGACCTTGTTGATGTCGTCGGGGTCCTCCTCCAGCCCTCACTCGCAGCTCGGCGTCGTCTCGCACCTGCCTCTGCATAACAAACAATAGAGGAGTCAGCTCGGCATCGTCAAAATCAAGCAAAGAAAATGAATGAAAAGGAGCGATGTTTACTTGGGACTGTCCCAGGGCGGCGCGGGACCGCTAGCGTCCTACTTTCGCCAGCGCCGAACTCCCAGTCCCCCGAAACTCAGAAGAAGGCTTCTTCGGCATTCTTACTTGAATCTTCCAAGGCCAGGACGAAGCCTCTTCGCTGCGGCTTCACCCGGAGATAATATTTCCCTTCCCCGGCCTTGCAGATATCGTAGGTGTCCTCGATGTCATGAACACCTATGTCGGTCCCCAGAATCTCATTCAGTTTCGCCGTGCCCATGATGACCTTGAAGCCATTGGGCATCAGCTGGCACGGGGTAAGAGACCAGGTACTGAGGCAAGCTCTAAGTAGAGGGTGCAGGGGGAATCTGACCCCGCCCTCGATCACAGAGATCAGAAGGAACGGCATCCAGCCGCCGGACCAGCGCATCGTGGCATAGTCGACGGAGTCTGCTGGCTTGAGCAGGACTCGCTCCGGAATATCGAAGGCAGCCATAAATCTGGCTATGCCCTCTTCGGTGTCTAAATTGAACCTAGGGGTGCCCATGTCTAGAAAGAAGGATACAGCAAAAGAAAAAACCCTAAAGGCTGCTGAACCCTAGGAAAAAGCTACACAGAGGCGTGAAGCGACTTACAGAGACGAAAAGAGGCAACTCGAGTATAGATCCAGACACGCCCTACGGTCGTCCTCGCTAGAAAGATCTTGAGCAGCAGAGCAGAAATCGGAGATGAAGGCAAAGGCGAAAAGAAATCAGAAACGAGAAGAGAATAAGACGACCCTATTTATGGAGATGAAACCCTCGGCGCGCGCTGCTTTCGAAATTCGAAAGGACGGATTTCGCGATCCGCGCCCGTTCCATCAAAAAGACAGCACAATCGGTGAGGAGGCTACACGTGTAGCCGTCGACTCGCTTCCCAGTACAGACGGGACAGAGCATTTATTGCTTCAGAACAGTTGAAGCGACACCAGACGATGATCGCCGCATCCCCAGACGGATTCTTCTAACTTTCGACCACTAAAGGCTAGGGCGCTTAAGAGGTCAAAAGCTAGGGGGCAATTGTGTGGGGAGATTTCCAGAACCACAGGATTACGCTAATCACAGCCATCAGATGAGACTAAGCACTCTCGCGTGCCATCCGCGTGCCATCCACGTGGCACCAAGCTCACCCCGGCTACCAGGACAGGAGGTCCGGCCGAAGTCAGGCAGCTCCGGGCCACTAGCGCCGAACTGGCCCACCCCGGGCGCCATCTCGGCAGGGAGCTTCACCTCGGCTGGGCCACCCCGGACGCCATTTCGGCAGAAAGCTCCACCTCGGCTGAAGAAGCCGGGACGGAAGCCGAAGCAAGAGAGAACCTCCACTTGCGCCCCTTATCCCCCACGTCATCAGGCACGTGGAGAAATAGGGGCACGAGCTAGTGGGACAGACACGACATCCAGCCGCTCACAATCTTCGCCATATCCTGACAGGGCGGCATCCAGCGGCTGAGGCCACATCAGGGCAAGGCCCGAGGACAGATCCCACGATCCCCTACCGCCAAAGGCGTCCAATACGATCTGGCCCAACAAGACGCGCATTAAATGCGACGTGGGCTGATCCGACGCGCATTTAATGCAGAGTGGGCTGGATTGGACCGCATTAATGGGAACGTGGGCTGATCATGACTTCCCAGTCGAATCATGAGACCCATGCCAAGATATCGTCCAAGATATCTTCCAAATCGTCTATAAAAGGATTGCATTTCCACATGCAAGGTACGGACAATTTCATACACAGAGCCGTTACTCTGTCTCTCTTCTTCCTCTCCTTCCATTGTTCCAGTTCATTCACTGACTTTGGCATCGGAGAGCCTTGCGCCGCCCAGGCCAGGGTCCTTTGATCGTTTGCTCTTCTCTTTCAGGCTTTCGGACGGTACCCAGTCATTCCCAGTCATCATCTTCTCGGATAAGTCCTCTAAGGCTCCCCCCTTATTGTGGGTCATTATTTTCTGCACCTACAATGTTATTTCTTTTCATGATGTTGTTTTACCTTTTTTTATGTCATTATTTAGAATGATATTGTTACTCTATGTGATATTGTCAGTATTTTAACCTTGGCCAAGGTATGAATATAGACATTAATTATGGGTTTGACTGTATACAATGGTGTTACCCATCAATTACCAACGACATAGTCTTCTTAGTGGCGGACCCAGGATTTTTTATTAGGTGGAGTAGACAATGGTCAATTTCAAAGGTCAAAATCAACACCAACTACCAATATTCTCTACCTATTATATGGTTTAAAGATATTATTTTTTAATAAATAAAATATAAATAACTTACATCTTACTACTAATACTCAATTTCTACATAAGTTTTTAACTACACCAACCAATTTCTCCTCGAGAAAATAATTTTTTTATTCAAATTAATGGGATGAAAATGAAATTAGCAATCACACTGCAACGATAATAAAGAAACTCGATCTAGATAACTCCAAGAAAATATTAATTATTATCATACAATCCATTAAAAAAATTATCATACAAAAATAATACGTCTTTAGTTATTAATTTCCTTTAGCTCCATCCGCAATATTATAGTAGTACAATCTACCTATGGTTAGATAACCATATTTTTCATTTTAAAATCTATAAGTTTAATTTTTTTTAGTGCATTGATTTTGGTAATAGAATCCAACTGTGGATAATGGTTATAAATCTCATCAAAATCAAAATAGAAAAACAGAGAGGGATAAAGAAAAAGATTAAATAAAAGTAGGTTAATATGAGATAAATCCATTAATTATAGAAAACACAAAGGGTTAGTAGTTTGATCTTCGCATAGGGATAATAGATAAATAGAAAAAAAGACATAATTTTTTCTATTGTTCAATCCATTTCTCCATGGACGTCACAACCCAATCTCTGAATATAGATAATAACAAAGCATAATGAAACGTGGCAACACTTAGTAGCTGTTCCTTCATTTTCTCATGTTTTTATCCTATCCAAACTAATCTAAAATGCATGCTATTGATATTATAGTTCCATTTTATTCATGCCACTGCTTCATAAGTCATGACTGAAAAGATGCCTTCTTAAATGTCTAGAAAAATCAAATTAAAGAAAGAATAAAAAAAGGTTTTGTCTGCCATTGCTTTATATAATATAATGAGTAGGAGGTGTGGTGTGAAGACTTTTATATATGGGGCGACGTGCAAGGAGGTGGGACGGGATTGGGCATCAAGCCAGCAACTGATGCATGGGCCATGGCACTTGTAAGGAAGTCCAAGAATTTACATCCATAACGTGGGTCCGCCCCTTGTCTTCTCTCTCTTGTCTTTTTTGGTTTCTCATGTATACTTTATGCGTAACAAGGAAACTGCATCGTCCTAAAGCATATAAATCAGATCCAAACATTGGGTGGTCTATGGCTTAAGGATCATTCCAACTACATAATTCAGATTGTTGGCTAGAACTTTCAATGCCGCAAACTAAGGAAATGACCATTCATATCATCAGTCGGTGGGGGCCATAGTGAGTTCTGCACATCCTGACCACTAAGGAGATATTAACTACCCGTGTGTGGGATGCTTGGAACTCCGTCGTGGGGCCCATGTAATGATAATTTGGACGGTTCAAGATGAATGGCGCCATCCCCTCTACTGATATATGCCCATATTTCATTTTAATACAAGTTTGTCCCACCGAAAGATTTGAGTACATGAGTGAGGACACCATTAGCACAATCTTATGTATTATTAAATCATATGCCTTATTCTCATTATCAATAATGTCCTCGGATCAAGTCGTATTGAAGTAGAATCTGAAGATATGCCATGGAAGGGGATGAAATTAATCTTCAATGGTCCGAATAAACTTTAAGTGGGCGGGCACCACAGTGAAGTTCCAAGCATCCTACGCACACATGAAAAGCATGTGTAAGAGATGCGACTGGAGATCTGGACTCCAGCTAGCTCAACATAGTCAACTGCAACCAGTAGCTTTTTTCAGCTGAAAATTCTTAAAAGGATGATGAGCACGGCCATGACCATCTCTACAAACATCATTACAAATCTCTCTCTAGCTCTCTCTGTATAGTAGTATAAAAGAGAGCAAGAAAAGGAAAGAAGTTTTAGGATACTGAAGAAACTCACTAGATCTGCATGGATTTATAGCAGTTTTTTTTTTCGCAAAAAGATCACGAATCTTTCCTTCCTTCTTCTTGCTCTCCCTGCTGTGATTCTACTGCTGAATTACATAAGACAATGAGGCAGAGCTGGAAATTAATTATAATAGTTGAAGCTTTATATAAATATATTTATTGGTTGAGTGTTAGTTTGTTGGCGTAAGGTGTGGGCTTGCACCCAAAGCCGTGTGTCTGACAACCCAAATTTTCTTAATACATTCGTATGAGGGGTCATGTGTGCGCCTGGTGGATTGATTTTGTCGGGTCAAATACCATGGGATATCCTCATAAACAAAAAAAAAAAAAGAGAAAAAAGTTATCTGAAGGCTTCTTTGACAACTCTACTAATAGAGTCAAGTAAAATAAAGTCTCATTTCTCAAAAAAAAAAAATCATATTAAAAGCACTTTAATTCAAATTTCCGCCATATTTTAAAAAAAAAGGTAAAAAACCAACCCTCTTTTTCCACTAAAAGACTAAAAAACTCCATTTTTCAATACAAAACATCAAAAAGATTCCACCCTAAATAATTAAAAATAAAATACCATCATAACTCACTTATACTTTATTCTTTCTTCAAAATAATCTTTACTTTACTCAACTACATTAGTAAAGCCCCAAAACAACATTGAAAATGACTCACATGTGTAAGGGACCACATGTCAATAATTTACATGTGCAAAAGGACTCACTTGATAAAGACATTCCACTGTTTGTGCTTTTCACACCATTAAACATGTGAATCTATTACCAATACAACGGTTTTAGGTTTTTCACACATTTCTCAAATCTGTGACATTTTAAGATCTGAAATTTAACCCTGGCCATCAAAAGAGGGTGAAGGTTTAGATTTTAAAAATGGGGCCCACAAAGCATAGAATTGATGATCCAATGGTCTTACTTTTTCACAAATTTCTCAAAATCTATAATGACTTAAGCCATGAAGTTTACCCAACTAGCAGTTCTTTGCATTTTAAAGATGATGAACGGTTTAGGTCATGCTTTAAGGGCACACAAGAGTTAAAAAAAAAAAAATGGACTGCCAGTTTAAGGACACCAAAACAATGATTTACAGTGATGCAATCCAATGTTCAGGTAGTTTTTCCAATATTCCTCAAAATTCAAGAAGAATTAAGATGTAAAATTTGATCTAGTCCCTTACCAGTGCCAGCTTTTGAAGAGAATGAATGGTTTGGATCAATAAAATGGGACCCACAGATGCATTTCTATAAATGAAAATCAATGGTCTATAGTTTTTCATATTTTTCTCACAATCTGTGATGATCCAACGGTTGAAATACGGCCCTCTCATCCTTTTTTTTTTACCTTCTAAAAAAGGTGAAAGGTTCAGATCTTGATTTTAGGACCCAAAAAATTCAAAAAAGGCAAAAAAGGACTGCCCAGATTTTTGCCCAAATCACTTATTGTGCGCCTTAATTTAACTTCACAGGGGGTAATGTGTGAAAATCTTTGGCCAAATACGGTGTCTTCACACAATATTCACGTCTGTAATGGATTCACATCTGTAACGCGCTTTCACATCCCAAACAAACGACCCCTAAGTTTTTACTTTTCTTCCAATCCATTTATAATCCTTTTTTTCCCTCTTCTTGACGGTGTATGATACAGATTGATTTATTTAAGCAAAGGTGGACCCATGTGAGTGAATAGAAGTCATCTCCATAAAAAGTCCCTGGTGGACATGGGCAGCAGACAGTCATATATTTCTCTGGATCACATTCTTAAATGATTCACATATATGCCGATTGGACTTATGTGAGACATATTCCATGGTTCGACATTTTTACTACTCTTTCAATGTGAATCAAAGTACATCCAACAGTTTATTGTGTTTTTCACAAATTTTATCAAAATTCGTTATGAGTCAAGTCATGATACGTAACTTTAATTTCTAGGCCTTTTTGACCTTATAAAGAGGATAAATAGTTTGGATCGTGATAATTAAAACTACGATAGTCTAAAATAACAGATTTTAGAGCCTATACCTAAAGATCTATTGTGGATTTAGACTAGAAATTTGACTTTGTAGCTGTTTTAGACATTACATAGAGGGTTTTAATGGTTGAAATCATGATTTAGGGCCCACATGAATAGAAAAATTGGAAAAAGATGGATTCGGTTCAAGGGTCGTGAAAAGCATGCGTAAAATTAGTAGGCATATCTAATGGTTCATGGTTTTTCACAAATCTCTCAAGAACCAGGATGAATCAAGGTACCAAATTTGGTGCTACAGCCGTTTTGGATCTTGTAAAGAGGATGAATGGCTCAAATCAAGAAAATGGGGCCCACATCATGGTTTTAAAAACCGGCCGATACCGGTTCGTATCGGCCGACACCGAATCGATATCTCGCTGAGATATCGGTATCGGCGATACCGGTTTATAACTCGCCAAAATATCGCGAGATATCGGCCGATATGATGTTCATATCGGCCGTAACGATATCTCGGCCGATATTTTCAAAATATCGGCCGATATCCTTTTTTTTTTATTTTTTTATTTTTTCATATCGACCCCCGCCGGGGGCTACCCCGGACCCCTTCTGCGAAGCGCATGTTTTAGAGAAGTAGCAATCAAGAAGACAAAAGGATCCTACTTGACCATGATAGCTAGGACTCTTTTGCTAACTGTCTTTCTTTTTTCTATGCTTGGATGTCTATTATTATCATAAGCTGCTAGATATGATATTAAACCTATTTAATTATGTTGGAATTATAGTAGTAAAGATTGTGTAATACACTAATTCATGAACCAAAAGGCTTTATATTGAGTTAGATTCGATGTTACTCACTTATTTTTCCCTAGATCTAGTATTTTAAAGTGTAGATCTAAATTTTTTTATTTTAAAAATTTTGGGGCTTTTCTTGAAATCAATTACATTTTTTCACATTAGTGTTCAAATGCATTGATAATGCGTTAGTTTAAAATAGATCAATACTTTTGGAACATAAAACTGAAAAAAGTATGAGTTTTTGCCAAAAATTATGGTTGCATTATGTCAAATTTATGGTATTTCATCTTATTGATCATGGGCATTAATAATGGTTGCATTATATAAAATACTGGAGAATAAAGCGAACAGCGACACAAACATGACTCATAACTTAAGGTGACTGAGATTTTGATTTATTGTTGTTACTAATGGAAAAAAATATTGTTTTCCAACATTTTCTAATATTCTGGATTTTTTGAATTTTTTTGCAAATTTTTTGTGATGAAAAAAAAAATTCACACCGCGACGACCGCGATGGACCGATATCCGTGACGATATCGGTTTTTCGGCCCGGCCGATACCGCGACCGATACCGAGATTTTAAGCCATGGCCCACATAAGTACAAAAACAAAGGATTTTAGAGTATATTTTTTCACAAATATCTCAAAATTTATGATGAATCAATGATTGAGATTTGACACACACACACCCTCAAAATTCAAAGAATTGAACAAATCGGAGGGCCTAAACACTCGCCGGAGTTCCTATAACTTCTGCACAATAACAGTAATATGCAAGATCAGCTTTTTACCCGAGTGGTAAGGAGCATCAGTTCTTGCTTGGTTGCCCAAGATTCGAGTCCCGGATATGTCACCCTCTTCCTGCTTGTGCGGGCCTCCTTTTCACTTGAGTAGTCTTCCTTCCCATGTGCATGCGGACTCTCTCTTGGATTCCAACCCCCTTTGAAGTGTGAAAATTTTGGGCATAAAATTGGCCACCATTTACATATATAAATAGGTGAAAACAAACAACCCTTGATGTCATGTTACATCCATACATGCCCAATTAAAGAGATCAATTAATCCTTGGGCATATGCGTGAAACTATAGTCCTAGAACCAATCAACCATAAAAATGTTAGGCTATTTCATGTTCATCTTATAGTATTGGAATGTAATCTCCCAAACATAATGGATGAATGTGAAGTATCAATCAACATATGCTTAACACTGATGCAAAATTCACTTCAATCTGGTTGACTAAAAATTCAGCACTTATTTACATCATTGGAGATTTATATATAATCTACTTCGCAATCACTAGTAGTACAGAAAATCACATTTTCTCTCACCACTTTTCGGCTGGAGATGGCTGGTGTAACCAGCCAGAAATGGCAGCCGCAAGTGTTGCTGTAAATCCAGGATCCTTCGCCAATGATGTCGCCATTTGTTCGATTAGAAAGCGATTGAATTCATGTGACTTGAAGCCAGGACTTTGGTGCACTTCAGCCTCTCCACTCGAACAAGGTTTGGTTAGATCAAGTGTGACAGTGGGAACTGATAAACCACCTGAGACCGCAATTGGATTGTACAGTCGACACTGGCTTGAACTACTTTGCGCTTCGGCTCGATCTGGGCGTGGGTGGTTGTGCACCCCTTCATAAGTGGCTATCAAAATGGATCTATCTTCAGCACTTCTTTGGACCTGAAGCATATGAAGATTATAGAAATTTATGAATTAAATTTTTTTATCAGAGCCTTAAGATATCAATATTTCGATGGTAGAGATTAGAAAGATTAACCATGTGGGGTTCACCTTCTTTTTAACTGGACAGGCAGGGGCAAAGGAGCACTTGAAGTAGGCTCTTGGTGATGGGTTGTCTCTGGTCACCTTTTGCCCATATTTCCTCCACTGATAGCCATCCTTCACAAGCTGTGATATTATATAACAAAGTATCTTTAATGTTTGAATCAAAGGAATTTGAATTTTTTTTTTTTTTTGATGAAAATGGAAATTGGGATCTACAAGAATTTACATTGAAATGCCTTGAAATAGGGCAAGGCTTCAATGATGATGGTTGAAATACCATGAAATCGATTTGATGAGATGGGGAAGTTTCTGAAGTTAAACACACCCAATTACTTGGAATTCACCCGATACAGAGCTCATAGCAAAGGAATTAAAAAAGGTCCCAATCTCCTAAAAAAATGGTCCAACACTCACATCCAAGTCCAAATTTCAAATTTCCAAAAACACAATTCCAGTTTCCAATCAATTAGGAGCTTAAATTTATCAAAAAAACTTACACCAGATGAGGCAAATT
Organism: Litsea cubeba; assembly: GCA_012931725.1. Lineage (NCBI taxonomy): Eukaryota > Viridiplantae > Streptophyta > Magnoliopsida > Laurales > Lauraceae > Litsea > Litsea cubeba. The sequence continues at coordinate 90,656,478 of CM022948.1, read as the reverse complement.
CGGGGACTTACAAGTGTTTTATCGTATGGACCGGTTCGCACATGGACCTTAGAGACCTTGGAGAATCTACACTGCTTCTTCAATGAATCTTCACTTGAGCTACTCTCCACATGATTAGTACAACCAAAGTTGCTGTTAATTACATTATTATTATCATGGTTTTCTTCCTTCCTCTTCCTCGATCCCGGTGACACGTCCTCCACAGGTGTTTTGCTCGTTAAATCCAACATCTGACTACTCAGACTCCGAAAGCCTTCGCACATCACACCCAACATCTTGTTCAGCTTCTCGTTCTCTTCACTCACCCTAGTCAGCTTGGCTTGTAAGACCACTGCCTAGAGTCATACATCAAATTCAATTGGAACTATTCAGTTAATCGTGCTTGAAAAAAAAGTAATGCTAATACTATATATCTACGAACAAAAACTGTCAAAACTGCACTAATGATGATATTATCTACTCTGGTGTCTAATAAGTTCCACCCCTTTTTCAAAACATCATCAGAAACGAAGGAAATGTTAAGAGTAAGATTAGAGAGAAGAAATGGTTTTTATCATTTCGTTAGATCCAATACTATGATTACACTGATTCTACAAATGTCCAGCTTTTTAAGTTAAAGGAGAGGGAAACAAAATGCCCTCATATTTTTCACCATTTTATTTATTGATAGAACAAAAAACCACACAAACTCTTCCTTTTCACCTCAATGAAGAGAAATTCAAACACCCACCTCTTCTTTAGGTGAGTTATGAGTGAGATCATTCTGTAAACTCGACAAGGGCTCGTTTTGCAGCGGTAGAGGATCGGTGTTCAGGTCCAAGGGAAGGGCGGGGTCGACCAAATTCAATCCCATATCCAAACAAGATGAAGTAGGCTATGTGTTGATTTCTGACAAATTGGGTTGGGTTTAAAAGGCAAGAAATGCAAGGCTGGCTTGAGAGAGAAGAGAATGGTATGCAGATATATATATGTACATGGGTTGGCAGCGTTCGAGGAAAGTAGGAGGAAGGAGGAAGGACCTTCGTGCATCATCGTCTTACGGACGTCATCAAAGAGGCGTTTGCACATGTGGAAAAAGCTAGTAATGGTAGAAGATTGCAAGGGATGTGGTTCTGGTCTTTCTCCAAGTCCAGCCAAGTTGGGATTTTATCTTTTACTCTTTTGACTCCAAGGACTTTTTCTCTTCTGGGTCATCTTTTCAAGGGCTCTACTATATAGATATTTTAAGCCTATCATGTTCGTTTGGTAAGTGGAGGGCTAATAAAAAGGTGAAGTTGAGATTGGGATGTGATTTTTTTTTTTTTACTTTTATGATGTTTAAATGAAAAAGGTTGGTTAGATTTTTTTTTAATTTTTATTAGTTTAATGACTGGGCAACCCCACCTTGTTCTCATGTGAATATTTTCTTGAATGCTACAATTTCTTGAATATATTAGAAGTATCATATATTATAATATTAAAATAATTTTTTATATAATATATACTAGCATAACAATCCTTGTTTAGCACGACAAGTCGGAGACGTTCACCAATAATTGAAAAAGTATATTTACCGATTTATTAAAAAAAACTCAGATTACACAAAATCAATCATCAAATACTCGTGACTATGATTTGATGATTGTGATAGGGATAGAAATTAAGTTCTTGTGGAAAAGTGAAAAGTAGGAAGAAGAGGTAGTTACATGAAGTGGAGGAAATGAGTTGTTATATATTGAAAGTTGAAATTTATTACGTGTTAGAAGTGGGGAGTTATAACTCTCGGTCAAAATTATAAATTACGATAAAAATCAACTTAAAAATCCTTAAGCTTAAAATAGTATAATTGACAATATTATATATATATATATATATATATCAATGAAGTTTCCTAGAACTTGTAGCACCGATGGTAGCTGCTTATTACGTATGATCTGATCGTCACATTGCTTTCCTCATCATATGTACAATGATTTTCTTTTCTGACTTTAAATTCTGCCAATTACATCCCTATCCATGCCCTATTGTATGAGCTGAGTCCGCGGCTCCATTCCCACTTCCTCTCCAACACCATCAAACAGTTACTATAACTTTTATAGTTGACTCCGCTTGACTTGGCTGAGTCAACCCATTTCAAAAGAAAACAACTCGGTCGAACTCGACTGAGTTTCCCTTGCAAAGATGAAGGAGCCAAACTCTTATGAAAGCTAAAAACTATGCTGGATTTGACTCAATATTCATTATGAGATGGCTGTTGGAAAATCCTTCAACCCAACATCATTTCACAAGGTTGGGCCCCTTCAACAAGATTCCCATTTCTACTCATATGTTCCATCACTGGGACATTGTGACACACCATGGAGAAAATCTGACTTGAAATTAGGGGCGGGCTATCTGACTCATCAGGTTTTCTTTACCCACGTAAATTGGTAAACGAGCAATTAGGGAGAAAAAGGAGAAAAGGGAGAAAATATCTCTCCCATGGTCCACATTCCACTTACATTTGTGCCCAACTAGTTTTGGGTCAAGTCAAAACTGCAAGGCACTGTCCATGTTGCACCTAGAAGAGGTAATAATAGCATGGGTCTTGCGGGTCTACTAAAAGTCTCGAGTCCATCCTTGGGAAATTTAGTGTCTACATTTCTTATAGGTCACTATTATATTTTATTTTACATAATACAATATCAATATATAACCTAATCACAGCATAAGTCTAATCTAATTTAATTCTAATCACATGATAAATCAAATTTGATATATATAATATTTATCACATCACAATAATATTAATTTAAGATGAATTCATTTTTATTGTAACAATCTTATTAAAACAAAATATTCTTAAATAAATCGAAATCTGACCCGTTTATTAATCGTATTGAAAATAACAATTTGAAAGTAAACAGGTAGACAAGTTCAGTATGAATTAGACCCATGACTTTTTGTGCAACGTGTTGCATGGATGGGTGTGTAGCCATGGTATTGATACCTATCAATTTAGGAAGGTCGGTATCAAATTAGAACTGAAGGATAATGAATAACGAGCTAAATTCCAGTTTGCTCGAGTTGTCGATGAATAGATCAATAGATACAAAGAATGGAAGAGGAGAAATTTGCTGGTAGTTTAAATTTGTACCGTAGACACTTTCCTTCACTTATTTTCTCTGCCTCTATTCTCTTTATCCACGCATCTCCTTCATCGTTGTAAATATTACTAAATTTTATATCCTCCCAAAATCGTCTAATTGGTGATGGTATATTGGAATTCAAATCCTCTTAAGGCAGAATTTGGAGAAATCTCAGCCCAAACCACTCAAAAACTAATGTCCCGAGACCCGGCATATGATTTGAATCTAATTGAATCTATTTTCACATGTAAAAAACTGTGATTTCACAATTTCTTTTTTATTTTAATCATATGAATCATAAAAATTAGGTGAATAAGGGTGACATAACTTTTATGCAGTGAAATTCTGCATAAAATAGGCTGGACAATGATTTTAAATTATATGATTTTTTTTTTTTTTATAAAAAAAATGTATTTTGCAGGTATATCAACTGATGATGTTCGTGCAGTATGCAGTGACCGCGGCATCAAAGAATCTCCTAAGTTTTCCCTTTAGAAGATGGAAACATGTGGTATCAAAAAGTTCCGTGCAGATTATAGACTGCAAAGGACGGCATGTTTCACATTTGAGGAGACTAATGAAATCTACGTAGCCCACCCACCAGCTTATAAGAGGAGGAAAGGGAAAGGGAAAGGGAAAGGGTTACACATGTAAATGTGATTTTAGGCATTGGGGGAAATGGGTTTTACACATGTAAATATGCAAATATTATTTAAACTCATGGTTATATTTGTCAAAATCACCATTTTAATATGAGTATATGGAGAACAAGGGGTAACTCAGTCCTGGGATATACTGCTATTTCTAAGTAAGTGGGCTGCATTTCCCATGTTCACAGTGTGGGCATCTTCTTTCCACGCGTATGTGGGTTCTCGTGGATCCCAAGCGCCCACTTGGGTGCAGTGGCAAAAAAAAAGAAAAAAAGAAAAAAAAAGATGAGTACATAAAATGATTTTAGATGCATATAGATTGTTTCAATTTTTAAATAAATTTCTAAAGACTCATGAAGATTTACGATATGAAACTAAATGTCATGATGCTTATGATTAATATGAGAACATAATATCTAATCAGTTCGAGTAATGCATTGGGCCCACAAAAGTGTATGAAATTTAGATTTATATGTAGGTATTTTTTGGATAATTTCATATAGTGCTCAAATTTTAGGAAGATTTATGATAATAATTTTAAGGGGTCATTTGTTTGCATTCATTTATTTATGTTAATGATCTTCATGCATAATAGTTATGTATAATCACATTTGGTTGTACTCATTTATTCATGTAATGCATGAATGAGGTGTGGAAATATTATGTAAATAAGCCTATATATTTACACACAACAAGATTCTGACACCTGAATAGGTGTGAAAATCATTCACACTGATTTTTAAGACTCCTAAAAAATAGTATGTAATCATAATCCTAGGCCGGCCACATAATCCCAGGTTAGCTCTTTATAAAGCCGTCATAAATCTCAATTGATCTTGATTGATATCTCTGTACAGAATAATGAGATTCTATTTCACCTTCCTGCCATGCCTGGTCAACCATCGTGTGGTCCCTGTGCTATCTTCCTTATCAGACCCCATCAACCGCCTTTATTTTTTCTCATTTCAGATGGCCCCATACTTATAATCCAAACTATGTAGTTTGTTTGGTCAACTAGGAAACTGCAAGACGCTGGAGTTGATTATTTTAATTCCTCATAGATTTTGAGTTATTTGAAAAAAAAAATCTCAAACTGTACATCTAATTTCCTGCACTTTGGTAGGCACCCAATTCATGAATATTCAAACTATTCAATACTCTTATATTACTGGAATATATCATGACGTTTAGTTTCATATCTTAAATCTTCATGGATTTTGAGAATATTGTAAAATTATCCAAGATTTTTTAATGCATCTACAACCATTGATTTTACTCATTTACTCATGTAAAAATGGTGATTTTAACAAATGTGGTAATGTGTTTTTTCATGCATAACATTTTCATATATGAAATATACATATATAGCATATACATATTGTAAAGCCCATTTTTCTAACACATGTGCAAGAGGCAAACGACCCCTAAACATCTTAGGATTCATTAGTTCAATAAACAAATTAAATGGTAAGGATTATAAATATGGGGGCTCAAATGAATTGAAGAATAAAAAAATAAAAATGGATCATTGAATTTGATGCCATGACTAATTGCATAACAAAATGAAATCACCATGTAAAGCATGTACTAGTGCATTTTTGTAAGTGGGAGATGTGAACACCAATTTACATATGAAAATGACCTTAATTATATTACACTTTTCTCATTTGCATAAATGGGCGTAAGCAAATATGATAATGTACAGCCACTATGCATGTGAACCATTTACATATAACAATAAATGCAAAAATAAAAATATAATACATCAATAAAAACCTTTGAGTTGTATGCCTTAGCGGGATGGTGATCACGATCATCATCATAAAATTGAGTTTGGACTCCATCAACTATACTTTATGATCTAAAACAACACAAATATGTTCATGCCCATCTGAGTACCTTTTAATCAAGGTTACTCAGATGTCCATCTTACATGTGATCTATATTGTTGGGATCGGTTTTTCTCTGAATCATATATCTAAATGATCTATATGATGTCCGTTCAGGATTCCCTTAGTCAGTGGTTAGAATCATGATTTTCTTGGAGTGTGATTTGTGGCCCAGAATTTTCATGATTTAGATTGAGAAATTACATTCCAAAGAAAAGTTTCTTCTTCAGGGCAATTCTCGCATTAGGATGCTCATGTCATCATGTGGCTACATTCCAATACTGCATCATGACAAAGAAATAGAAAGAAAAATCAGAGAAGACTTGAGAAATAAGAAGTCAATTATATATATATTCTACACGGACAGTGACAAAGAAAAGGTGTAGAATCAAAATGGAAGAGTTGCCAACGATTAGATTAAAAAAGAGACTTGCTGATCAGTGTCTTCCTTCTAGCCATTTTTTTCTCTCCTTCTTTCTTTTCATGACGTAGTGGTTCGTAATTGGGATGACGTGCATGGATTCCTACTTACATCGTTAATTTATGATATTTACCATGTCTTATGTCTTATTATGATATGCATGTGTTACATTCCATTCCATGATTGTGATGTGTACGTGCTGGAGCGTGTTTCATGGGTTGAATATGACATCTTCATCAAATCAACAGGCCCACCAATCGTAAGCATGACACACATGCACCACATCATTCATTAAAAAGCATGGAAGCCCAAGTTCTAAGTGGCTCTTAATTTAGGGGTTTCAACTTGGGCCTAAAGACTTGAACTTGCTATGGTTCTAAGATGACACTTTATCAGAGCTCCTCGAGAAATTCTTTGGAAAACTAAGAAACAGTTTAAAATAGTTTGAAGATATGTACATAACATTATGATATAGTATGTAAGTGTTACAAGATGTCAAGATCAAGAATTCGGAAGAAATGAGATACCAATTTTAACTCATGACAAATAAGTGATCAAGTTCAGTTAGATTGTAAACTGACAAAAACAAGGCTCTAAACAGATTGGATGAAACCCAACGCATCTGGTGCAAATTGGATGATTCCAACCCAACTTGAATACAGCCCCAACATTGGGCTATAGAAATCTATAGGCAAATCCGGAGATTGGACTGTGTGCCAGGGATACTGTTGGTACTCTCATATATGGTTTTAACTTTTTGAAGCCCATTTTTGCTTTGTCAAACTTCTCATATCGCATGGGCCACACGATACCCGCTTATTTTTATAAACACTGTTGGATTGATCATATGCACGAATCAGATGCAATATTAAGTATTTCATGAAAATCAATCCAAAGGTACTTCTCACTCTACTTAAAACGAGATTTGGTCCTGTACATATACACAGAGACTCCTACTTTTTTTTTTTTTTTCTTTCTACTCAAATTATAGAACATCTAAAGGATTTCCTTTTTTTTTTCTCTCTCTCAATAAAATTTCAAAATCTTTCTCAGCAATCAACTTGGGCATCTTCATCCTTTTGGTGGCATTCAAGCTCCAAATGTAAACAAATTAACAAGTCTTTCCTCTCTTCTTGACGGTCTTATAATAGTATTCCTTTGGTCTCCCTCTCTATTCCTGTTCTGGGGCCCTAGGCCTTTTTTTTTTTTAAATACAAATTACCCTTAAAGCGAGAAAAGAATCAGTGAAGACTGAAGGTACCAGTTCCACAAGCCAGTACCGTTGGACTTTTAAAACACTAGACATATGGGCCCACAGATGATGATATGGTAGCTAGAGTCATCATTTGATTGAAGGAAGGATAAGGTCCTTTTCCTAATGGTATCTTTTGAAGTTGAGGAGGAGGTCTTTGGAAGGTGACATTATAATATTCATATAGGAAAGAAAGTCTAATGACCAATAAAGAATGAGAGAATAGGAATCTGTCTGTGTGAACAAACACAAAAAAACACACATGGAAAAGTCTAGGTGGAAGTTTGAAGGGCCACTTTCAGATTCTACTATTTATGAAGAAAGAAGAAAAATCAGCTTTTCTAGTCATTTGGTTTGGTCGTGTAATAACTACATAGCTTGCGTATTCAACTTCATCAGCACAATTTCTAAGAAATGTGCTGCAAAGCTCATTGGAGGAAATCCAAATCCTCTGAGGTAAGGCCTCAGAGACTTCTATGCGGACCGGATCTATGAATACATGGAGCACATACATGTTGGATCCAAGATCTCTCAAAATCAAGCTCTTCTCTTGAATTGGATCTGGACTGAATTCTACTCTAATTGTGGGGTTTGACCCACTCTCAGATTGAGCAGAGGTAAAATACATGATTTTAGTGATGAGTTTATCAGATATGGACTCAAGTCTTAATGGATTAAATTTAGGAAAAATTTAATACACCATAGGACTGTGTTTTTCAGGGCTTGGGCCTGTTTGGGGATTTTACTTGTAGAATTGAGTGGAGTGAAGGTTATTTTGAAGAAATAATAAAATATGAATGAGTTATGATGATATTTTATTTTTAGTTGTTTGAAGAGGAATTTTTTGACTTTTTTTTTATTGAAAATGAGAAATTTACTGTCTTTTAGTGGTTACTTTGACTTTTTTTTTTTTAAAAATGGTGCGAAGTTTGAAATAAAGTGTTTTTGGTGGGATTTTTTTTTGGAAAATGGATCATCACTTAACTTTAACTCTACAAGTCAAGTTGCCAAACAACCTATGGGGCCCACTGATCATTTTCAGGGCTTAGAATTCTCCTTTAGGCATCCTCTCGGATAAAGTGAGATTCCCTTTGAGATAGAAGATTTGTTCATAAATTTCTTAACTTGATCTATAAGTGGTTATAGTAAATCAATTAGATCTGTAGTTTTCCACAAGTGGAGACCACTGCAGAAAATCACTGAAATGGGGGGACATGCACCAGTTCCCTGTGCGATCGATCAGTCATGTCAACACTAGATTGATTAATAAAATTATTTGGCCTGTTTGGAACTTCATGGACAGATTGGACGACTAAGTTTTTTTGTGTGTATAAACAAGGGTCAATTAAATCTAGTTTGCCATTCGGATGGGTCTAACCCAGAGCAACCTGGCCCATCTATCATCAATTTCTCCTCACGGTACTTCTCCCCTGGAATTTCTATTTGCTCGAATGTGACACAATTCAACTGTTACTCATGGGTAGCATGAAATCCCAGGGATGTATTTTAAAATATCAACCCCATAGTGCTCAATTGATGCCAAAGATGAGGATAATGGTTGATATATTTTCACACTTCTAGGTCTCATTAAGATCTTTCTATCTTACCTAGCTCTCACAAAAGCAGCACTTTCCATGAGGAGCATCACTTCTTGCTGAGGCCCACCACATGTGATCAGTCCGGCCTCTATCAACAGATTAGATGCTAACAGGATTGGCATCGACATAAAGGTTACATGAAAGGGTTAAGATAATGCAGATTAAAGAAAGAATGGCATCCATCCATCAATTTCAATCCATTGAGACTCCTGAAAGACAAAGTTAACAAAATAATCAAATTGGCAGCATAAATATTCTTGTCCAAACTCTGAAATACTTCTTTTGGCTAAAAAAAAACATGCTCAAATTAAATAAAATAATACAAGCTAGGTACTTTAACTGGGAAAGGAAAAACACAAAACAAAGGGTGCATGGGTAAAACAACCTGCAAAAGAGAAGGTACCCCCTGGGAAAGAGTCCTATGTTCCAACACTTGAATGTGCACCATTTTAGCATGAACAAATGTTCATGAACCAATCTACATCTTGCTACAATTTCAACACCAGAGGAACAGATTAGGACTTGATGTCTCCGTGATTTTAGCTCATGTAGCGAGCGAGTGTTCATGATTCTAGCTCGTGTGGCTTTGAAAAAAGTGATGGAGATGTACACCCATTTTTCTATCCAGAAGAGTTTGAGCCTCACGCCCAGATTTAATAACTAAAAAATAAGTGGGGCTAGGCATCAGCCAAGTAGCATGACCAACCAACCACCAACCCAACGCGTTCGAGGATCTTTCATACTTGGGCACCAAATCAGAAACTTCAAATAGATGGTGAACTAATCTAAGATTACAAGAGTACTTGGTGTTTGCATTTGAGGTGAGGCCCGTGTTCCACGTCACATGGTTGAGCTGCCTTCCTGGACAGCAGCGGTTACTCGTTTTGTGGAGATCTTTCCTCCTTGGGATATTTCTCATGTATCCATGTTTATCACAAAGGCAAGCAGATGTTAATTAGAAACCACTCTAGGGAAGCATGGTGTGGTTTGGGGGGTTTTGAATCTGGCCGGTTACAATGGACTCACACCAAGCCTCTTTTTACACCCCAAAGTGGTCTACAAAGAAGCCATTTCATTGTTGAGCTCCATGATTAGCATGTCCATCCTAGCCCTTGGAACATGAGGAATGAAATAAATGGGATCGATCTCTAGTAGATAATCTCAAACATCCACATCGCATCTAACACTAAGCAATAGATGAGTCAGTGCATATATTATAAGGACAAACCTTTAGAAAACAATGATTAAGAACAATAATATATCAAAGTAAGCTTGTTTTCAAATTCATAGTTACAATGAAACCGCTTAAGATTGTAAGCAAGAGTTCATACGATGGTTCCAATTGCAGTTGTGAATGGAAAGAAGGGAAGCTTACAATGAGTGTCAGCAAAACTTTAGCCTGGTTAAGAAAGTTAGTGGTGGAGAGTGAGTGAGTGACTCATACAATGCCGTTATTTGGGTACCTTCTCCTACTTTAAAACCTTGGAGGTTTCATTAACTTCTAAATGAAATCAAGATGTCTTCTTCAATTGAGGTGGAGTTCAATCATATTTTGTGGTCGGCTAATGGAGTGGTAGATTCTTTTGAGTAAGCAATAAGTAGATCAATGTTGCGTTTTCATTGTTTCATCTATGTAATCTCCTGTTTTTAACAAAAAAAAAATTCTAATCTCCTTTGTTATGGTTGGGGTATATTGCTTTTATGCCTTGACCCACAGCCTTCTTGTTGATTAAATTTGATCTTGCTCTCTCTATTAATAAAATATTGACCATTCGCCAATATCATTTAACCATCCAATGTTCTCAGACATTTGGACAAAACTGAGATGACTGAATGAGGCTAATTTTCTTAAGATAGCATCTGAAAACTGGAGCCATCTATCAGTTGCTAGCAGAACCTAGTTTGTATTTAATATTGAGAAATGATCACAAGCACTTGTGTGTACAAATAAAACAATATTACTTGTAAAAATCACTTTCCACTGACAGACATGATTTCAGCACAATCAATGAAGATATTTTGTAAGAAGCTTCCTTTATAATTTTTTAGCAAACAAGCGATCATACTTAAATTAAATAATTTGTAAAGGTAGACATCACAAATCGTCAATGGACATTATTTCTGGGTCTACCATTAAGCATTATTACTTGTACATCATGTCACCTTCCACTGCATATCATTAGTTAAGAATTATAGAGACCTAGATATGGCTACAGCACAATTAATGTCAAGATATTGTATCATAGTTTAAAAAAAGAGCTGATTAAGTAAGAATTTAAAAATGGTACAGACTTTTAGTATATGCTAGTAAGAAATGCGAACCTTTATTTTGTTTAGCATAAGACTTCCCCTTAGCCCTGTTCCCAAGATGTGTCTCTTTTAAATCTGGTCTTCCTCTTTAAAGTCTGATTTACATCTTTCTTAAAAAAGTTTGTTAGTCCGAGAGAGATACTACTTGCAGATGTGAAAATGGGTAGCTACATATACAATATTGTCTCCTATCAAAGTTGATTTACATCTTTCCTAAAAAGTTTGTTAGTCCGAGAGAGATACTACTTGCAGATGTGAAAATGGGTAGCCACATATACCGATGTCTCCGATCAAAGTTAGCGAAACTGACAACTTGTAGATTTGAAAATGAGGAGGATTTCTTCAGTTGCGTCAAATGGTTTATTGCATGCCTACAGATAAAGGCCATCAAAGTTTGTACCTAATTTTCATAATCTACGGGTTATAGAAAATTGAAGAGAGAAAAACCTAAATATGCTTTCTTGTTAGCTAAAGGGACAGAAAAATGAGATATTCTTTCTTCAAGATTCTTGTACACATAATTGGAGTGGATTTTTTTTTTTGCTTAAAGGGTAAAATGTATTAAAAGAGAAAAAAAAGATTACAAAGGCTCAAAGAGCCCCTATAGGAACAAGGAGAAGACCACAAGAGACAGAGAATAAAAACCACAAAAAAATAAAACGTATACAAGTATACCCAAAATGAAAAGGTTTGTTACCCTTGATTGTAGCCATCGGGACACCCAAGGAATGCATTAGAGACTGAATTGGCTGACTTTTGAAAGACATCGAAATTTTTCCAAGAGAGAATAAAAAAGCCAGTCTGGTAATCTTTGAGTCTTCGGAGAGAGGGCCTGATATCTTTGAAGGTAGCATCATTCCTAGCCTTCCACTGAGAGTAAATCACATAAAGAAGAATCATGGTCCTTGCTCTTGCATCGCATTCGATGGATATGGAAACCCAAACTGTTGTAGCTGAGAGATCGCGGAGAGGGAGGCTAGATTCTTGAAGAGAGAAGAATCCATTTCCAGATGCTTTGAGCTAAACTACAGTTGAAGAAGAGATGTTGAACAGAGTCAACATCCTGATAGAAAAGACTACATCTTGAGGCTAGAAAAAGGCCCATTTGTTACATACGAAAACTTGGGTTGGGGTCTTTTGGAGCACCAAGCGCCATCCAAAATAAGAAATTTTGGTTCCAAATGAAAGGAGCCCAGTCGGTAGGATTGGCTCTAGACCTGATGAGATTCCAGGCTATGGTGAATTGAAGTACGGTGAGGTGAAGCATCAAATCAAGAGATAATAAAATATAAGGGGTTATGATGGTGTATGGAATCTTTGACTTTCTGTATAGAAAAAGTGGAGTTTTCTTTGTCTTTTAGTGGAGAAAGGAGGTCGATTTTTTGACTTTTTTTTGAAAAAAAATGGAGGAAATTTTGAAATTGTGTACTTTTGATATTACCCATTGTCTTTTCTTGTCTGGATTCACTTTACTTTAACTTAACTAGTTAATTGTCAAACACGCCGTTGAGGTTTAGATGACCATCAGTGGCATCTTTCCAGGAGATGATATCAGAACCAGCATGAGTACGGGGAAGAAGAGAACAAGCTTGAGATAAGCAATCTTGAATAGGGGCAGGTAAGTGATTAGGAACTGTCCAACGACCATTTGAAAAAAGGGAAGAAACTCTTGGTCAGCTGGGAATTGGAGAGATGTGAACACAGTAGAGAGGGGGTAGTTAGTACACCTAGAGTCGTGCCAGAGGTTAGCCTCACTGCCGTTTCCAATAGTCCATTTGCTGCCCCACTGAATGAAGGAAGAAATGTGGTGTATTTGGGCCAGAGGAATTTAAAGAAGGAATATAATATTGTTCTATCTTAGTTCTAAACTTTGATTATTATGAACGAAAATTGGTGTATTTGGGCCCTTTCCATGTGCCTACATACGTTACTTTTCTGGTGGTGCTAATACTAGAGATGTGAACAAAATATTCGTGCTCCAAAGACGTATAATATTTGATTTTAGCAAAAGAGCAACAAACCTCGTGTAGAATATATCATGGTTGGGATGGAAATTGCATTGCAATTGGTTAAACCCTATAGGAAGCTAGTCGAGGAAAGCCTAGACTGCAAAATGGGAAAGTCCCATTCATTACCAACTTGTCTCATTCACGAACAATAAGCCTATGATTCATTGTACAAATGAGATTTCTCTAAAATCTCTTCTTTTGTTTCTATGGTTTGCTATTCTTTCTGCTCTTGTTCTTCAGTATCCTCCATTTCTTATTGTTCTTCTCATTACTTGCATCGGAGCCTTTGATCGTCAAGTTGACACTGGAAAGACAAGTGGCCTTGATTGCAGGAATGGAAACATTTGGGTAGATTGTTCTCTTCCTCCTTCATCTCAATACTGGACCATACTACTGTTGTATTACTTTTTTGTAGAATTTGCTTGAACATTTTGGAGATAGTGTATGATAACTATCATGTTGCCTTGGTCATTGAGCACATGTAGACTCGGTGGTTTCTTATCTAAATGTTATCCTCAATCTCAAGACTTTGGTGTATATTGTTTACAGATGATATAGTGTTGGTAGATCGAGAGATGGTGTGGGTGCAGGCTTTAGAATCCGAATGTTTTAAATTAAGTCGTAAAAAGAAAGAATATATACATTGCAACCTCAATAGGCATATACAAAGAGCTGAAACTACTGTCAAAATTTCAGCTCAAGAGATACAATAAAAAGATTCTTTTCAATACATTTGTTTGATAATTAGTAAGGATTGAGAGATTGAGAAAGATATTGAACATAAGATAAAAAGGGGATGATTGAAGGGGAAATTTGATTCTAGAAGGGCTTTGTAATCAGCGAATGCCAACAGAATTAAAAGAAAAATTTTACAGGGCAACGATTAGACTAACTATGATTTATGGAGCGGAATGTTGACCAATCAATAACAAACACATGCACAAAATGAAGTGCAGCAGAGATGAGAATGTTAATGTGGATGTGTAGTAAAACTAGAAAGGATAAAATATGAAATGATTGAATTTAAGAGAATTTAAGGGAAACACAGAGATTATCTTAAGGTTGTGAAATCTAGCAACATTGATTGTTTTATTCATTTCAAGCCGGTGATTGAAAGTCTTTTCTCTAGCACTGTAAAATATAGGGACACCACATTTGAACTAATCGAAGGAACATTTAAGTCACATTTCTGTACATCCACTGAAAACCAGTTTTACGGACTTTTTCCTCTTCCAAGGGAAAAATTCTCTGACCCTCACCCCCACCCCCACCCGAAAAAAAAAAAGCATATAAAAAAACCTTTTATGTGGAATTGTAGAAAATATAGCTTATTTTTGCGCGGCTGCACTAAATTATTTAACAAAAGTAATAGACAACTATTATTCAAGTGACCCAAACGGTGATGTCTTAAGAGTCCAAGCTTTCTGCGACATAAACAAATCGGTTGTGAAGAGAGACATAGAAGTATGATCAGTATTGATGATAAAAAAAACGTCATCTATGCGTATGCCCCATCACTAAGACCTTCCCACTAGCTCGACCCTTCACGACACAGCTAGACAGGAAAAATACAACTAAGAAGTTTTCATAAACAAGTTAGTCAATAGAGATAAGGTCGGCATATATAATAACGACATTGTATGTATTTGACAAGGTCAATACGTGAGCAGGGATGGTAAAATAGTGCAATAGTCTCAGTTCCAAAGAGAGAGACATGCATTTACCAGAACTAATATATCTATTTCCTTTATAACTTTGTGAATCAATAAAGGAATCTTTCAAAACTAAGAAGTCAAATGAAAAGAATAAATAAAAGGCAAAAAAGAAAACAGACCAGTTATGCCCATCACCAAGAACGCATATTGCATCAAGATTGCCCTGGGGTCTTGAATCATGTCCTTAATTTTATCTAGTGTCATATGAACAGTAGGCAAAAATAAGGAAGAAAGGGATTGACTCTTAGACCAGCATCTATGTTTGTGTGTCGAATAGAAGAGCTCTAGCACTTCGGCAAGCTTCTGGTGTTAACCACATTTTGAAAACTCCTTGGAAGAATTCCTCCAGTGAAATGATGATGTTACTACTTGAAAAGGGCCTTGGAAGAATTCCTTTAGCGAAATGACAATGAGGATGAGCTTTGATGCCTTCACAAAGAAAATGAAGGAATGGGTAAGTTTTGGTGGTTCCTTTGGATGCCCAATTGAGATCATTTTGTAGTGGTTCACTTATAGAATACAACACCAATCTTGACCATCTTCTTGATAATCCTCCTAGATAACATAGCAAGTCTATCTATTGTTAAAACAACCAGGCCTACAAGGATTGTTGGAAGTGAAGCCCTCTTATTTGACCTGTTTGGCCCAAGTCCTTTTCCACCTTTTCTCTACATCTTATACATAATTTTTCTTTAATGCTTTAACTCCTAAGTGAATATTATTTGCCTATGATGAAGGACTAAATTAGAATTTGAAGTAGTCAAGAACACTAGAAATATTGCAGGCAACAACGAAGGAGATGATCTGGGATGGGCATACTTGAGGAATATGGGAAGACAACTGATCTCCATGAACATTAAAATACAAATTGTTTTTTTAATTCTAAAAAAAACTATAAAAGATTTAAAATCGAAAACATAACTTGTGAAGAGATAAGATATTATGAGCTGTGGCAAAATTTTAGGTAGTAGGACCCAAAAATCATTGGTGATTCTAAAGTCGAAATTTGGACATTTGGATGTCATCGCCTTGTCCCAACTATGTTGGGGTCGGTTACACGAATTCTATTTCTCCATTCCGATCTATCTTAAGCCAAATCTTCAGATAAGTTCCACTTCTTCATTTCTATTTTTACTGTCTCCTTCCACGTCCTCTTTGGCATACACATTCCCATTGGTGGACTATCAACCTTCATGACCAAACTTTTCCTTACCGGTGCAGTTACCGGCCTATGTTGGACATGCACAAACTATCTCAAAAGAGTTTCTCTAATTTTATCCCATATTGTTGCTATCTCTAAATGCTCTCAAAAGCGCTCAGTTCTAATCCTATCATTCTTAGTTTTACCACATATCTATCTCAACATTCTCATCTCTGTTACAACCATTTTGTACATATGCTGCTTCTTGATTGACCAACATTCTGCTCCATAGGTGATAGTTGGTCTGATCGTTGTTCTATAAAAATTTTCCTTCAATTTTGTTGACATTCGTCGGTCACATAGCACTCCAAAAGAAAGTGTTAACATTCTCATCTCCGTTACATCTATTCTGTGCATATGTTGCTTCCTGATTGACCAACATTCTGCTCCATAGATCATAGTTGGTCTTATCGTTGTTCTATAAAATTTTTCCTTCAATTTTGTTGACATTCGTCGGTCACATAGCACTCCAAAAGCAAGTCTTAACATTCTCATCTCCGTTACATCTATTCTGTGCATATGTTGCTTCCTGATTGACCAACATTCTGCTCCATAGATCATAGTTGGTTTAATCGTTGTTCTATAAAAAACTTCCTTCAAATTTGTTGGCATTCGTCGGTTGCATAGCACTCTAGAAGAAAGTCTCAGCTTCAATCATCCCGCTTTAATCATATATTCGACATCTTCATCAATCTCCCTATCCTTACTAATTATAGAGCCGAGGTAGCGGAAAGAATCACTTTGGATGTCCACATCCCTAACTAAATTTCTATGTGCCTTTCAACTAAATCACCACCCCTATTAACAAGGAAAGGCCCTTCACCATACCCTATTATCAATTCAAGAGATGTTAAAAAGATGTTGTATCCCAATAATGTCCAAATCTCAATTTACATGCTACTGTAGTTTAGCTCAATCATTGTTCCTACCTAAATACCTATGATGCGCAGATATGCCATGGATATGGCGGGAAAATGGGTCACATAATGAATAAAATTAAGTATCAGATGTGATACAACACAATATGTTGCATATTTTAAATCATCCACTTATCATGGCCAACACCACTTCGGTGGTTGATTGGAGGTCTTGTGGATAATCAATGGAAACTTTGGTTCTCTAGATAATATGATATCGAAGGGCAAGAAAAATAAGTGATTTTGAGTATCACGTCTTTGCTAAGGACATTGTACTATAAATAATTTAAAATAAAATTAATGCATTGGCCAAGTAAGCAAAGCACCTTCTATCAGAAGGTAAATGGAACCAAAACAGCATAGATGCTTCTTCATCCTTGCCATGAAAATTAAGTTGCATTCACGAACGGAGAGCAACAGCAAAACATATAATGAAATGTTAGAAGACTAGCTTTGTGGTTAAAGAGATGTGCAATTGATCCTCAACGATGTACTAGCAGACAGTAACAAGATATGCTATCCTAGTGATTATATGATGATTCATGTTTCCTAGCTAGGAAGAATACTAGCAACTATATGAAGTGCAAGGACGACAATTGGGATAGATTTTCCAGCAAATGTAAATTTTGTGATTAGCATATATACATAATCTATTTCCCACAAAGTTCAGCTCTAACAACATTAACTTGTAATTAAAGATGTTAATGAATGGCTTTGATCATGAAGATATAAGCAACTCAATTGTCTTCTTTGAGTATGGAGACACTTGTGAATCCAAAAGGAATATGAGTTCCATTATATTGGCCAACAAAGCCTTCTAGAGATTCAAGAATCCACCTTTTCATGAGTTGTTTTGACAAGCACCTGAAAGCTGATAGGCCCATTTGCGCTTCAGAAGCCTGTAGGACTAAAATCATCAACTTGATTATGGACTTTATTTGAAAAAAAAACCAATAAGGTAATCCCAGACAAAATTTCTACATGCATCAGCAGTATAAAGTATCTTTTAGCAGTGCTCTATAGGGAATCTCATAACTCGGATATAATGAAATGTTAGAAGAGTAGCTTTGCGGTTAAAGAGATGTGCAATTGATCCTCAACGATGTACTAACAGACAGTAACAAGATATGCTATCCAAGTGATTATATGATTATTCATGTTTCCTAGAAAGAAAACAAGCAACTATATGAAGTGCAAGGACAACAATTGGCATAGATTTTCCAGCAAATGTAAATTTTGTGATTAGCGTATATAATCTATTTCCCACAAAGTTCAGCACTAACAACGTTACCTTGTAATTAAAGATGTTAATGAATAGCTTTGATCATGAAGATATAAGCAACTCAATTGTCTTCTTCGAGTATAGAGACACTTGTGAACCCAAAGGGAATATGAGTTCCACTATATTGGCCAACAAAGCCTTCTAGAGATTAAAGAATCCACCTTTTTCATGAGTTGTATTGACAAGCACCAGAAAGCTGATAGGTGCACTTGCGCTTCAAAGCCTGTAGGACTAAAATCATCAATTTGATTATGAACTTTAAAAAAAACAATAAGGTAATCTCAGACAAAATTTCTACATGCATCAGCAGTATAAAGTATCTTTTAGTAGTGCTGGGAATCTCATAACTCAGAACAATTACATGTGAAGATGCATGGTAAATGAATTAGAATCAATGAGCAATAGCGCACAAACATCTGGTCAAAGTTGATATCCTCTGATGGGCACTGAACATTAGATGAATAGAAGCCAATTAGAGGTAGGTTTTTTATGGAAAACAAGCCAATGTGAATTCTGTGATTAGGATTATATTTCTTTCACTTAAAATCTATCATCAGGGCAAACAAAGGTAGCAGTAAATAAAAAATGCAATCTAGTTCACTATAAATGAGATGAACTCTTGTGGTCCCTCAAAAGTTAAATACGACCTACTCAAATCCTTTTTGAGACAGAACTTTGTGGTGACACCAAGTGAATTTATCAAATACCATAAGGATGGAGAAAAGAAATGAAAGATGAAAATAGGTTGTCTTCAAAACTAAAGGATACCAACATAGTGAGCTCGTAGTATAAAACATTAACTTCTTTTTATGTTTAATAAACTAATGAACATTCTTAATCTTCCAAGGATTTGATAACTCTCAGTAAAAAATTGAAAAACCAAATACAAAAATAGATCTCTCAAAGTTCAAAAATATTCATATAGATGGATGATCTAGTGTTAATTGTGTGCATAATTCTTACGGTAGGTACTAGAATGAAAAAAAATAAAGAAAACCTTTTAGAACTGTTATATAGCAAACAGCCTCCCGGTCTTCCTATATCTTCTAAAGTGCCTAATGGTCACCAAGAGGTCTTCTCTTCTACAGAAAATGTTTTTTTTTTCATTATATCAAATATATATATATATGGGAGATGCTCTTATGAGAACATATCTCACCTTATTGTGAGAGATAGGATAGGGGCCCGCACATTCTCTCATACTAAGGTGAGAGATGCTTTAATAGAAGCATCTCCCTATATATATAATAAAGAATTTATCGTACGGGTTACTAGAGAATTGATAGTAATTTGACAGAAAAAAAAAAAAACAAAAATGGAATATCTTCATATTAGGAAGATCCCAATCCTTACCCTTATACTCCTTCACCAATCAAATCACATCTTCCTAATGCCAGTTAGATTAGAGAAAGAAAACCTAGAAGTGACAGTAAAAAAGGATTTTATATTCTGCATAATGTGGCTACTTAAACATTGGTAGGAATCTTACAGAATCAACTTGCCCATGATAGAACCAAGCTTACTAAAAACATAGCAATATCAGTATTAGAACAAAGACCGCACAATAATGAAATTCCCATCGACCAAAGTAGAAACTGCTCATATCCAGCAGAAGCCAACTTCCTTTATGCCACCCAATGCCATGTTACTTTATGCCAAAACGAAACCAATCAGGGAAAATAAATTTCTAAATATAAGAATAAAACAAAGTACAATGTTCAGCATATAATAGACAAAAACTTTATTTTCAGGACACCGAAGTTGAATTAAGAATACAAGATGATGATTCATGCTCAGCAAAACAAAATCAATGAGAGGGTCCACTCCTCCCATACCACAGAAACACATATTATTTTATGCCAAATAAAAGCCCCACTAAGAACAAAGAAATTAATTAACAAGCAATAAAGTAAAGTTTTCACACTGATAAAAGAGTAATGACAATATTGATCGTTTCATCACTGGGAGACCGTTGCACCCACACTGATGCCATGCAAACCACACAAGAAATCAGCAAAAAACTCTTAATATTGGGTACTCCAGCACCCTTGATCAAGAAAACAAAACAAAACCCACGAACAAACGAGAGAAAGGATGACAGAAAATGCAAAATATCATGCCAGAGACAAGATTTTTATTGTACAAGCAACTTAAACCATAAACCCAAATAATTCCCTTCTGCATTTGGTAGATGACGACTAGATTTCAGTCC
Source organism: Litsea cubeba (assembly GCA_012931725.1). NCBI lineage: Eukaryota > Viridiplantae > Streptophyta > Magnoliopsida > Laurales > Lauraceae > Litsea > Litsea cubeba. The sequence goes on along the minus strand of CM022948.1, from coordinate 90,635,915 downwards.
AAGACCTCTCCCATCTGCATCAGATTCTGGTTAAAGAGTGTAGTAATACCAAGAAATTAGAAACAAGCAAACCAAAATGAAAGAAATGAAAAGGAAAAGCAAAAGCAAAATAGAATACAGAAGCCCAAGAGCATCACCTAGTGATCAATATGGTTTTCTTTTGAACCACCTGCACCGCTCTCTTTGCTGCTCTCTTGATCAGTTCTCTTCTTCAACAGCAATAAATAATAAAAATAAATAAAACCCACATAAAGACTAGAGAAATCCAACCATTGCAAAATAAAAAGTAAGAAATCCAACCCTACCCCAGTATATATATACAAACAAAATAACCCAATTACTGTTTGTCAATGCCCAGTAAAACCACAAAATATATCAACAGACAAAGATCATAAATCTGGGGTTCCCGTCCCAAAACAATATAAAAAAAAAAAAAACCCAATTTACTGTTTCAGAATACCCAATTAAATGCCACAGGATCACCACAGAAAGACTATTAAATCATGCAAAATTATGCTATACTATACAAAAAAGATAAAGAGAGGGCCCCTTTCGGAAAAATATATATGTATATATGTATATATAAATAAAGAACCCCAAATACCACACCTCAATACCAGCAGAAAAAAAAAAACACCTCAAATATCTCTATATTATATAGATGATGAATAAATAGAGGGAGATATAGTTAACATTTAGAAGGCAAAGAAATGCATAACTTACTCATTCATAGCTTTTTACCTGCCTGCATTCATGATATCATTCCTTTAATAATAGTTTTATTTTTCCTTGTCATTAAAGCACAGAGAGAGAGGCATTGGGCACTTGACAGAGAGAGAAGTGAGCACCCACCGGCAACAGCATACTCTTATACAATGGCTTGTGTGTGCTCACTCTCTTCTGTCAGTCTCCTCTCTCTCCACTCTTCTTTCACTATACAGAAAAAAAAAATCCAGGAAGATAAAGATTCTGAGATCTATGGCCCAGAGGAAGAAGAATACGAGACGCCGGACTTATCTCCATTCTGGGGGAAAATTACATGAGAGAAAAAATGGCCTTCTTCTTCGAAAACCCTTCATAAAAAACAAAAGCGGTAGTAGAATAGAATTAGGGTTTCGCAACAGAGCCTGCACTTTTTCCCTCTCTTCATGCACGCTTGGTTTATGTACTTCGCTAAGCATCGGATTTGAGAGAGAGAGAGAGAGGGAGAGAGGGAGTTGAGGTGATGGACGACCTTTCATGTATCTTTCCTGAGCAAAAACTTACACGCAAGGCCGAGGACATGGACAAGTGGCTCTGGTCTTTTTTTTTTTATATTATCACACCTAGCATTGTGGGCTCCATTTGGATGATGGACATGTACTCTTCAGATTAGAGAGGATTATTACGTGTGTGTATAGATATGAATGGTTATCCATTGCGTATGCACGCCGGGGTGGGATCCACTTGATCGTCCATTTGATTAGACCACAAACACTCTCTTCGAATTTAATATGCTCTTGAATTTTGTACTGATTCGAATGTATTGGACTGCTCGATTAAGCGCATACACCATCAGAATGCACTGTACACCCATAAATTTATGGAGCCTGGATGAAAATTATTAGGTTGAGGGATAGGGCTGATTTCTTACGGATATAGAAGACCCATGGAGAGTTTTTTTGTTTATCCCTCCAATCCCAATCTAAGGTGGCCCCGTATGGGCTCCAACGCAAGTCGCGCACAGAAACAGTACCATAGATAAATATTTATATATATATATGTATGTCTTGTTGGCCTACTGGCAAATAGTGATGCTATCAACCTGAAGACCTAAGGATCAATCTATATGAATGTGTGTGATACCGGGGTGCTAAAACCACTCAACCATTAGTTTGTTGGCTAATGGCCTATTTCTTTATTTGAATTTAGAAAATTCATGTCTACAGAATTTGTAAACTTTCTAAAAGTTGTCCCATGAGTTTAAATTTACTTAATTCCCCTATATGTACCGTGTGAAGCATTTACAAATTCCAAGAAGACTAGAATTTTGATAATTTCAAATATCATTTGAGACTTATGGGATGTTTGTGAAAAGCTGGTGAAGAGGAAAGAAGCATTTCTCTTTCGTGGTAATAATTTTCTAACAGGATTAGGTAGGAAACGAAAATGATATCTAGTGCCAATAAATTTAAAACTTTTAGATATTTTTCATGCAAACCTATGAGCAGCAAACAAAATTTACAGTGATTTCCTCTTCCGCAAAAAAGGGCGTACACAACATCTCTTTTAGGATGATTGAAATTTGGAATTCTACCAAACAAATATGCATGGTGTTTTTTTTAACTTATTTTTTCTTTTAAAAAATTTAATATCTTCTCTTACACCTATTTCTATAAAATTATTTAGAAAGGCCAATACACTCATAACTGAGTAGTGTTGTTGGCACCTCAAAGTAACACACATGCTGAATAATGGATCCCTTGTGCCAAACAAGAAAAAAAGAAAATCCAAAAATGAAAGTTTGAAATAAATCTCACCTCCCCTGACAGGGAGAGAGGTGAATATATATCACTGTTGACCATCAATTTGGGTAATCCATCCAATTTGGCAAGTTGAGTGTTGACCATCCAATTAATCATCATTAAATAACCTATTATACCTATAAAATTCAAGATGTACTGTACTTTGTATTTTTTTCCCCTATCCAGGCGAGGAAAATGTGGGGCCCACTAATAAAATACACAGATTATCTATATAGGCCATCAAAGAGGAAACTGTGGGAACCAGTACCTATCCTCGGCCGAGCACTATTCCATCACTAACCATCTGCGACAGGGCGTACTACTGGAGACAAAGTACACGGAGCTTGTTGGAAAACGGGAGGGTTGTGGCTAGCTCTGATTGGATGATTGAGCTTTCGGTACACGTGTCGTGTTAATAGCGTTTGGTTGAAAGGATTAGTTATTACCACAGCCGTAGACTGGCTCGATTGGAAGTTCGTAACACCACCCCTGGTTGAAGGGATTTGGTTCGTTGTAACACCACCCCTGGTTGAAGGGATTCTTTTTTGTTGTTCTCAAACACAGTGAAATTCATGAATTCTATTTGTATTTGGTCATCCATAAAAATTCCACCATAGAGTGAAAAAATTAAAATTCCAAAGATAATTTGAGATCCAGTGGGGAATAAGTCATCCCTAGATGTTATGATTTTCCCGACACGTTAAATTCTTGTTAGAAATTTTAATAAAAGAGTAGCACCTAAGTTCAAATTAGGGCAAACTAACTTTTATAGAGGCTCGAGTGCTCGACTCTCATTACAGTTGAGGATTTTTTTCTCTTTCGGGCCTACTGGTCAAGAGTGATTTTGTTTTAGTAGGATAAAAAATCTATTGATGTAACATGATTTAGATTGAATTTGTAGAAAAAATAAGAATGATCCATTAAACCTAACCCAACTAACCATGATTAATTACCCTCCTCGCCTAAATTTAAATTAGGTTAGATCCAAGAAAAATTTCATCCCTCTATAGTAAAATACTTGAACTCCATCAACTGATTTAAAATTGGCTTCTAACTACAAGTCAAGGTGGTTGACTTAGACTTCATACTAACTAGCATGAAGCCCCTGTGCATCGCAAAGCTTAACTCCTCAATAATATATTAAAACTAAAATCCCTTCAATATAAATCTAAGTTTAACAAACAAATTAAAAAATTTAAATCAACCAAAATTTTATGAAAACCAAACCTTTCTTCGCTTAATCCATGTCAGCATACACATTTCATCTTAAAAACAAAGGATTCGTATGCATTTATGCTTATTTTCAAAACTATATAAAATTTTTAAAAATAACCTTAATACATAGAGTTGGAAAGCATCCCTTTGAATTGTGTTATATCCACACAAATGGACTCAAGAGACATTTTTATTGAAAATACACATTTTTAGCCCAAGAGACATGTTTTATTGAAAAGGCACATATTATGTGTTTTTGAAAAGACACATCCGTAAATGGACTCCAAGAAGCTGACGTGGCTTCTTCGAAGGCCAGAATTGAGGATTTTTTTTAATCAATATTCAGCTTTAAAGAGAAAGAATAAAGCTGTATATTTGTGAAAACAAAACAAGTCAAGTAGTTCTTTGTAGTTGTCCAAAGAGATAGGTGGTCAAATGCAAATGGTTGACCTAGATTTCATACTAATAAAGCTGTTTATTTGTGAAAATTAAAAAAGTCTAGTGGGTCTTTGTAGTTGTCCAAAGAGATAGGTGGTCAAATGCAAATTTCTAGGGGAACATGTTTCCTACACATTCTATCCATGTTCTACTATTTAATTTCTATCCATGTTCTACTATTTAATTAAATAAATAATAGAACAATTTGAAGTTGAAGTCTATAGAGCAATTCAAAATTAGATCCTTCTTGTATAGATCCTAAGTGGGTAGGTTTTGACCATAGGAGATTAGAAGTATATATAATTAATAACCTCAGACACTCAACTACTACTTGAAAGGTCACCACACTAGTTAGTTGGTCAAGCTTTTTCAATGCATGACTCGGTGACTCACCTATAGCCGAGTACGCTGAGTACAAGAAAGGCAATGCTGCACTGCATGTAGCTGGACTCATATAAGCCAGTAAAGCACCTACATATAGGCTCTGGACAACAGTGTCGGAAACCCTAATTCTAAAAACCCTTTTGAAAGCAATACCCAAATTCAAATCCAATCCAGTATCAAGTTTGAATTAGTGGTACTTCTGACAATGCGAGTCCCACCAGTTATCATGGTGGGGTCCACATCTCATTGATCTCATACCCCTGCACCACTCCCAATGAGAAAGAAACAATTGGGTGGTCCCTCCTGCCTTTTATTCTTGTATTTCCCCTTGTGTGGTATGGTGATAGATAAGGAAGAGCAGTTTTCTGCATCTAGTAAACATTAGCAGAGAGTAGAGGAGGGGACCAGCTAAAGGTATATAGAAAATTTCAGATGCATGTGGTAAATGTATGAACATTGTAGCTGGTCTAGGGTTTTCTATATTGAGGCCATGAATAAAGAAGGATATCCTCATAATTTCTCTGACTTTGCACCATTTGCAAGGTTAGGTAGAATCTGAGCACATGACTCCCAGCCCGCACTCTCTCCCTTGAGTCGACCATTGGCCTATAAAATCCTCATTTGAGGACCACATTTTGGAGTTGTCTTCTTATTTTTATTTTTATTTATTGCTGAGGTAACCTAGTGACCAAAAACATGATAGAAACCTGCCCCTCCAGGGGTCGATTCCAAAGGGTGCTGTGGGAGCGGGTGTTGCTATATGTCACCCGAATTGCTACATTTATTTTGAATAATGGTGCCATGAAAAGATGGATGAGTGCTCTTCCTTTGCCACACTTTGTTGACATTAATTATCTCCACCGCAAGTGCGAGAGACAAAATTTTAAGCCCCCTCATGAGACGCTTTGGATGCATGTCAATTACATGAGGATAGCGTGATGGAAATAACTCATTATAGATATGATTTTAGAGAAAAAAATCTCAATCAAATCAATATGACCATTGATTTAGAGGCTTTTAAGTTTACCGGTTTCTCAAATTAGACTTTTTTTTTTAATTCATTGCAATGGTGTGTATAATTTGGCCAAGCTACCGGTAGCTCAGTTGTGAGGCACCTCCCTTGCACAAAAATAAGTAGGGACCAATCCCTTTTTGTAATGTTAATGGTCAGATACTTGGATAAGCGTGTGTGTGCGTAAGTATGTGAGTATTTAGCAGAGTTAGAAAAATGATGAGTATAATTTGAATTAGTATCAAATTAAAATGAGCGCAATTTATAAGGATACACTGCAAGAAAATGCATTTTTTAGCGTCGAACTTATAGCGGCAGCTGATCAAATTTGTAACTATAAGACACTTAAAGCGGCAGCCACATCTGACCCCCGCTATAACGCAATTTTTAAATTACTTTTACCGACGGCCGTCGCAATGACCATTGGTAAAAATATTGATCCAATGGCACCAACATTTTGTGGGAAATTTTTTTGTTTTTATCATTGAATATAGAGCGGCGGCCAATAAATTCGAGGGTAAATTGAGTTTGTAGTGTCCAGGAAGCGTTGGCCGTCACTAAAAGTTATTTATTGCGGCGGCCATAAGTGGCCCCGCTAAAAGTTCTATTTAGAATCTTCCCCATCGCACGCTCTAATATCCCTCTCTCGATTTGGGGCTGAAATCTCAGCCTCAGACGAACCAGACTCTCGTTCTCACCTCTCCCCCAATCGACCCACCTCAGGATCCCTCTCGGCATCGCCCTCCACCTGCGCAATACCAACTTGCCCTCCTCCTCCAACCACTGCGCACACCTCACGGCCCTCATCCACGCCAAACTAACTGCACCACTGCCATCCACAGGTAAGGAGCTGCCCCTCCTGTCCCGGTTATCTACACCAATGCCCACTGCCTCTACTCCCCGACGCTGCTCCCTGCAACACCCTTGCACAGTTTCACAGCACCTGCGCACAACCACACTTTTCTCCTTTTTTTTCTTTCGTTTTCCTTTCCATCACTCTCTCTCTCTCTTTCTCCTCGCTTCTTCTGCCCTTCTCCCACATCGTGCACCACTGTACCCCTATCCTCCCTCTATTTCTTTTTCTCTATTTCTCTTTCTTCCCCACCTACACTCCATCTCCCTTCTCCTTCACCACATCTCTCTTCCCCTCTCGTCCTCCCACCTCATCTCCTGAATTCCCGAGCCTGTCTCTGCGTCATCTTCTGTAAGGTCCATGACCTTGCTGGGTCAGTTAGGCCCAAAACCCGGCCCGTTGACCTGTTTAAATTGTTATTATTTTATTTAATTATATTTTAAATATTTTAGTGGGTTTAGATCATGAGCGAGTTTCTTTTAGCATTAGAATAGTATCTGCGAAGTTTTGTTTGATTCCAAGTTCATTTAATCATAGCAGGGGGTAGTTTGCAATTTAGGAAAAATTGAGTATTTTTCCGAAATATTCCAAACGCCGTGATTTTTAGGTTCGTTGGAAAGGTCTCGTCGTTCTGATGATTTTTGCCCTCTTGATTCATCGCGAGCCTTTTAGCATTAGAAAGTATCTGCGAAGTTTCGTTTGATTCCAAGTTCGTTTAATCATAGCAGGGGGGTAGTTTGCAATTTAAGAAAAATTGAGTGTTTTTCCGAAATATTCTAAACACCGTGATTTATGGGTTCGTTGGAAAGGTCTCGTCGTTCTGATAATTTTTGCCCTCTTGATTCATCGCGAGCCGGCGATCAAAAACCTTTCAAGTGGTACATTCTGTCACCGGACCCACTTAAAGGGCGATTCGGTCTTTTTCTCTCTATCGTCTTCTTAAACGAGTTTGTGCCCTAATTCTATTCTTTCTCTGCAACGAACGAAAGAACAGCCCCATTTCTTCTTCTTCCTTTCTCAAGCCAGATCTCAGCCCTAGAAGACCCCATTCGGAGATCCGATCCGCTAGAGTTCATCCTTGCGATCTCCTCTTACTTCCAGTACCATTTAGGTAAGACATCCCACAATCTCTTATTTTCACTTTATCATTTCTTTGGTTAGATTACGTCCGATCTTGATTCTTTTTCTTTCTTTCTTCTTCTTTGCGTTCTAGGTTGTGTTTGATTGGGTTAGATTGAGGATATTGCGGTAGATAAGCTTCTCCTCAGATTTCACCCCAATTATTTCATCTTCTGACATTGAGGCAAGTAGATATGCATTGCATTTTAAACATGTATGTTTGTTTTCATTTGATTGGTTATTATTCTGATAGATTTCCCCTTTAATTCCAAGCATGTTTTGATATTGATTTGGGGATTTTTAATGTTAGGTTAGGTTTATGGAATGAATGAGATTAATTGTTAAATTGGTAGCTCTTTATGTTTTAAATTGTTAGAAATGATGAGAATGATGATTGTGATGATTGGGGAGCAGGGGGCTCATTTTCTGCAGGTTTACCATGGTTTGGTTGGAGGAAAACGGGGCAGAAAACCCATTTTCGGGTTATAGCACAGTACGTCCGATCGATCGGACTGTGTGTTAACTGAGAGGTGTACAGTGCCGATCGATCACACAATACGTCCGATCGATCGGACTGTGCACTAATCGGATGTTGTTTAGGTTCGATCGAACGCACAGTACGTCCGATCGATCGGAGGGTAATTTTCTGACAGCACTCGGAAACTTCGAAGACCTGTAATTTTCGATCCGCCCGTTGGATTTTTACGTATAATATATCGTTGGAAAGCCCTTGAGACGTAGAATCCAATGGTTCTAGTTTCATCACGATCGGAGGTCGAGAAGTGATGTAAATACTTGGATTATTGATCCAGCTCATGTTTTATTGAAAATAAGACCGGTAACCTAGGTTTGGGCCTTAGATGCTGGAAATCATTAACTTACAGCAGATGACCATAAATGGGATTGAAATCGATGGGTTGTCTAGGTATTCGTGTATTACACGTAGTGTAACCGAATGCATATAGAGTTGAATTGAATGATGCTCAACATGATTGTACACCAAGGGATTTTTCTAAAAGCATCATTAATCCAAGTTTCATACGTACTCTGTTAGAATACGGGGAATATAGGGATGACACCACTTGCTTAGGATTGGATTGTAATTCATCCTTGACTTTGACTTGTATCCTTTGTTACCATTCTCCTTGTTCACTCTCTTGACATAAAATATGTAATCAATTATGAAACATAAATTCTTATAGAATTTAGGACTTGGACTCGACTTCAAGTGTACCATAGGAACCCGTGTCTTGTATTGATGTACTTGACTGGCTAGTATGAAAGGGATTATCACGTGTTTCGCTTGTCTTGTATCGTCTTGAATAAGATAATCCCTAGGATCTTGTCTTGTACATGGAACTAGCCAGACTTGCTTGTCTTGTCTGTCCTTGTATCAGAACCACTTGGTTATTATTTGCATATCATGGCCATATACAGTTTGGGATTTAATGACGAATCGGTTACTCCGGTTGTCGGGGTGGGTAGTCGGTGTAGGACGGCATCCATGGCGTTGAATAGCTGGGAGCGGGCTAGGACCGTGTTGCTATTCCCAGGACAGGGAGGTAGCTAGGATCCCACTGGAGCCGGACTATGGTATCAGTAGTCCAAGGGGATTGTTACTAGTACCCCGGGAGGTGGCTTTGAACATCCTCAGAGTCTCCCACTTGCTTGTTCTTGTTTGCATTTGCATGGATAGTGGTTATTGTTAGATTTTGTTAGGATTCCTTTTATTGTTCCTATTGTTTATTAATCTCGCTTTATGCCTAGCCTTGCATTCTTTGTATTCATATGATCTTATACTTGTCATTATTCTACACTTGATGCATGTCGTGTTTATTATGTTTTGTATATCTATTGCTCAACATGTTGTTGACTCTGTTCCTTGGTGTGCAGACACATCAAGTGAGTACTACCTCGAGGAGCAGGCCGGTGAGGAGATCCCAGAGGATCTCCAACCAGCTGAGGAGGCACGAGAGTGGCGTGCCGATGACGTAGAGTAGCATCATCATATCGTGGTACGAGAGAGATACATAGGGTTTCATTAGATTATGATTTTATTCATTTATTCCTCTCGTTGGACCTTTACTTTCATTCATTGACTAGTTCTTTATTGGCCTTATTTCTGGGATGGCCAATGTAATAAATAACTTAACTTCGAGTTTTGTTTACTCTTCTTACAACTTTAATTAATGAGAGATTATTAGTCATTGCTTGAGATTCCATATGTCTAGAGTTCTTCTATGAACTCAATGTCTATTGTATTAAAGAGGTTTGAGGTTTTAAATATTAAATCCTCACCACGGACTACGATCCGTGGGCCCAAAGGACAAATTTTCCTAAAATTCACTCTCCGGATCCGGTTATTTCTTTAATCGGGTTCGGGGGATGTGACATCTTCTCCATACGCAGTGGCACAAGTTCTAATATGGGATTTAGGGTTGAAGATGGCACCCCTAATTAAATCCCTAGGTCTCTGCCTCATCTTCTCCATATTGCAGTGGTTTAATGTGACAACCCTAAATCCCTTATTCTTATTCTCTTTGTAATCTGAAGAGTCCAAGATAGGGATGTTGGCACAAGCACCCATTGCACCTACTGATACATGATTTGTATGTTTTTGTTTTCCTCCTTTGTAATCTAGGGTTTAGACTTTTGTTTTTTCTTGTATTTTGAGATTACCCATCACCATTTCGTATTCGGAGCTCCAGGTTCCTCTATTTCGATTAAATGACATCTGGGTTTATGGGTTTCTGTTAAATTTCCTTTTTGCTCATGAACTGCTTCTTGTTTTTTTGGGTTTGTAATTTGGATTCTTATTTTTTTGCTTTTTATGTTTGGTGGGTTTTGATGAAAACTGATAGGATAAGGATGCCGACTTGTTAGTGAAGATTGAGAAAGGATTTGGACCCAGTGGACTGGGAACTATATCATTTTCAGATGTAAGTAGGGGTGCACGGCGGGCGGCTTGTACGGTTATTGGGCGGTTTAGGCGGTTTTGTTTTATGGTGGTTTGTAAAAAATAGAAACCGTAACTGCCCAAAGTATAGGCGGATTGGGCGATTTTTTTAGCGGGCGACTTGGGCGACATGTTGGGCAGTTTGGTATTTGTACCTATCTCTCTCTTTTTTTATTTCTAATAGAATGTAACTAAAGTTTCAAAGTACTTAACATAATTAATAAAAATTAAACATGATTTTTAATAAAAGCCAATAATTAGTAATAAAATTTTTTTTCAACTAATTATATCAATGTGAAATTAAAGTCCAAAGGCATCACCAAAATTAAAAAATACAACCATTTATATAATCTAACGTCCAAAAGTCAAAAATCTAACAAAGAAACATCTAAATTCGAAAATTCAATATCTAAATTTCAATAAATAAACCTCCGAATTTTAAAATTCAATGTCCAAATGCTAAAAGAAATTCAAAATCTAAACTTCAAGTTCGTAAAGATCGATATATAATTTGAAGCAATCCTGCAACAACCCAAAAAAAAAATCATAGTTAGAATAATAATTGATAAAAGATAATAAACATTAATGTTTAGTTTAGTGATAAAATTGTAAGATCGTCAAACTTTCATACAATATAATCTAGACTTGTATTGGATTGCACTAGGATTTGGAGTGGAAGTGTTATCCATAAAGAATAGATGAAGTGGTTTTTTTTTTTATTTAATAATGAGCGGGCGGGGCGGTTTGAAACCGCCCACTCAAATGTCAAACCGTAACCGCCCGCTCATTAGTACGGATTGAAACCGCCCCGCCCGCCTAAAGGCGGTTTTGACGTATATCCACTTGTAGCGGGGCGAGGCGGGCGGGTTGGCGGGTTACGGTTATTTTTGTGCAGCCCTAGATGTAAGTATTGAGCTTGTTATTAAAATCTCACACTACAAGAAAAACGGCTTATAGGGCGGGTCACCGGCTGCCGATTAAAGTGCTTCTGGCCGCCGGTAAAACAATTACCGGAGATCATAGTGGCCGCCGCTTGGCCATTGTTAAATGGTTGTAGGAAGTGCTTAACACTATCATGCATTAAATTAACAGGAGCATGCACCAAATATCTTTGAATGATTCAACAAGACAAGTGCCCCCATTATGTTTGGAAAATCACATATCCCTAGTCATATATTATATTGTTAAACTTTTTTTTTTCTAAAAATGAGTAAACCTTTATTAGTGACACATTTGACACTAGATCTACCTGAGTAGTATGTTTATGCCCTTTGAGAAATGGAAAACCCTCTCATGGGTGACAACCTTTTACAATCATGGGACCCTTCAAGATGAAACTAAACCCCTTACACTTACTTATATTTGAGTTTTCCAAGACATCTCCTGTGGGATTCTCAAAACCACTTTAAAGTATTCTTTTCTAGTCATTAAACTAATTCCAAGCTATTTGGTATTGCCTTTCCATTCTACCTAACATTGCGTTTGTATACATTGGAAACAATAGTATCGGGATGATTGATCCGATACTACTTTCAGGATCCCATCAACATCTTTTTGTAGGTTCATGTTCCTCCTCAACATTCTCAAGAAAGAAGAACCCACAACCCTGTACCATTTGATTGAGAATTTAAACCCAAACAAGCTTCACTAAGTTTTGACTTTAAAATACCAAATGCTAACTATGCTTCAAATATTGAAAAATTTTAGAGAGCTGCTAATGTCACAATCCGAGCTTTTTCTGCCACAACCCTTCTCTTTTCAAAACTTCGCTCTGCATACCCCCATTGTTTCCAAAATTCCCTTCTCTCCCTTCTCATTTCACTCTCCTTCTTCGCCCCTCTCCCTCTTCCTGCAACCGCACTCCGCCCCCCCCCTCCGCTCTCTCTCCCTCTCCCTGCTGCCCCCTTGCCCGCCGCCCTCTCCCTGTCCCTCTTCCCCTCCGGAGGTGTTGCCGGAGGGGTAGGTGGGGGCTGGGCTGGGGTGGGCGTGGGTGAGTGTAGTAAGAAGTGAGATAGGGTGGGTGTCTTTTTAGGTAATTTCACACAGAAACATATTAGTCATAAAAAAAAGGTTGTGGAAGGAGAAGCTCTCGTTGTAGCATTAGCAGCTCTCAATATTTAATATATATATATATATGTATCTCATGATGTTAGTATAGAAGGTAATCTATCAATGATCTACATGCAAGGCTCACACCCGAAAGAGAAGAAACTCATAAAAATGATGTTTTAAATTTTTACTACGCACTGAAATCTTGTGCATAGATTTAAATCAATTCAATTCCTAACAAATATAAGTTTTTATTCAAAATTATAATTCATCAAATTCACTAGATAGATCAAATTACTGATCTAATCTCACTAGCTATAGCAATTCCTTATCAAGGACTCCAAAATCCAGTTAACAAATAATAAAAGATGTCTAAAAGATAAAATCACTTCTAATAAATTGATAATTTGTGAGACCCCATGTGGATCAAATGTCTAAGGGTTGCAACACCATTCCTTGTTGGTTGGAGGAAACTCACCCTTGAGTCTGTAGGCGGTGTAATTTTCGGCTTTTCTTCGTGAATCAAACACTAAATGGCCACAAGATAGCGATCCTTTTGGATTTTTCATTTTGAATACAAATCATGGTTGGATCATATGTTCTGCTGTTGAGACAGATTGTAGATCTGTTTTACCTTCATCTTCGTCTTCTAGATGATTGGCTTCCAAATCATCCATCATTAGTCATTGATATTTACTTCAAAATCTATACTAGAGTTTCCTTCATCTGATCTTTTTCTACAACACAATCTTGTAGTTTTAGATTCTTTATTTATTTGAATCCAGAAATAGATCAGTTGGCCTAGGACCACAGTTTGCACCCGGATGTTGTGGGTTCAAAACTGCACTACCAGACTAGGGTCACAAGAAATAGATCAGTGGTAGGACCATAGTTTGCATCCGGAGGTTGTGGATTCGAAACTGCACTACCACACTAGGGTTACAGGGGGATTTTACCCGACTTTCGCTCTTGAGCCCGTAAGAATTATTCTGGCCAAAGGACTGAACCAGTATTATAAATAAATAAAAAAATCATTGCTTGAGATAAATTAATGCTACAGGGTCCAACACTTGGATTCATGAGATTCTCAACCGTACAAGGATCATGCTGAAGAGTACCATTTGCATCCAAAATTAGGGAAGAGATCTTCAACTATTCATTTTAGCTTTAAAGGAATATTGGAAAAATCTTATTGCCATATTAGGTCGGATTTGTATCGGGCTAGAAATTGCTTTTCTAAGGTGGGTCTGGATCTTCATAAACCGAGTGAGGTGACTCAGTTATGTATAAATGAGGGTTCAGGAGTTCGAAGAACCTAGACTCACAGGAATTTTGCATGTAAAATGAGTTGAGCAAGCAAATTTTCGAGGATCTAAACAAGATGGCTCGTTGTGCATAATTCCATGATATCTTGATGAGGCTAAGCCAGACTTGTTTGACTCACCCAGCTAGGTAGGAGTGCTCATGGGTCGGACAAGCTTGCTTGTGTTGGAAATTGGAATTGGATTAAGTTATATGAAGCCCAAATCTTGACCTGGCCCAAATGAGGAATGCTTGTAATTTAAGGACTAATTGATAAAACCTTAAACATAGCTCATGTAGAAGGCTTCAATAGTTCTTCTCAAGAGATGAATTTTAGCAACGTGGGATGCCATGTTTAGCCTACACTATCCACATAAAAGCAAAAGAATAAAAAACATAACATCTTTTCAAGTCAAAATCACATTTTGAATTTTTGAAACAACTAACAACCCAACAGATTCTATGTCTCTTCTTATTGGCAGTCCTAAGAAAAGGAAAGGTAAAATCAAATAGAAAAAAAAAAAATAGATACTTTTCTAGCTTAATATAATCACAAGTAATGTTCTACTTTAATTATCTTCAACCCATGGTGTAGGTTGGAGAGGGTAAGTTGATGACAGTGCTCTTGATCTTAGTCATCATGTTGATACTGTTCGTGATTCCTAGTGACCCAATGCCCTCAATCCTTGCCCGCACACCCCCGCACACCCCCCCCCCCACCCCCACACACACACACGCGCGCGCGCGCACAGAGAGAGAGAGAGAGAGAGAGAGAAGAAGCAACTGTTATGAAGTGTTTAGTTGTAACTCTGATGTATCAGAATACGAAGCAAATGTTATGAAGTGTTTAGTTGTAGCTCTGATGTATCAGAATACCTGGAAAGGAAAATGGTCGGGCCCTCGAGCTGGGGCCGAATTGATCTGAACCGTTCCGGTCTCCATAGCATCACTAATCATGATTGCTTTGTTGATATCTCTTGTGAAGACACAACCCTGTGTTTTAATCAAGCTATTAGCTTCTTATAAGCAAACCAACATTGAATTCTTATTAGCATTAAGAACGTTTTGTTGGGTAATCATTTGCAAGTGAAGCCAGGATTAAATCACATAAAGTCAGATGCGACCGTTGGAACTCCATCTCTTCCACTGCAATGGCCAATCAAGATATGACATTATTCAAGTCCCAGTTCACTTGTATCATGGCTACAATCTACCAGCGTCCTCAGCGGGTTTTGCTATCTCTTTGATGAGGCATTCTGCAATTGGAGCTTTGTGCTCTTTCAGGATGGATGCTGCTCTATGTAGGAGCTCTGCGCGCTTCCACAATGGTGTCTTAGCCCATGCCTTCTGCGCTGTCTTTGCTGTTTCCATGACCTTGTTGACCTCCTCTTGTGTGCACGCTTGGAGGGGCGAGTCACAAATTAACCATTAGCTTAAATATGCATTTAGAGAAGTGAAGATGTTAAAGTTAATGGAAGCCCAAGCAAGTTGAAGATTTTTCTCTTCTTTTTTTTTTCTCTGTTATATGACAGTAAGTTTAGACTTGCTTGGAGACCAGCTCAATAGGTTTAAGAAACGTTTTTATAGTTTTGCATTAGAACAAAAATTAGCTAGACTACTTTGGAATTCTTTATAAACAAGAAAACAAAAAAAAAGAGCATTTAAAAATGACAGCAGGCCAACAGGCCTGAACGGCCCTGAACTGAACCTTGTCGCAAGTGACTTGAATTGTGATTACATTTATTACAGGGCTAAGAGTCTGTACACAGAATCTTCAATCTTGAGTATTTTAAGGCGTAGATGGCAGAGTAATGGGATCTGACACAATCAACGAATAAGACAATGGGATAACCGGTAGGGCTGCACAAAAAAAACGCAAAAAAACGAGTGTCATTGTAAAACCACTGGGGCAGTTTAGATCGGTTTTATGTAGATCAGCTCGGTCAATAGTTTAAAAATTATAAAAATCGTCTTACATCAGTCGGTTATCAGTTTGAACCCACTATTAACCACCTAAACCAAACTGACCGTATGTAATTACTTTTTTTTTTTTTTTTTGCAAATTGGTAAGTATGTATTGAAGAAAAGGGCAAAACCCCTAGAAGAGAAAATACAACCAAATGGAAGATAACCTGAATGCACCCAAAACAGGAGGGGCAATGGACAAGAGAAGAGAAGCCAAGGTAAAGCTAACCTTCCAGGAGGAACAAAAGCTGCATAGCTCCACAACACAAAAAACAGATGAAAAATAGGCTAAAACAGCTCCTCCAATCTAGAGAGAAAGAGCATAGAACCAAACCCGCCAACAGCGCTTGATACTGCAGAGCCTCTTCTCCTTAAGACAAAGAGGCTACCACCTGCTGAAGTAAGAGAGCTCCCCAAAGAAGCAAAGCTCTGCCAAACCAACCAGCAACAAGGAGAGAATGGAAGAAAGCTGAAGAACCCGGCAAAAAGCTGATGCCTCCCCAGCAAAAACTCCAACGATAGGGCCTAACCCAGCCAAGGAGGAGGGAAGAAGACCAGAGGAGAAATAGCTGGCTGCACAAAGCTATGAGGATCCCAATTGATCTGATCAGAGCCACACCAATAACAATAACAGCAATAACAGCAACAGCCCACCACCTCAGCGAGCTACTAATGCAAACCTCAGCACCTGCCAGCTCCGCCAACACTAGATGCTCAACCTAACAACAGCTACAGGGGCCACCCCTCTGACTGACAGAGCCTCCCCTACTAAACAAAACACAGCCCAAGCTTGCTGCTGCAATAAACAAAAGGAGACAGAGGGCAGCAGGACATTCGAAACCACTGAAGACCCCAAGCATGCAGAGGGCACTCCCTCCTGGAACAGCAGCCACTGGAAGGGCGAAGGCCTTTGGCAGACAGACTTCCAAGATGACCGGAACTATGCTAGGAGAGGATGGGACTGCAAGGAGGGGCTAGAAACAGCCAAGTTAATTTGCCCATCCCAAAGACCTAAAGATAGAATGAGAAGGAGTAGTCTTTCCAGAAGAAGGGGAGAAAAAACCGCTACATTTATCTACAAAGGACAGCTGCGCTTTCCTCAGGGAAGGCCTTTTACTGCGGTGCTTAGCTTCATTCCTAAGGTGCCAAAGAGTGGAGATGACTTGGAAGAAAATAGCAGCTGCTGATGATCTTCCATTGGCATCTGCACCCTTAACCAGAGCTGTCCAAATGGTTGAGGCCGAAAGAGGAAGGGAAGGGAGATTACCATTATGGCTAAGCACCCAGGACCAAAACTGCTTAGCCAAGGAGCAGTAGAAGAATAAGTGTGTGTCTGATTCCCTATCACTGAGGCAGGAGTAGCATCTGGAAGCCAAGGATGTCCCTACCAGCATGGACCAAAACCGTATGTAATTACTTGAGTATTGAGTTTTGACTATTTTAACATTAGGGGAAGTGCTTGTATGTTCGACTTACATGTTATATGTTTGATGAAAGTTCTACAAGAAATGTGCATTATTGAGTTTTTAGTAGCACTGTTAAAGAATTTGGTCTGATATAAAAGAAAGTGAACTATGAAGAGGCCCATCTCAATTAGTTCAAAATTGGGGCTACATTCCACTCGAACCCATCTTGTTGGCGAAAAAAAAAAAAAAGCTAGTTCATTTTGTGTTGAATTCATTAGTCTGGATCAAACAATGTAGTCTAGTCCGGGTTTTACGCAGAGAAATAGGTACGTGCCTAACCATTTTGTGGGTATATTTTACCAGAAGATTTGAACTGCTTCAACTCATTGGCCTGAAAAGTTGGTCGAACCTGGCTTGGTCAATTCAATCACACGACCGGTGATGGACTGAAAGAGTTCATCCATCGTTTGATGTATGATTCCTTGGTTGAAACGAATTATGAAATATATTTTAGTGTTCATTACAGCTTCTCCTCATTCCATTTTATGGACCAAGTTTGAATTGCAAATTTTTTGTGAAAAAAAAAATAATAAAACCGTAACTAAACCAGTTCGGTTCGGTTTCGGAAAATAGAAAATCCATGGGTTTGGTTTTGTTTGGTTTGGTTGATGGTTTTCCCTCTAAACCGATCCGAACTACCCATGTACATCCATAATAACTGGGGGTGGTTAGAGAAACACACGTATTTCTGGACTCTTTTGCACGCAGACAAGTGGAATGCAGTGAGTCCCATTTATAGTTATTTGGGTACGCCTAAACACAAGGTCAAAACAACATTTAAATTATCATGAGAATCCATATAAGAGTATCTTGATTAAAAAATTAGTAGGCCTGAAGACTAAGAGCCTATTTTTTTATAAGCATTTCTTACAGGAATTCAAGCTGTTTATATATTTAAGAATTTCTGTCACAAAGTCAATGTTCTTCTAATTGAATTTTCAGTATTCAAGACAGCCAGAATTCTCAAATGCCAAAAAGGTGGAAGTCCAAATTGCTAGCCCCAGAGTATTAAAGAATTCTGAAACTCCGAGAAGTTTTGTTGGAACTCCGGTACCAAACTATGAACCCTCCTACTAACAATAAAATGGGCCTCATATTCATAATTATAAAAATTGGGCCCATACAATTCCTATCAGGATAGGTCCATGTTCAATTTTCTAAAATTGGGTCCCACACTTTCGTTTCTAAAAGATGGGCCCATGTATCATATACCTGAGGTGGGTCCACATTATAATTCTTACAGTTGAGTCCCAAGTTCACAACCACAAAAGGTGAGTCCCATGTACTGCAATACATAAAATGTGTACGTTCAGTCTAGAATTTATATAGTAATGAAACGGGAGATTTATAAAAGTAAAAAATTTAGAAATTCTTAGACAAGAATTCAGATGGATATAAAACGTAGAATTCAGAAATGAAAGAATTCAAAGAATTTTAGAATTCTAGCATTTGAAATTTTCAGACAACATCCATACATGAATTTTAGGAATTCTAGTAAAGAAACAGGCTCTAAAAACCAATTCAACAGTATACATCACTTAAAAAGAAGTGAACATTATGGAGTGAGGCTATTATTGAAATGGCTTTGATCAAGTCAAGGTCGGGCCGACTTCGAGGTTGACATGAGCATTTGACCATCTAGCTCATATTAATTTTTCATTAATTTTATCATTTTTTATTACTTAAAATTATCTTTTAGCCATATTGTTCCAATAATATCTCAAATTTAGAAACCCAAAATTTGAAATATCTCAAGAAATTTGGGAGACGTCATTTTAAAATAAAAAAATATTTGTGAGAATGGCTTACCATAGCTGCTTCCAAATTGAACTCATGATAAATTTGTAAGGCTCCTTTTAGGCCTATTTATGGAATCTAAATCATTAAAAATAAATACTTCACTCATATATTAGTTTTCACCAAATTTCACTCCAACATGGGTTGGGTTGGCGGTACCATCAATAGTGAGTGGTGTTGTGTATCCAAATTTATACCAGTGATCAACCATAAGGTGTTTAAAACAAGTAAAAGAAAACTCCCCGGTGGGTAAAAAATGCAAAAGAAAGAAGCAGAAAAGAAAGAAGCAGGTGGGAATCAAATTACTGGGAATTCATGTAAATGTATAAAACTTGAGTACCTTGGACCTTATACTGAGTTTTTCTGGTGGTGGGATTGATGATTGCAACAGACTTTCCAGATGAGGATTTCTTTCACTCCCCTTCTGAATAGTATTTGAACACATCACCATCTAAAATCTCAGCAAACACACCACTCCCTGCCATTGTATTCCGATCAATCCAAGAAGAAGAACTGAAGAAGAGCTAAACAAAATGGGAATGTTCAATTTCCTTGGAAATGAGTGGGAGAGGTGCAGAAAGGTTGAAAGGGGACCCCCAAGTATTTTTAAAAGGTGGGTGGCAGTGATATTGAACGGTTAGGATTTTAGAGTTGTGCTTGACTATGGATTTAAAGTGTTGCACGCAGAGAAATCTTCAAGCTTTGCGTGCCCCAGAGAAGATCAAGACTCCAATCCAGAGAGAGAATAGACCTCTGCTCTGCATCATGCTGCTTCTGCAGTTATTAATAATATACTTAACACAATTTTATGTAATATTAATTATATTTTTCATGATGTTGATAATTTTATCTTCAATCTTACAATCGGATCAACTTCTATTAAAGAGACTCTGAGTCCTCTATCACGGGTATTACATCGGAACCATGTAACACATGCCGGAACTCCATCCCTACCTATAGCACATACTCATATTTCACTTCAATAACACTGAGTCCCACCATATGATTAAGCTCATGATAGTAAATATGACTAGGTGCTCGTTTACATTATCAACAACCATGAATTTCAATAGGTGGGTCCAACTATAGAGTCTCACTCCAATCGGAGAAAGCTTGAATGAGGCATTTAGTGGGTCTAGACTCGAACTCCCACTTACCAAATTCTTTTAAGATTGAACCAGTGTAATTCATAGTTTAGTGAACTCCACTGAAAAATTGTTAAAGAGGTGAGTAGGATATAAGGTTAAAGGTGAAAATATTAATTAAGTAGCAATGTATATTGGATCAATACCTAACTATAATGCTCATAGTGAGGGACTATTCTCATTTGGTGCGGACCAACCATTGATGGTGAGGGACTATTCTCAAATGGTGACATATGAAGCCAACTCTAAAATCTTGGCCATCGTTTTGATCCTTTCAAAAAACTATCATTTTAAACAGCATATAGTAATAAGAAAATCTGACAAGTCTGGCTCTGGAAGCCAAAAGTGTCAACGCCAGTAAATTGAGTATAGTTGTCTTCCCTACCAGTGGAACACTCAGTACCATTTCCGTTTGAGGGATCCGGATCTAAATAGGTAATTAAATTTTGAAAATAAATTTAGAATTTTTACATGGGTTTCGAAGAAGGCGGATGTAGGATTTTTATGTAGATTTTCAAAAAAGAGCCAGAATTTTCATTATGATTTTAAAAGTGGACTGAAGTCCAACGGGTGCGACTACCCCCACATGTTTGTACCTAGGTCTGCCATTGTTCCCAACTCCATCTTTTTCCACCAAAATTGGTTCATATATATATGTAGCTTATAATATGGACCTGACCCAAGCAATTGGTTGGTTCAGTTGACCCAGGTTGAGCATAGACTATAGTAGGTAAGATGCATAGGCCAACTCAAACTCGACCGTTTTATTAATTGGGTTGAAAATATTAACCCAAACCCAACCTAGAAGTTTGAGAGGTTCATTTCATCCCCTTGATTACAATATCAGTTTTGGGTTGGTTAGGTCGGTCATAGTGAGATTAGTCGGTTGGGTTGGGCTTGGGTCCAGCTGGAGGGTCAAACAGCAAGAATAGACTCGACCCAAGCCCAACTTATTGGGGTCAGAAATGCGAACCTTATCAGAACCTGAGAAAAGGGTCTGCTCAAACCCCTGATGTACTCTTGATTGGGTTAGGGTTAGGTTAGTCTTGACCTCCCTAGTCGGACCCAATTGGATTTGAATAACTATAATAAGGACCCAAAGCCCGGATCCTTATTTCGAAAGTACCCCACAATTGGTAGTGTCATGGACTCATGGGCACCCTCTAAGGATCGATCCTTTGAGGGGCAGGTCTCCTTACATGTTTCTAGCAACTGGGCCAACTCAGAAAGAAAAATGTGATGAAAATCCAGAGAGCATGCCCCTTCCAAACCTGACCCATTTAAAACCTCATCTTCCAATGGCCATCCAAAATTTCAAATCACTGTCAACCACCCCTATCCTGATATCCATCAGTTTGGGAGTCCAGGCCACATCCACAGCAAACCCCTTTAAAACCCCAGCTCCCAGTGTCCATTCACATCACAGTCACAAGTTTTCATCATCAGTTATTACACCTCCCCAAGTCCCAACGGGGCAACGACCCTGCGGCTCTGCCCTTATCCTCTTCATCATCTTCTTGTTGAACACTTCACCTCCACATGACAAACAACATACCAATGACAAGCACAAACCAACATTGCAAGAACATCCCACTAATAATAAAATAGGGCTCTCTCACATACATCACATATGTTATGACACACCCCCACACACTGACTTAATTTCATGGCTATCTCAGTCTTCACAAATATGGGCAGGCTTTTCAAAAATATTGCAATATTATCATAAAGTTGTATTTTTTTTAAATAAATAATAGTCAGATAACTATGAAATATTGCACAAATGAAAGTTTTGTGAGAAAAACAAAATATTTTTTTACATTTTGTAGATTGATGCATGTGCTCTTGAGGGTCTAGATGGGTTTGCTGCGGAAGGAGATCACTATTTATTTTTCTTGGAAGAAGTGGAAGGAGACCCTTAACACCATGATTTCATAACCTTATCTAAACTCTATCGATATAAAGAGATTATGTGTGGGCCCCACATCTGGAATGAAGGGCCATTAGCCTAGCATCTCCTCCTCCTCCTCTCTCTCTCTCTCATATGACGTATCAAGAAACTTGAACTACACCCTGAACTTCATAGTTCTTCGGGGCCGGAAAAGCATATTTTTTTATTTATTTTTGTGTGTGCGCGCGCGCGTGCCATCCCAATCCCATCCATCATCAAGACCATAGTTTCTTAGTTCGTAGTTACACTAATTTGCATTCGAATTCGTACGTAGCTCACAGTTGGCCAATTATTTCAATTCAAACTTTTGATCCTTCTTTTTCTTTAATTTTAAGGATGGAGTGGGTTCATACACTTCATGATCACTTTGCAATTTGATTGATTCGTAAAACCCATTACCCATTTCACGTCCTTCCTCAAAATGGGCTGCATTGTTTGATATTGCTAACAAAATTTTCAGATTTTCCGTGGTAATAAACGGCGGAAAAAATGGATTGTCCGGTTTTCCGCAATTGTGAACATCGGAAAAGCTGCATCGTCCGGTTTTCCGCAATTTTGAACGGCGGAAAAGCTGTATTTACATCAGCCGCTTACCTTTTTTCTTTTTCCTTTCTTCTTCTTTTTTTTTTTTTTTTTGTAAGAGGTTAAAATTATCTTGGAAGCTTTTTTCTTTCTTTGGGGAGGTTTGTGTAACACTTTTCCATAGAAAAGTGGACGATTTTCCATGAAAAGTTTATTTTTCATTGGTGGGGAACAATTTCACGAAAATGCTTTCCTACCTCATCAGCATTTTTCGTGCTAATGTTGGAAATGGATTTCCTATGCGGGGTATGGAAAATGGATTTCCTAGAGAAGCTTCTCCCTTTTTTCCTCACTCTTTTTCATTTCAACCCAAAACCCTACACTCTTTTATTTTTTATTTCTTCAAAATAAACTATTATTTAATATTGAATAAATAATATGCATGTTATGTTATTTTTTTCAAAAAAATATTTCACCAAACAAGAAAATTTGATTTTCTATAAAGAATCCACGGCCGCACCAAACAGCATTACGACCTTTTTAGCGAGGAAAAAAATTTACACCAAACATGAATTTCTAAATTCTGCAGAGATCATTTTTCGAGGTTTCCATTTCTATGGAATTTGCTGACGTGACAATCTCCCCTTTCCGAGGAAAGGGTGAATATACAAACATACAACCTCCTAAAAATGCATTTCCTCATATCAATGTTAACTGAGACTTGACTTAAATGAGTGGGATCTAAGCCCTGGCCTTCATTTTTATAGAGGGAATTTACGGAGTAGAGCCCGGTAGGACCCTATACCACTTCGTAGGTACCATATTCACCATGGACACGGATAAGGTCCTCAAGGCACGTTTTTATTTTTATTTTTTGTCGTTTAGCGAATGGTCGATATCGACCATTCTGCGGGAACCCAAATAAAAATACAGTGGTCGATATCGACCATTCTGTGGGAACCTAAATAAAAATACAGTGGTCGATATCGACCATTCTGCGGGAACCTAAATAAAAATTGGATTTTTCAGGATGGAGAATATGGGAGTTTTATGGTCGATATCGACCATTCTGCGGGAACCAAATAAAAAATGGGTTTTTTAGGAAGGAGAAGAGGGGAGGAGGAGGGAGGAGAGGGGGAGGGTGGTGTTGCATAGGACGGACGGATCTGGGTCAGAAGGAGGTGAGGGTTTGCACAGCCGTAAACATGTGAAAAGGACACAGACACCAATGAGATAAGTCCTAGTTCATCCTTTTTTCATCGATCATTATATCACATTATTTAATCCCCTCTCTGATAATGGCAACCTGAAAATCTCTCTTCTAAATTCTTCGATGCCTCTAGTACCACTAGGAGTCTAGAGGCCTGTTTGGAATTACACTGGTGAGATGTTCCCATGTTCTTACAGCCTGATGAAGTAGGGAACTCATTTGGTTCAAAATTTTAAATTGACAGAATGATCGCGGGAACAGAAACGATCTCAATTTTTTTTTTTTTTTGGAACAACTCATGGAAAACACTCTTCTTCAAAATGAATATGATTTCAAGCTGGGGTTTCAACAGGAGAAAGGAACACATAAAGCATGCTTTCTCTACTTCAATGGGCAGAGATTTCAGTCTGCAAATCTCTCAATTTACATCTCCATCGGAAAATCCCCCACTATCCCTCTTTCTTTCTCTCTTCTGTCTCCCCTTTGCCCACACCCAATTCTCGATCCAGCCCACCCCAACCAGCCGCCTTCCTCCATATATTTTCTTCCTGTGATTGTGATTCATCTTGTATTTGAGGCTCCTCTCCTCCCGCCTCCTCCCTCCTCCTCCTCCTCCACCCATCTTTTCTAGCTGTTAGTTTGGTTGTCTGGGCATAGCACTGGTTGTCTGGGTTTTATTTGATTTGAATCAATGATTTGAGTTTCTAAATACCAATAAGGGTTTCAACCATTTTCGCAAATATTTTTACATTAGATTCACAAATATTCCGTTCTCTTCCCCATCTCTTTTCTCCTCAATCATCACCGTCGAAATGGTCTCGTCCTCTTCTCCCTCCTCCCCTCCCATCTTCTTCCTCCTGAAAAACCGAATTTCTTTTTAGGTTCCCGCAGAATGGTCGATATCGACTATAAAAATGGTTGATATCGACCATTCGCTAAACGATAAAAAAATAAATAAAAACGGCCCTTGAGGACCTTATCCATACATACGGTGTTTTCAACTCCTAAAAAGTGGTATGAGGTCTTAGGGGGTCCTGTGGGGTAAATTCCTCTTTTTATATCATCAATAATTAAAGAATGTGATTTAATCCAATTTTGGGTGGGTGTGTAAGAACTGGGTTGATCTTATATGGGCCGGTATGAGAAAGTTTTGAAGGTCGGATTTGCTTTCTTTAAAGAAATCTTCAAGATTTGTTGGGGGTCAGTTTGACAATTTACTATTAAAGTAAAAGTTATTAAAGCATTAAATCAAAAGAGAATAAAAAATATATAAGGGAGTTATAATGGTATTTTGTCTTTAGTGGATTGATAAGGAATCTTTTTATGGAGAAAGGCAGAGGGAGTTGCTTTTTTACCTTTTTTTTTTAAAGAATAGGGAGTTTTGAAGATGCGTACTTTTGATGTGACACCTTATCTGAAAAATGAAGATGCGTACTTTTGATGTGACACCTTCTATGAAAAATGGAGGTTTTATGTTACTCATACTAACCTAGAAAATTTCCAAACGGGCCCGGGTGTGGGTGCGTTTGTGCAGACAAAGTTGCTGCGGAAAAGGAGTAAA
Organism: Litsea cubeba; assembly: GCA_012931725.1. Classification (NCBI taxonomy): domain Eukaryota; kingdom Viridiplantae; phylum Streptophyta; class Magnoliopsida; order Laurales; family Lauraceae; genus Litsea; species Litsea cubeba. Next base: position 90,610,466 of record CM022948.1, on the reverse strand, counting down.
ATTGCCATGGTTTTTCTAGCACCTTTGTTTGGTGTGCAATGACGATTATGCGGCCCCGAGATTTCCAGTGCCTTATCAGGCTATTATTTTCTCCTCTAACAATAGGGATGTAAACAGGTCAGTTACAATCCGGGTCCATGGTGGAACCGGAATCAAACCAAGAAACCGGTTTCGAAACGGTTTCTTAGATCGGAACTGTTAACAAGAAGATGAAACTAAAACTGTACATATAACAGGTTCAAGTCTAGGTAGAGAATGATATGGGAAAAAAACTAAGTTTTAGGCGAGATTCTAAAAAAATAAAGTAATATGTCGAGTCCCAGGTCCAAAGGTCGGAACTAAGGAGAACCGAACCCAGACCCAGACCCGTTTAGGTAACGGGTCCAAAAAAGGGGCCTAACCCCATTTACTTATCGGGGCCTAAATAGGGACCTAAACCAAGTTTTTAACGGGTTCGAACCTCCGGGTAATCGGAGAATCAGGGACTCATTAACATCCCTATCAAGCAAGGATCCGGGATTCCCACTTTCCTCGGCCAGAAAATAAGTGTCGTAGAAGAAGAAATGTAATTTGTCTTTCGTGGCTCCTACACAAATGTACCCTTAATTAAAGCATCTCCATTTCTGTTTTTAAGGCAAGTTTCCTCAACTTAGAAAAATGGCTGGAAAACTCGTATCTTGGACTCAACTCATCTAGTGAAAAAAAAAAAAAGAAACTTAGATAGAGTCAATGCATAGACTCGGGGGAGTCACTTTTTAAATAATTTTAAAAATATTTTTAAATTGAATCCATTACTTATAAAATATAAATATAAGTTTTTTTGGCTTTGAGGGATGATGATGATGATACATTTATTTACATGCATTCATGATAATCACTTCAAATTTATAAATTTATATATACAAGAAAAGTTCTACTATAAAGAAAATAAAAGAAAAAATATTGCATATTGCACAATATCATTTTTCAAATTGACTCGAAACCTCGGACATAATTACCTAAAATTAAATATTAATTATTTAAAATAAGATCTATCTATTAAATGGTTCAACATGCAAGTAAAATATTAAAATGAGATTACTCGACTAAGTCTCCCCTATATTTAACTCAAGGAGAGTCGAAAGTCATCTTGGAGAGTCTTTCACACAATAAGATGACTCGGGACAGTCAAGAGTCAACTCAAAGAGTTTTTTTACCATGTTTGAAAAGGGTCTCCTTAAAAATAAAAATAAAAAATTTGTGTTTCATTATTGGGAAGGGTCTCTTTATCCAAGTTCACTGTAGGAACTTAAAAGCGCCCCTTAATTATTTCGTTCTCCAAGCTGTAGCATGTGGTTTAGATGGAAGTCCCTATATGTAAACTGCCCTGATTTTTGGGCCTAGTCACCTACCTGGGTAGGACGGGGAACACATGCTCCATTCGTCTACACGGGCACATGGATGGGCTTGGCAATAGGGCTATAAACAGGCCAGGTTTTGGTTGGACTTACCGTGGCCCAATTTCAGGCCTGTTGAGGATTGAAGGGTCCAAGTCTTGGACTGGGCCCAACATTCCAAGTACGGGCCTGGCCAATAAGAAATTCAGGAGGACGAAGCCCGCTTGTTACAGGCACAAGCCCAATGTAAGCCCAACTTTCGCTAAGAATTCCCTTTTTACTATTCAGATAAACACTTCAAAAGCATGTCATACTTGTTTAGCCCAAAAAAAAAAAAAAATGCATGCCTTCCATTGATCAAGATGATTCATCTAAATGTTCCCATGGTGGGCCTAAGGGTGCAAATGGGTGGGTCAGTCGAGTATTAGCTCAACCCCAAGACCAAAGCGATCTCTATGCAGGTTAACCCAAACATATCTGACAAATGCAACTCAGGCTGAACCAGGTTGATATTTGGTTTGGCAGTTCAATTGGTGAGAAACGTTGGACTTCAAGTAATTGAGTGAGGTTTCGAATCTTCTTTAAATAATTTTTCATATTTCTTTATTTATTTTATAAAAAATGTAAATTTTTTATAATTGGTTCGGTTCGATTTAGTTTAATCGTTTTAACCACACTTTCAAACCGAAAATCGAATCGAACGGAACGGTTTGAAGGAAATCTGAACCATGACCGAACCGATATACTACAAAACTGATCCAAACCGCCCGGTTCAAATTAGTCCGGATCGGTTTAGATGTTTTTTTGTGCACCCCTAAACCCAAGTTGTAGCCCTAAAGGGTCCAGCTCTGAACAGAAATGCCCAATGCAGTTCTTTTTCCAGAACATGACTGTGACACTCGAAAGAGACGCTGGCATCTGTGCAATACGATAATGATTTGGGTTTCACCAAATGGTCTCAATAAAACTTTCCATTCTAAGCTGCAACTTTACATACCTGAGTCATTTCAAAGAAGCCAAAAGCCCAGCAATTAGGAGTGCTGGCAAGGCTAGCCTAGGCTCGATCACGTTGGACTTATTTGGACCTTAGGTGTTAGTACTCTGCTTGGACCTGCATTAAATATTAGCTCCAGACTTGGATTAAGTGATAGAAGGGCTGTTAACTAGATGGACAGGCTTGGACCTGAAATTTGGTGCGAGCTGGACTCGGGTGACGTACAGCTGTGACGGGCTTGGGCCTGCTATGGGCTGTATTCTAAAGTCGGGCCAGGCTCAGATATGGCTCAGCCCCGCCCAACCCTGCCATGAACACCTGAGCCAGCAATCTGCCTCCTTCGGAAAGACAATTGTGCAACTAATCTCACATTAACAAAATGCAGAATCTCCAAACAGTAGATCACCAAAATAACAAATGCCAAAGAACTAACACAGAAGTTATGTGTGAAACCAGCAAAAGTGATGCAGTTGGAAGCCCTTATACCATCTGGCTTAATTAGCCCTTTTGTTTATCACCTTTGGGTCTTTTCAGTAACAGTCTAATGTCCAATTATTTGAGGTTTATTAGAAGTACTCTTAAGATCCTTAGAAAGGTTTGTTAGAGTACTCTAAGATAGCTAGCACAAATGGTCGAGTTCGGATAGCCCCAGCCACATCTTAGTTCTTCTTTTTATTATTGTTTCTGGGATGGGAACAATTTAAAGCAGATTCATCTCATTTTTTCAAGCATCATATTCCTTACTCCTTGCTTTTCTTTTAAACTTCTTTGAGTTCATCTCTATCGTGCATATCAATGTCGACAGTCTAATGGCATAGATTCTCCTCCTTAGCATTAAAATAAAGGGAAGTCAAGCCTAGTGTTGGAATTCCAAGTTAAAAATTATTTATGTGAACTTCCACAATCCACACTTCTGCTGTATACTTGTGCTACACATCTTCTTCAATTATAGCCATCGAATGGTAGGTCCTCAACCCAAAATCAGGTTGATTGCAGAAAGTACAGGTGTTAGATCTCCCAATAATGGACATCTTTGCAAATATGCATCTAGAAAGGGTAGAAGATCTCTACCGGAAGTGGGCCACACACTGTTCATATGGATCTAGCTTTTCATTTCACATTCACAGCAAAAGAGAGATTAAAAAAAAAAAAAAAAAAAAAAAACTTTTGCTCCTGCACCTCTCCTCCACTCTTCCAAAGCACCACATACGTATTTTTCTCAAGAAGATGCTCACTGGGGCCACCTGAATGCATGGAAGTCATTATAGGCTTGAAGATTGAAAGATTAGGACAGAAAATTAGAGAATACCAAATATCTCTCCAATCAAATAATATGAGTCTTTGGGTTTAGGTCTTCAAAATTTTATTTCCATATCATGTCAACTTGAATGCCGTTTGTCAAGTCTTCTTTTGAGTCTATGTCTCTTAAAATTAATTCAAACAAATATTTGAGTATTTTAGGCGATTTGAAAAAGTTTATATGAATATCTAATTGAATTAACTTTAAAATCTTTTGCCTTTTTCTTGAAAAGTATTGAAAATATGATTTATTTTTCTAAATATGCATTAATGTTTAAAGCAACTAGACAGCTTTTGATTTTTTTTCAGCAATTTTGCATGTACACCTTTCACTTCATTATAAGTTTTTATTTATTTGTTTGTTTATCAACTCATACATGCCCAACAACCAATTTGGAAAAAAAAAAAAAGCTGTTATTGAAGCAATTCTATTTCTAGTAAATCAAATTGAATCAACTTTATTTTAAGTAGACATGATTTTCTTGATAAAAGTTTATGGTAGATAATGTCTATTTTTTTTTTATATAGAAAGTAGATAATGACTTGAACAATGTCAAATCAAGATCAATTCTAATTTTAGGAGGATTGATTCTGGTCCATAAGGCATTTTGTATTAATCAAAGTTTAAAGGAAAAAATTATCTTTTTCTCTATTAACTTAACGCGATAACTCATTGGACTTATTTTCTTATGGGCAAATAGGTTAAATGCAGAAAATTAGAGGGTCTAGTTACCTTTCGTCTCATTTGATCATTTAGTTAAAAATAAAAAATAAAAATATCGAGGGCATTTTAGGTTGTGTAAACATACAAGGGTCTATTTGTAAAAATCTCTAGTAAAATCCTTTCTTTTTTATTTTGTCAAACAAGAGATTAAAACTAGTACACTCTAACTAAGTACTCGCATTCTTACAAAATAAGCTACAATTATATTGCTATATGAATGCATGATAGATAATAAATAAACATACATTATCTTTCGGAGCTAAGCCATTTGCTGGAGCTAGACCCGACTTGACTCAAACTTAGGTTGTCGAATTTTTCAAGATTTCAAACCATATCTATCTACCAGATAACTACTTTTCACTTCTTTTTTTTTTTTATAAATCGTTATACATATGGTAAGTTGGCTAGAGTATCTAAGAGGTAGAAATTTATATGTTAAAATCTTTAAAATGCATTTAGCCTAACTTGACCCATTATAATCCTAAAACTAGGCTCCAATACAAGTCAAATTTATAAGGACTTCATAAGATTATAATTAAGATTGGGGGAGTCAAAATCGTCTAATATTACCATGATAAAACAAATTAGTAGGATGTTTTTCCTGTACAACACCATATTAATAAAGTTTAGATATTTCCCCAATCATTTTCCATACTACAATTTTGCTAAATCACAAAACTTTATTGGATTATTTAAAAAAAGACATTGATGTATTATAAAAAAGTGTTGAGATCACATAATAATTCAATGAAAGTTTTGGGACATGGAGCCCATAGTGTATAATCAATGATTGGCACTCCTAGATAGCCACGTGTAGGGTGGAAATGTCAGAACAAGGACAAAATTCAGTGTCTATCTGAAAATCTCCAATTAGTAAAATAATTCCCCCTCTCTCTCTATATAAAAGGAAGCCCTAAGTTGCAGCTGGTTTTTGTTTGGAATTTCTTTCCTTCTGTTTCTCCTTGTTCTTCCACTTCTGCCATTGTTTTAAATATTTCTCTTGGTAGAGAAGAGAAGGAGAGGAAAAATGTCTGATGAAGAGCATCACTTTGAATCTAAGGGAGATGCAGGAGCTTCCAAGACTTATCCCCAACAGGCTGGAACCATAAGGAAGAATGGGTATATTGTCATCAAGAATAGGCCCTGCAAGGTATTCTCTTTTTTTAATCTTTCTACCAATTGGGGTTTCTACTTTGATTGGATTCTCTACTGGGTTTGGTTGGATTTTTTGTGGGTTTCTCTGGTTGTTTCTAGATCTGTGGATTTGCTGATTCTTCATGGGTCTGGATGGATTTTTATGGGTTTTTACTATCATCTAAGGACTTGTGGATCTGCTACTATCATTGGAATTTTATTAGTTTTGATTGAAATTTTTTGTGGGTTTTTTTTTTTGTTTGTTATAGATCTCTTGATTTGCTGTTTTTTCATGAGTTTGGTTGGATTTTTGTGGGTTTTTATTGCCATCTGAGTACTTGTGGGGCTTTTCGGTTGCATTCTAGATCTGTTGATGTGATTATTCTTCATGACTTTTGATTGAGTTTTTGTTGGGTTTTTATTATTGTTCAAGAACTTCTATGTATTTTTTATAGGGTTTTGGGTCTTCTTCTTTTTTTCATAAACTGAGGATTTCATTAAGAAAAGAGAACAGGGATACAAAAGAGGATATATTATAGATTTTTGTATATGTGTTTTTTTTTTTTTTTTTTGACATACTGATTTTTAATGAGTTTGATTGAATTTTTGTAGGGTTTTACTGTCGTCTAAGAGCTTGTGGTCTGTCTACTTATGATTGGGTTATTATTGGGTTTTTGGGTTTATTCTAGATCTGTGGACGCGCTGATTTTTCATGGGACTGGTTAAATTTTTGTTGGTTTTTACTATGGTTTTTTATGGGATCTTCTTATAATCTAACTTTTCTTTCTTTTAAGTTTTAATTGCGTTTTTGGGCTTCTTCATGAGCTCATTTTCCTATTTTCCTTTTTTTATGTGGATTGTTGCTTTCTTCCAAGATTTAGAGGGATTTTATTTGATTTTTATTTTTTTTATAATTGAAATTATTTTTAGGTGTTTTTTCGCAGGTTCAAATTTCTTGCTAAATTTTGAATTCCTGTTCTCATATAATCTCTTTTCCTTCGACTTTCTTTTTAATGATCGGTTTTTCATTCTTTTTCTATATGCATATGTTGTTTATGATCACCTATAAAATGGTAATTTTATATGATATTGGTATTGCTTGATTTATCCTGTAATCTATTCTCCGAGATGATTGTAGTTTTGTTGTTTTGATGCAGAGTTTGCTGGTTTTGGTGGTGGTTATTGGTGGTGTTTGTCTTGGGCGATGCTGTTTTTACATCAACTTTATTTTCTAGAAGCATCATTGCATGGTTGTTAGTTTTTTTATCATGCATTTATTGATTTTATTTTGGTTGGAGCATGCATTTGTGGTCTGGGTGTTTCCTAGGTGTTGGCAGTTGGTGTATTTTGCGGTAGGTGCATAGGAAGGGGTTATAATCCTCTTGTTTGTTATCTTTGCATTATCTGTAAATTGATAACCGACTATGTTTTTCTAATGTAGTAGCTTGTGTGCATTTTATTTTGTGCTGACTGATCTTGCTATAGGTTAATCTGTGTATTTCTTGAAATATGGTTTTGAAATGGTAGATACACAAGTAATCGTTAAATCATCTTAAGCTGAATTCATATATGAAGTATATGATTAGGTGGCCTGCTCTTGGCCGTGGGGCTAGCTCCCTCTATCCCATTAGGTTTCCTATGCAGGGTGTTGATGGTTGGAGCCCCTCCTGTTCTGGCTTGAGCCCCCATTGGCAGTCCTCCTCTCTCTGCAGTTCTTCTCTCTTCAGGCTAGGCTTCTCAGTGCTTAGTTCTTCGGTTGCAGTAGTTCCTTGTAGGGGCCCTTGGTTGGAGGATCAGTATCAGTTGCAATAGCCCTGTGCTCTGTTCTGATTAGCCCTCTTGGCCTTCTCTCTAGCTTCTTCTTCCTGTGGTCAGGCTTTACCCATTATCTGCCTTATTCTATCCTGGGAGGAGTGCTGCTGCCTTGGTCTCATTTGTTCTGTGTTGAGCTGTTTTGTTCTGTCCCCTGCTGGCTGGTTCTGTGCTCTGTTGTCTTGCTTTTCTAGTGCTCCGTTTTGCAGGGAATTTTTCTCTGTTCAGAGAGTGTTGTGCTTGTTCTGTCTCTAGATGCTGCCGGTCTCATATCTTGCAAAGAAGCTCTTCGTTCTGCTCAGGGGTGGAGTTTCTCAGTTCGCTGAGCCTTGAGTAGAAGTGTAGTTTTCTTCTTATCCTTGTGGTTTTCTGTTTCTCCTGCTTTAGTTTAGTGCTGGTTTTAGCCCCCCTTGTTTTTGGGTTGGCCTTTTGTTTGCTATTTTTTGGTTGTATTCTTTCTTCTCAATGTCCTGGGGGCTTTGCCCTTCTTCTTTCTTTTCAATACAAATTTACCAAATAGCAAAAAAAAAGTATATGATATTTAGTGTTGCTTTTTCCAGCATTGATTTCATTTCATCATCATTATAGCCTCATCCCATTTTTATGGGGTGTTTTCATGTCTACTTTTGTTACCTTTTGGACTTTTCTCAATTTTGTAACAAAAATCTCTCTCACTAATAGAAATTGTTAAATTTTATAAACATCATTACACGTACAACTGATAAAGAAAAGGATATATAGATATAATGATATAGTATCCTAACTGGCCACTTCTGGCTATACAAAGAACATTTAACATTGAATCTACATGCAAAGGAAGATCCCTGAACTTCTTGTTTTTCCAATGAAGTGGCCAGAGCTTTAGATTCCTTTCTGTATTATAAGATGAATATGATATGTTTGAAGATATTAATTAATTCCATTTAAGAAAAAAAACCTTTATAGGTAATCCGTCTCGAGCTCGCAACTTTGTCATTGTGACAATGAGCACATTCCAACTGGTCTTTGATATGCCTCTTTCCTTCATTGTCTTTCCATTTACTTATTTGGTTGTTTCTCCTTCAGTCTAGGCAAAGGGACTTGCAAATCGTGGATGAAACTCAAATCATTCTAAATGGATGTTGCCTTCTTTGGAAACTTCTTTTTTTAAATTCTTGCTCTTATTACTTCCTACTTTGTACGCGCTCCACCTGGGAGTTGATATAGTGGCATAAGGTGTGGGTTTTTGCTCCACGCATCTTGTGTTCAAAACCACCCTAGATTTGCTCTGTGTGCATATGTGTGGATTTAGCAGGCCGTAGGCATATACCCAAGGGATTAGTCATGTTGGGTTCAATACCTCAGGGAAACCTGCATAGATATATATATATATATATAGGAAATATTCAAGTGCATCTATCCCTCACCATAGGGTGAGGGACACTTCCCTTTTTGGGAAGTATCTCGAGGATTCAAGACGCTATTGGGTACAAGAGAATGATACAAGCTTTAAAAAGTTCTCTTTTTTGTGCCACTGACCTGCCAGTATGTTCAAATTGCTTATTATAAGGAGTTTGTAAAGTTTGACAACCGCCTGATTTTCTGTTTCCATCATATAAGGTTGGAAGTGGATCACAAGCATTCTTGTTTTGTCCAAATGATGGACGTCAGGTACTCATATGGGAAATACATGTTAGAAGAATCATGATCATGTCTTGCGGACTCCTTTCATTAAGTATATTTGTGCCAAGTGGTTCTCAATAGTCACAGCAATTCTCACCCACATTTATACTTTTCTGGTCAGCTTGCTGTTTCCTTTGTTTTGCTGTAGTTGTAAATTGTAATCATATGGAATGGAAATTTTGTCTGGAGTGAAGAGCATTCTTTAGCTTTTTTTTCTGTTTGTTCTACGGTTTCATCTGAGTCATCATGTAATCTTGTGTACCATTTTGTTCAACATTGAGATCCAACTCCTTACGCTTATCCTTTTGATGGGTTTTTTGTGAACAGGTTGTTGAGGTGTCCACTTCAAAGACTGGAAAGCATGGTCATGCTAAGTGTCACTTTGTTGGGATTGATATATTCAATAACAAGAAGCTCGAAGATATTGTGCCTTCATCCCACAACTGTGATGTAGGTTCTTTTCTCCATTTTCTTCCCCTGATAGTACAAGGTTTCAAATTTGAAGCAGCTAGGATGATCGAACATTCATTCATCATGTTTTTTTCCTTTTTCGTAGGTTCCTCATGTCAACCGTACTGACTATCAGCTGATTGATATATCTGAAGATGGATTTGTAAGTATTGGTTCGATGACATTGATAATCGTCATAACAAAGTTCTTTTGTGGTATAATGATTTTGGATTGTGTATCTCACAGGTGAGTCTTTTGACTGAAAATGGTAACACCAAGGATGATCTGCGCCTTCCAACCGATGACAGTCTTCTTACCCAGGTTAGTTGTCTAACTTATTTAGAAATTGCACTTATAATTGTTAGTATGTCAATGTTTCTTCTTTTTTTCCCCAACTTAATGCATACTTGGGAATTGCAAAGAACTATATGATCCTTGACCTGAGGAATACTATCAAATTGAAGCCGGGCTGAGTTTTTTTTCCCCCTCCACTGGTGCTGTCAGGCTGGGGCTTTTCTCTTCCTGGTCCAAGCTTGGCCCAGCGGCTATGGTTGGGCCATCCTATCATTGCACAGAAACAAGTTGTTTATGTGTCATCAGCTTCGAGGCCTTATACCAACATCCTGGATCAGCTTCATCTGTTCCACTTTTTATGCAACCTTATTTAAAGCATGTTCTCAGTGGCTACACAATCTATCAAGTCTTCTCTCTCTAATTATAGGATCTTTGCTCATCTCCCTCTTTTCTTGGTTCGTTGAACATCTCTTCAATACATCATGCACAGGCAATTTCTGGTCCCATGTTTATGTACCAAAATCATTTCTTACACCATTCCTTCATTTTCTAGGCACCTGTGTGTTTCCCCTTGTGTGCTATTTCCTAATTCTATTTCTCGTTACTTTTTGTTGGAACTGTGAACGTGTAACATTTATATGTTGGGAATTTGGGTGCAACAGTTCAAAAATTCAGAATTCTAATGGTTGCTTAAATTTATTTTGATGTTTCAGATTAAAGAGGGCTTTGGTGATGGAAAGGATCTGGTGGTGACTGTCATGTCAGCTATGGGAGAGGAGCAGATCTGCGCTCTGAAGGACATTGGCCCCCGGTAAATAATGTGCTGAGTCATTATTTTACCTGTGGCAATTCTCTGTCTGATTGCCAAGGTAGGATTTTGTTTGGCTGTGTGGGGTTTTTATACAGAACTTATTAAGACGATTTCGGTTACAATTAAAGGTATTATAGTAGCTTTTAATAGAAGGAACTGTCATAACTGAACTGAGGGTTTTGGTGGACACTTCATGGTGACTCCTGAATCAACTAAATGGAATGCATGTCATATCTCTACATAATATTGTTCATTTTAAGGATCTGAGTAATCGATTACTTTGCAATGTTCTACCCTTTTATATAAATATATATATATATATATATGTGTGTGTGTGTGTGTAAGAGAGATACAATGGATTGCATGTCATATCAGCTGTATCAACAGAGGCCTGAAGCTCATCGATATCATCCGATGAACATGTCCATTGTAGTAGGTGACTACCATTCATGATTTGGATATATTTGAGTCATGAACACATGACCCATGTATAATGTTCTGCAATTATAATATATTAAGGTGGAAGGTTTTGGATCTAATTTTGATGGAAAGCTATTTTCGATTTCTACAACCGCTAACACTCTCCCCCCACTTTCCACTAATATACTTTCCCCCACTTACATGCTCCCATCTTCTCAATTTCTAACATACATAGAACCCTACCTTTTCATGCATACCCATGATTAACATGGATTTTGTGCTAGTTCATTGTTATTACAAGGCTGACATCACAAAAAAAATGTTCCTGGAATCACGACGGAGTTATGGACTGGAGAAGGACTTCTCTTGGTAATGCATGGAAGATAATATTGTTCATAGATTTCACCATTCTCACCTTATTAGCCTCAAATTATGCCTTAGTTGTCAATAACTGATACATCCATTCATTATGGAATGTGCTTAAAAGAAACTAGCATTCAAAACCCATGCGATTGCGATGCACGGTTTAATTTCATATCTATTGAATGGTTAATTATAATTTATATTTTAAATAATTCCTCATTAATATTAAGTGTCCACAATCATTCAATGACTTTTCAATTTTTTTTTTAGAGCATATATTTGCATAGGGAAACTAATAGGGAGGGCTGATCGTAGCCTACTTTTGGGTTTCGCATCTGCACCATTGAGATAACTTATTTTCACAGTTCTATATATTGATTTAAATGGGTATGGTTTTGAATCTTTTTTCTGGCATTGTTTTGATTGAAATATGGTTTGGTTTGCACTCTCTGTGCTTCATTCGTATGGGAATCTTCTATGTGGGGATTTAGGGATCAAAACTGGTCCACGAATTTGGATTTTGATAATAATCAAAACCCCAGTACGTGGGGAGCAACAACCCCACTGTAGCCAAGTTCAATGTGGGCAACAGATAAAAAGAGGAAAACCAAAATACACAGGTCCCTTTTACCCAAAAAAAAGGTTTACTTCATTTCTGTTTATATTGCGTTGGCTTACTTCATTTCTCTTCAGAAAGGATGGAAAGAAAAAAGCGAGGAGAAAGAAATCAATTTTTGAACTCCAGTGACAGATAAGTCATATCACTAATTAAATATTCGTAAGGTTTTTGCGAGAGAGAGAGAGAGAGAGAGAGAGAGAGAGAGAGAGATTCGCAGGGCTGCCTCAAGAAGTTGATCAAGTCAATTACCGTTGGTTAAACAAAAACAAAAAGGTCTTTCAATTATCGTTGAGGACATTCAAATATCAATCTGAACTTTTATTGAACAATGGATTCAAACTTGGAAAGTTTGCTTTGATTGAAGGATTTTTTCAATCACCAAAGCATCGGCTCTGCCTTTCTTTGGGATCAAGGCAATGAAAGTGGCGCTGGCACTTCTCTCTATCAGGCGCAAAATTTAGAGGGCATCGATATTAAAATATTTAGAAAATTATTCATGTCTGTACTTATAACAATCGAAGAAATGTTCGAATCTCACATATCTATTTAGTTGCTTTTACACTGATTGAAATGAAAGATCGCAAGCAGTACCAAATATTTGAGATTCAGTGAGAGCACTAGATATTAGAAATGGAGAGAAAGAAAAGAAAGAGGGAGAGAGGAGAAGAAGAAAAGGAGTAGGTTAAGAAGACACATCGGTTCAAGATGAGATTTTTTTAAATTCAAATTTTCATTTGCTGATGTGGCTCCCTCTGAGGTAAGCCCTTATCCTACCCTCACATGTGCGGGCCAGGCCTAAGTGAGCAAAAGCCCTTGTCTTTTACAGCGGGCCTATAATTTTTAGACCCTTATCCTACCCTCAAGGGCCAGGGCCGGGCTAGGGTCGGGCCAGGGCCAAAAGAAAAGAAGATATTTTTTTCTTTAAAGAAAATAAATCTTTCATACGCCACCACTGACTTCCAACTTAATGCTAACCCTCCTACTTTGTCCGGATTAAGGGCCAACAATGCAAAGGCAGTTAAGACTTCTGCTATTTCAGATTTCAAACTACTCTTATACTGGTCAAGTACTCTTCCTCCTGTACTAAATACTGATTCAAAAGCAGCTGTAGAAACCAAAATTACTAAAATGTCACGAGCCATTATTGAAATAATTGGATATTTTGCTAAATTAACTTTTCACCGATTCAATATATTGAAATTTATAGATTTATCCCTTAGCTCCTCAAAATAATAATCTAATTCAGATTTTTTTTTCTAAAGCAATTGTCGACAATGTCATAGTAGGGGAATGTTCATATGCATCTTTCTCTCACCATAGAGTGAGGGAAAGTCCCCTTTTTGCACATGAAAAGTGCATTTTGTACCTCACCTTATGTACTTAAAAAATATATTTTGTACTTGAAAATTTCCGAAAAGGGAAGTGTCCCTCACCCTATGGTGATGGAAAGATGCATATGAATGTTCCCCGTCATAGTATAGGTGTATCATAAATCACACAATACTCTTTATAAAGATCTCCAAAAGGGTCTAAGTGTATCACCTCGACGAATACTCATATCTTCACTTGATCCATATAACTTTCTTAAGGCATACCCTAAATACAACAACTTCCTTTGAGGATCAAAGAGTGTAAAGATTTCAAATACTTTATTATATTGCTCTCATTATTTATCAAAGTTTTTCTTTATTTTTCAAACTATATTTCTACAAAAGATATCTACATCATCTGACTTTTGTTCCAATAAACTATGTATTCTAATCACTTATGGTAAAAATAAATGAATAGATGGGTACTCACTTCTTAAAATTCTTAAAGTAACTTCATAAAAACTATTCAAAAATTTACATATTTAATAAACTGAGGGCCGGGCCGGGCCCCCTCGGGCCGGATGAGTCAAGCCCTAACTCGGCCCTAAAGATTGTAGGCTTTTCAAAATAGGGTCATATCCTACCCTTGGGCTTTAAGATAAAAAACAAAACCCTCGCTTTGTGGGCTTTTGTGGGTTGAGCCGGGCCGGGCCCCTCGTGAAAGGGCTGCATTGACAGCCCTACTGAACAGGTCACCCAGATGGGCAAAAGCCATGAACATTGTAATCGGTCCTCTCACTTGTCAAGGTCATCCCATTAACATGATCCAATTAGTTGACTCAGACAGCTGCAGAATGTACTATTATTGAGCCCAAGGACAGATGCATATGCATCACCCATGCGTATAATTGCAACATGCAAAAGAGGCAAATCATGAAATCTTTTAAAACTAAAAACTACAAATGGGACCACTGTGCCCCTTGTGCATGATTTGAAGTAGGCAAGTCAAACGGGCGTGCCGGCACTAAAAAACAGGCCCGCCCGTGTCATGGGCCGGGCCGGCCGTGCTAACGGGCCGGCACGGCACGGCCTGCCAAGGAAAACCCCTGGCACGGCACGGCCCACAGTGGGGAGGGATGGAGCGGGCCGTGCCAGCGGGCTGGCGGGCTAGTTTTTTTTTTTTCTTCTTCTCCTTCTTCTGATAGACTGATATAGTTACCGTAACGTAAGCGTGAGTCCGTAACGACATGGGTTTGAATTTGATTTTCGATCAATAGACATATTAATTTTTCAATAGTTACTTTTCTAAACATTTAAACTTATACAAACATTTGACAAATGATTGAGTGGTTCAAATTAATTTATAGATATTTACTCACATATTACTTAAGTACTATATATGAATTTTCTTTTTCTTATCAGTATTAAAAATAAAAATTAGAACACAAGCAGGGAGAATGACAAAGATATTTAAGTGGTTCGGTCAAACTCGACCTACTCCACTGAGAAGAGAGAACCATTTGGATCTTAACTTCTTGAAGGTTTCTAAATAGGATTACCTTCAAAACCTTACAATCTTTTTAGAAAATAAAAATAAAAAAAGAATGAACAACTTATAAATTACAATGAAGAAAAAAATAAAAAATCAGATTTGTAGTCCATTAATGTATTCTGCTGGATCAAAATCTTCCATTAATGATGTTAACTCTTGCTTCCTCTTATCTGCCAAGTACCAGTCTCGTAGGCAAACACAACACTCCACCGTTTCTTCAGTGAGATTTGTTCTTTTGTCATCTACTATACGTCCAGCTTGCACTAAAAGCATGTTCTGATGCTACAGAAGACATAGGAATAGTCAATAGATCACGAGCTATGGCTGCCAACACCGGATAAATGCTTTTTTGTTGCTTCCACCAGGCTAAAAGGTCAAAGCTAGGATGCATCCTGCATCCTAATTACACCTACGTCAAGATACGATGATAACCCCGTCACAGTGTTGTTACTTGAGCTTGAGCTGAATGCCATGCCCGTTGACAGGAAAGAATACCACACATCCCACTCACCAACACCTGTCTGCTGAACTTCTGAATTGCTCATACTAAGCCCAGCTGTACCCATTTGCTCACAATAAAATTGAAAAAGTGCTTGTAAATTTGCCCTTATATTTGAAAAAACATTTAAATCTATATAATTCATATTTTTATTTATTCCATCAATAAAAAACTGTACACCACTTAATTTTAACCTAGGATCAAATACAACAGCTAAAGAAAATGTCATTGGAGCCTCTTTCCAATATTTATTAAAATTTTCTTCCATGTCTCTAATAGTGCTACCAAGTAAAAAATGATCTCTAAATCTACTGAATTGTAAAGTAATTTTAAAAAGTTTCATTAAAGCTTCATTAAATGTGGGATAATATATCCCGGAAAAAAATAATGTTGAAGTATAAAAAGGTTCTAATAAATCTCTTATATAGGCACATAACTCCCAATGTTCATCACTAATCATTAATTCTTGTGCATGAAAAGCACAAAATTCATTCAAAACAGTTTTTCTAGAAAGTGCCTTGTTTAACAAATCATACATAAAATTCCATCTATATTCAACTTCTTTAGGCATTTTAATAGCTGATACGCCTTGCCTCGCACATATTTGGGCATACAATTGTCTTCTTTGTGCGGAGCAAAAAAACAAATCTAGCAATGTCTTTAATAGCATCTGTATAACTTGTATTTAAACCAACCTTTGTAATAAGATTTAATATGTGACATACACATCTATTTTGAAAGATAGAACTATCTATCAAAGTTGCAAGTAGCATCTGCAGTTCTCATTAATTCAATAGCCACTGTATTATTACTAGCATTATCTAAAGTTACAGATAAAACTTTTTCCTTAATATTATATTCATCTAGTTTTTCCAAAATTAATGTACTTATCCTAGTTCCATTGTGTGGCCATTCAAGAGTGCTAAAACTAAGTATACGTTTATTCATAATCCATTTTGCATCTATATTATGTGCAGTAATACAAAAATAACTATCACCCCCTTTAGAAGTTCACATATCTATGGTTATGGATATTCTACCAGGAATTTCTGCAAAATAGTTTTTTATATTTATTTTCTCTTCCTGCCAGAGTCTAATAGCATCATTTCTGGCTGTATTTCTTGAAATACTGTAAAAATTGTGGTTGACAGTATTGTTGGACCCATTGTTCAAAAAACTCATTTTCAACAAAAGCAAATGGTAATTCGGATAAAACAATCATTTTAACAAGACCTTGTCTAGCACTTTGTGCATTAAAAGAAAAAAAAAACCCAAACTGCTACTACCACTACCACCACCAGTAGTAGAAATTTGGGTTTGTGAACCAGGCCCCCCTGTCCCTGCATTCTCTGGCTTATGCTTTTGTAAACATGTTTTCCTATGTCTTGACAAATGGCTGGTACCCCCTTTTGACTGGGCACTATAAATCTTACCACACAATTTGCATTTTGTCTTTCCAACATTCTTTTCATTTTTAATAACATCATACCTTGTATATATATCCCAAACTGCTGAAGTTCTACTCCTCTTGTTTGGTTTATGGGAACTCTGAGGAAAGAGGGGTGGTAAATCACCTACTTCATCTTGTAATTCAATAAAATCTTCTTCTACCTCTAAATTAACGGAAGAAGCTTCTGTGGGAAATCTTCTAGCCATATTTCAAAAGAATAAATTTATAAATAATAACAGTAATATGCTAATAGCCTTCTTTTATGATAATTTATTATAAGAAAAGGGAGAAAATGAGAGTTAATATAATATAATATAAACTTAAATATATGGAATCTCAAATCTAAATATTATAAATACCTCTAAATCTTTGAAGACCCCTTTAATCTTGTCTCTTGATGACTTGGTCTTTGGTCCTCCAAAAACTTCTTAGAGAGAGTGAAAGAGTTGAATGCTTTGAGAGAGAGTTAGAGAATGAGGGAGTTGTGTAAATTGGTGAGAAATGAGTGTGTAATTGGTGAGGAATGAGAATGGGAGGGTTAGGGTATTTATAGACTTAGTATAATGAAAAATGATACAAAATACCCCTTATATGACCGTTTTATAACTGTTAGGGGGGTAAAATGGTATTTTTTAAAAAAATAGCCGTTTTTTGGCTGTTGGGCGGGCCTGGCGGGCCTATACTGGCGGGCTTGGCGGGCCGCAAGGGCTGGCCCACTAGGTTGGCGGGCCTGACGGGCCGTGCCAAACAGGCCAGCGGGCCTGCGCAGCTCGGCCCGCGTCATGGGCCGTGCCCAGTGGGCCGAGTCGTTGACCGGGCCGTGCCGTGCCACGACCCGTTGACTGGCGGGCCGGGTCGGACTGGCACGGCCCACTTGACTTCCCTAATTTGAAGCATGCAAAAGAGATCAAGGGCTCAAGGATCAGTACACCCTCACCCTCTTCTTCAATGAAAGAATACGTTTTTTTTTTTAATTATTGGGGAGGAAGAAGATACATTTCATAATATCATGGAATGTACACAGCATTTTGTAATATCAAATGGAAAGAAAGTGGTGGGAGTTCAAGGAGTTTTTTCCTGCAAAAATCTCAAAAATATTTTAGTGCAGCAGCTTTCTTAGGTCGTGTTTGGTTTAATTTAATGAAGCTCAACCCAAATTATATGCACGGTAAATCCACAGTTGAATCGAAGAATAGGTGAGGAAATATAGTCCATTTTTACACAATTTCACAGTAATGGAAACTTACCTAATTAAATCTGAATCGGTTGACCGCAATTGTACCTGACTATGGACAGTCTGCTTAAGTCGAAGTAGGGCATCCAAATTTTAGGGTTGTCATCCTTTCATATTATACTTTGCATTTGCATGTCATGTGTTGGTGAAATCTCCGAGGATAATTTGCCCCTAAGCATGGAATGGTCTAACATCTTTTTTTTAAAATTTAGTTGCCAAATGTGATCTTAATAAACGAATAACTTTCCAAGTCTCGAAAACAATGCAGCATCATCATCATTTGTTTCAACTATGCTACGGTTGGCTCAAAAAAATTAAGCATTTTATGATCAGATGTTCACATTTTTTACACCGAGTCACCGCCACGAGTATCCTGGTCATGGTTCTAGGTAGGCCCCACAGCCAAGCCATTCCATGCTTTGGAAGACTGGTCATCGCCAAATAACATTACTATGTAATCAATAATCATACAACCTGACCCGAAAACCCCTTTAGGGCCCACAAATTCAACCCAACAAAACCATTACCTCCTCCCCGGTCAAACCAACACTAACGCCATTATAGATAACGCCGAACAAGTCAAACACCCCAGTCAAAACCTATCTTCCTTTCTTTAACCTCCACTCTCACGACTCTCACCACCTTCCAAGTTCCAACACCAACACCAAACCCGGCCCGAAACCGAACCGGTCCAACCCAACCCAACTCGGTTGTTCCCCCATGGCGGAAAACCAGAGCTCGAAACCTTCTTCTTCATCATCTTCGGGTTGTGGGTGCGTTTGTTCGTTGCTGGCTCTGGCCCGAGCGAAGGCTCCGGCGAATCCATCCCCCAGTGGATCAGAGGTGGCGAATTCGCCTGCTACGACGCTCTCCGGCGACTCTCTCTTCCGATCTCAGGTACGAATTTGGGTCTTTGTAGATCCTCTCTTTCTGATATTTAGTTCTTCAGTTTTTTTAAAAAATACTTTGGATTGATTTTCAGAAATCTTGTTTTTAGATCACTTTATGTATTTCTTGTAAGAACTCATATGAGAAGATTGAAAAATAAAGTGAGCTTGGATATGGAGTAAGTTAGTAGTTGAAAATGAAGAAATTGAATGTGGAGTCAGTTCTGCTGACAGATCCATGACCTTAAACCTAATGCAAAACTTAGAAAAGAAAAAAAACTAAACCTTGGGGCATGGCAGGAAATGTGTTGGGTATGAATTGTATCCTTAATTCAATGGAGATATGAATTGTATCCTTAATTCAATGGAGAGTAATATTTCAGAAAGTTGTTTTGTATATGTAGAAAATGAAAAGAAAGGAGAAAAAATTACACAATTGAAAAATGAAACCAAAAGAAATTTTCCTTTTAACATTTTGAAGAAACCCACCCACCCAAGCAGAGTGTTAGATTAGAATATAGAAGGTTTCAATCCCTGGGTGGGAATGTTGGGAGCAGGTGTGGTATCCACAGCATCCACTCTGTGATTCCAATCAGAGTGTTTCAGTTTTTATCAATACCACTGTATCCATATTTCATTGATAACACTCAATTGATGTGGTGGTTTAGAATATAGAAGGCTTCTGTTTTTAATGTCAATACTGAGTATTTGTACCTTTATCTTCAGGGTCAATTTGTGATGTCACATCAAGAAGCACTGGCCAGTGTCATGGCTGAGGCACAGATGAAACTACAGGCAGTCCATCCATCATCTTCCCCAAAATTACCCCTAAATTTTCCTGTCCCAGCTGTGTTATCAGCATTTAAACCAATTCTACAGCAGCAAAGACCAGAACCAGTATTGCAGGGTAGCTTCTCAACTCCAGAAGCTGAACAGCATTCTTCTTCTGACCAGAAATCTCTATCTGCTCATTTTGTTGCAAAGACACCTGCGGATTGCTACAACTGGCGGAAGTATGGTGAGAAGCAGGTGAAGGGTATTGAGTGTTCTCGCAGCTACTACAGATGTTCTCATGCGGATTGTGGTGTCAAGAAGAATGTTGTGCGTTGTTACAGCGGTCATGTGATAGAAATTATGTATAAAGGTCGGCATAATCACGACCCACCTCAGAAGAATAAATACACAGAGGAAAGTAGAGTTCCATGCAGTGAGCTTTTTGGAGAGAGTGAATCTGCAAATCTTCCAGGTGAAACAACTAACAGGTCAAATTCACCTGCACCAAGGAGAGATCAGTCTGCTGCCCTTGCAACATCTGAACAACAATTACATTACCCAATCAATTGCGATGGGGGTGCAGGAATCAGGGTCAAGTATGATGACGGGCGAGAACCAAAACGAAGGCAAGTTGTGAAAGAAAATTGCTTAAATTTTAGCTCTTCTATCATATGCCCTATAAACTGATTTTCGGTTTTTATGAATCAGGATGATGACATATTTGACACCTCTATTGAAAACTACTGGTGAGTCAAAAGTTGTTCTGCAGACAGCAAGTGATCTGGGCACATTTAGTGATGGATACAAGTGGCGCAAGTATGGGCAAAAAATAGTGAAGGGAAACCCTAATCCCAGGTGGGTGACTTCTATGAAGTTCATGGTTTTTCATTTCTGTTTCATTATCTATGTAACTTCGATTAGCTTCTACTTTTATGCATATATAGGGTTAATTTCAGAATCAAGTTTGAGAGAACCCACTGTCATGGTACTTGCTTTAACATATTTGGTAGATTGTGAGACGTGATACAAATGGGAAATGGCTCGATCTCATGTAAGAAAGAGGAGTGAAAATGAGCTAAAAGTTCTTTACTTTTCCTTTATTCTGTATTCCTCCTATATCCTCCATAATTAATGAGTTCAAATACTGAATTGATAATAAAATAGAGAGTCCCGACTCCAACTCATCATGCAAGTTGCTTCTTGATTTTGTTAATTGCACAATTCTGATTGCCATTTCAACTACTGTGTAAAGTACGTGCACTATTCTAGATTTCTAGTAATTCAGTTGCCAACTTACCACAGCCTATCATCTAAGTGGCATTCTTTTTTTCTTCTTTGGAAAAGAACTCCTGTGGAGTATTCTTGAACCCTAGAGGATCTATTTGTTTTGATTAGATTGGGTGTTAATTAACTGCAAGTTTGGGTTGCTATCTATTGATCTACACAATGTATGTCTGGTGCATGATTCAGTTATCTGCACTGTTGATCTAGCAAGGCCTATTGACGGGTTGGGTTATGATTTTAAGCGTCTGTTAGCCTCAGATTGAAGGGATATGATCGTTTGACATGAGGGCTTTGTAGTAATGTCCTATATTTGGTGGGACCCATCAGATTAATGGCTTAAATCACTAAGACAGCAGGACCCCCATATTTGGGGTCATCTTCATAATTTCCAAGGCTTAAAACTTGTGTTTTTAACTACTTTTAAGGTTGATGTCAATACTATCATGAACATGTTCGTCTCATCACTCTTGTATTTGGTTATTTCCAGGAGCTACTACAAATGCACTTATGATGAATGCCCTGTTCGTAGACATGTCGAGAGGGCGTCAGATGATGCAAAAACTCTTGTGATCACATATGAAGGCAAACACAACCATGAGCCACCCGGTTCCAAGAAAGAAGATCCAAAAGTCCCTGTGGAAACAGCTGAAGGCAAACAGAACCATGAATCATCTGCTTCTGAGAAAGGTGCCGCAAAAGCCCATGCGATAACACATGAAGGCAAAGAAAACCATGGGCTACCCGCTTCCGAGAATAGCAATGTTTCACAAGGTACTGCTCTTCTTATTGCTGCAGCTGCAGCTGCTGAAGGACAATTGACAAAATCCAATCATGTACAAATTCAAGAATCCACAGCCCAAGTTCCATCAGAAAGAGAAGATAAAGTCAGCGAAAAGTCACTGGATCTTGGAGTTGACAAGGCATTGGAATCTGCCCAAACTCTTCTGAGCATTGGCTCAACTTGAACTCTTATGAAGCAGAGGGTGGAGCACAGAAATCAAATGCAGCATTTATCCAATGGGAGATCATGCAGCAGTTTCAGTTTAAATTACTGGATCAACTGGTTTGAGTGAGTTCTGATGTATTTCTGAGCTTTTCTTTTTCTTTCTTTTCCGGTTAGTATTTACTCTATGTAAGCAGTTTTTGTATCTGCTTTTGTACATTATCCTAGCTTGTTTGGAAGTGGCAAAGGAAGAACAAAGCACACGTAATATAGAATTGAAAAAAAAGGTCTTGTTAAGACTTCCAATGTCCCAACTGCAGGAGGAAGCAAAAGGTTTATTCAATAACAAATTGAATTTTATGACTGAGAAAAGAAATCATTTTAATCCCTCTATTAACTGTATGTGGTAAGCTCAGGATTTGTTGTGAATAGAGTTCTGTTCCAGAAAGGATAGGCTGCTGTTTTCAAATTAGTGCCAGGCTTGTGGAGTTCACTAGCATGGATGTCAATCATAGGTGAAAGGGGTTGGAAAGGTGTATGGCCCAGTAAATTGTAAAAATGAGTTGTTGCCATCTGATTGAAGTTGGATGATCACTCCCAGCAGTGAATAGAAGTTGGATGAGTGCCAATTCATTCAGGGGGTTGGGTGGGGTAGGATAGATCGCGGCGGGCCAAATGGGGCAAGAGGATATGCCGCTACTTGCATGATAACTGCCTCTCCGAGCTAGATGATTCATCTGGGATGAAACATTCCTAAGATATTTCTCTGATAACTTGTAGATCATAGAAATTCGATATTTTCAGTTTTGGTCTTGTTTTCACATTGAGTGCAAACCCTTGTGTAATTTTAATCCTCTACTCACAGTAATCGTCCAACCTGAAGCCAAGTGTATGTTTGAGTTGTGCAGTGACAACAGCCCCTGGCACAATGGAAGGTGCTTATTGACTATAATTACAGCCTTGAGGTTGCTGGTTTGTCATGTTACCAATCATATATATATATATATATATATATATGAAAATTTCAGTATATTGTTGGAATTATTATAAGTATTATTGATAAAAGTATGATGATGTTGGAGTAATGATTGGGAAAATATAGAGAATGTATAAATTTTAACATTTTATCAATTAAAATTAATGTATCCTGAAACATTCTAAGGAACCCCCACAAACCCAATTTTGAATGTCCTGACATTTCAAGAGATATATGCACCTGAAAGAGTCTAGTGGGATGGATTTGATTAATGATAGACAAGATTCTCTTGCAAGCAAACTCCATATCAGCTCATGAGAGGTCTCCTTGCTGGAAAAGGAAAAACAAAAAAATCAGGCTCACTAGATTATCCTAGTTCTTAATTTAATAGTCTTAAAGTTCAATAATAGATTTTTTTTAATATTCAAATCAATAGTAGATGAAGTTCTAAGTGTAATTCATTCTCAAGTCAAATCATGAGAATGATAAGAGCATCAAGGGACTGCACTAATCAACGTGGCCCCAATTGGGCCAAAAAACTGTGCAGTCCGCTTGTAGGAGGACATTTTCCTATTAGTACGACAGTTGCAGGAGCACCAAAATGACGGGATGTGCGTGCTTTGTGCCACCTGCATTTGTCCGATCAAAAGTGTAAAGAAAAGGAGTCCCATGTACCACTCTAGTCAAACCATCTCAGTTTTGTAAGAGCAATTTGTCAAAAGGAGTTTGTACCAGGGACTTCTATAAGACCTGTTTTAAAAATGGAAACTCATTTCTCTGTCAGAATTTCCCTTCTTTGCCACTTTAAAAAAAGTTTCTTGAAGTACACATTTATGCAAGGCCATCTCCAACTTTTCGCTTTTCCCATTTGTTGTTTCGTGCATCATTTTTTTAAGCAATAATTAAAACTAATTTACCTCATCTACGCAGAAAATCATTTTCTGTAAAAAAAAAAATGAGTTACTTTTCTACAGCACTGTCAGAAAAGAATTCCAAATGACACTGAATTCCAGCATAGCACAAATGCATCCTGCATGAATTAAGTCCAGCCAAAGATGGACAGAGGCTTGACGTCCACTAGGGTCATCAGATGCACAACACGATGCTTCACATCAAGGGACCTATTTGGATGTCTGGTTGCCCCACGAAGAGTCTCATTATCCTCGTTCAGTTGCAATTTTTGGTGGTATAGTGTAGACAGACCACTTGGAGTTTCCTCCAATTTCTGGGAACTTAAAAATCTCAGAAGCACAGTTTCTTTTCCCTGTTGCAACCATTGGATACTTTCTCCACTTCAATTTCTCTCTAATTAACACCACAAGTGAAGGGTAGGGCTGTCCATCTGCCTAGCACAGTTGGGAACAGACATCAAAATCCTCTCAAAGGTGTGAGTCGGGTTCAAGCCCTCGAACCTTGGTTGATACGATAAGATTATCGGCCATTTGCACTCTCCACCTGGTGGGGAATCATCCCCACTTGAACTTTTCCTGTATCCAAACACCACCCAGTGGTTGGAGTTTCCTCTTGGTGGACTATAAACAATTCCAGACTACTTATTCGGTGTAGGGATCTTTTTACCTTCCAAGAAAGTTGACAAAACGAAAGCATCTCCATCATTTGTTCAAAAAAAGCCGCAATTGGTAGATCTGTCATGGTTAAAATGCTCATCACTGAACAAAATAATCTTTTAACATGGGGTGCTCTGATGTTTCCTTCATCTGTGGCCTCCCCTCCTTTCGCATATGATCCACTTGTCATTCTAAATTCAAGGTCGAAGAGGTCAACAGATGGGATGGGCACACCCTAAACACCTGCACATGCACTCTAAGAACTGATTCATTTTTTAATCTACAAACCAAGATACATAAACTTCATAATATTTTATACAGAGAGACCACGTCCTTCCAGGTGCATGAAAGGAGCAGTCGGACTACAACAGAAACAAACCATGGCCTGCTATAGCCTATGCATCTTCATCTGCTTCCACTTCATATGGCAATGATTTGACTCTTAGATAACCAAGTCTCCCACAGCTCTTTCTAATCCTGACATCTCTGAGTCCTCGGATTTTCCCTCTACCTTAGCTTTACCAGCGTCATGCTCATTGCCCATCGAAGCAGTAATGCATTCCTCAAACCGGTAGCAATTGATTAGATGGTCGTTGGTTATTCCAGCAGCTTGCATGAAAGAATATATGACTGTCGGCCCCACATACCGGAAACCCCTTCTGACCAAGTCTTTGCTTATCACATCTGCTTTTGGAGTTTTCACTGGTACCTGTCGTGGGTAGCGAAATCTGTTGACAATGGGTTTGTGGTTCACAAAGCTCCAGCAGTACTGGTCGAATGATCCGAACTCATCTATAATCTGCAAAAGCCCACCATCAAATATTGTAATCAGAGGTTAGGATCTTCCAATTTGGTATTTCAAAATCAGAATTTCATCAGTTGAATGGACCCAAAAAGTTTTGATGCATCCTCCCATCCCATGGGATTCATCAGATGAGACTGGATCCCTGAAAATGGACATGGATCACATACAGATGACAGCGGTTGCATTAGGAATTTAGGATACAGTACACTTCCTGATTCATCAGGATCCGATAATCTTTTTCCTAGAAATCTGCAAAATTTTCCTTTCTGGGGAGATTCACTATAGTGCAAACAATCCACATGCAATACAGTGCAACCCCACCTGTGGGCCTCAACTGGGGCCATGTCGGCAATGGGAGGGGGATGGAAAGATCTCAATAAGACCTGGGGGCAGAATAGCAACCTCATTACTCATTAGATGATCCTAACCCTTTGATCTATAGCTCTGAAGTTTACTGGAAATAAAAGGCATCATTACTTCGGATTTCAATCCCACAGTAACATTTGGATGGGTGTCAATTTTAGTCTTGTGGACCTGTGGCAATTAAAAGTGAGGCCAGTGTGCGAGTAGAGTCACATGATCACAGTGGGTCAAGTGGCCAAAAATATAGGGTAGACCGCACATAAGAATCATGCAGATGGTTCTCATTGTTACAATCTGTTTGCTAGTTTCTAGCACACTTCCTTCTCTTGTAGGTTTAAAAAATCCTAGATGCGAAAAATGAAGAGATAAATTAAAAAAAAAAAAAGAATTTGGAGGAAGAGAATTCTTTGTTGTGTTCATTAGGGCTGTGCGACCCTTAACATATATAGCTTGTTACATTTCAAAAAGTTACAAGACCCCATTTTTCCTATAATTGCAAAATCTTCAGAATTACAAACAAGTCTTACCATTCTCAACAATCCCCCTCAAGCTAGTACACCAATATCTACCGTGCCCAACTTGGACAATGCATCAGATAACTTTCTTATTGGAACTGCCTTAGCAAGAAAATCTGTCAATTGATTATCTTTACACACATATTCAAGCTTGGTATCTTTGTTTTCAATCTTTTCTCTAATATAGTGGCAATCAACTTCCTCATGCTTCTTGCATTCATGGTACACTAGGTTAGTTGCAATATACGTAGCTGATGTGCTATCAGAATATAATATCATTGGATCTTTATATATAAATCTCAACACAGAGTAAAATCTGCAGCCATAATAACTCACATGCTCCTAGTGTCACAATTCTATACTCAAGTTCAAAACTAGATCTGGCTCATACAGTTTGTTTTTTGCTTTTCCAGGACACTAAATTATTTCCTACTATGGTACAATACCCTGTTGTTTACCTTCTATCTATCTTTGATCATGCCCAATATGCATCAGTGTTAAGCTTCTACAATTCGATGACTGTGTTTTAAATATAAGATTCCTTATCCTAGTGACTTCTTGAGAT
This sequence comes from Litsea cubeba, assembly GCA_012931725.1. NCBI lineage: Eukaryota > Viridiplantae > Streptophyta > Magnoliopsida > Laurales > Lauraceae > Litsea > Litsea cubeba. The sequence goes on along the minus strand of CM022948.1, from coordinate 90,583,783 downwards.
TCTTTATAATTCTGTATATAGCATTTAAGTGTCATGTCCTTAGTGCGAGCATAAATTGATTGACAATGCTAACTAAATGCGATAAAGCCAGACAAGTTATAGTCAAGTACAACAGTCTCCCAGGCTCCCAGCTAGTCTCAGTTAAGATTTGATATCATAGAGTCAAGTCTCCATATTCTGCATTAATATCATGATTTTGCTCAATGAGAGTATCCACAGTCTTTTGCTCCTAACAATCATGTTTCTTCCGGTAGATCAAGTGTATATTTCCACTCGTATGTTAGAGTACCCTTCCTTGATCTTGCAATTTCAATTCCAAGGAAGTACCTTATTCACAAAGATTCTTAATTTCAAATTCCGAGCATATATGTTTTGTTAGCTTTTCCATCTCAGTCGTTTCATTTCCTGTAACAGACAAACAAACAAAATTGTGGTCGTAAGCTATTTCTCTCCGCGAACAATATGCAATCTGCATGACATTTCTCATATCTTGTCTTGAGCGTGCTTGGATAAATCTATGGAAGCAAGCTCAAAGAGACTATTTTAGCCCAACAGGTGGAAGAGGATTCTTAGCTTAGAATTGCACTCAAATTGCCTCATATTTTGGGTAAACTCCTCCCTGCCACTCATAAATTAGTTGACATTCCACTGCATTCTTTTGGCCCTCAGACAGGTTCATATAATTCAAGTTCTCTCCAAATACCCTGGATTTTAGCATCATAGTCCCCTAAGGACAAATCCCCTTGTATTAATTGTGCTACATCTCAGTGTCAGCTGATAAATTCTGACATGCCTTTTTTTTCCAACCATACGAACTAGGAATTGAATTTAATCCCCCTCTCGCAGTTTTGCAATAGCAACAAACCTTTAAAATACTGTTTTCCATATAGCTAGGAATCCAATTCCTAACTAACATGTTTTCTGCCTTCCACTCATGATATTTAGGCCATTCTTAGAGTGTTATTCAATGGTTGCATCAAGAAAACCCAGTCTCTGAGTTCCTCCAAGGGCTAACTTGGCTGAATATGACCACTCACTGTGTTTTTTTTTGTTTTTTTTTTTCTTTCAACAATTCAATTGTAAGTCTACCATTGGGGATAAGGTTTCTTAATATGGGTGATGAACCAGCAGAACTATCTCCCCCTTGCTAGGATTCCATTCAATTGTCTTCTCTTCAACACTTCAATGAGAAAAGAACTGTGGGGTCAAATCTAGGCCCAGTTCAAGAAGAAAACAAACAAAATGCCCCCACCCTAAGAAGAAGATAAAAATTGCTCCCTCTCAAGAAAAAGATAAAAGATTGCCCCCACTCTAGGAACAAGATAAAACACGGATTCCACTCCATGAAAAAGACTAAAGGCCTGCCCTCTTCTTCTCTTTATAAGGATTTTAGGTTCTGTCCCATTCTCTTTGTGAGACAAAAACCAATAAAAGTTTATCATCTTCTTTCATTACATGAGTTGACCAGGAAGCATGTCTTCCACTGCAAAGGTTCTTACAACTATGGGCAACAAGGGCTGTTCTGATACTTGTTACATTCGATGAACCAAAAATTATAAAACATCTTGTAGAGCTTGACAATGAGGAGTTTGTAACTTATGTATTGTAGACAAGAGTCCCTAGGGCTGTTCGATTTATGCTTGTGCAGTCGAAGTCTAAAAAAGAAAATGAATCGCCAATGCCCTCGTACCTCAGTGGCATAGGCATCTAGTATCCCAGGGGTGGTCTGAGTTTGAATCCGTGCCCCCTAGGTCAGTGACCTAGTCTTCTGCCAGTGTGGCAGACACCAAAAAAAAAGGGATGAATCACTTAAGGGTTTTTCGATCCCAATCATCCGTCATTCTCTTTCTCAATTGAAAGAAGAAGATGATGAAGCGATAGATTGGAATGGCACAAGCAGCATGGGGATGAATGAGGAACGCACTTGCAGAACCGACTGATCCAGTCACGAGACTACTATCTCCTTGCATGTCTACTACACTTGTTGCTATCTTCTAAGGCTCTGATACCATGTTAAATCATCAGTGTTAGATAGTTTTTAGGGTTTTCTTCTCAATGGTTTAGAAGACCCTAGAAGAGAAAAATGAAGAAGAGAGAAGAAAAGCCCCAAGTAGGGGTTGGGTGACCCATAACATATATAGCTTATTACATTTCAGAAAATTACCAAGAAGAAAAGCCCCTCACTTGTTCCTATAATTATATATATGTCCACATTACTTCATAATTACAGATTAGTCCAATAGTCCACTACTCTCAACACTCATCTGAATATTCTGTCTTTCAGGGTCCACACTACAGTCATAAGTCCAGACTACACCTATAGTATTTTCTTCTAGAACCCTTGCTGATGAACCTAGGAGCTAGTAATCTAACAGAATCATGAGTGACTGATGCAAAAGCCCACATTACGATATAGAAACATCTAACAATGGCAAGAAAGTTGTGTTTTGGAGCCTTATTTCAACAGCAATGACAACGATAACAATAATGATGATATACCTTGGACATTTGACGTGCATTCTCAATGACAGCACGTAACTTCGGCTCTGATAATAGAGAGCTGGCAGTGCTTTCTGGTGCGACAATCTTCTTCTCATTCAATTTAGCAATCAATGCAGGATCGAAATTTGCAAAAACTTCCCTGTAGACAGTTGCGTCAGAAGAGAATAGCAGGGATAATGTAACATTCAATCTTAAAACCAAAAAATAACAACAGTACCTAAAAATGTGCCTTTTGCTGAGAATAGCTGGCCATGTAAGTTCTGCCAATGCACCCGATAGTACAAGCAACTCAAACAGTTTCCTGATGTTTCCAATGGTGGAGAAAAGAAAAACCAGACACCCTAAGAACCCCCCATCAGATTGATACTAAGAAAATGAGGATGTGGTTGAAATCAGATACCTGTCATCATGAACTGGAACTCCCCATTCTTCATCATGGAAGGCAGCATAGAATGGGTCTGTTGAAACAGATGAAAACCACTGAACAGATGAGACTTACAGATCATTTTTTTTTTTTTTTTTGAATGTTGACTTACAGATCATTGTGACAGAAAACTCAGGCAACATTGAGAAACCATGTTTTTTAATTTTCCAGTGGTAAAGGTTATATAGCAGAATGGGAAAATAAGAATGAAGCCACGGAATATTGACCCTATTTCAAAAATTCAGCAAGGGCACAGGTTAAACTTTGAAAAAGCTTAGAAAAAAGGATACGAAAAAGTGGACAGACAGAAGCAATGAATGGGGTTTCTCCACCACCTTGGAGTAAAGAACTTAATCAATCAAAGACCTGCATGACATCAACATGGGAAATAATACTAAAAGACCTTGATAAATCCAGGACATCAACAGCTGCAGGTCTTTAACCACAACTTCACATGCATATATGAATGATCTTGCCTGATTTGTAGGCCAGATCATCTAGAAAGTGGTGTCCACTCTTTGCATGACTGAGATGTACTAGACTTATTTTGGAATGTTTCTCTGAAATGAGCAGCGTAACCCTGTTGTACATGTATTAGACACTGCATCAGGATTCTTCTATTACTAAATTGATCATTGTTTCACAGTTAATAAAATATTCTTGTGATTTTTCTTATTTTGAAATCTAACTAAATCACTAAAATATTGGAACAACTGACAACATGTGACTTGTTGGAACCTCTTTGACGGTTGATAATCCTTCCACAACTTCGGACCTCCCCAAAACAACCCTCCCTTCTCTCTTCCCTTTCTCTATTTTCTGCCCAGCCATTTTGTTTCTAAACCCTATAGAATGGAATGTGGTTTTGAAAGGAGGTTAAACACATGGTCACGACATTTCTGTTAAGAAATAGCTAGGGACTCATTTTTAATTTTGCTAGAAAATTATGGACTAATTTGTAATGATGGAAAATCTTGGTCGGAAGGGGTTTTCTGTAATTTCTGAAAATGGGCAATGATATAATTAAAGTGTTAGGACCAGTCATTTGTTAAGGTTGGATCACTATTCACTAGTCCTCATGGTTCTCTCCAAATTATTTCTTCTCTAAAACTCTAATCTTCTTTCTTTTATAACCTTTTATGTTACCTGCCTCCTACTGTAAAAAAAAAATTACCTAGTTTTCTTTTGCATTAAAAGTTTCAACTTGGTATCAGAGAAAATGATCCAATAATCCTCCTCTTCTTTCTTCTTTTTATTGTTCTTCTTCTCCCATTTTCTATTTTTCCTCCAATTTTGTCACCCTTCAAAAATTAAACTCAAACCATCGTCAACTCATAACTCTATAAATCCTCTATGCTTTCTTGCTAAATCTGCACCCCTTCTAACCTTAAAATCGCCTCTTAAAACCAACACTAACTTTATACTAAAAAAATCTCCAAAATTTATCTCTTCGAAGCAACCAAAACCCAAGTATCCAAGGTCTATGGTGGATTTTCTGTAAAAGCAGGCTGCAGGTTTAGTTTCAATGAGTGTATTAATCAGCTGTATCGGATGGTATTGTCGCAGTTTCTGCACATGTATGGGGACTTGTTCAAGATCTATTTCTTGGTTCTGATCGCCTTTTTTAGGCAAAGCTATAGTGGTAAGGCGAATTTTTCTCTATCACATATAACAGGGTATTTGGCTGGAACAAAAAACAGAATTTTCAGGAATGACACTTATGTTTCTGTTCTTGAAAGACAGATTTAACGGCAACTTATAACAAAAAAATTTTGAATGGCTACGTTTATTAATAAAAGCAAGCAGTACAAGAGATGAGAGTATATATGGGAGTTCTGATGAATGAGCTCTTATATCGTGCCACCATGCTTGAGCAAGGAAAGGTGTCCCAGCTGCTTTTTTGTTGTATCAGGCAGTATCTCAAATCTCAGACTGAGCCCCCAACTCGACCACGGTCAGGCCCAACTACTACTCAGCAAGTCGGGTTGAGTATTTTTTTTATCTGGCCTTCCAAAATTGGAAGAAAGTTTTTTAAAACGAAGAAAACACCTTAAAACTGCCCCACTTTCACACATTGTGAAAGGATCCCTTCAAGGAAAGTTGAATTTATCAAGCATCTCTTAGTAAATGCTGTAAGATTAGCTGAGTCATGGCTTTGTGCAGAAATCGAGGTAAGAGATAGGCAAAACCCAAGAAAGATTTGTAGAATGGCATGATGTGGAGGTGGGTTTTGAAGGAAAGAGATGTTGGGCTTGGATTGGGAGTGTATGGATTGAGAAGAGAGGGGAGGGTGTGTTTTGAAGAGAGATCTTTGATGGGGTGTCTTTTTTTTTTTTTTTTTAGCGAGGAAGAAGAAAGAAAGAAAGTCATGCATGAGGTGGTAAAAGAACTCAATGAATCGCAACAAGACGGAGGGTTAGATATATGATTTTTGCCTCTGCAAGCAATCTAGGGTTTCTGCCGTGAGAGTTGAGGGCTGGAATGGGAATAGAGAGTTGGAGATATGATTTCCACTTGACTCTCCAGATGTTTTAGCAGAGAGACAGAGACATGGGCTCAGCCTAGTTCTAAAGGGTCCATAAGACTCAACTGAGTCCTTCTTGAAGCAACTCGGTCGTGGCCAAGACTCGGACAAGTTTTAAAACCATCAGGGGCCTAGTAATTTGTCCTATTTCCTCTTTGGTCTGTTCCTAATCCCATAGTTCACATTCTTTGGGTGGAGAGCTCTTTTTTCTTTTTATAATGATTGGTGGAGAGCTCATCCCCTTTCCTTTCTTGTATTTCTTGTTTTTCGCTCATCATACCTATAAAAAATCTCAATGTTTCATATTGGGGAAAAATCAAAACTCAAAGGGGGATTATCCAAAAAGCATAAAGTCTCTTCTCTTGATCAAGAGGGAAAACCCCACTTGATTGACATCATAACTAGGATTTGCACAATCTGGTGTTTCTCAGCCAATACATGTTAGATAACTGTCAACTAACCAGAATCTGGTGCACAAGAGTCAGCAGTACAGTGGAAGTGCTCACTATTGCAACCTTCACGTTCCGGATTCGTCAACTTTGCCACTAATAATATTATCATGATTATTAGTATTAATAATAAACAATATCTGGTGTTAGCAGATGCCTGCTGCCCTGATGGAGGCTACTAGTGATTATAGTGCTAAGCAGGTAATCAATAATTTGCGTAAGGAAAAAAGAAATTATATTTATTTGCACCAATGGAACTCATAGGAATCGAGAAAACAAAGCATACCAGTGTTTGGAGTCACCCAAGCACACCTTTTCTTGGTCTGAATACTTTCCTGTGGAGAGACAGAAGCACTATCTGAACCAACCTTTTCTGGCCTTGAAACACATTGCTTCCTTCGTCGTACAGAACCCGTCCGCATAATTCTTCCAGTGGAAGCTCTACTCTGCATTGAATCAGATGAAGCATCCGAGGAACATGAACCGTTTAGCGAAAAATTTGAATGTAGAAGCAGCTCCTGTCTCCGTAATGCTGAAGGAACACTTAAACATGATGGCGGCGACAAGGCAACTACAGCAGGTGGAGCTTTCTTCTCCTCTGCTGCCACCATGACTTCCCCAACCTTCTCCACTTTTCTCAACGGCTTTGACGCCGGTTTCCTTGTAACTAACAAACCCGCTTTGTTTCCCGCCGGCACAAGCACAGGCCGTGCCTCTGTATCTGCTACATTCATTGACCTGACTCTCGGAGCTCCAGACATGGTAACTCCTTGATTTTCCACAGAACCCACTTTTCTGTTCTGAGAAACCGCCGGCTTCTCCACTTTTACCAAAACAAAGGTTGATTCCAATTGTTACAGAGCACAAATCAACTGAAAACCCTAACCAGTACCTCAATTCCCAAAAACCACCAGATTTCAACTCATATATCCATTAAAACCCTAGAGAGCCGACAGATTTCAGAAGAAAGAGGATTTACATATAATTCAGTGGTGCAGAAGCACCATTTTCGGTCCAGTACAGCAATTCGCCCGAGAAAGTTCGGAAAAACCAAAGATTTCATAGCACATTGGAAAAATCAGAGCTCTGAAACTCAAAAAAAGATCAAAACCCCGCTCTTTCCCGCCTTCCACATGAAAAAAACTGCAGCTTCACTAAAAATCCACGCCATTCTGTTCAGAACCACTGAAAAAACAGCAATCACTGCATCTAACACAGATCGAGACCTCGATCATCGAAAAACAGGACCAGATTTCCAAAAAAACCACCAGATCTCGACGTATACATCCTCAACCTTAGAAAATGCACGGATTTCAGAAGAAAGAGGATCTAGATCCAGTTCAACGTTGCAGATGCCCCATTTTCAAACCAGCACTCAAATTCGCCAAAGAAATCGAGTAAAAGAGCAGAGACTTCATACCACATTGCCAAAGTAAGAGCTCTGAGACTCAAAAACAGATCCAAAACCCGCTCTTTTCTGCCTTCCACACGAAAATCTGCAGTTTCGCTGAAACTCAAGCCATTCTCTTGAAATCCTCCAAACGAGCTGAAATCACAGTGAGAAATACAGATCGAGACCTAAATCGAGAGAAATCAGTGATAAATCCCTGCGATCTACGCTGGAAAGGGGGAGGAGGAAGCTCGAATTCGAGAGAAGGAAGTAGTAGAAATACAATTTTGGGGATTTTTAGAGTGAGAGAGCTATGAGTAGAGAGAGAGAAAGAGAGCAGGGGCTGAGGTGGAACGAGAGCAGCCGGTGGAAGGGGGTAGTTGACCGGATGCAACCGGTGTCGGCTTGGAAGGGGCTTAGGTGGAACGATTTCGAGAATTATTTTGGGTGTCTTGCACTCAAACTTGAACACGTAGCGTCAAATGTCAATAGATGGTCCGGACTCCAGAGTGTGACTTCGAATGCACTGGTGATTTGTCCGCTTTTTTAAAAATTTTAAAAAAATAATACTAGTCAACATATAAAATCGATTTAGAATACGTTTGTGTATTCATTTTTTCGGTTTTACCAAAATAAAGATATTTTTCATGTTTTTAGGTATAGTTACTGCTTTTATGGAGAAAAATATATTAAAAAATGTATTAAATTCTTTATAATTTTAGAAGAGAAAAATAATCAACAAAATTGATTTTCTCCGAATATTATACAAATGTGCCCTCGTGACATTATTTTGCTATTAGTTTTGTAGAGCAAAAGCTTTCTCTTTTTTTTTTTTTTTTCATTTCTATGTCCTTTTTTATATTTAGTACGATCTTTTTTATCACAAGAGAAATAAACAAAATCCAGAGTTTTTTCTTTGCAATAGAGGAAAATGGAGTTCGGACCTCCATCCAAAAATTCACTTCCTTGAAATACCTCTCCACATTGATGCAAAGAAGTCCTTAAAGTGCATTGGACACTGTCTCTCCAAAGATAGCATTATTCATTTTAGACAAGATCATTTATGAGTGTAAAAAAAAAAATTGTCTAACCGACCAAACCGACGGTTAATAACCGTATTTCACAATTCGATTACGGTTATTAAAATCGAAAAATCGTGCTTCATGGTTCGATTACGGTTTTCAATCTCGATTTAAGGTTATTAACCGAACAGAACCGTTACACTAATAAATAAAAAACTAAAGGGCCTAAATGAAATAAAATGACGTGCGTGTGTTTATCTTCATGAAAAATTATAGTGTTATTTTGTTTGGTATGTGAAAAATGATATTGTTGTTCTGTATGCAGCAGAGGGAAAAGGATATATTTTTTAAGTGACAATTAACCGTAATCAAACCATCTAATATGTTTAATCGATGTTCGATTCTTAACAGTTTTTTAGGATACGGTTATGATTTTTAAAAATAAAAAACAGTAAAATACAGTTTAGTTAACGATTTTCCCAAAACAAACGATTAACTCAACCGTTGCACCCCCAGAATCATTAAAGTGCTAGGTGGGGCCGAATTGAGGTTGTCCGAGCCCTACCCTCTATATATGCAAGCTGGGATTAAGGTGGCCAAAAACTTTCGAAAGGTCTTCCTTACCCGACTCTCATGGGCTAAGGTATAGATGGGGCCAAACCTTAAGGGATAAAGGGAATAAAATAAAACCTTAGTTTTTTATATACCATTGCTAGGCACCAAGTGTATGTCCTCACTTATCCTCCTCCTTTATTGAGGCTTAGGGCCATCAATACAATCAAACAAAGCAACACGGTGGTAGATGAAAATTCACTTTAGTGCAATCTTATAGAGAATAATGGCGAAACAGTCATTTGCTATCCAAGAGAAGACTATTTGATGTTATTGGTGAATCTTATTATGTAACTTATATATTATAGCCCCTTGAGAGAATGCATTCCATTGAATTTATCATGAACTAAATACTGAACAAGTAAATGGATCTTATAAAAAATTTATATTGGAATATTCTCTATAGCATGTCATTGAGATTTTTACATGACTTTATTTTTTCAAGCTATGGTTTATTCTAGAAGCTGACCATTGGAGTTGAGTATGAATATAAGGCTAAACATTTTTTAAGTCACGTGTTTCACATCCCTACTCTTTCGTAGTTATTTATTATATCCAACTCTCTAACGTACTCACTAGTGCTAGTTGTTTTAGAAGATGAAGAGTATGAAAAGGTGGGTTGATGAAGAAGAATAAATGGGTAATTTTGCATCGAAGTTCACATATGAAAAGTTTAATGGAATGTTACTCGGTACCTCTTTCAGTTGAAACGACTGAAAATTCATATGACTCTCTTTAATTAAAGCTCAGCCCCCCCCCCCCCCCCCCCCCCCTTAAAAAAAAAATTTCAAAAAGTTTTTTTTTCAAAACCGCTAAATGACAAAAAAACCTTTATTTTGATTTCACAAACGACAAAAATCCATCACTTTTTTTATTTGACCATTCTTATTTTCTTATCTTTTAATTTAACCATTCACTTCACCTTACTAATAAGAAAATAATTTTGCAACAAGTAGGGAAAGAAAGACAAGGGATCTAATCATAGTATGATCAAAATTTATTTTTAGTAGCTTAATAAGAAATCTTATTTTACTTTTTGGGTAAAATGTACGTAGATTTTTGTCTTTTAGTGGCATGAAAACGTTGATTTTTTATATGTTTTAAATCAAAGAGGGAGTTTTAAAATTTTATATTTTAATATGACCCCTATTTTTTTATTTTTTAGAGAAAACAGACTTTACTTCACTCTACTTTACTAGTGAAGTGGCCAAACAAATAGGCTCGCTGCCGAGGATTTCGATGAAAAAAAAAAAACAACAACAACAAAGTTATCATTGTTTTTGCTCACAACTCCGGGGTGTATTTATAAATGTAAGAAACCATAGGGGTGAACTTGTAAATACTCCATTTTTAAGTTTTAAAGTCCGATTTCCCTCATCATTTCCTCGAACCCCACTCTGACGGTCTGACATCCCTTCTTCCCCCGACGCCGTCTATAAAACAATAGAAAGAAAAAGACCAGAAACCCTCTTCCGGATCTGGATCTTGTCTTCCAACAGATCTTTCTCGTCTGAAACCCTTCAAACCCTAGTTTCTTTCCTCCAGATCTCAGATGGAGATCTCTCGATCTCTTGCGATTCATCTCCGGATCTCCGCTCTCTTCCTTCTCTTCTTCTATGTCCGCGGATTCTACCTCCCAGGCGTCGCTCCCGAGGATTTTGAAAAGGTCAGATCTTCTATGATCATCTTTCTCCTTTCTCTTGGCTAATCTCAGTGTTTTTGGCTTGCGTTTGGATTAGATCTTGTAGTTTTGGGGATTTTTTACTCGATCTGTGGCGTTGGCGTTGGATTATTGTGGCAATTTCGGTTTCGCGCTTCGATTTGTTCGGGTGGAGAATTAGATGCTTGTATTTAGGTTTTTTAGTCGATTTCGCGAGATTTCGCAAGATATTGAATTTGGATGCCATAGGAATTCTGAATTTCGTGTCAGGTTGCGTATTAAAACCGTCGATGCTTTGACTATGTCGGGTGAAGAATTGGGTGTTGGATTTTTGGTTTTTGGGTTAAATTCGTGGGATTTCGTAGGAGATAAAGACTCAGGCTTCTGGAAAAATTATAGATTTCGGGTTTGAATGCCTCCTAGATCGCCTGAGTTGTTGAAGGGTGTATATGTGTTTTTGGCTGAAAAGGAAATGATAAATCTTTGTTTGATAGAATGTGTCTCCTTTGTCCTGTCGTCTTAGCATTTTCCATAGGCATCTTCGGTAATTTTCTGGAATTCAGATTCGGATAAAAAAAAGAAGAAGGTAGAAACGCTTAGCAGTGGATAAAGCTGCACCACACCAAACACTGGAAACTGAATTTGAAGGAAAAAAATGAGTTTTAATTTTTCGTTTTTCCGTGGAAAATGAATCAACTTCAGAAATAAAATGCAGCGAATGTTGATCTGTTGGAAGTCATGTCAGATTGGAAATATTTTCAGTCCCACATCTATATGGGAGATTGTGGATTTTGACTTGATGCGTAGATCATTGATAATTCTCCGGCTAGTTTGCTGCAGTGTGTGGAGTGCAAGATTCAAGCAACAGTCAAGGTGGGAATATTTATATAGATGAGGATTTTCTTTATTCACGATTCTATTTCTTAGATGAATAATTTGGCGTTGGATTATAGGCTTTGTTGCCAAAATTAGGAAGATTCCATACGATATCTGATTCAGCTGCTGGATGGATTCTAGATTTTGCATTTGGATTTTGGATGCTCTTTTAACTGTAAGTTGTGTAGTGTTCTTTTGGAAGCCATATTGCATGGGTAACATTTTCAGTTCCTCATCATATGGGTGATTTTGTGGATTTTGAGATGGTTTGCGGGTGTGGATCATTTCTAAGTTTATCACTAGGCGGAGCGTAGACAATGCAAGATCCAAGCAATAGTTAAGGTGGGAACCGTTTTGTAGATGCTCTGGCCCTGAATTTAGACTAAACTGTTCATCAGGTGGAGCCCATTTTCCTCCATGGGCTTCACTTGGGGTTTCATACACATGCCATGATGACACATACAGCCACATTGATGGGGTGTGTATCATATCTGTGTGCATGATATTAACAAATGTGTGCTCTGTGATATTAACATGCAAATCATGCTGCCCTGAACAAATGGTGGAAGATTATCGTCGTTTCTCTGCATTGCTTGAAAGCATTCTAATTCATCATTACATTGGATATACATGCATCTGTAATTTGTTATCCTGGTGTCTAAATGTGGTTGGTTTGAATTTATCGTTCTTGAGGTATACTTGTATGCACATGCATTATTTTGTTGATATCATCATTTTTCCCGCCATTGAAATCTGGTTTGTTTTTAATGAAAGTCATCATTCAAAAAAAAAAAAAATCTGGTTTGTGAGATGTTTGCGTTCTTATAAATGTGCATTCTTGTATCAGTGCATTTTGTATTGGCAAAGTATGTATTTAAGCACAAGTTGGATTCTGTATAAGGAACAGGAGTAATGGGCTTGTAGCCCAGGTTGCAATAAAAGATCAGATACTCCTATCAAGAGACATCGATGTTGGGTGGATTAAGAGTCACATTTAGTGTTGAAAACAGACTTTATTTGGTAGAAATTCTTAGTTTTGCACTTAGACAGTGTGGATGTGTTGTGTTTACGTTGCCACTAGGCTATTAGTGCAAGGCTATAGGCCAAGGATGTCACCTCTGATTTTTTATTGTTAAATTTCAGACAGGTCTGTCCTGCAAATATCTTTTTTCCTTTCTTTTCGTCATTCTTTTATGGTTAACTTCTTGTTCTGATTTAGGATTATATGTAGGGTTTAAAAAACCCCGAGGGGTAGCTCAGTTGGCCTAGGACCACTGTTTGCACTACCACACTGGGGCCACATGGGATTTACCCGGCTCCCGCTGGGCCCGTAGGAATTATTCTGGCCCAAAGGGCTGGGACACCCTCCATTATAAAAAATAAAAAAAAAAATTATATGTAGGGTTTAGAGAGAAACAACACATAAATAAATAAAAAGGTTATGTCTGATTACCAATTTGTCGATGGAGCATGTTTACTTGCTGTAACACCAACCCCACCCTAGGGGCGGACCTATGTTGTTGTGACCTGGGGCAGTCACCCCTGGTCGGAATTGAAATCCCCATAGAGTTGGGGATGCGATCTGCAGCAGTCACCCTAGGTCGGAATTGAAATCCCCATAGAGTCGAATGGGGCCTTGGAGCATGCCCCACATGTCCAAACTTATCGCTCCACATATGTTTAAAGATAGCCCAACATATGTAAAACTTCGTTGGTAAAAAAAGAAAAAAAAGAAAACATTGCGGCAACACGTCACTCCCTCTTCTTTCGAAACCTCTTCTCGTCGATTGTCAATCGAGCTCCTCGTTGCCAATCCCTATGTACTGTGTAGACTACTACATCTTTATCTGCCAAACATATCTAGAATAATCCTTCATAATCACTCTATACCTAAATCTGAATGCTTAGTTTCCAAATTCTATTTCCAAACCCTGATTCCCCAAATCCTAATCCAAACCCTAAGCCCTAAACCGCCAAATCTGATCGTATCTACAAAAATCCAAAGATGACCAAATTCTTTCCTGTTATCATGTCTTCGTACCCCCACTATGATTCAAAGACTGAATTTCGCTCCCATTATCCAAAGGTTGGAGGCTTTGAGAAAGTGAAAAAAAAAGAAGAGAAAAGGATGGGTGTCCTCAAAATGTTCTTGTATTCAGTTTTTCTCATACACCCACTACTCACCTTGAATTTGCAGTGACCTTCATTGGGCATTCATTTTGACATATAAATTTAGTGAAACATGATAATGTGAGTTTGAGTATCTAAAATCAAGGTTAGAATCATTTTTTATCCATCTAAAGCTTTTTGGTACTTCTAATCACATGCTAACCTCTTCATTGCCCAATCTTCAATAACTTCATGCATCTAGTTGAGTTCCACAAGTTGGACATTTTCTAAAGAAACACATTTAGGTGCTATTTGGTAATGTAAAAAAGTCTGGTAAAGCCTAGCAAAATTTTTTTTTTTAAATGTTAAGTCTAGCAAAATTTTAGCCCCACCCAAATGAAAATCCTAGGTCCCCCCCCCCCCCCCCCTTTTTTTTTTTCTCTTCCCCTTCTCTCTTTCCTTCCTTCCTTCTTCTTCCCTCCCTCTCCTCCTCTTTCTCTTCTCCCTCTGCATGCACAAAGAAAATATTTGCATTTGTGCACATGCCAGTTCAAAATATTTGCAGTACCACACTGTCATATGTCTCTAAATCATCACATTAGACACGTTTTAGAGATCAACTAGAGTACTACATCAGGTTCTTTTAACTCTTTTACTTACAGTTAATTCCTCATGTAGTACTTGTATTAAATTGAAGAACTTGTGCTGGGTAAATAAACATCAAAATTTAAGCAGAGTTTTTCTCCTACGACTTGCTTTTTATTTGGCTATACAACAGACAGAAACTCGAAGGACTTGTTGAGGTCAACACAAACTGATACGCTCAAACTGATAGTAGATTATTTGCACCTGGTAATTTCATATTTATAAACAATGGAAAATTCTCAGTTTGATAGCCTGAGTCTTTAATTTGAAGCCTCAAGACTTTTCAGTTATTTGCATTCATTTAAGTCTACATGTGTTTGTTCAAGGTATTACTTGTTGATATTGGGATTTATGATTTGCCCAGATAGAGCATCAATTTAATATTACTAAAACTGAAATTTCAAGTACAACAAATATGGATACTGAAGTCTCCATGTGTCATTATTTGGGACTCATAAATTGCGCCATTATGCATGTACTTTGTGCTCATTATTTCTGTTGAGATTTATTCTTTTACATCATTTCAGAACCGTCTACTTTGCCCGCGTGACCATAACAAGTTGTTCTGGTTTCATTATCTGATTTTTATGTAACATTGCATTTATTTTGGCTTCAGGGGGATTTGCTGAAGGTGAAAGTGAATAAGCTGACCTCTACAAAAACACAGCTTCCATATTCCTACTACTCTCTCCCTTATTGTCCCCCAGAAAAAATAGTTGACAATGCAGAGAATCTTGGGGAAGTCCTCCGTGGTGATCGCATTGAAAACTCCCCATTTGTGGTCAGCTATATTTTCTGTTTAAAATGATGTTGATGTTCTGCAATTAATTATGGTTGTTTATTGTTGTTTATGAGTGGAGATGTTCTTTTGCAGTTTAAAATGAGGGAACCACAGATGTGTACCATCGCCTGCCGGATAACACTTGATGCAAAACAAGCAAAAGACTTCAAAGAAAAAATTGAGGATGAATATCGAGTAAACATGTAAGACAGCATCATTGTTGAACTTCTTATCATTTAAATCATCTGATCTTATCCATGTAAAATCATCTGATATTATCCATGTATTCTTTTCATAACAAATGTAAATGGTATTTTACAGGATCCTTGATAATCTTCCTCTTGTTGTTCCTATAAAAAGACAAGAACTGGAATCTGCGACCATTTATCAGCAAGGCTTTCACGTTGGCCTCAAAGGCCAATACACTGGAGTAAATATCAAATAATAAATTTTATAATATTAAATGAACTGCCATTTTTAACTTAGGTGCTGTTTAGATCCTGCATATATTGCAATATTCCATTCATATCTTATATTTCTTTGTTGGCATTTGGAATTTGTGTGGCCATTATTATCACTGATAAGAAAGTCACCAATATCAGAATGCTAAAAGATTGTCATATGGAAATATTGCAATACAGTGCAATAGGAATGAAGGCATTTTTTTAGCTAACTCCTTTTTTTCTAAGGGTCACTCGCACAACTGCAGTGCTCTTTTCATCAAACTCTTACTAATGACCATGCGATTTGTACTTAACTATTGTTGCAGAGTAAGGATGAAAGGCATTTTATCCACAATCATTTATCATTTTTAGTCAAGTTTCACAAGGACGAACTGACTGATTCAGCAAGGATAGTTGGATTTGAGGTCAAACCATTCAGGTCAAACAAGCTCTATCTCTTGTAGCTTAATAATTAGATGTTGGTTGAGGGGCCGTTTGCATTCAAGAGAGAAGAAATCTTGGATTTTTAATGCTCTGTAGTTGATGACATTGGTTGAAAAAATAATTAGGATGGTCGCATGAAAAATTGGTTGATTTCTAGGAAAGTAGTTTTTTGTCTCGTCAGGTTCTCATTCTCTCTGATAAAATTGTTGACAACCAATCTCTTCATCCCATCATTTTTTTAATCCAATTAAAAGCATTCAAAAGAAAAAAAAAAAAAAAAGGCCTTCTGGTTTGAGAGATCCAAGATTTTCTACTTTGAAAGCAAGCAGCCTCCTGATTTTCATAGGTAGTGTTTCTGTTGCCCTTCTTGGTTTATGTTTGATATGAAATGCTTTTACTTCTTGGGTCCAGTATTAAGCATGAATATGAAGGCGATTGGAATGATAAGACTCGCCTTACAACCTGTGATCCTCATGCGAAACGCACAGTTGTCAATTCTGATTCACCACAAGAGGTTGGAGATAAGAAGGAAATTATATTCACTTATGATGTTGATTTCGAGGTGAGTACCTTACCTTCATTCCTAGTAGAGCCTCATTTATTTTAGTGTAAACCAAATTTCATCAAAAGATAATCTAATTGAAAGATCATCTGTTCCGAGCAGATCTGATACTCTTTCATTGATCTTCTTAATGCATCACATATATATTAACTGCTTAAAAAATGTTGAGTTTGGAAGATAGATCATTTAGAGCATTTCCTTCCGCTTCCAACTTGCAGAAGAGTGAGGTGAAGTGGGCATCTCGATGGGACACATACCTTCTGATGACTGATGATCAAATCCACTGGTTCTCTATTGTCAATTCTCTGATGATCGTGCTCTTCCTCTCGGGGATGGTGGCTATGATCATGTTGCGAACACTGTACAGGGATATTTCCAAGTACAACCAGCTGGAGACCCAAGAAGAAGCACAAGAAGAGACGGGATGGAAACTGGTTCATGGCGATGTTTTTAGGCCACCAACAAACTCAGACTTACTTTGTGTATATGTTGGGACGGGTGTCCAGTTCTTTGGAATGATTCTTGTTACCATGATTTTTGCGGTCCTTGGCTTCCTCTCACCCTCAAACCGAGGTGGATTGATGACAGCTATGCTCCTCTTGTGGGCCTTCATGGGCTTGTTTGCTGGCTACTCCTCTGCCCGTCTGTACAAGATGTTCAAGGGAACAGAGTGGAAGAAAGTCACTATCAAAACCGCATTCATGTTCCCTGCTGTTGTCTTTGCCATCTTCTTTGTCTTGAATGCTCTCATCTGGGGGGAGAAGTCATCTGGTGCAGTGCCATTTGGAACTATGTTTGCCCTGGTTTTCCTCTGGTTTGGGATCTCAGTCCCTCTAGTGTTTGTGGGTAGCTTTGTTGGGTTCAAGAAGCAGGCTATCGAGGATCCTGTCAAGACGAACAAAATCCCAAGGCAGATTCCGGAGCAGGCATGGTACATGAACCCCATCTTCTCTGTGCTTATCGGAGGGATACTACCATTTGGAGCTGTGTTCATTGAGCTGTTCTTCATCCTTACTTCAATATGGTTGAACCAGTTCTACTACATATTTGGGTTTCTCTTCATTGTCTTCCTCATCCTCATTGTCACCTGTGCTGAGATAACTATCGTGCTATGCTACTTCCAGCTATGCAGTGAGGATTATCTCTGGTGGTGGAGGTCATATCTGACATCTGGTTCTTCAGCACTCTACCTCTTCCTCTATGCCACGTTCTACTTCTTTACAAAGCTCGAGATTACGAAGCCTGTGTCAGGAGTGTTGTACTTTGGCTACATGCTTATCGTTTCATATGCATTCTTTGTGCTGACAGGAACAATCGGTTTCTATGCATGCTTCTGGTTCACACGGCTCATTTATTCGTCTGTGAAGATTGATTGATGGCAGGGTCAAATTGACCATTTGACTGTACTAGGGGGAGCAGAATTGGCCAATGGAAGGATTCCTTTAGCAGGTTATTTCCACTCCAAACTTCTTCAGTTTTGAATATTAAAGGCTTTTGGTTCTGTTACAGAAATTGTTATACTTCCTAATTCAGGATCTTAGAAGTTTCTTTTCTGTTTTATTATTATTTTTTGTCATGTCATGACGCACTAGGATGTGAAACTATGCTTTTACCACTTGTGTTCTTAAGAATGAAAGGGGTTTTGTGTACTTTTTTCTCACTTATTCTTCTTTTCTTTCTTCCTCACTTTGATTTGATATCCCTTTGGTTCTGTTGGGACAGTGATTAGAGTCATTAGACGCTACAATTACCTGTCTAAAGATAAAGTTTGGCTTGACATGTGGCCCTGAATGTTTGATATAATTCCCACTTCTGAGAAAATGCCTTTTCATCCAAGTGGGGAAAAAGAAGCCCAAAAAGAGCTAGTGTTGATCTGTGTTTTTATGCTTGTTTCAACTCAAGTGCAAAGAGGAAGTGTTGACCTCTATTTTTATGCTTGTTTCAAAAATACCACCTCTACGGAGGATTTTAGAAGGGAAAACTACATCTGGCACCTTTGCGTTGCTTACCCTTTGATCACTTGTGAGGTTTGGGCCATGTTCCCCTTCAAGATGGGGCCTATTATGATCAGTGGTCTGGATTTTGACACCTGCTTGTCGCATGTGTGTTGGATGTGAATGCGTTTTGTGGCAAAGTTGGTGATTTTTGCCTCTCTTTTCTCCTTCCTTTTTGCCCATCCAAATGCCACTTCGGTGTGTTTTATTTTTAAGCTCTGCTAATGGTTTATCGTTCTTGGTTCTTGCCCAAATGCACAGCTAATATAGAGAAACCATTGTGAATTCAAGTTAGATCTTTGTAAACCCAATTGCAGGTAAATTGGTATATATTGATTGGATTTATACAATTTGAGTCTCTCACAAGGGTGGTGCAAGATTTTCAATCCTTGCCTATTCACAAAGCAAGACCTCTAAATTAGAGGCGAGGAAAAAACATCATGGTTGGACTCACATTGGAGAAAATCTCCTTACATACGTATTTATATAAATTCCTTTTGCAAAGCAATACCTCTCATGGCTTGTGTGAGAGGTAAAAGCTTAAGCCTCTTTTGGGACCCAGTTGGATGCATGCTATTTATGGGGCATAGTCCAGTGGGAGAGGTCTCATTGTGGTCTTTTATGGATATGATTTATCTTATCACGAATCATGAATTTATTTATTTTTAAGTAAGAAATATTAAAATAGATATAAAATAAAAAAAATATTAGTTATTCATAATCCATCCATTTTCCATCTATAGCATCATCAGTAGAGTTGCAAATAAGACTTCAATACAGTCTTCAAGATATCAGCATTATTGGGAAAAATAATTGACTTCTCGTATTTGTTTGTTCATTTAAATAAAAAATAAAAATACAGTCTTCAAGATATCAGCATTATTGGGAAAAATAATTGACTTCTCGTATTTGTTTGTTCATTTAAATAAAAAAAATAAAGTGTTAAATCATCATAAGTATTTGACTAGAATATCTCTTGGGCCCTATTTGTTTGCATTAAAATACATAAGAATTGAATACATGAGGGGTTTAAAAATGAATATCAAAGATGAGTTTCTATAAATGATCACTAACATCTTTTTATTCTATTTTTCTAAAAGAAAATGTTATTTAATGTTTATTTTTTAAATTCACCTTTAATCTTTATTTTTAACCACTCTAGTAGCGTTTGGTTCGCTGAAATGGTTGTAGGCGGGAATGGAATGGAGACCGGAATGAGTCTGGAATGGAAAGGCAGGAATAGTCATTACCATTACGCTGGAGGAATCCTGCGTTTGGTACGCAGGAATGATGCCCGGAATGGAATAAATTTTACATAAGTATGACCAAAATACCCTTGTTAGATGATGTATGGATTATATTATTATTCTATAGGTGGGGCCAACACAAGTTCTTCTCTTTTAGAAGGGTAATAATAATATATAGATTATATTATTATTATCTAAGTAGGACCCACACAAGTTATGTCATTTTGTTCTTAATAATAATATATATTATATTATTATTATATAGATGGGGCCCACACAAGTTCTTCTTCTTTATAATCTTATAATAATAATAATAATAATAATAATGTAAATTATTATTATATAGGTGGGGCCCACATAAGTTCTTCTTCTTTATAATCTTATAATAATAATAATAAAAATAATAATGTATAGATTATATTATTATTATATAGGTGGGGCCCACACGAGTTTTTTCTTTATAATCTAATAATAATAATAATAACGATAATGTATAGATTATATTATTATATAGGTGGGGCCCACACAAGTTCTTCTCATTTATAATCTTATAAGAATAATAATAATGTATAATATATTATTATTATATGGTGGGGCCCACACAAGTTCTTATAAATATAATAATAATAATAATAATAATGTATAAATTATATTATTATTATTATATAGGTAGGGCCACACAAGTTCTTCTCTTTTATAATAGTGATAGATGTGAAACAAGGGTATTTTGGTCTCAACGAAAAGCAGAAAGGAATGGAATGGTCATTCCTTCCCATCCCCAATGAAATGGTCATTTCTCTACATAAGGGAATGGAATTCCGGAGGTAATGGTCATTCCGCCAATTTTTTGCGAACCAAACACTGTAATGACTATTCCGTTGGAATGACCATTCCATTCCGACCTTCATTATAGCGAACCAAACGCTACCTATGTATTCTAATGCAAACAAACAGCCCCTAAAGTGAAAAGGGTTTTCATGAAGAAAAAAAAAAGTTAGAATGAAACACATACGTACAGGTAGAAGCGTGTTCCTTATTTTCTCTAAAACCACTCCCGAGTCCCATAAATTCTTAAAAGGTTACATTAATCGCTAGATAAGCTCTTAAAATGGAAACACTAACTAATGAAAAGAAAGAAGTAAATAAATTACAGAAATATGAAATATTTTCCCTTAGAATTCAATACGATTCACAGGATTCGAGCTGTGAAAGTTAGGATTTTAACAATGATGCTGACAACAATCCTTTAAAAAACAAAACGTTGAAATCTTCTTGTTAGCATGTTTATAAAGTGTTTCCCATAATGAAAGACACATTCTTAATCTATGTAAACAAACAACGATGGTGATGTTTGAAATAGTTATCAGTTATCAAAGTAAAATAAGTTTTCCTTGGGAATCATAGAGTGTTGCTGTGGTACGCACAATACACGCTCCAATAGCACCACCGAGGGATCGCTCCCTGGGTGGGCAGGCTGTTTTCCCTCTTTCTGGCCACTGGGCCAACTAGCAATAAAAAAAAAAAAATTTCTCGACCGTTATCAAGTTCGTTATAGTAATACTTCATTTATTTGAAGATAAAAGGAGAGTATAATTTTCTTTATAGTACTTTATTCACACATGAGATGCAATTCTTTTTTTTTTCGGTTCCGGTAAATAACTCACACAGCCTCACCACTGAGCGACCAGTCGGGGGATGCA
Source organism: Litsea cubeba (assembly GCA_012931725.1). Lineage (NCBI taxonomy): Eukaryota > Viridiplantae > Streptophyta > Magnoliopsida > Laurales > Lauraceae > Litsea > Litsea cubeba. The sequence goes on along the minus strand of CM022948.1, from coordinate 90,562,399 downwards.
ATTCTTACATAAGATGTTTATACTTTAGACTGTTTGGTAATAGAAAGCAGTGGGTAAATTTCTTCTTTCAAAATAAAACTGCCTAAAACTTTCTTTCCATGGCATGACAGTGATCCCCAACACTCGAATACACATCCACATAAGTGCAAAAATATTTCCTCTTCAATTAGAGAACCTAAGTTTAGACTAACTCAATACTCACAATAAAGAGTAGAATATAAAATGCAACTTGTATAGAGGTACAATGAAAATCCTTTATTTTTTTAATGCTAAAATACAAAGTTTTTCATATATTAATTGAGGCAACCCAATTATTTTGAATATTGAACTTCTATGCAGAGTGGATTAGGCTCGTTTTACCTCCACTCTTAATGTTGTTTTTGTTTTGGTTTGTCTTTCAATGAAAGTTTCATTTTACCAAAAGAAAAAAAAAAAAAAAAGCTTTTCTGCCCTCAACCTGTTTTTATTTAAGCCCTTTCTTTGTACCCTCTTAATTATATTTAGTGGAACCAACTTTGAGAAATCCAAGCCATTCGCACTCAACTATTGCCTATAAATTAGCATTATTCCCTATCCTACACTGGTCCAACCATTAACCAAGGCTATGTTCAATTACACAAATAAATGCACTTAAAAACCCTTAAATTTTGAAGCTTTGAAATTGAGAGTTGGATGATCTGATCAGAGTGGCATTCAGGCCACCCTCTCTTCCTCTAATGTCCCCTGCACATACAACCTACCTTGGTGAATTGGATGCCTCCCAAGTGAGCCACATGAGGGAACGTTTACCAAAATAAGCTTTCACAACTACCATTAACTTCTAGTAGTATACATAACTGCTATTAAAAGAATCAAAGAGAAAATTACATTAATTTCAAGAAGACTTCAATATGCCAAATTTATGCAAGATCCCAACCATCCATTACATGGCCCCATCATGTAAGCACACTTGCTCAAAAGCCCATCCATCCATAGGCATGGTAAAAAGAATGGGTAATACAAAACAAAACATGTTGGGCATCAGTTCACATTGAATATATAGCTATTGCCCGCCTTGTGAGTTGAGATTTATATGGAGTGACCCACCTGACTTGTGGCTAGAATGTCAGCAAACCCCAACTAAGGAAGCCCATTCAATTTTCAAAATCTACATATCTAACCACCTCTGTGATGAGGAACCAGCAGCCTCAAAACTTCAAACCACCATTTCAGCTTCACTAGCATCAGTTGGGATCCCAACATCCAATCTCATGGTTGACTTGTACTGGTCAGGCACAGCAGCACCCCCCTGCACACACATCTCCACCACTGCTGGGGCCTGCCCATAGAAGTTCCTCAGCTCATATTTCAAAGGCGGGCCTGAAACATCCGGCACATGCCACACATACCTCGGCGGTATCAGGTCATCAAGAACTGCTGTCTGCCACCCATGCTGCCCATTCCGCTGCTGATGCTTGAAGGCCCCGCAATTCTGAGCCTTGTGCCCACTGGGACCCACGTGCATCTCCGGGCAGTAACCGCATACCCGCACTGCATATTTCTTCATCAGCCTGCTCGCTCCTTCCCTCATTGTTTCCCATGATCTAAGAGTCACTTCCGAAAGCTGTGCTATCTCTTCAGCATTGGAAGGAGAGACTATTTCTGAATCAGGTATTTCTCTTAGAATCGGTTTGGCAAATTTGTTAGGCACAGGCTCAGGCAAGTCATCCTCATCGGCGTCAATAATCTCGTTCTTTCCAATGCGGATGACGGGCTTTCTTCGACGCTTCGTAGGGAGGTCAGGCAGATCAACACCAGCCTGGATGCATAGCTCAACCAATGCGGGGATTCTGGGGATTGAAAAACGCTCTTCATGAGGAATGCGCTTGCCCAGGCGGTCGACGAGATGATAGGCCTCTATGGGGACAATCACATCTTCGACAGTTGCCTTTGTCCACTCATGTAGGCCTTTGCGGACCTCGGCCCTTTGGCCTCTGCACGATTTGAATGGGTGGCCCTCTGGTCCGACGTGTATTTCATTGCACCACCTGCAGAAACACAGAACACGATCTGACGATCATAACCGCACAAAATCTAATCTTAACATAAATTATATGGATGGCCAATCATATATATATATATATATATATATATATATATATATATATAGTTCTTTGATCGGTTACTTAATTTTTCTCTAAGCACAAAAGAAAAGACAAGGAACACAAATGGTTTAAGAGAGAGATACCAACAGAGGTAAAAGAAGATGCAAGAAGAAAGCCTCGAATGAATGGTTAAAAAAAGGAACAATTAAAGGACCCACATACATTGATTCTCTATCAACTCGCTGTTTTGGTCCATGGCCTCCATCAATTTGATGAATCCTTAATCTCATTAAAGATGAAATTTGACTTTCCAAGGAGTGCATTAGTTCTTTCTAACCCAATTTACTGTCAACATGAATCTGCCTGAAAATGGAGCTTTAAACAATCAAAAAGCTTCCTCAATTGCCCAAACTTCAGCCCTGTTTGATTCCTTTATTCCAATGGGACCAGAAAACACCACTAAGCTCTCTCTTTTCTCAATAAATAATGCACCACCAATTCCTGCCCGCCCGATTAAAAAAAAAAATCATATGATTTACCAAGTATTTGTGGACATATCGCAAATCATGACCCATTTTGATGTTTTATAAGATATGATTAATATCCCTTTTTACCAATAAGAAAAAAAACTCCTTTGTTTCACAAACATCTGAGTACATCCTTTCATAAACTAACGGTCGTAAGATGACTTCACCATAATTTGTGGTCCTCTTTGAGGGCCTACTCACTTGAAAGGGTGCCATGTGGAATAGGAAAATCTCATTACATAGCAATCTTTTAAGATGTTGAGGCATGATGTGAGGTATTCCAATTCCCAAAGAGGGGAACGTATACCTCAAAGCATGGGGCGTGAACATCATAAGCATGCCTTTTTAATAATTAAATAATTACATTAAAGACCTATATTAGTGAAAATACAAAAAGATCGGCTGGTAGCCTTTCAATGTAACAACAAACAAGGGATGGGTTAAATTAAATCCATTTACAACATACTTAATTTTTTTTTAAAGATTTTTAAGTTCTAAAAATTACAAACTGACTCTCTTGTTCTTAAGGACAAGATGTATTCACAGGGCATATGCCCTCCATTATGGACCATAACTGAAGCGCACACTTCATCTGGTGTGCACGACTCAAATATGCTTCACATGGTGAGGCATACGACCTAATGCAAGTGACTCTCAGACTTAAGGTAAGGGGCGTTCTTTTGAAAAGCCCCATCTGGAGGTGAACCTAAAGGCATAAACCCCAAACTCTTCTAGAAATACTGTATATGAGGTTTGGGTAAAAAATCATCTTCTAAACCTGAAGTAAATAGGTCAGACTGTACTCCATGGTCAACAGTCATCTAGATGGAAGATCCTAGAAAAATTTCCTTTTGCGATAGGTGATTAAGATAAAAATGATGTTATGGTTAGCTAAACAGGAAAATTTGGATGGTTAAGATCTTCCAGCAATGAAGATTTCTACAAAAAATCATTGTTCGCAATTCAACCCAACAGATTTAACAGCTTAGATACTGAACATGAGGCCATTGAATGAATGAAATATCAGAACACTGTACATGTACTGATGCACTGGGACCTTCAAATTCCTCGTACAGCTTTAAACAATTTGTATACTTTAGGCAATGCCAAAACAACGGTATTTCATGTACACTCTTGAGCACAAATCCACGCACATAGATGCCCCATTCAAATAAACTCAGTTATCAATTTACATGCTAGATGTAATTCATTTGATAAAGGAACCAACAACAGTAATCAGGGCAGAGAATTACTTGCAAGCACGCACCGGCACCACTTTCATAAGCTTCTTGAGATTGTTTTTCAGTTCAACTCTAGCATTCAACACTTCATATGCAACGGGTATCAGACTGCGAACAAGCAATCCATTTCTTGGAGGTGGCGTCGGTTTCTTAGGCTTTCCCTTTGAGTTCTTCTGTCTCTCCCTTGCAGCACGCCTTAGCTCAACAATAGGCACTGGAAATGGCTTCTTCTCCCTCTTCGAGTAGTAGCGAGGCAAATCTGTATTTTGGGGATGATCGCTTTTGACAACTAATTTGTTTGAATGGGGTTGACATGGAATACAAGCTGGAAGTCTAAATGTCGAAGAAAGTTTACATTCATGAAAACCAAGCTGCAAATAACAATGAAAAAAAAGTTTCAATTGCTAAGCCAATGACCAAAAATGGAGGATGCTTGGGTTTATGGTAAATTGGCTTTCACCAAAATAGATTAGATCAGTGACATCCACCTACTGAAATGAAAAATAATTTAATTGGAGGTTTTAACCAAGTATGAAAATAAGTAAACCCCTTCCCCAAGAGCTGTGTAAATTGTATAGTCCTAACAATATTAAATCTCTTGCCATTTCAGTTTTACAAACTACATGTGCTGGATAATAAACACATTATCATTGTGCCCTCCACGATAAATCACTGTAACTAAAGCTTGATATCATGTTAAGATTTACAGAAGCTGGATTTATTCTGTTATAAACTTAGTAAGATATAATAGTACTCAGAAACCATGATAAGGTGTCAGCCTTCTTGTGGGGTCCACTCAGGCCACCATCCATAACAATATTTTTATAAGCTAATTACAAAACAAAGCAGATCCCTCTTTCTTCTCTATACATATAACAACACATGTATAAACATTAAGATACTTCAAAAAGAGCAACATGTTGGGTTGTATCGTGTATTCATGTTTGACACTTCATCTTTATGTGTAAAAACCATGTTTCTGCTGTATCTATGGCGTCTTCCTACTATATCCATCTTCTATCCGGTCATCATAACTCCAAAGTCACAGTTCCTAACGTCCAATGCAAGAATCCCCATGATCCAAACTGGTGCTACAATAGAGAGTAGAATCTAAAAGGTGCTCAACAAGTGATCATAATGAAATCCTCAAGTGGTACACCAACAAGCCACACGAAATAAATTTAACAGTGATAAAATTATAACCAAAATCATTTTTTTAAAAGGAAATAAAAACTATATTGACTGCGATGAACAAGAATGAAAACCTACAAAAATCTTGTACAAACATAAATTGAATTCTTCTTTGATTAGAGCCTCAGATAATCCTTGCCACGTTATTTAGTTAGCTTTCCCAGCTTTAGTTTTTAGTGTGCAAAAAATTCCATTTAGTAAATGGCAACAACCTCACAATAGACTATTGCACGTTGAGAAGCTCACACAAGAGTCATAGCCTAAAATTACCCCATGTGGATTTAAATAAATAATCTAGATTTTTCTTCTCTCTGTCTATAAGTAGCTGCAAACTGCAAATTCTGAAGAAAAAAAAATTATCATCAGTTCATCTATGACTATGGTGTGGACGTGTGGCCTATAAGTTAGTCATCTGATTCAGCAATATATGAGTTATAGAAGTAGCAACAATTCGTAAACAACACTTAAGTGTATTATTTTCTCATCCCACAAAACACATGAAGTCTGAAACTTCAGCAAAAAGCCAAGGTTACATGACTTGTCATATGCCGGTCGGTCCCAAGCTTAGTCGGCTGTAATGCTTTCCATACTTCAATAAATCCTCCCATGCATTTGGGGGAACAATGAAATTGAAAAACATATTGGGTGGGATATTTTTTTTCTACCAATTCAACACAATTTATTTATTGGTCATTTTGCAATCACAGTGTCCAGACCAATGTGATTTCTGGTATCAAAATCTCCCCATATAATTCAATTACTCATTCATCCTTCCTAAACATTAAACCAACTGAGATTTGGAGCGGTACATCCAAACAGATGGTAGTAACACATAAGATCACATTTACATTTTCATCAATCAGGGGAAAAACTCTTATGCAAATAGAAAATAGAATTCAGTAACATTTCAATACCTTCAAAGAACTGATAAAAGCATGAGGAGTTGGGTAAAGGCTCAGTTTCAGACATCTCCTCTTTGATGAAGGGTTGGAAATCATTAAAAAATCCGATCTTGGAGGTGAAAGATAGGATTTTTCACGTACTAGAGGACTAATTCCAGGTGGGCAATGAGCAGAGGCAGAACCCATACCTGAAACAAGAACCCAAAGTTCTCAATTGCAGAAAAATGAAAAACCCATTTGGGAGGAACTCTCTACACAAGAGGAATTGAAAGGAGAAAAAGAAAGACCCATAAAATAAAAATGAGAGAGATGAACTATCAGAGCGAAAAAAAGTATCTTTATCACCAAAGCATGAAAACAGATACACAGAGAGATTAAGAGAGAGAGAGAGAGAGAGAGAGAGAGAGAGAAAACCTGAAAGGGAAGTTGGGTACCTCTTATCTTCGTCTACGTATCAGAGAGAGAGAGGGAGAGAGTTGGGGATAAGGTAAGGACTTTGGGTGGGAAAGCCTGACTCGCCTGGTTGACCCATTTAGCATTGGACCTGTACTGTTATTGGATCAGCTAGTTGAATGGGTTGGACATGGTTCACCTATTTATGACCCACCCCTCAATCATCGCCCTATGTAAATTTAATGAGATGGGCTTCTGTGATTTTAGTATGTGGGTTTTTTTTTTACAATGGGTCGGATAAGGTTCGGTTCAGGTAAGATTTACTATTGCGAGTTCCCCTGTCTCAATCAAACCTGCTTGGAGCAGATCCAACCCATTTGCCAATTGAGATGGAAGAGTTGCAACTTGTTCATGTCAGAGCCCAATATTGGACAGGCCTAATAGTGAAGCATAGTTGAAAATATATCTACTGTAGGAGTTTCGAAAGGAGTACATGCTTTTTGTTACTTCTATTTAAGCATGGACAACTTGGCCCTCATTTGTTAAGTTTGAAATTCTTTTATCAAATTGAGAAGCCTTGGCAATGAAAATGGTTGATGCTTATATTTTTAGGGGAAAATCAAGCATTGTTTTTTGAAAATCAAGAGGATGTTCATAATCCAGACTGAAAAAAAAGAATAATCAAAATAGAAAGTCTTTTCAAGGTGGAAAGGGTTTCCAAAAGAATGGTTAAAAAGAAGTTTTGTAGATCAAAAGTGATCCAAGGGAATGTAGGAACATCAAGTGATTAAAGAAAAGTTTGTAGTGGAGAGATGAAGCCCCAACTTTATCCTCCATGAATGAGAGATGAAGAGGTTTGTTTTAGCTAACTATAAATTACAAGAAGCATTGGATCATCCACTCTGGTTGTCACATCATCTAATCCAAGACAGTTCTTTGTTTCTCAAGTTTTGAGAGTGCAAAAAATTTGATGCGATTGTGATTAAAAATGAAGGAAGTGTTGAATATGTTTCATTTAGGCCAAATGACTTCAAGATTTTGGACAACATAAGGAACATTTATGCAGATGCTATTCTAAGAGGAAACAGAGTTAAATTTTCTGATTTTTTTCCAAATGAATGAGTGAAATATTCCACAATGGAACTCTCTCCTTTAAAATTTAAATTTCCAAGCTTTATAATTAAGAAAGCCCAATTTCTATATTCCTTTCTCTCATACAAATTTTATGATTTTTTTCCACGTTAATGACCCAAATATTCATTGGGCATTTTTATGCACCACATAAAATTTCACATTTAGTGCGGCCGTAAAGAGATACAAAAGCGGAAAAATGAATTGAGTTTACGTGATTACACAGAAAACCGGTTCCAAAGACACATAAGCTGTTAAGTCCCCTAGGACTCAACCAAAAGATCTCTCATCTCTGCTTCAGTAAGGTCCCCCTTCCTATTTATTGAAAAGGGTAACTAAGGCCCTCTTTCTTCCTTTAAAATAGATACCCCATATGGTTGGATGGATATTTTATAAGATTTTCCATAAATGTGTGGACTTGCATAGAGTGGCCTTCTCAAAAATCCGGATCTGGACCTTGTAATGAGCAGACCAAATCAACCCATGGACGCTTGTGATCGCTATGGTATGGTGAGGGCAGCAGCCATACACCTTTGTCAAACATGTGTCGTTAATGATGTACAGAGAGAGACTGAAGGATTTCCTGAGAAACTGAAAATTTCTGAAAATCTGGAACAACTCTTATTGATAATTATACAATTATGTACAGCACCATAGCTCCTAAACTTCATCACAAGAAGGAATAAAACATCATAGTTTCTTGTGTTTCTTCTATGTACAGACTCGATCTAGTGATAAAAGATAATCAAGTTGCTATTTACATCATAAACAGGTAAGAGTCCTTGGGCTTTGGCTATCAGATGTAGGGGTTAATGTGGGATGAATAGTCTCTAATTCCTGCCCCTTCCCATCCCATCCATTCTTCCCATAAGTCCCAGCTTGGATCATTCATCCCCCTCATGGATTCATCACCCCCGTCGTCACTGGATCCATTGTACGCGTACAAATTGTCTGCATTGGATTCTGTCAAATTGCTCATCACAACCTGCATTAATCATACAAGATTTATACATAAGAACCACCACAAATCAAAGCTAGAATAACAAAAGTACATAATTATTGTTTTGTTTTCTAGAGAAACATTGTGACATCTGATTCTGACTGGGAGAAGATCTGAGTTTCAGCTTCTTTTTTCTATTGATATTAATTTTCCACAACCCAGATTCCAGAAAACATTTGCCTTAAAATTCCCCTAATCCATTATAGATTCTAGAAGGACAAAATAGGCAACAAGAGAAAACCAAGAAACAAAAAAATCAAGTCCTTTTAAACAACCATGCTTTATGGGAAGATGTATTTTCTAAAGGTCCATCAACTCCAATGAGATTGCTTGAGTTTCTTTCATTTTTCATTCAGGAATCTCTAATTTGTCTCCATCTAAAGATCACCTTAGAAAATATGATATAGTAAGAAAAAAAGGAAGGAGCATTTCATAACAATTAACTCACATCATAAGCTTCATTAATCCTGTGAAATTGAACTCCACAATTGCTACCTTTACACACATCTGGATGATACTGAAAAAACAGATAATACAACCCAAATAAATCATCAAATCCAAAATCCCTTCAAAACTCACCAAGATCTCAATCAAACAGCACATGCAACATTGATTGATTATATATATATAGAGAGAGAGAGAGACCCACCTGTAGAGCAAGTTGTCTAAATGCTTTCTTCACCTCTTTCTCAGATGCACCCGGCTCAACCCGAAGAGTTCTGTACTGATCTGTCAAACTAGCAGAAGAACAGCATACCCTTTTATGATTTCTTCTACTGGGGTTCTTCAAATTTGTGGTCCGGATCCATGACCCAGATGCCATCCCCATGGAAACAGCCATGAAAAAACCAATAGTTTCAAGAGAAAAACAGAGGCAGAAGCCAAATTCAATGGAAAACACTTGTAATTGGGAAAAATCTGCCAAAGGGTCTCTCACCAAATACCAGATTGATACAGAAAAGATAAGGAAAGCAAACAGTGATTTGAAGAGATTATGAGGATGAGCTGAAGCCTGTGGGAGATCGGATGAGTATTGGAGAATATATATACACATGCAATTGGAGGTGTATGTTAAGAAAAGTGAAAAGAGGATAGTGTGGTTGTAGGCTATGGGTGAGTTGGAGATGACGTCAACCTTATCCAATACAGTTCTTTTTTATCCTCACTGGTTAAAAAACGGAATCTCTCTAAATTGACTTTGAGTAGCAGTTATAGCAGGAACCGGATCCCCTGTTTGGGCCAAACAGCCCTCATCCGCCTCCTTAAATGTCGCTCCCTGTTTTCTATTTGGATCAAACAGGAAATCCGTTTCCATTATAATAAGATTCTTTGACACATGGCCTATAAATAGGCTCTGGTGGATCGGATATGGGTATCCTATTATTCAAGAATCCAAATCATCATCAAATAGGGGGAAAAGTTTTGAGTGTTGGGGGTGTGGGTGACATTAGAATTTATTTCTTTGCATTGGGGTCAATCCAATTTGGATTTGGATTCGGGTTCTTGTGTTTCAGGTTGGTGTGAACTGTGAACTGTGAGTCATATCCAGCCCAGACCAAATTTATAGAAAAAAAAAAAAAAAAGGCCCGTGTCAAGCCCAGACCAAACATGGGCCACGTCAGGCCCAAACCGCCCACGGGCTGTGCCGGGCTTCACGTCCAACAAATGGGCCTTTTTGGATCTAAGTCCAGAACCATCTCTACATCCAATTTCACCTTGGATCCAATCTGATTACACAATGGCTAGCTGCAGAATAGTCATTTTTGTAAACAGCTACACCCTCTCTGAGCATAAAACAGTCTCACATTTGTGGCAGGGCCTAGTTGGAAGCATGACAATCATGAGGTCCCGAGGTTTGAAACGTCTTGTATGACTATCTCTATACAAAATTGGTGTCCATGTAGCCATAGAAGGTACATTTTTAAGGGCCTCAAAATTTTTCAATTTATAACCACTGCATAAATTTGGATGGGTGTCAAATTGATGTGGGCCATATATAGAAATTTGGCCAAACACCAGCACACGGGGCGCAATTTGACCGGTTTGGATTTAGGTGAGCCCAAGTGATGGATTTATAGGACCTGGCCTTTCGATTTACTGCTATCTGGATTAGAAATTTGGTGGTTGTTGCATCTGGAAGTTAAAGTGGTTTTAGAGCCAACTGACAGTAATAAAGAACAGAAGAAAGAGAGGAAGGCAACCCATTCACCCAAGGAATATTTAACTCTTCAAACTAGAAATCGAACTTGAGAAAATGTAAACTTAGAGGTTAAGTAGAGTTCTCTACAAGTTGTAAAAACCCCTCTAGCAAGGTACAGAAGATCCATTAGATGGTTTCTAAAACCTTGCATTGCTTAATGCAGTCTGGATGGGCAATCTGAAGGGTGAGATATCCTTTTCTTTTGGGTGTGAGGTGGGAGTTTGTTTATTAATATCAATAGATAATATATTGGTTCAAAATAGTGGTTACTATTGGGCATTGGCATATCAACCAGGTGGAATAGTTATAATATCAGCTATCTGATATCATATTCATAGGATGTATAGCGTTCATCTTTTGAAGCCCAAATTTTTTTAAAGAAAATCTAAAAAATCCCAGATATTGTGAAGTGTTAAGTTTTGACATTTTTCTACGCAAACACACGTGATATGAGTATGTATCAGATCTCAGAAGGCCATGTCACATAGACCCTTTTTATTCCAACTCCCAGATTTCATCCCAAATGGAGTGATACGCACCTTTTTCATCCGATTCATCATCATCAAAGTCTTATACCAACTATATTGGAGACCTTTTTCATCTGATTATGTGTAGAAATTAGAAAACACAACTATGTGCCCGTTTATTTGCATGAGATTGAGTTCACAGAAGCCCTAAGAAACGTATTCCTTGAAGTGACTATAATTAAAAAAAAAAATATGCAGATGCTGTTGAATAACTTCCCCTTCAAGAGCATAAGAATTGAGCGGAGATGGAAAATAAAATTCTAAGAAAGTCAAGGTCCCTCCATTATATTCTTCAACCCCCACCTCTTTAATAATCCTTCGTTGAAATTCATACCATGAATTCATAGGAATTTGATTCCATGAAACAAATGAGCCCCAAGTAATCCAAAGGATGAATCCCGTCTATCACATAATTAATTTCATAGCACTGAATGGTTCAAGTGAAAATATGTAACTCAGGTTCAGGTGGATGGGTTAGGATTTTGGTGCTCATAAGATTATATGGGTACGTTTAGTAACTTGTGAGAAATCCGTAGATTTGAGGATTCCTCACTATCCCTGGAATAGGTATTCCTCACTGACATTTGAATAGATGAGGGTTTCACATTGACATTGGTGCATATAGCTGAGAAAATTAATATCTATGTGTAAATCTGTAAAATGGGGAGTTGAAAATCCTCAAATTTCCACTATTCCTAATCCTAAGGATTTACAATTGTCAAACATGAGTTTTCCACAACTTTGTAAAAAACCGGTGAGGAACATGACCTTCGTGCATGGCCCATCCACAATCCAGCTCATACTTCAAACTTACTGATGTAATGCGTTGCGGATTGAGCGTCATACAATTTAACTAACAGTGTAATGGCTGGGAATGAAAAAGATCACATCATCATTAAGAAGATGACTGCAGCATAAACTTGAATCTCCAGACCCCCACTTTAGATACATATGGAACATCTATTATCTTTTACTGACCAACTAAATGTGATGGAAACCCAGATGGGTCTCGACCCAGATTTTTAGATGCAAACCCAAGCTCAAGCCAAGGAAAGGTACAAGTCGCCAGACCCCATGGGCAGGCAAGTTATTACTTTGTTTTGGTCTTCTTAACAATGGCCAGATTTCATTTATCAAATGATGTAAGAATCACTTCAATTTGAATTTGTTGGATAGCCTGTTCAAGTAGCTTTCCATCGAGTTCAAGTTTGTATGATTGTAACACACTGAGAAAGCTAGGATCGACTAAGTAGGATAGATCTGGAAAACACAAACTGAAATTCAAATGTATATCTGGCTCAATGATTGGACGACTTTTGTCTTCAATTCCCCTGTTTAACACCTTCATTTAGTACTTTAGTAGGGAATTAGTACACTGCTCCCCTTCCTAATACATTTTCTCACAGGAGATCCCAGGGGTGTCAATTAAGTGAAGAGGATAGCCCTTCAAAACCCTTTTCTATAGGTTTTCCCCTTGTATGAATCCCTTCCCACATGGAATCCAACCTTTATAGCAGGTTTTGGGAAAGCCTCTTTCATTAGCCAAATGAAAATCCTTTTAATGATTGGAACCTTTCTTTCCAAGTCCAAGTTAGTTATAGAAAAGCCAAAATCAAGAACAGTCCCTTAATACATGGTCATCAAAGTGGGGCTTATCCATGTTGGATGTGTGGTCATGTGGACCACACCCATGCATCCAATATATTTTCTATCATTTTTATTTTTATTTTTATTTTTATTTTTTGGCTGAGAAAAGGCATTATCTATGCTCTTGATGATTCCTCTATTCTAGTGGAATCAAGTCATCCTCATATAGGATTTGTGCAGAGAGTTCTAGGTTTGGTATTGAAAGAGGATTCCCACTATGAGTAGAATTTGTGAAAAAATAGTTGTAAGTTTTTTTGAAATAACTCACTATCTATGACGAATCAGGACCTTGGATTTTTACTCAAAGTCAATTTGAACCATCTAGTGTATTTGAACGGTTCGGATTGTGCAAAGGGACCCCATAAAAAATAAAAAAAAATATTTTTGAATCTGGACGTTTTTGCAAATATCTTAATATCCAGAAATGATCAACGGCTGAAATTTGATCACCTAGCCGTTTTTTACCTTCCAGAGATAGCTCACGGTTTAGATCATGATTATGGGCCCCACAGGAACCAAAAAAGTTAAAAAAACACACTGTTTTGAATCCCGTTTTTTGCCTTGTGTGAAATCAACGGTCAATAGTTTTTGGCCAATTTCTCATGATCCATATTGAATTAGGCTGCCAAATTTGGACCCTGACCCGTTTTGGACATTTTGAAGAGATTGGACGGTTTGGATTTCGCAAATGGACCCCACAGAATTTCAGAAATTGTCATCCAACGGTCTGGACGTTTTTGTAAATATCTCAAACTCCGTGAACAATCAACGGTTGAAATTTGGTGTCCTAGCCGTTTTGGGCTTTCTAAACAATACTAACGGTTCAGATCTTACTTGTGGGGCCTAGAAAAGGTCAGATTTTGAAAAAAACGGACAACCCTATATTACCGTGCGGATCACTGTAGCTCCGCCTTTCAGTGGGTTTGTGGATTTTGGGAATCAGATGGGGGAAGCTCGGACCTGGGTTATCCATGGGAGCAGGTATGCATGGAATCACAGAGGCTCTGAATATGGACTTTCCTTGCATTGCCAAACGTGGACTTTCCACAGAATCACAGAAAACATGCGAGGAATCCTCGCTGAGGATGCTTACCAAACGTCACCTAAGAGAAAACCAAAGAGCTACAAGACATATATAGACCTGAGACCCTTACAGCAACAGAAAACAAAAAACCCTCAAACAGCAAAATAACAAGCCATCCAAGTCCTATGATGGTTAGGTTAAGCTCTCTTTTTAATGGTTTAAACTTATTAGGTTTTCTTCTTTTACAAAGAAGAAAAGAAATTTAAAGACTATATATTGGAAGATTGGAATAAGAATCACGGAAATATTAAAAAAAATAACGGAAGACTTGTTGCAGCAACAATGGAGATCATTGATCTTATTGTGCAAGTTCAAGGGTTTTTTTTTTTTTTTTTTTTTTTCTAGGTTGGCCTACTAGCCGGGAGTGAAACTATCAAACCTGAAGACCCAGGGATCGATCCCTTTGCTCTTTTACTTTGTTTAATAGTGCTTTATGCTTAAAATTGGACCTACTGAGCTGCTAGTTTAAAGGCTGTAGCTTGACTATTCAAGCAACTAAAAAGATTGGGCGAGTTTCTATCTCAAAACCTGTTCATCAACTACATAAGACTGAAGGAATTTGGTGTCATAAGCTAGTCATGCCTATATTACAATTCCTTGAAAAACACTCTCTCATTGGAAAGCCAAAGCATTCAAAAATCCCAATGCCAAATTGCTTAAGCGGATTGTCTCACTCAATTCTGCAAGAATATTTTTTTGGATTGCAACTTGAGAAAAGAAAAGAGTTGCTTACCAACATAGATGCAACCATTCCACAAATAAAAGAAGGCTTGGTTGATTAGCTGCAAACAAGCACAAAATAACACTAATTGTACTTTATGTTTACATTCCACCTCCATGGCCTTCATCCAATCAACTAGCAAAAGTCCTGTAAGGCTGAATTTTTTTTTTTTCTTTTCGCCCACCCTCCCCCTATCCCTGCTTAGCCAGGGAGCACTTTGTGCACCGGGTGAGCCCTTTTTTTTGTCTTTTCCTTAGAGGGCGAGCCTTGGCGCAACGGTAGAGTTGCTCCTTTGGTGACCTCGAGGTCACGGGTTCGAGGCGTGGAAACAGCCTCTTTGCAAAATTGCAAGGGTAAGGCTGCGTACACATGCGCCCACCCTCCCCCCTACCCCGCTTAGCCGGAGAGCACTTTGTGCACCGGGTGAGCCCTTTGTCTTTTCCTTCTTTTTCATTGGATAACTAATCCACCAACAGGGTTACCTGGATAATGGAATCATACTTCGCGGTAAGTGGTTTGCGGGTCACTTCATGGCAATGATCCCTATTCCCTATGGGTAAGATGAGATAATTCATATCTGTGGATCACTCCACAAATCTAAAGGGAGACCTAACTTAAACTCTCAGATTTCAAGCCATCGAATGATGGGCCCAAGTCCAAATCCTGTTATCATCAATAATGTGGATATTAAATTAAGTAATTTGGGTCAGAATTTAAATATATCAGTGACGAATTGAACCACAAAAATGACATAGATTGTGCGATATTCTGACCCAAAGAACCAACCCAACATCCTGATTGCCATGACCCAGACCACAGTCCAAGGGATGGTATCACAATCAAAGTAACCAAGTCCGACAAAACCCTCTAGTTTGTGGTGGGGCAGTAGATTCACAGTGGGTGCGGTAGCAGAAATCTTTGGATACACCCAAGTAAGATCTTACTGCAGAACACAGACAGTGGGTGGTGAATGTAAAACAATACTTTTTTTTTCTTTTCTATCTTATTTTGTTTATTATTATTATTATTTTTGGCTATGTAAAGTAAAACAATTCAAGGTTGCTACAAGGAGATCATACGATTTCAATGCATAAACATAGCAATAGAACACAACAATATAGAGTTTGCTACAACAACAGCATTATGCACACTACAATCTCAGATTGTAGTAACAAGAGTATTAAATACAAAGAACCTGAGATAGATGGATCAGCACTCACTACCTGTAGTGAAGATTGATGATTGCAGATGGATGCATCATAGCTGCATGCTTCTTACAGTTGATCAGATCTGGAAGAAAGCACCTGTCTGGAAGCGATCGTCATACAACCTCCAATGCCCATACCTCTCTGTGTGGAAGAGTGCCCTGGGGATGTAGAAATTAGGCCGCACAAGCGTCTTCAGATTCTTCAGCTTCGCAGAGGCACGTTCCATAGCCCTGCTTGTCAGGTTCGCACAGCCAAACAGATCCAAATGCTCCAAATTCCCACACCCCTCAGATATCCATTCTAGGCCGTCGCCTGTCATCTTGGAGAACCGCAGTTCGAGGTGCTCCAGATTATGCATGAACGATGAGATTGTTACGGCTTCCCTGTCCCCATCTTGAGGGCAAGCATTTAGATACTCATCAGGAACTATACCTGAATGCTGCGAAGGATCTAGCCAATTCATAAAGTTTCTTTTCAGAACCTTCAGATTTGGGCACCCACGCCCAATCAGCTCCAATGATTTGTGGGAGATTTCATAGCAGTAGCTGATATCCAGCACTCTTAACATGCTGCATGTAGACGCAATCTTTGTGATGGACAGATCAGTCACATTTGGGCAGCTCTTAATTGAAAGAACTTGGAGCATTGGGGACCTGCAAATTGAAGTTCTATCAAATAAGAAATTGCTAAGGTTGCCCAAAAAAAAAGTTATTGTATTTCTGAATACAGTAGAAAGGCAAGAACTATATGTCCTCACTCTGGGGATTGATCTGCTGTAGTATGGAGATGACATCTTTCATTCTTACCTACTGGATTTAAGTTAGTTGCCATATCAGTTCACCACTTCACCTTACTATAGAAACAATCTTTGATCCATAGTCTTCCTTTAAGATTTTCTCAACTTAAAAATTTTACGACATGGAAAACTAAGAAGCATTTCTAATAATTACAGGACACATGTCGCAAGTCAGATCTTCTGAAGTTTTAGGAATGGCAAATCTGTTCACGACAAAGTAAAAATCAGGTTGTTGATGGGCTTGGTCCATAGCACAAGATTGTTCTGTGAATTTGGCTACTAAGAAGGGAGCTCATTAATTCGCAGGAATAGCTATCATAACCATAACTTCCAACTGAACCTTTGAATACATTGGGGAAAAACTACAGACAAGAAGAGTTTACAAAGGTGTCTTTTGCACCCTCTAAAATAAAATTTTCCATCTATGCAAAAGTGATGTCCTAGCAGACGATGAAACAAAAAACTAATGAAAACCAGTGATTGACTTAAAGGATGAAGAATGAAGTACGGCAGAAATGAAGGAAAAGATAAAATGATGCAAGGGCCAAGGATAAAGCACTAAAAAAACACACTCAAGATTCATGCAGGGGCAGCTGAAATAATCTGAAAGTGCCCCAAACTGAGTGCACAAACTGTATTGTGTTGTTAGCAGTTAACCCTCTGCTTGTGCTGCACCACCACACTTCTTGTTTCAGAAACTACTGCTATAGGTGATATTCCTTCTTTGGTCCTTTCTCAGCATTTGCTCTTACGGACATTATGAGCTGCTGATACACTGACCCTGCACACATGAATCCCCTTTAAAACCCACTTGCAAACTCATGGAAATAAGCCCAAAATCAATAAATGGAACATCTTCACTTCTCTAGTCAAATCTCTGCTGTTCCTGTGTTTTCTTCTCTTCTCTTCTTTTTTCTATTTTGGCTTGGGGGATTGAAAATTCTACCCAGCAAAAAAGCAAACACTTCAAGTTCAAAGCCCAACCCAAAACAAATCAAGAAGAACCAACAGTTAAAAACGAATTGGTTAAACCGAAACAATAAATTTAATACCATGTATTTCACCGATTCTCTTCAACATAATAAAAAAAATTATCATCATTAAACCAATTTTTCGAAGTCTAAATGAGCCCATCCATCCAACAACTCATTAAATCCATGACTCACACCTTTTTTTTAAATAATTCACCAGATTCTAAAATAAGGTTTAACCTAGAAATTAAGGAAATCCAAGCTGAAAAGGAGGCAACCTGATGCAAGTGCATCAAAGTCAAAAGTCGTCTTGGATCCAAATAGTGGCAACCTTATTTAATCATATTTTGGAGGCTAATTTCTGGTGCCAAATGGGGTTGAGACATTGAAAAACTGGTTGCGTTGGATAAATGTCAACTTACCTACCCAATGGCCCAAAATCTTACAGTTCTACTTCTAACAAGAATGGATCAGCTTATGACCGAATTTAAAGGCATGTTATATGGTTCTGTAGATAATAAGTAATTTTTTTTCATAACTTTGTGATACTTCTATGAAAATAGATCAAGGGACATGATGAAGGGTTAGGATTACATTGAAGTTTTCCTTATTTAAGGAGAAAATAATATTATCCTGTAAGGAATTAACAAATGACGACTGAAAGGAAACTATCATTGGAAGTGATTTTCTAACCTGTAAAGGAGTGATTTCTCAGCTATCGCAGTGTAGTGCTCAGAGCGATTAGTGTGACAATCATTAGTTAGCTGGTGCAATGCTAACCATTTTGGTTAGATGAATCTACTGGTTCTACAAGAATCACTTGTGATTCTTATTTTTGCTTTTCTGCTGATTTTTTTAGTACCAGAGCAAAGAGTGGACAGATCATAACCTTCCAACGATGATCACTCCATAATAACTGGTGTCAGGAAGTTTGGTTCCCCAAAGGAACAGTCTTCTATGCCCACACAAAGTGTGACAGAATACCACCCACAAAAAATCAATAGAACTTCAATGTGAATACGTTATAATAATTTTCTATGACCACACAATGTAGTAATAATTCTACATTTTATAATGAGTGAAACACATGTATCCAAGCAAAAATTGAAGAATACTAGAACTCCAACGCCCTCAACACAAAAATCCAACAAATATCCAAACAAAATAATTCATATTAGGATTTTAGAAGCTGGCAGGTGAATTTGAATTCGGAAGTCCAATTGATTCAGAAATACAAAGATTTCAATATCCAATCAAATCATCAAAACCAAATGAGCCAGAAGATGAGCTTCAAAATGCTTAAAATAGCTCATCATCATCATATTGTAATCTCATCAATCTGGAGTGTTTAGAGTCCATCGGGACTCTTACATTGAAGCATGGCTTCTCTATTTTTTTAACTTGAGAGGCTGTTGTACTTCTTTATACTTTTTACCCAGAGGAAATCTCTTCTTCCTCTTCGCCGTGGACATAGCACCCATAGATATTCTCTCTCTTCCTTTTATTGTACTTGTTTTCCAGCGTCGTGTGTTCCCATTTGATTATTGGCTCCTCCACAGTCCACACCCAAAACCACACATGGGGTTGCCTCGATTTACGCAGATTACCTCATTAGAGCATCATCATTATCATCAGAGCTTAATCCCATCAATCCAGGCTTTGGTAAATCTGTCTTAATCACCCCATGAGAGCCCCACCCCATCATTATTGGAGCGTTATCCATGGAACCACCACCATCACCTGCATCATCTAATCAATCTATAATTTGCTCACACCACTCAACTCCCATATTTTCGACACATCCAAACAATACCCCAGAAACCCCATAACCCAAACTCCTCAAAGCACTAAATCAAAACCCAAAAACAAAACAAAAGGCAATCAAATCACGTGTTCTCCACCTAATCAACCAATCAAATAGTAAACCCATCACCAATTCACCTCAAATTCAGCCCAAAGATAACGCCCCGACTTCGCCCGGCTCGAATTCCAGACTCTATAGATCAAAAGATCGTACCTTTCAGCTGCGAGGACGAGGGACCAGTCGGAGCAGTGGCGGAGGCGGATCTCCCGCATCCTTCCGTCGGCGCAGAGGGCGGCGGAACGGAGCATGGCGTCGATGCGGCGCTCGAAATGCGGCGACCACCAGAGGGAGGTGTCTCCGGCGGCGGAGAGGAAGAAGTGGTCGAGGTCGAAGGTGGTGAAGAGAGAGGCGTCTCTCGACGCGTCCATCCACGATTTGCAGACAAGCATCGTCCCCTTCCACCTGTCCTCGATCGACAAGCGTGAGATGATCACGACCAGGCATTCGTGGGTCATGTCAGACCACGATCGCATCTCGGCCGTTGATTTGAGTGAGGAGGAGTCGTTGTGGATTGTTCTTGTTTCTTCTTCTGTTCCATCTTTTTCCATGGGAATCGCTTGCAGAGTTGGTTTTTCTCCGTCTTGTCTCCTTTTTTTTATCCGCACGGCACGAGGAATGCTGGAATGGATATGATCATATAAGGACTATGAGATGAGACCACCTTCTACAAAAAGATAAAAAATTGGAAGAGAGGTGAGGGAGGATGGGATTTTCTTATTTTACAAATAGACCCCTGTATTTTTTAAAGGGAGCCCCATAAAGTTGGAAGCCCACCTTCCCCCACCCAATGGCCTGTGTATGGTGATGGGCTCATATCATAATGGCCCCCACTTGATCCACTTCCAATAAAGCTTTTATCGTTTAAAGTGAGAGCATACTTGATCCAACGGTCCAATTCACTCGTATGGATGTCAAACCCCCAGCACGCATGACTAAAAAAGAGGGTCCCTGCTTGATGGTCCACTTAGATGGACTATAAAACTAATCCCCACGGTTTTTAAGCCCGAGCCAGGTGCCCTTTTTTAATTTTGAAAATTTCCATAGTAAGGATTCTTGGCTTGAATTTGGATTGTTCCTTTGTTAAGTATCGTGAAGAAGAAGTTATGACCCTAAAAAAAACATTGTAAATACAAGTGGAGATGGTTTTTTTTTTTTTTCTCTCTCTTTCAACATGAAAAATAGCTTGTAAAATCGCAAAATAATAGCATGCTCGTAAAAACAAATCCATTTTGACAAGGTGAATTTTGCACTTGGGATTTGGTGAAGTAGGTTGAGGCAAGGGTTTGCTGACAACACGCACTAGATTTGCATAATATGTGTTTGCATGGTTTAATGGTGTCCTGATTTAAATACCTCATGGATACCCACATCATCCAAATCCAAAGAAAAAAAAAGTGAACACGTTATACAAAAGTGCTCTCAAACTCATCCTGACATAACTCTCGATCCAAAATCATTTTTCACTTTTGTAGAAAGTTGCTCTCCAGAAAAAATTTACCCCTACAACACAAACAAGATCCCCGGTCGTTTTTGAAAGGGGGTGCCACTGCCATGACACAAATCTACCGGCGGATTCAATAATAGATTGGCACTGAAAGGGTTGATGTGGCATTGTCATGTTACAAGTCGACATTCCATAGATGTGTTTAAATGAGAACCCCAAATTCAGATGTAAAAGGTCCATATCCATTTCTTTTTTGTATCATCTTTCACATAACTAGGGGGCGGTTCACATGCCTCATTACCCCTAAACATGGCTGGCCCATGGGAGTGATACATGATCAAATTCTGAAATGGTATTTTGCAAAATCAAGTGCAAGAGACTTCATTTACTTACACATAATGGAGCTTCATGCATCTGGATTGTCTAAATTACCTTGAAACTGTAATGTTTTTGTTACTTATTTTAACCTATGATGTCCAGATAAGGCATGAATACGGCTAAGATACGACATAGACACGACAAGAACACGGATTTTATATATAAAAAATAAAATATCGGATACGATATAACACGATATGTTGCTCATTTCGAAGTATCCGTGCATCATAGGTCATAACCAATAACAGGCATCGTACTACAAGCCATCAAGAAGCATCTGGGTTGAGCTCAAAATTGTCAATCTCGCTCGAATTCATATCAAGCTTTACAACTTGAGCTCAAGCTTGGCTCAGAAGCATTTGATCAAGCTTTGATGGAGTGTTTTAGCATTGAATTAAGATAGAGCTCTTTTAGCAAACCAAGCATATAATATAAGATAAGGCCACATTGATGATGATGTCTTTCTTTTTTTATAGTTAAAGAGAAGTTGTAGCCATCAACCATCATAATTTGCATTAAAATATGACAGCATAAACAGTGCTTTTAAATTAAGAAATTATAGAGTAATATTCAATGTTGAAGCATGCCAGCATTAGGTAGGTCGAGATCTAAATCAATTGACTTCATCTATAGTCCCATTGCACAGATTTGCTCAACCTTATTATCACAATAATCGTAGGTTTGTGTATAAATCTTAAACTAGACTGATTTTTACTTATCATTCGATGGAATCTTTAAAAATAACTATCCTTAAGACTGTTAAACTTTAGGCCTATTAAATCAGTTGTTACGATAATGTGATGGGCTGATTTTTTTAATGACCCTTTCATTTCATGAGATCTTTCCGTCCCTCTCCCCCTTCCAATGCTAGATGGGTCATATGAGCTAGAGCACATAATGACAGCGTGTCTGCTCATAGGCGAAAACTCCCCAAAGCGGATTTAATCATTCCTTTTTTTAACGTGATAGGGTTTTGATGGGTTTGGGGTGGGTCAGGTAGGGATTCAGAATTCCAACCTCAATCAAATTCAATCACAGTCCCAAATGGATGATATTATCCAGATAAGTGCAATTGCTTTTTTCTTTAATGAAAGTACTGTGTGCTAAAGAAAATCCTCATACACTGTCTTGGAATGGTGGATGAGAAGCTAAAAACAGGGTATATTTCTTGCCAGGATTGTCCTGGAACAAAAGCTTCTTGCTACATTGGCCTTGGTTTCTGAACTTCTGAAATGAAAATGAAATTTTCCCAGCACTGACTCTTTCTTAATTGCAGCTATATCATTTGGGTGTGCAGCTGCATCTTATCCAAATTCTGTAATTATTATAGCATAACTTGTTGAATGTCACAAGCAATCTCCTGCTCCTGATTATAGCCTGGTATTGAAGCCACTGCAAGCCCACTTGCCATCATACCCCCGTCTCCCATCTTTGGGGTTCGTGCAATCACGCATGTGCACACATACACACAGCACTTTAGTCCACTAAAACATGATTCAAACCTGCCATTTTGTGGTTACAACACTGAGCACCTTCTAATATTGTTCTAGGCTCTTGTCAGTTTTCTCTACTAATTGTAGAACGCTTTTCAAGCCCTCTCTTGATCGATGGGATAAGTCTGACAATTAAAGCTAGCAATCAAGGTCCAACTTCCATCCTGGTTTCAGGACACCCAAGATTTGTTGGAAGTTGGAGACAGCAGAGTCCATGTCCCAACTCTGCATTTATATTTTATGCTCAATGTTCAGCTGTTCAGAAGGTCAAACCCCAAATGGCTTTTGTTCTAGGCGCTCATCTGCACTATCATCCGCAACAGAATCTTGCACTTCTCTGTTGGAATGGTAGGAAAATGGTGGGAAAAGCTGTATTCACCTTTTTACGCCACTACAGTCACACACACTCATTATTTGCATGGGCTTGCTGTTTTCAGTTTCTGATTCTTAAAATTAGTTTTAGTTTGGGTTTTCATTCTGATGATTTCTGTTTGATAGTGTTCTGAATAACTTTGTTTTTAAGTATTCTGTGTCTATACAGGCTACAGTAAAATATTTTTACACTGTTGCACCCTAAAAATGCACAGGGATAACTCCATCGAGAAATTAAGTTGTGAGAGAATTCCCCCTGAACAAAAAAGAAAAAAAAAAAAAAAAAAAAACTTAGCTAGTAAACTCCATTATTTTCCTAACTATTATCGTTTGGTGGCTATTAGGTGATTTCATATTCCTTTTATGGCAAATTGATGAGTTAAATAGAGAGGTGAAGATGTATGAAGCACATATTAGTTGGCCATGAAGAACATGGAGAAGAAATATAAATTTATGGTAAAGCATGTGCAGCTTTGGAAGGCTGCCTTTCATGGAAGTCCACCTCTTTGGAGTCACTGTTCATCCTCTTGCCAACTGGAAGTTCTCTTCAACCAATTATGTAATGATGTATTCACCTAAAAAAAGGTACCACTCACTATGTGATGATGAGCATTGATAGACTTCAGGATTTTAATGATATCATCAGTTGATTATTAGTGAAAGAAACCATGAAAATTAGATGTCCTCATGCGTGAAAACAGTAAATAACAGGAAATATGCATTATTTACAGCTTAATTCTAAAAATCAAAGATGCATCTAACGGGTATTATTGATAACAGTATGACCCACCAGCCATAATCTGCAGTAGAACAATAAACATCCACCTGCGATGATGATCAGATCTGTTACTCAACAGCAAGTTCACAAGTTTTGCAGAATAGTAAAAACTCAATTCTGCACAACCCAGAGCATTGATCTGACGGACCTGCAGATAGTTTTCTGTTGCCATCTATCTAGAAGGATCAGAATCTTCCAAATAATGTAAACAGATGGGGCCATCCACCACCCATTCTGTATCCTATAAGAGCAACCTCTCGATTCCAATCAGTGTGCCTCGCATGTATAGAATTGAACATGCTGAACACCATATAGTTCCTCCAGCCAATTGATATGATCTAATCAGCATCATCTTAGCCTAATCCCATCAATCCAAGGTCAGCTAAAAAGTTTCTATCATTTAACTAGAAAAAGTTAGAATTCCTCCAGTTCATTGGCAACTAAGAAGTCTATGATTTTGAACCTTGCTAGAATATCCACATCGATTCAGTTTAGTGGCACTCCAAATACATCATAACAACAGAAAGAGACCCTGAAATAGTGAAATTATATAAATACAACCAATAACACCATACCTATTGACTCAGTCCTTGAAAGGCAGAGGTTTTTATTTTTTATTTTTTCAAGTGTAAGAGATGCTATGTGGCTATCCATAAACAGGCTGCCAATAATCACGACGGTATTTCTCAGGATCGACAGCCACGATGACATAGATGGCATAGATGATCCCAGGCACGTAACCCAGAATAGTCAGCAGCAAACAGATGCAGAACTCCATCTGCAAGACAAGGGGGGAGAGAATAAGGGGGAAAAAGGTCAATTATAAAAGTCACAATAGAACAAAATGAAAAAGATTTCAAGAGAGTTCATACACTGCAGCAGCCATGCCTCAGAAAAACCCCCAAAGGAGGAAGCAAGATTGCTATCAGGATCTCGAGGCAGATGGCACTCCTCTCTGAGCAGCACATTGTATCCAATCAGATGCCGGACAGCAGATGAGATCAGATGGTAGTTGTGTGCTTGTATGTCTCTACATATTAAAATCCATAAATAAAGCAAGAAAGGCTTGTTATTTGCTAATACAATACAGAAGGAAGTAATAAATTGAAACAAAATAGAATTAGAAATTGTTTGCTATATACTAAGCATTTTGGTTACCAGTATTTCCATGGAAATTCCATTCTGTTTCAGCTGGAACAGATGGAACATTACCTTGTTTGAAAGATAACTAAAAATTTTCATTTAGGAATAATGTAAAAAGCTAGCTCCCCTTGAGGGATTGGGAGCCTATAATGCAGGTTTAGAGGAAAAATACATCAGGAACAATCCATCATCCCTACAAATAATAATTGAGTCTCCCTCTATGCCTAACCTTGCCAACTTGTCTTATTCCTAATTGTCCTCCCTCACAACATGACGGAATGACTATTTAGATCTTTAGTAAAGCTCCATTATCATTCAAGCTATAAAGAACATCCTAAGTGCCCTTGATTTTCCTTCTGCCCTTTGATTGCATATCTTCAGTCACCTTCTACTAGAACCAGACCATAGGAAGCTACCACCAGAATGATGTGTTCCTGAATTCTATGGACTAATTGTTCCTGTCATTCTCCATCAACAAAATGGCTTCTGAATGCTGCAACCAATATATTTCTTCGTGCTTTAAAATATACATTTAGTTTTGACTGTGCTGCCAATCTCAAGTGAATTCTTCACTCAACAAATGAACTAACTCTTCCAACAAATCAAGTTCTCTAATTTCATCCATAAGAAACTTCCTTTCTCCCCAAGCCAACCACATTTAGCCTATTCAGCTGTTCCCACTCCTTTGGTTTTGTGTTGAAACTTTTTAATTTTTGAGAAAATCTAACATTGCCCAATCTACTGTGTCTCAAAGAGCAAAAAAAAAACTCCTAAATTCCAGACAGAATTCTAGCCTGTTTGGGTCTGTTGAAAAAAAAAACACGCTTCTGCAAAAAAAATTGTCCTTTTCACATTTCTAGCCTCAGTTGAAGGCTGAAATAATACACATGAGAGTCTATTAACTTCTTAAAAGAATGGGAGGGCTCAAGACTCAAGAGTCTAATAAATTTGTTTTTATCATTCATGTGTGTGCTTAATTTCTTCTTTTCTTTTGTTTGTGGTTTAGATGCATGACAGTAACATGTGTGACCTTAGAAGTAGCTATTTGCAATGTAACTTATGTTACATGATAGAAATATACACAAGTGTTGTCTAGTTGACATCGTAATGATTCTCCTATTTTAACATAATAGTCTCTTGCAACCAATCAAAAGATTAAAAAGGTAATTTTTTTTTTTAAGTGTTGCATTTTTTTCCAAGCAGAATACCAGAACAACCAGATAAGTGGAATGTTCCATTTTGAGTCCAAATCTGGTTGGCCCCATTGGAAGTTGGAACCGAATGGAATTGAAAACTATGTCTGTATAACATATTACATGAAAAAGGGTACACTTTCAATTTAAAAAAAAGTACATCAGTGAAATATAAGTAGGGCTGCAATTTGCTAGCATTTCTTCCATACAAACAATACATGCTAGATTACAGCTAGCCAATTCTAGATTACACCCACTTCATCCTCCTATTCCTCTCCCCATAGGCCATAGCAAAGAATCACTGTAGTAGAATCATGTAAATAGGCACAAGACAATGAAAAGAAAATTGGGAATAAGCAAGTTCTGTATGGAATTGAAATCATGTAAACACCTCACTTATACATTTCTAAATGAACTACAGAATCTGAAAATTTCAAAATTCTGCAAATCCAATCCAAAATCTAATCTAATTGTTTGACTTGAATATGTTTTTAAATCATGGCAAACAAACCAGGGATTAAAAAAAAAAAAACAACAACAACAACAATGAACTGACAATTCATATCCAAATAGTCATGTATAATGGGCATTCATCACATTCAGACTTCAAAATATAGATTTTTAAGACACCCCCCTTTTTAATTTCTTCATCTCTCTGTAAAACAAATCCTTTCCAACCCCCCCAAAATTCGATTCCAATGGGATGTTGAGAAATCCCAGGAGGAGAGCACCAAAAGATGTATAGACTCAATTGGGTTTTCTCAGATTCCCTTAAATCCTTACTTTTTTTCCCTGCCCATCGCTTCAAAAATCGATCTGACTTTAAAATGCAAGGAAAACAGTTTCAAAGAAGGAGAAAAAATGGAAAAAAAATAAGAAGAAGAAGGAGAAGGAACAGAGAGGTATGAGAGATCACACTTATTGCAGGTGCGGAACCAAATCGGAGAATAAATCGATCAATCGCGTCCCATATGCATCCTCACAAGTATCTCGATCTCCCAAATAGGATGCAGCAAACCTAATTAAGTTTTCTGCTTACGAAAGCTATTTCTCTGTTTTTTATTTCTCTCTCCTCTGGAGAGATGCCGGCACCGTTTGTCACTTTATTTTTAAAGTTAAGTTGAGTGAAGTAAAAAAAAAAATTTAATAAAATATATAGTAAATTATAATGGTATTTATTTTTAGTCGTTTGAAATGAAATTTTATTTACTTTTTGTATGAGATAAAGGAGTTTTTTTTTATTTTTTAATTAATAAATGTAGTTATTTTTTGACTTTTTTTTTAAAGATAGATGGAGTTTTGATAAAAAATGATTTTTATGTAATGTTTAAATTGACTTTACTAGTCAAATTACCAAACGGGCAGAGGCTTTAACACAGAGTTATGAGTCAATGAGTGAAAGTGGGACTACCTAATAAAATTCGAACCATTCAAAATAAACTCCCTTTAAACATATGTGATATTATCATATTTTATGTAATGTAAATGTGAGGGTTTTTTTTTTTTTTTTCTCTTAGAATGTAAATGGGAGTTAGTTCACCATTAGACTAACCAGTTTGTTGAAAAAAAAATTGTTTCTCATCAAACAATCAATCTAACGGTGAGAAAAAAAACTCTAAATTAAATATAATTTGAGGATACCCATGTGCTTAGACGGAGCTTATCTTGAATGGTTCAAATTTCAATAGATGGGCCTCACTGTGGAATCCAAATCTTCTAAAACTCAATATTCAATTAAAGGCTAGAGGATTCACACTCGAGAACTTTAGGTCGTGTGGCAACCGACAATTAAATCTTTTTGGGGACTCCCCCCATTTTATTATGGGCACGTTTGTGTAACGATGCATTATGTGGAAGAAGAGAATTGTCATATCAGCAGAATCCATGGAAGATAGATTTCAAGAAAAATAATTTTCATGGGAGTACCAAATATAAGTTTGGTGAAAAAAAAAATTTATTCGTTGAAATGAATCATGAATGGCACCCCCTCAACCAACAAACTTGATTGGGCATAGTGTTGTCGTATCAGTGTAATTGGAATATAAAATGGCCAGGTTTTTCTTTGATGCCACGTGCTTGGATATGAGACCTTTGAATTTGTATAAAATTAGCTACACCAAATATATGAAAATTGAGTTTTTAGTGAAAAATTATAAATTTTTATGCATAAAAGTGTTATACAAATACGTCCAAAAAGAATTTAAAAAATTAATCTTTTACAATTATGCATATTCATAGATCTGGAATAATGGAAATGTTCGTTTTTTTTTTTTTAAATTATCAATTCAGGCCCTCCTCTATAGGATTTGGAAATCCTTATTGCTGGTTTAGTTGGTCTTATCGCGGATCAATCTCTAAAAAAGTTATTTTATTAGCTAGATGTCTTAGTTGTATGAAGAAGTAATACATAATTACTGCCCACTATATGCTTACTTTGAATAGGTCCATCTCAAATCAACCTTAGAAAATAACTTTTCACCAGCTAGATGATCACCATTGTGCGATGAAGTAAACTCAGATTCAAATTTGTACTTGCTATATATCAATTCAACTAAACTTATTTTTATGGAAGGGGGTTGGATTGGGCAATTGGAATTCTATAGCTTTCAAAGAAAATAAAATCATGCTTAGCGGTGTTTATGAGATAATTAGCAATACTCTATCATTAACCTTTCAATGTGACTGTATTTTTCTACAGCCTGATGTTATAAATCAAATGCTTGCAAAGGAAGTTCAGCTTATTGCATGGTAAATTTAAATAAAGTACACATTATACAAGGCCATATGGCACACCATCCATGCAATACACTACAGGACACATTGTATGTGTTGGGGAATTAACATTTATTAGCCAATATTTATTTAATATTTGTTTTTTAACACTGTAGACACTGTACTTTTATGCTTGTCGTTCGGCTTTAATTTAGGCCATTGATATTGGCACTCCCAAATGCCCCCTTTTTACTGCAGGTGCTTGCAGGGGGTGCAATATCAATCCCTTAATTTATTCTATGATACCTTCATCTTCATGATTGTATGTGTAACCTTCATGTGACCTTCATGTAGAGATGAAATACACATCGTTATTGAAAAAAACTCTATATATCTACTACCTATTTAGGGTTTTTAACACCATTATTTTTGGGTGTTAATTGGGCTCTCCTATGAGGGCACATAGTCTTGCGTGGCCCTCAAACAACCTGAAAAATAAATGATTCTTGTTTTTTCCTAAAAGCCGGATGGGCCGATTTAGATAAAAATTTTATAAGCTTGCCACCTACCTAATTTGAGGATTGAGCTTAGGCAAATTAATCTAAACCTACTCGACCCGCTTGTTTTTCTTATGTATATAGGTTTTTTTTTTTAGCATATACGTGAGTTAGTTCGAGCATGATTCTTATATTTTTTTTTATATGATTCATGTGATTCTTATGTAAATAGGTTGTGCATGCTTTTTATGTGATTTTTAATGCCTTATCTACATATAGTTACTATATAAATATTTATTTGAGCTTAAATAATGTGGGTTTACTAGAGTGTAATTTTTATGTCGGTTCTTAATAAAATGGGATTACTTATCTTTGGTTATTGGGTATAATATTTAGCCTCATAGTTAGATTCAATCCCAGTGATTTACCTCTTTGATAGGCTATAGTATGAAAAATAAAGTGCTACAAAATATGGAGGCATGTTGAAGAGAATATTGTGTCATTTTTCTTTGTTTTAATGGACAATCCATATATTTGTTTGGTATTTAGTTTATTAGAATTCATTGCAAACCATTACATCAAAGGGCCGAAAATGACGAGTGAAAAAACGATAGTCACGAATACCATCGGATGGTCTTTTTATTGGATATTGTGTGGCAAACACCATACCAAATAATTTTATAATAAAGTAAGATTTTTTTCCTGCTACTGTGTTGCTCGTTGTATTTAATTTATAAACTTAATACCAAATACCTAACCAACAAGGGCTAGGCGATGTCCTAGGCAATATATGTCTTATGAGGGCGCTAGCCCAACCCGCTTTGCATTGACGGTATGGTCACAACAAATCTAAACCCGCTTTGCATTGACGGTATGGTCACAACAAATCTAAGTAGGTTCAGCCACATTCAACCCGTTGACGACTCTAATGATAGGAATGCGAATGGGTCGGATCATGACATGACAACAATGATTTTGACCTAGATCCATTTGCATGTGTTTAGATCCAAATATGACATATAAACTTTGAATTATATATAGATACAACATGAATTTAAAAAATGGATTCAAATCCAAACACGTATTTGAAATAGGCTGCTGAGTGCATCAATATAAATGGATAAAAGACCTTCAAAATACCAAATACACATATATGATATGAGTATGGTTATTAATTAATACAACTCAAGTCATGTAGGGTCATAGAACAAATATGTAATTTTAATATGTGAACAAAATTATCCTTTACTATAGGGGCTCGCTCCATTGTTTGAATGTTCTGAGTTTTACATGCATAGATTTAAATTTAGATCTGAATTTTTGAAATCCGATACGTGGCAGATGGTACATTCATTAAAATATTATCTGCCAACATACGTATTTATAAATTCAAACTTAATTTCGTTATCAAACTTTTTTTTGCTATTTATTTCATTTCTTAACTCTTAAGATAAAAGTAAAAAAAAAAGTGAGAAATTAGACCTAGCGATATAAAAAATGGTAGAGAGGGAAGACAAATGTATTTAATGCTTTATGTATAAAAGATCTTGATATTTAAAAAAATTCCAAGATTTGAAAACATGTTGATAAATTTGTGATTGTTCCATACAGAAGTAGAAAAATTTGGCAAAACCTATGAAAAGTTAAAAAAACTAATTTGATATTCTATGGCATTTTCTCTACCAAAAACAAAAAGATGATAGCTTGCGACTGTAGTGGGCTCCACTTTCTGTTCATTTAAAAAAAAAAACAAGTCCATTGAGAACTGCACAGAGTTTATAATAAAGAACTGAGAAGAAAAAACAAAAGAAAGCTGCAGTGGAGGGGACATGATCCTCTTTGCAATAAAATCCCTTTCCCAACCTTCTCCTTTCCCTCCCCAAAAACCTTCCAAAACCCCACTCCCTCTCCCCTTCTCCTACTCTTCAAGCCCTCAAAAGATTCTCCTCTGCTATGGAGTTCAAATACAGGGCGGGAGAGGATCCTTCCTTCTCTTTCGACCCCTATCTCACCACCATTCAATCCATCCGAGGTCTCATTTTCATCTTCTCTTTCTTCAATAGAAAAAAGAAGGGTTTTTTTCCCTTTTCTCTTTCAGTTTCTTGAATGCCCAGTTCTCTTTTTCACGATCTGGGGAAGTAGGCATTTTGGGAGAAGTTAGCTTCTTCTCATCTTCTCGTCTTCAATAAAGAAGGATTTTTTTGGTTTTTTTGTTCAGTTTCTTTAAGACCCATTTCTCCTTTTTTATGATTGGGGGTTTCTGCATGAGGGATTTTTGGAGGGAAAGTTCGCTTGCTCCAATCTAAAAAAAGAAAGTATTTTTATTCTTCTCTTCCATTGTCTTGAAGACCCAGTTCTCTTTTTTTATGATCTGGGGGTTTTGCAGGAGGGATTTTGGGTGAAGAAGTTCACTCTTCTGATACTCTCTTTCTTCAATCCCAAAAAGAAAGGATTTTTCCCATTTCCTTTTCACTTTATTCAACACCACACCCAGTTCTCTCTTTACTGATCTGGGGGGTTTTACAGGAGGGATTTTGGGAGGAGAAGCTCGACGGCCGGACATGCTACGCGGCCCAATGATGAGCGCGAGGGAGGCGCTGAGGCGGGAGCTGGAGAAGGACCGCATCCGGGAGGAGATCTTGGCGAGGGAGATCCTGAGGCGGAGGGAGCTCGAAGAGGAGGTGCGGAGGGAGATGGCTTTCGAGCGGGAGATCGCACTGAGGCGGCAGGCTGATCGCTTCTCATTGGCACCGTCGTCGGCTAGCTTGCCAAGGCAGGCATCACCCCGGCTTCTGGAGCTCAGGAGTGGAGAGAGAGCAGCCGTGGTTTCGCCTCGGAATGTAGCAGAAGATATCTCAACTGCGGAGAATGGGAGTATGAGGCGAATTTCCGAGGTCAAAGAAGAAGCAGATGCATCGTTGGTAAGACAAACCAGTAACATTCTGTTGTTGTTGTGGTTGCTGTTACTTTTTTCTTCTCTTTCCTTTT
The DNA here is from genome assembly GCA_012931725.1 of Litsea cubeba. Taxonomy (NCBI): domain Eukaryota; kingdom Viridiplantae; phylum Streptophyta; class Magnoliopsida; order Laurales; family Lauraceae; genus Litsea; species Litsea cubeba. The sequence continues at coordinate 90,529,914 of CM022948.1, read as the reverse complement.
ACTTTGCTATTGTAGTTTTAAGAGTAATGTGCATTGCTGTAAAAACTGGTGTGTCAAACTGGGTTTGACTGGAACCTGTACCTTCACTGGTCCAATTAGATCAAAACTGGAGTACTGGTCATAAAAAAGAGAAAAAAAAAAAAACCAAATGCGGCAGTTTAACCAGTTGGATCCACCATTACTTATTTTAAAACTGGGGGTCGATGGATAATCATAGATTCTGCATGTTCCTCTGAATAACAAAAGTAACAAGTCTTCGGATGAGCAAGAACGTGATGCTGTGGGGAAAGATCATGCGAATTATCAAGCAGAAGATCGTCACCTTATACCAGGAAACTCAAGTACTCCTTGCAAAATCAAGTTAAGAATAGGCCCTCGTCACCTGCTGATGTAGGCAAGAACCATTGCCCACATCTTTATTGGGCTGACCCAAGAGTCTAATGGGCCTCATTTCAACCCCAGGAGGCTCATGGACTACATGGGTCCAGGGTGTAGACTAGGAGGGAAGCCCATGACCCTCATCAGTCTTAAATGGGCACATGGTACAAGTGGTTCCTAAGTTTAGCACATGATAAATTTGAACATGTTGGGGACGCTTGATTTTAGCAAGACTTGGTTTAGAAAGTTTCAAAGTTTCTTTTATTTTGAGGGCCTGTTTGTTTGCATTAGATTACACAAAAATTGAATACATAGGAATTCAAGGTCAAATGAGCTCCACGAGAAGGACTTTCAAAGACGTGATGGGCAAGGAAATGAGGTGAGGAGGGAAGGACATAAGGTGGAGATGTAGACGAGACCTTGACTTTCCTAGGTATTGAAAATCAGGGTGATGGCTGGGTATCCATTTCCCAATTTCCCTTCATTCAATTTCCATTAAAGGGGAGGTTATTTGATGGGCATTCTTGGATATTCACCTTTAGTCTTCACTTATGGCATGGATTATCCCAATTTCTAGGTATTCTAATGCAAACAAACAGGAGTTATGGGTCCCTTAATATGATTCTTAATAGAAAATTGGAAGTTTTGAAAACTTTGTTTTATTATTTTGTTGTATCCTATTTCAGAAGGGAAAAGATGTAATTAGTTTCCCATTGGGAAACTAGAATAAAGGAGGAACCTAGAGGGATCTTACCTCGATATATGTGTGTGTATTCTCACCTTTTCTACATACATTCATGATTAAAAAAAGAGGAGAAGTTTTCCTTTCATGTAGCTACATTCATTTTCAATCTTTGAACGCCGAATCCTAGATCAACATTAAGCTTGGCTTTGATCTTGAGATCAGTTCCATTGTCATCTCGATTAGCTACAGTTTCTAAATACGCATGTATAAGTACATGAACATATGCATATCCTTGATGCCTTGCTTATTCACATTATAAAATGTCCCCTTTGTCTTGTATATACGGACACTTCTAAGGGAAACCCCGTTTATGAAATCATTTCCTTGCATTGTAGGGAATGAGTTCCTTTTGCATTTGAAAATCTAATGAAGTTGTGATTTGATCGGCATGATTGGGGTCCTAACAAGCTCTTGGGGGCAGGGCTTAATGACGACTTCACTTAGGGATTGGCAAAAACTAGTCAATGTCCTTAGCACGAGGTTGAAGGAGTAATTCCGGTCCCCTCCAGGAAGCCTCCAAGGTTAATGGTTCTTGAAGCGTATGGTTCCTTATAAGCCTCCAGGTTCAGAAGACCTGTGAGATTCTAGTCCCACCTGCAAGCCCTACAAGTGTAGTGGATCTTGAAGCTTAAGGCTCCCTGCAAGACCTCCAAAGGAAGGAGACCTGCGAAATTCTAGTGCCCAGTTGCAAGCCCTTGAGGGCAATGGGTCGCCAAACTTGTTGGTCCCTGCAAGCCCTTCTTGGGAGTACTTGATGACAATGACAATGACAATCACCCGCAAGCCTCAAAAGGACAGTAAAGTAGGAAAACTTGTCACCTTTAAACTTGTAGGCTACTCCAAGCCATTCTTGGGAGGGTGACAACAATGACTATCACCTGCCAGCGCCAAAAAGGCAGTAAAGTTGGCAAAATTTGTCAATCCTTGCAAGCCCTTCTCGGGTAAGATTTGATGACAATGTATATCACCTAAAAAGCCCGAAAAGGGAAGGGCAGCCAGAAACTTGTTGCCTCTAAACTTATTGGACTCTGTGAGTCCCTTCATGGGCAGGACTTGATGATGACAAGTCTTCAGAAAACAGTCGGATGGGAGAATTACCCAAATGTACCAACATCCACAGCCATAAATGATAAAATAAATGGCGAGTATTTGAACATATTACAATGGTTGTTTGCAAACACCGTTTTCATACTATTTCCATGGGCAATTCATCTTAGCACATTTGCTTTAACCAGACGTGTACATGATAATTTAGTGGGTTCTAGGATCCCAAAACTTTTCTTGAAAGGGAATAGTAGCTACCATACACAGTGAACAGTTGAAGTGAACAGTTCAGATTGTGAATTCGGAGCCACAAGATTGCAGAAAATACAAAAGCTGGATTTGGCTGTTTATTTGTTTTCCATACATATCTCAAAGTGTGTGAGGATCTAAGATATGAAACTTCACACCTTGGGGATAATCAGTTTTATGAGAATGTTGAATGGTTTCAGATCTTGAATTAGGGTTCCTTAAGAGTGTAGAAAAACCAGAAACTAGGTTTAATATGAAACCTCACATCTTGAGGTTCATCAGTTATATGAGATTGTTGAATGGTTCAGATGATGAATTAGGGGTCTAAAAGAGTGCAGAAAAATCAGGAAAATATGACTTGTAAAAACCCCAATAAGACTCATAAATAAACATTTGTCAGACTGACGGGAGAACTGCCTCTGAAAAACCTAACTCCATACCAACCCTCATAAAGGGAGAAAAAAATTCCAAAACACTTACCTATTGTACTATTCATATAAATCATCACCCTATTTAAACCTAGAAATGAATGAACACTCAGCACCAAATCCCTCACCAAGACATCCTTTTCTTGTTTTGAAAAATAAAACTCTCTCTTTTCTCAGAGCGCACCATAGTGATGAAAGTATGGTAAAGTCATTACTAGTTAAAAAAAAAAAATGAATTCAGTAACAAGTAAATTAAGTAACAGGTGCACGTATCCATTATTACAAGCACTGTGCTGGACTTCCACAGATGCCTGAGATCGTGGATGTTATCTCATCCTTAAGTTGCAACTGAAAGTTTACTTTCCCTCAAAGAAAATATCATATAAATACACACACAGCTTCTTCTCACTTCTAATGGTTCCTCACCACTTTAGCTTTGTTAAAGTTTTTCTTTTTTAAATAAATCAGTAGCATGCGCGTGGTAAATTTTACTGCAAATTTGCGGCATCGAATTGGTATCAGAACTCATGTTTTGATTCCTTGTGTCTTATTTTAAAGGCATTTTTTCTTAGGCTGTAAGACTAAATTTGAATGTTTGAGTTTTTATGAAAGGTGAGGGTTTGAGGAGAGTTTTTTTTTTTTAACTAGTTCTGTACAAAGTATATGTAGTGATAGACTGCAATCTCATTTTGTTGGGATCCAGTGTCGAGTTTGAAGAGTGGTGTGAACAGGTGAATAAATAACAATTTCTCAACCGTCCAATCATTTTTATATGATCATATGACCTCATTATGTATATCTTTACTTGATTTGTGTATGAATATGTTTCATGCATGTGTAACACGCATAAGTGAATGACAAATCCTCATCATTTGTGGGTGTGTCTGATTGTCAGGGCTTGAGTTTCCTGGCTCCTTATCATTATGGTAGGCATTAAGCCCACGCCATTAAGGTTTGGAAAGCCTATAATAATTAGTTGTAAAACTGAATGCAACCTCCGCCATACACACAAGTTTCAAGGGGGTGTAGGCACACACCCATGGACAACAAGGATGCTAACTCACATGCGCGTCACATGCATTGTACCTCCTTTGCAGGCACATCAAACAAGGATCTATTTTAATGAGGCCATATGATTATTATTATTATTTTTTGAATGGGTGAGGCCATATGATTATACACTCATGATAAAACTTTGAGTATTTTTTACTTACCTCATCATTCCCCTCATTGAGTGCCACACCAAATCTTGATTGCTTACAAGCGATTGATCTCACACCACACATTTTTTTTTCTTTTATGTCGAAACGATCTGGACAGCAACAATCTTGAGAGAACTTACCAATTGCTATATTCTCTTGAGCTTATTTCTTAGATTTACCAAACATGATTTAAGAAAATAAATAGATAAGTAGTGAACTTATACAAACCAAAACAATTACACCTCAATCCCAATTGAGATATTCATTCTTTAACTCTGAAGTTTGAATTTTCTCATATGATTATGCATGACCTTCACAAGATAAACAAAATGTTTACAAAACTAAAAGCTATGGTTTTTTAGTCCTCTTATTAATTATCTATGTTCTTACATAGAGAAAACTTTAAACACAACCTCAGCCATCAAAGTAATCTAAAAACGTTTTAACTGTAAACCTTCAAATGTATTATAAAATAAAAAGACTACGATACCTTATACTGGTGACTAACCTACATCTTATTGTAAGACGGGCCATAACTTTTTAAATCGAAAATGAAATAGCATAAACATGGACTCGTTGGGAAGCTAACTCAATAAATTGAAATCCCGCATATCCAATTTCATGTCCTTGGTGCATAAATGATGACCATTCTTAAAAAACACAAAAATAAAGCATAGTTGGGTCGCAATGTGGATTTGGTGGACTAGGCTAGGCTTGTGCCTTCACGACAGCATCCTCATGAGCTTCATGATGTTTCACGCTGGAAAAAGGATTCATCCTTAAATTATGTTTCATACCGACAATGGAAAAACTAGGTTGCGCTTGAATAGTTCTTGGCGCCATGATTTTCTTTTGGATCATTATTAGTTTCACAACCCTGGAGATCCTTCTATCAATGCAATATATGCTATTCTCACTTTCAACTTATCCTTGAATTGATTATAAGGCATTGGATTCAACTGCATGAGCAGATTAGATGAATCATTGATCTAAAAGAAAATTGTGACACCATTAAGTATAAGATGCAGCACACTCTTTCCATCATTAATATGTAATCAGAACTTTGAGGATGGATTCTTTTTCAAGCATAGGAGAATGTTGCAGCCCAAGTGGAAGTCGCCATGAAGGCCAATTGCAACCTAGTATATCCGACCTACAGTAGGACCCATCCAACTTTATTTTATTTTTTATTTTATTTTATTTTATAAATCATCATATTTATGTAGAAAATGAGTTCTGAACGACATGAAATTGGATAGTTTTCTAACAAGCCCATGTTTGTGTGATTCCAGCTTCGTTTGAAGTAGTTATGACCCATTTTATTAGAAGGATGTTAGTTATTGACGAATTTAGGATATTTTAGTCTTTTTAATTTATTAACGTTAGAGGGCCATAGATAAATCATTAATAGGTTAACTTAACTTGATGGTTGAGATTGTTTTTAGGTTTTTCTCTTTATTTAAGAACACAATTAATTAACGAAGGCTGAAATCTATAGCTTTTGGTTTTCTAAAAATATAGTTATTTTGTAGAGTTCTTTTCCACCCGTGGAGGTGTTCGAACTTTAGTGATGCTGAATGAATATTTCAATGGGGATTTATGTATCATCTTCTTGGTTTTTGAAAGTTCTTTGCTTATGTGGTTATTTTCTTGATTTTTATTTGGTAGAATTAATGAATAATAATTGAGACAATTTATCCAGTCCACGAGTTCTGTCGAGGCTGTTGTCCGGATTGGCCTATTCCAGTTGTCAGGGATGAGTTCATAGATCGAGGTGAAGAAATGTTCAAGACCATTGAAAAGCAGTTGCACGCTACTTGACCACTCTCTCATTTAGCAACTGGTTTTGAATTTGATGCAAAGCTTGGAGAAGTTAGTGATGCCTTTTTGGAAGATTTTAGACATTTTTGGTTCTAATCAATCTGACGTAGTGTTTCATCATCAGTTACAAGTTTGCGAGAGGGTAGGATGCACGCTACTTGACCATTCACTCATTTAGCAATTGGATTTGATGCAAAGCTCAGAGAAGGTAGTGATGCCGTGTTGGAAGAGTTTGACATTTGTGGTGCTAATCAATCTGAAGTAGTGTTTATAATCAGTTACAAGTTTGTGCGAAGGTAGGGTGAGCATGAACATTGATAATCAACATTAGCCTCGCAAGAAAAGGAAGAGCAAGAACAAGTGGCAACGAGAGAGTACAAACTTGAAGTTGAGTCCTTTTCAGGCCAGGAAAGATGATGTAGATTTGATCCACATCTACTAATGAAGGCCATAAAGATTTGGAGGATCTTGTTCGTGACCAATCTCTGACCTTTCTAGAGGTGTTTGATCTTGTTTGTGGGACTCATTATGATGCAACCCTAGATCTGTAAACGATATAGACAAACTCCACAAGGGGGTTGGCCAAATCCTCAAGGGATTCCAAATGAGATAGGCCAAGCTCCAAATAGGGACTGGTGTCCCCAAGGGATTTACACACACACTCCTAATCAAAGAGAGGCACTCACAATCAAAGAGAAACTGACCAATTTTTTATTGAACTAATGAAAGACGATTCTCCCCATGGGAGAATTACAAATATATAGGCTAGGGATTGGATTTCCCCCTCTTTTCTAGGGATGTAAATGGGTCTCTGATTCTCCGATTACCTGGAGGTTCCGACCAGTTAAAAACCTAGTTTGGGCCCTTATTTAGGCCCTGCTAAGTAAATGGGTCTGGGTCTTTTTTTTTTTTACCCGCAACCTAAACGGGTTCGGTTCTGGTTCTACATTGGTTCAGACCCGTGGACCCGACACATTACACCTTAAAATTAGATTTCCCCCATATCATTCTCTACCTAGACCCGGACCCGCCCCATATATGGTTCTCGCTCTGGGTTCGGTTCCACCTTCTCCTTAACGGTTCCGGGTCTAGGTCCACCATGGACCCGGACCGGAACTGACCCGTTTACATCCCTACTCTTTTCCTTCTACTAATTTGACTTAAACTGTTAAATCATCTCTAAAAAGAAAGAAACTTACTAAAGCAATTCAAATTAAATAAAACTCTAATTAAAAGCTCCTAATTAAAATCAAATTCCTTATTAAGACTCCTAATTAACTTAAACTCCCACAGTAAATTGGCCTGGTCCTATTGGGCCCACGGGTTGGACTTAATGGGCTTGATTGGCCCATGGGTTATTTGTCTGGCCTGCATCATTTCTCCCTAGATTGGAGAGAACTCAACCTCAAGTTCCATAGATGTCCTAGGTTGAAGATTTATCATACAAACTTCTAATCTTGTTGATCTTCATTCTCTTTGGTTGACTTGGAAGCATTAGTCGATCTTTTTCTCCACCTAGAAAGTAGATTGGAGTTGTTGCTTCTTTTGGTGGTTAAATTTAGCTTGGATGTGTAATCTGACAATTAGATGCTTTAATTGTTGACTTCGTACCAACATGTCACAATCTTTGAATACCCATCGTTGATCCCCGAAGATAAAGTCAATGTGGGGGACTTCAATGGATGGATCTTCTTGTGAAACCACATATAATTGATTTTTCGTCCAATGGTTCTTCTAGAATTGTCATTACGATTAGTTCTGCTGGATGATTAGGCTTCTTGTTCATTAGATCCACTCATTCAATGTCCGTTTTTCCTTCCTTTGCCTTTTCTATTTTGTTGATCAATGCTGTCCATAGAAAGAAATTTGGCCCTCTGTCTTCTAGTTCTATCAAAGTATGATCCATCTTAGGAGTTATACATGCCGTTCCATTTTATTTAATTATGAAATCTTTCTTTCCTTGATCTTACTTCTCATTGTCACTTTTGATGTCTCCTGTCATGATTTTTTGCTGTTCTGGTGCAACCATGACCTCTAGTTCTTACTTTTGCTTGTTCTTTGGTTCTTGCTCATGATCCATGTTTTTCACAGGATGAATACTTAATGGATCTCCTTCACATTCTGCTTCAATAAGAATTATCAGTATTTCTTGTGAAGAGTCACTTTGAAAAATATTCTCTTGATTGCTCGGTGGTGTAGGAGATGATGATGATGTGAATAGACCATGGGCTCTTCTTTGTTGAGACTTTCCTTCTTGAGACTTAAATTGTCGCAGGTGAGACCATCTAAGCTTGTGCTCAACACGAATAGCCTTTTTGTGAGTGTGTGAGTTCGAGTTCTCAATGGAGCAAAAAGAAAAAAAAAGTAGAAGGTAATTTTATAATCATCGTGTATCATACGATGGTCATGCTGCCATGGTCTTTCTTTATGTCCATTGGCACTGCATCACACCATACTTTTTCATGACGTTTGCTACCAATCGTGAATGAAAATAAATCACAAGAATCATTCCCTTTCTTGAAGCATGATAGCTAATAAAGGGGTGGTATGCCATTCACAAGGTAGATTCAACCTTTCCACGATGTGGTGAGTGACGACGCTCTTGCAATTCCCACTATCCTCGATTACATGACAGCTATAACCCCATTATGCAAGTCGTGTGGAACATGTTAATGCGGAAGCCATCATGCTCCTTTTGCACCTTGTGAGTGGGAGGTTCTTCCTCATCACCAGAGACCATCCATTGTCACCCTAGATCACATCATTTTCACTGTCATCATCCAGCCCCTTGTCATAAACTTGATCACCGTTGTCACCATGATATGCAACTTCATCATCATTTATCCTCATTTGTTTAGTGTTCTTGGCTACATTCATTTTCTGCTTCTTGAAGTTTGACGATACATGCCCTAGCGCACTGTATTTTAAACACTTAATGGTACCTTTGCCCTTGTTGACCTCTTGCTGTAGATTCAGCTGTACCTGATTGACCATGGCCAAATCTTGTTGTACCTCCCTTGTAGTTACTTTAACCTCTTGAGTCAGCCCCCTATCAAGCTGCTAGAAGAAAAACCTACGAACTGTTTATCAGTTCATTGGTATTCTTTGACGGCCTTTGTGCTGTGCTGGTAGGCTTAATCAACTAAATGATGAGGACATCAGTGCAAGCAAACTTACCTCTACACCACATAGCTCTTTTGTGCAAGTATTTATTCTAAAAATATTATTGAACTTTATTCTATTTTTAGAATGTATCATAGGTTTTTAAAGTTGTAATTTTTTGTTTTTAAATTTATCAAAAGGTTTGAATTTCATTATATATTGATCCAAGTTCAAACTTGTAAGTTTTTTGAACTTTTGTAACTTAAATTTCAAGGAAATATAATCTATTGGATGTTTTTTTTTTCAAAACATCATTAGTGTTATTCTACTTTTTTACTACTCTTAATTTATTTATTTTAATGAAATTGGTTCAAGAGTCTAAGTCTAAGTTTGTGTCTGTCCAAGTCCAACTTAAAATTTTTAAAAAAAATTAAATAAAAAGGGGAGGGGGAGCCGTGGGCCGCACTGCCCAGCATGGCACGACCAGGGCCGTGCTGGGCTGACCCCTAAAGGCGTGGGCACGGCACGACACGGCCCGCATAATTTTCATGGGCCGTGAACGGCCCAGATTTACATGCCTACTTCCTACCCAACCCACGTACTTCTACTTCTTCTTCCTACCCATGTCAGCAATGTCCACTCCTACTATGCAGAACCCACCATACTACTGCTACTTCTACCTGTTCCTACCCACGTGTCCATGTCACCCATGTTAGAACCCACGATAATACTATTCTAATGCTACTTTTACCACCCATGTCACCCACAGTACGATGGTTCTTCTTCTCCACCTTGGTTCTTTTCCCTTCTTCATGTCAGAGCCCACTATGGTCTTTCCTTCTCTTCTTCTTCTTCTATTATTATTTCTTTGTAATAATCAGAGAAAAGAGAACTTCATATGTGCAAGAAGGTTTATGGAACATAAAAAAGCAGAGCTTTGGAAATGGTGGAATGTGAAAGGTGTTTTTTGGAACATAAAAAAAACATATAGAAAAGATAGAATGACCTACATAAAAACTTGACACTAAAGAAAAACTTTCAGAATTTAGTGCGGGTCAACCAGGTTAGGCGGGCCAACCCTAACCCGACCTGTTTTTATATGGGTCAGGAAACCTTGACCCGTGACTGACCCGTATATTTGGCGGGTCGGGTTTGACGGGTCAAAACCAGGTTGGGTAACATTTTTCCACCTCTAGCTGACTACACACAGCCCCATCCTAGCCTGACTGAACTCCATAGACCCTCCAGAATCCCTATTTTCTTCCTCATTCAGCCTATAAACCCTACTTTTCATTAAAATCCTAAATCTGAATTTTATTTGAGCCTTAACAAGTTGTGGGAAGTGATTATTTTCCGTCTGAATTTCTTTATTCCCAATTCACACATTTCCAATTGTCAATTGATAACCATTTGGGTCAGGATTTTGTAAAATCCTCGAGGAGCACGATGAATCTGCTTGTTGGTGGTGAATCCTTGGGCAAGTGGAAGTCCTAACCTTCCATTTGGTCCATCTCTTGTAACAGGGTCTTATTGAATTCTTCATAGATTGGTGTGCAAAATTAAATATTTTTGAGATTCAATATAATTGTTAGTCAATTAGCTTGATTTTAAATTGCATCATTTAGGCTAGTTGCCTCTGTCCTGCATCACTACATGAATAGGATGTACAGACAAATCTGCTTGTATTGACGGTCACAAGCAATGAAGATAACAAGCGACCTGCTGCTCCTACATCTCCGTTACATAATTTATAGCAATCAATCAAGTGGGGAAATTCTTCTGCATGTCCATCGAAGTCCTATCCCCTTGTTGTATTGTTTGTAAACATGGAGAAATGGTAAAATCTAATGGAATAAAATAGCCCCTCATCTGTTTCTTCATTTTTTTACCCACGATGTGATTGGATCTTTCCCATCTGTTGTTTCATCCACTTGTTTTGATTCCACCAATCAGCTGCCATTCCTTATTCAACTTCATATTATTTGATATTTCGTTATCGTAGAAAGTGTCTCAACTTTTTCCAGCCATTATAGGAAATCCTCACAATTTCATTCCACCATTAAATTCATGGATTTCTAAATTAACATTTAGTTCATTGTCAATATCATCATGAATAAATCTTTCCCACAATTTGAGGTTGTTTCACAGAAGATCTGTTGTGAAAAGGATTTACAAACTCTTCTTCCTCCGATTCATTGTTAAAATTGCCACGAGTCTGTCATTCCATTTGCTCCAAGCATCATTTAATTCACGAATTTTGGCATCTCTAGGATTGGGTATGTTAGTAGCATCGTTTTCAATTGCTTGCCTACAACCTTGGGCTCATCAGGGGGGTATGATTATGGGAAAAGGGAAAAAACAAAACTGGAATGGTTCGGATTGTTCTGATACCAGCCGACGTAGTTTTGATTGGAAATTGGATGTTGGATAGCTTCCCAAAATACAGAAATTCCAGTAAAATACGACTGTCCATTGGTACCGGTCAATTCTATGCGAGTTGGGTAGTGTTGCAGTTGACTCGTTTGAACTGAATGAAACTAAGTCCAATACTCTGTACTATAGGCTGACCTCGTTCAACTTGTTTAGTATGTGTCTCAAAAGCCACTTAGAAGTTTCCTTCGTTCATTATTCAACCTAAGTAATTTTATGATGCTTTTTCCTCCTTTCCTAGGGATGACAATCGATTGAGTTTGATGTGGCTTGTGCTAGATCCGAATTTGCCTTGACTTGCACATTGAGCCAGCCGAACTGACCCGTGACGGGTTTTTAATTTGTAAGCCAAACCTACCCTGTGTGGAGTACATGCAGGGTTGAGTTTGATAATTGATTTTTTTAGTTTAAAATATTATAAATTTATGACTATATTAATAGTTCCTAGTGCACAGTAAGAGAATTTCAACCCTTAACCCCACTTCAAATCTTTGGCATGTACTCTCCCATTGGACTATACTTGATTTGTGCTTTAGAGTTCATTTAGAAATAACTGACTTAAGCAAGGTCGAACAGGGAGGGCAACCAAAGCCGAACTTGTCTCGAACCTCAAAGAGATTGAGACTCTTATAAAAGGAAATTGGATGATCTCTGCGACCAATCTATTTCCCTTTATATAGAGTGCCATCATACGATGAAAGAATTACAATGATACGATTCACACCATTTTAAAAAAGCCTATCATATCAGAAAATTAAACTAATCTCCTAAGTTAATGATAAAGCTAATTGGGATAGACCTAAGGATAACTTCTAATATGGTTCACCTAAGGATAACTTCTAATATGATTCATACAAAGTCTATACAATTTGCAGGAATGCATATCTAATGAGAGAATCAAACTGATCTTCTAAGATAGTGATTATGTTGCTTTGGATAGAGCTAATGATAATAATTTCTAATATGGTACATTGTAGGTATGTACAATATGTATGGTAAATGGTCCATCATTTACAAACAGGTCACATTATATAAATCCATACCCGCTTCACTCCAGAAAAGGCTAGTACCAAACCCACCCCTAACAGATTCGGGTCACCTGTTTTTTTCTTTTTTTGAATGGTAGAATCGGGTCACTTTAGGGCTTAGATCTGTAACTCCTGAGCTATAAATCAATATTTCAGGCCCCCATTTTTGAGTTCTTGACTTGAAAACCTTGATCAATCGAACGAGTGTATTGGGGCTTTTCATAAGTGTTTTTTTTTTGGTAGAGGATGTATTCTCCCTTTCAGTTTTGGTTACCCAAGGGAGAAGCTGGGTGGAAGCAGAGTTACAGGCGATATGAGACGATTCACGGACTGGATCAACTCCCACTCCTTAGTGGATCTGCAGCTTACAGGAGCATCCTTTACCTGGTCAAATCATCAGAGGAATCCAGTCATGTCCAGATTGGATAGATACCTGGTCTCCACAGATTGGATGGATATATATCCAGAGGTTCACCAGGTGGCCTTGCCAAAACCCGCATCTGATCATTGCCCAATTCTGATTGATTCTGATTGTGAAAGTTGGGGACTGACTCCTTTTCGCTTCAAGTTGATGTGGTTAGAGGAAAAGCAACTTCCTAGTCTGATACAAGGGTGGTGGGAGGAGATAAAGGTGGAGGGATGGGCGGGTCATACACTGGCTACTAAACTGAAAGTGCTGAAGAATAAAATTAAGGAGTGGGCGGTGTTGAATTTTGGGGATGTGCTGGTCCAAAATATCTAACGTTCTAGCAGAAATCCAGACGCTGGATAAGAAAGTGGAAAGCGGCCAGCTGTCAGTAGAGGAGGGGAAGAAAAGAAATGATCTCAAGGAAGATTTCCAAAGAAAATTGAGAGACGAGGAGATTAAGTGGAGATAGAGGTCCAGATGCAAGTGGCTGAAGGAAGGTGATAAAAACACGACTCTTATCCATGGGATGGCTTCCTCAAGGAAACGGGCTAATAGGATCTCAATCATTATGGATGGACAGAAGACTGGAGAAGAAAGAGGAGATTATAAATCATATAGAAGAATATTTTGCCTTTATTTATGCTGACGAGGGCTGGGAGAGGCCGTCCTTGGATAACATGGCTTTTGACGGTATTGGGGATCACTGAGCTCAATGGCTGGAAAGGAAGTTTGATGAGGAAGAATTCGCTAGGCTGTCTTTGACCTGGCAGGTGACAAGGCTCCAGGTCTAGACGGGTTCCCGACGGCTTTCTTTAAACTCTTTTGGGTGATATGCTGAAAAAGGACATTCTTGCGTTCATGGATGAGTTCCATCAGAGGGGAAAGCTTTAAAAGCTTTAGAAAGGCATGGGGGCTTCTTTTATTGTGCTTATTCCTAAAAAGTCATGGGAGATTGGTATCAGGGACTATATGTCAGAGTTGCTAGCTAGTAATCCCAAAACCAATTGGTGATAGGAAACTGCACAAAACAACTACTTAACACCCCCCTCGGGCGGGACACCGCCCGGATCCGAAGCACACGCCCGCACAAGACTATAACGCGGCATGAGGCCTTTTTGCCTTGCGCATTTTGCGCCCGCACAAACACACAACGCGGCATGGGGCATTTTTGCCCTTCGTGGTTTTGAACTCGAGACCTCTGGCTCTGATACCATGTCAAAGTTGCTAGCCAGTAGCCAGTAATCCCAAAACCAATTGGTGATAGGAAACTGAACAAACAACTACTTAACACTATAGGCCCATTAGCCTTCTAGGAAGCATTTATAAAATCCTAAATAAAGTCCTAGCTGGGAGAATTCAGAAGGTCTTGCCAAGCATCATCTCCAAAGAGCAAGGAGCTTTCATTAAGGGGAGGTAGATATTAGATGACATCCTGGCGGCGAACGAGTGCGTGCACTCTAGGTACAGGGACAGAATTCTGGGGCTTATCTGCAAACTGGATTTGGAGAAGGCATATGATAGAGTTGACTGGAAGTTCCTTTAATATATGCTCAGCAGAATGGGGTTTGGAGAAAAATGAAGAAAGTGGATTCAGGAGAGTGCGTATCTTCGGCCTGGATTTCTATTATGATTAATGGAACTCCAAAAGGTTTCTTTCCAGTTGGGAGGGGGCTCAGTGGGATCCTTTCTCCCCTTTCCTATTTCTAATAGTGGGAGAGGCATTGGGTAGAATGATAAAAGGGGCAGTGAATGCCAGTTTATTTGAGGGCTTTAGAGTGGCTGGAAATACTCCTGCAATCAACCACCTGTTGTTTGCGGATGATAGCCTCATTTTTTTGTGGAGAAGATGAAGACCAGATTAGGAATGTTAAGGCCACACTCCTATGCTTTGAAGCCGGGTCATGGCTTAAAGTGAACTTCTTCAAAAGTGAATTGATTGAGATAAGAATGGAGAGATCTTTGCTCCATAAATACGCATACATTTTGGGGTGTCAGCTTCGTATCTAGGGCTACCCTCGTGTGTGGGGTCGGTTGGCAAATTGCAATGGAACCCGGTGGTGGAAAGGGTTGAGAGAAAGCTGTCTTCTTGGAAAGCCAACTACTTGTCCATTGGCGGAAGGGTCACCCTTATTAATTCAGTTCTGTCTAAACTACCAATATATTATTTCTCCCTCTTTAAATGCCCGGCTTCAGTAATTCAAAGAATAGAAGAAAGTCTACAAAGATAATTCTTATGGTATAGAAACAATACTCAAAAGAAGTATCACTTGGTGGATTGGGACTATAGCTGTAAACCGAAGGAAGAAGGGGGATTGGGAATAAGACCTCTCAGACAGATGAACCAAGCCCTTCTTGGCAAGTGGCTTTGGAGGATAGGCGAAGGATCGGATGGCCCATGGAGACAAGTTTCGGTATGGAAATACAGTCTCCCTAGAAATGGGTGGGATCTCCAGGATGCCCCTAAAAAGTCATCATTAATTTGGAGAGGAATCCTTTCAGTTAAGAAGCTCCTCATGGAGAATATTAAATATCAGACCGGATCGGGGGAGATGATTCAGTAATTCAAAGAATAGAAAGTCTGCAGAGAGTATTCTTATGGTATAGAAACAGTACTGAAAAGAAGTTTCACTTGGTGGATTGGGACTCTAGCTTTAAACCTGAAGGAAGAAGGGGGTTTGGGAATAAGACCTCTCAGACAGATGAACCAAGCCCTTCTGGGCAAGTGGCTTTGGAGGATAGGTGAAGGATCGGATGGCCCATGGAGACAAGTTTCGGAATGGAAATAAAGTCCCTAGAAATGGGTGGGATCTCCAGGATGCCCCTAAAAAGTCGTCATTAATTTGGAGAGGAATCCTTTCAGTTAAGAAGCTCCTCATGGAGAATATTAAATATCAGACCAGATCTGGGGAGATGATTCTTTTTTGGAAGGACAGGTGGGTTGGAGATAGGTCCTTGGCCGCTCAGTGTCCGGACCTTTTCAATTGTGCCATAGACAAGGAAGCTAAGGTTAAATCTTACATGTCAAGAGCTGGTGACAGAGTGGTTTGGAGCCTCATATTAAGGAGGAACTTAAAGGATCATGAGGAATCTCAATTCATTTTGCTCCTTAATCTACTAAATGTAGTGGGTAGCATCTTGAAGATTAAAGGCCCTACAAGGGTGGTAATCTTTGGGTGGCTGGCTATCTGGAAAAGGATTCTTACTCAGGATACCTTAAGGAGGAGGGGGAGGATAGTGGTGAATGATTCCCCCATGTGCTTAAGAGAGGAAGAATCAGTGGACCACCTTATGGTGAACTGCAAAAACCGCTCAAATTCTGTGGAGCTCAGTAGTTGGGTGGTTTGATTGGTGTTGGGTCTTTCCTAAGTCCCTTCCAGAGCTCCTACAGGCTTGGAAGGCTCCAATAGGAACCCCCTAGAGGGAAGGAATTGTGGAGATTGTCCTCTCTAGCGGTCCTCTGGACCATTTGTAAGGAAATAAACTCTAGATGCTTCGAGGGGGTCGGCACCAGCGACAGTCACTTGGTGGAGAAAGCAAAGTTCTTAGTAGCGCTTTGGGTGTCCATTAGTCCGTCTTTTAAAGGATATTCTATAGAGCAGATAATGTTGCATTGGAACGATCTGTCATTTTCTTTTGCAGGGTCAAATTAGTTTTCACTAGGGGCCTTTTCTTGTTTCTTTTCTGTTTTCTTGTTTTCCTGTTTTAGCTTGCCAATATATTTCTCTTGTACTGCTTGCTTTTGTTAATGAAAGTAACCATTCAAAATACATAAATAATAATATATATTTTAATGTGTTCTTGGTTAATGAATGGTCTAATCATGCACAAGGATGCATTACATGTTAGATTGATGTGTGAATACCTCAGAGTCATGAACATCATGTCAGCAAGACTAAACATTTCTCTAGTTGAGATGAGATACCAGTTAATTAACTTATTTTGCTTACTTTTACTTGTTTTCCATAATTTATCATTTTCTTGATTTTTAAGAACTTTTTTAGGCCTTTTAGGACCGGCATTGCCGTAATGGTCAGGCATGGATGGCATGGACCATCATGGATGAATCCTATTCATCCCACTCCTGACCGGAACGGAGACCGGCACCGAGATTTAAAACCTTGCTACTATTAGTACCATCCCAATGACCACAATGATGATGATGATGCACAGCTTGTACAATGTTCTACATAGTATTGATCTCCCTACATCCAGGTAAATTCTCTCACTCTCATATAGATCCTTTTAAGTTGCATGTAGTTATAGTTTAATTAAGTGTCAATTCAGAATGCTGTTGATTTGACTCAAATGTTTTCGGCTTATTACATATACACTTTTTTTCTTAAATGGTCAGGGTAGATCGGAATGGAGAAACAAAATTCATGTAGCTGACCCCAACATAGTTGGTACAAGGCTTTGATGATGATGATGATGTGGTTATTGGTTAAATTTGACCTTTCTCTTCATGAATATAATTTTTAATGGTACTAACATAAAAAATTGGTTAAAGATATTTACCTTATATGCACAGGGTTTGGTTTTCGCTGTTTCTGACTTCCAGTGAATTTTAGCAAATATATTTCTCTTATCATTAAATTTAAACAAATTGATTAGTTCCTGACAAAACAACAACATAGGATGTATATAATTTGAGGCGCAATAAAATCACATTATGACGTGCCCTATTGAAAAAAAAAAAAGATTCTTGCCTTTTCCAATATTTTTGATTTTTTAGTTCTCTTTTCAGATTTTTTGCTGACAAAAATTCCACGACTGAAATTCTCAACCATGGTGTCTATACCATAACCATCCTGTATCTAGCATCATAGAATATAGGTCACATGAGCATCCTCCAAACATCAATATGAATGGCAAATGGAACATTATTTCTTCACTAGTTTTACTTTTCTGATTTAAACTTTTCCACACCATATTTTGATTCAAAAAAGTTAACAATAACCTAAGACTTGAATTACATATGACCCAACTAACAGTGCAAATGCATGTCATTTATTTATTTCATCAGTGATGGTAATGTGATTATATTAATAAAAGAAAGGTACCAACAACCAACTTTTGAGAAGAAGCCAAAAGGTCCTATGTATAAAGAGACTTGTACGGTTGTACCTGATAACCACCCAACCTACAGAATATAAGAAAACAAAGGGGCTAGTCTATCCACTCTCTTTTGGGCAAGAGAATCTGCATGCTATTTGCTGCCAGTCCCACATGTGTAAAGCTTACCTGAATTGAAGCTGCCCTGTATTGATCTCCCTGAGGTAATAATGGAATTTCCAAGGACTTTTGTGCGAAGATGAAACCCAAGAAATAGCATTACTAGTAAGTTTCCACAATTAAGCTTCCATTGAAAGATGAGAAGATTATAAGAAGATCCTAATTGCCTCCAAAGTTGCTAGAACCTCCTCTTCCACATGCTCACTGAGCATAAACAATACTTGCACCTTTTTGTTTTGAAATAACACCTTCAGTGCCCGCCCAACCTGGTTTAACCCTGGTTGCTCCATCAACATTAAATGTCATGCGGCTGAGGGGACCAACATTCTGTCTTTTTTTTATTACATTGATTCCATGCATCTCTAGTGTGCCATACAAATGTTTAGATTAGAAATATCCAGTAGATTGTAATTTATTGTAATTCCATAATTAAGAGAAGATGATAAGTTGATTGTTCTAATTAGGGATAGGATTGTTGTGATTTGTGATCACTCCCATTCCCATATAAATAATATACTTACATACATAGTGGTGACCTCTCACAGTGAAGGAGAATATTCTATGAGTGGACTGAAGGAGTGAAGGTGTACTCCAGCTCTTATGGGGTCCACTTGGGCCTATCTTTGATCAGTGCAGCCATTTTGATGCTCTTGTCATCTCATCATCTGAGTGCCAATTTTACACTCATTGAACCTTCACTCACCATTGGATTGAATCTCCAGAAACGTACAGTTAAGACTTAAGATGTCTAAAATTTAAAGGTTGTTCGATCAAGGGCTAGGATAATCTGGTGGGGCAAATTTCTCAGCTCCCCATTCTCCATAAGGAGACCTTTCCATCTGCCTTCTTCTCATTGAGAGTAATGTATCTAAGTGGGCCCTACGAGCTGGACTGCTTGTAGGAGAACATTGTTCCACAATGAAATGGACTAAGTTCACATCCAAAATTCTTTGGTTTTAGATCTTGTGTTGGTTGATCTGATATGGTATTAGAGCCACGACAACCATTCTGTATATGCTCTTGATAAGCAGCTGTCTGTTAGTGAGCGTGTGATTGTGGAACACTGTGGCCCACCTAGAGTCTTGTCTCTGGAAAATTCTTGGAAGGAGGTTTCCAGCCAATTAAGGGATTTTTGAAGGTCTTTTTTGGAATTCTTTTAAGCATCAGAGGTAGGCCGTTTGAACATTCTTGATTTTCGAGAGACTTTCATCTTAACTATTGAAATTCTTGAATATTTTTCTCTTGAAATTTCATGTACAAGTTTGTTTTTGGCCGATATTTCATACTTTGTTGCATGATTTCAAGATCTGATCTCTTGATCAGATTGTGGGCCATCCAGATCAGATGAACTGGATTGTTCTGTTGGATTATCCGAGGACAATTTGTTTTCCTCGAACTTCTTGGATTTTGGATTTAGATATGTTGGATTGTTGGGCATTCATTTTTGGTTGCTAGTCTACACAGATTTGTTTCTAATCAACTGTTCAAACTTGTTGTCGAAATTTGTGATTGAAACTTGAAATTTTCTTTTGAAATCTGCCTCCGCTCAGCTACTGATATTTTCTGCTGTTTAAAAATGTGTCTTCATCTATTTGGAATTCAAATCCAATTCTTGTTGTCTAAGATTGTGTCACATTTTACATTTTTCCATTCACAATTCACGGGGCCTAGACTTCATTTAATCTTATTCACATTGATGCCTTGGGCATTGTGCCAACTTTAAGTAGACTTGGACTCGAACATTATGTTACTTTTATTTATGAGTTATGACAACACTTGTATTACTTGGATTTACTTTGTTAGACAAAAATATGAGGTTCTATTTATTTTTCAAAAGTTTTATCGTCCCATTAAAACTCAATTTGGCAAGTCTAAAAATCACTCGCTCTAATTGAGGAGGAGAATATATGTCTGCTGAGCTCCCTTTTTTGTCAAACAACAGAATCATCCAGAAGAAAATCATGTCCGCATACCCTACAACAAAATAGGGCAGCAAAGAGGAAAAATAGACATATCTTATAAATTGTCCAAGCACTTCTTGAATCCATGGTTCCCTGCACTTCTGGTGTGAGGCTGTTCATATTGCGGTTCACTCAATCAATATATTCCCAACCGAGGTTTTAAATAACATTTCCTCCTTTTGAATCTTAATGTGATCATCCCCTCTAATATTCTCATTTAAGTGTTTTTGTTTTTCTTTGCTTTGTTCGTATTCCTCCATCTGAAAGAACAAAACCATTTGCTCAACCTCAATGTGTGTTTTTCTACGATGCAATGATGATCATAAGGGTTTCATTTGCTATGATCCAGAAGCTTGTCATACTCGCATTTCTCAAAATGTTATATTTCTTGATCATATACCATTTTATTCCATTACACCTCACACCAAAATATCAGGTGTCATATGTTCCCACCTTTACATGCCAGTTAACCCCTGAATCCCCTTTAAAGGTCTATGTTCGTCATCCTAAACCCGCTCCCACTATTAAACCTGTACCTGATCCCTCTCCACTGTTAGATCCAGAACCTTTGCCCTCATGTACTTCTCTTCCTAACCCTATGCTATTGCAAGAGTCCACTCGCATCTCTAACCCCCTGATTGATCTGGCTTTCCAGCACTCTATACCACTTTGGATTTTATTTCTATTCCTTCTTACTCACAAGCTGCCAAAGAGCCCTGTTGGCAAAAGGCAATGGTAGAAGAGTAGCTTGTTCTCAAAGCTAACCAGACTTCGGATCTTGTTCTGTGACCAGGATTGGAAGCAAGTGGGTATGCTCCAATAAAGTTAAGCCTGATGGAACTCTTGATCAATATAAAGCTCGCTTGGTCACTCAAGTGTTCAGACAAGAGTATGGGATCAATTATGAGGAGACATTTGTAGTTGCCAAAATGACAACTGTACGAACTGCATTGTTGCTGTAAAAATAAAATAAATGGCCCCTTAGGCAGATGATGTAAAGAATACCTTTTTACATGGGGACCTTCATCAAACTATTTATATGCGTCCTTCGCCTGGCTACACTTGTCCAAGAAACATGGTGAGCTTGGTTTGATAAGTTTCACGAAGCCTTTTGCTTTAAGCACACTTTTGTCAGAGCCATAGTGATCACCCACTATTTATCCATCATTGTTCCCAGGGTTGCACCATTTTGTTGTTTATATGGATGACATTATCATCAGTGGAAATGATGGTTTTGGAATTAGTGCTCTCAAAGGCTACCTTATGAAAACCTTTGAGATGAAAGATCTTGGCAAATTGACATATTTTACTTGGTCTAGAAATCCACCGCAATCCCCAAGGTATTGATGTCCATCAACAGAAATATGCTGAAGACCTGTTATCTATGGCAGGTTTTTCTAACAGCAGAACTGCAGAAACACCTGTGGAAATCAATGTCAAAATCTATCAAGATGATGGTAGCCCTCTTTCTGATGTCACTCTGTATTAACGACTTGTTGGGTTGTTTAATCTACTCACAATGACTAGACTTGATGTAGCCTATGTTCTACAAGTTGTGAGTCAATTTGTCGGTCAGCCTTACAAATGTCATCTCATGCCATCCATCGTATTCTTCAATATATTCGTGGTACTATTGATAAAGGACTTTTCTATTCCTTGTCTACTACGGTTTTGTGCTTATGCAGATGCGGATTGGACTCTCGTTTTTCTGATACTTGGTGGTGTATCTTCTTGGGGACATCTGCTATTTCCTGGAAATGTGACAAGTAGTCAACGTTTCAAAATCCTCTGCTGAAGCTGAATATAGGGGCTTAGACTGCATCGAGTGAAGTAATTTGGCTTTGTTGGCTTCTTTGTGAGTTTGGGGCTTTTTCTATAGGCCCTACTCAGCTCTTTGCTGATACAAAAAGTCTACATGGACAAACTCCCATGATGACCTACATGGAGTTTGTCCATGGAGTGGTCCATGGGGTTGTCCATGTAGCATTACATCTACTAGTGTAATCCAGATTGCAAAATTTCCAATGTTTCATGAGCGAACCAAGCACATTGAATTTGACTGCCATTTTATTCGCAAATATATCATGTACATTGCATTTTATTTGTGAACAAAACATTACTAACACATCTATTATCAACATCAACCGGCGAAGTTCACAAAAGTTATGACAACATCCAGCCTTGACTTCCTCAGTTCCAAATTAATATTGTGCTCTCTCAAGTTGCCAACCAATACACCCAAAATGCCTAGGCGTTAAAGGTGCGGCAAATTAACTACTTAACACGCTCTACTCGGCATCAATTTGTGGGGGAGTGTGGAGACAGTAGGGACCATCAGGTCTCCATTTCACACATGTGAAGAGACCCACATGCATGCGCATGTGTGAAGGAACACGCGTGACTGTAACAAAGTCAACATTTGCTTTATTACAAGGATTAGGCGAATTTATGTAGATAGATTATGTTTTTATAAATTGATAGGGACAGATTGATAGACGGATATTCTATATTGTATATACCTTGATTGTAGTATTTTCTCGCTATATAAACACAGCCGACCTCATGATGGGGTACGCTGGTTTTTCCATCTCTCTTCTTGTATTTAGTTGCTTCCAATTCTAATTATCATAACTTTCACTCCACTTTTTTCATCCAAACAGGCTGAAGTAAAAAACTGTTGTATCACAACTTTACTAATCTACATTTTTTCCCCATCCAAAGAGGCTGACATAAAAAATGTCACATCATGTGCTTACTTTTACTTCATGTTGACGACTACTTTTGCTAAACAAGTAGGCCTAAAGAGAACGCTCCCATCACAAATCCTCCCCCAAGAAGTTGGAGGATGTTGACTTATTATTGATGGGGGCAACAAGGGAGACTGCACTTGAAAGTGCCCCCACGAGGAACCTCCATTATTAAGGCAACAACAAAGTAGAGTATGAAGTATTGGTTTATTATTACTATGAGATACAGGAGGAGAAGATATGGTTCGACAACTACTCGCTCCTACAGAAAATTGTGGGCATATGCACATCTTCCACACTATGACGCATTTTTGTGATTGTATGTGCAACCTCATCATCAACAGGGGAGTGATGTATGTGGTCCTGAAAGATGCTGTAGACAAGTTGAGCTTGCTCGTAGATAAGCATTCATGCATGTACAAAGTAGTATGGTTGAATGATGCTATGACCCATGTGGCTAAGAGATGCTTAATCACTTTCCAAGTCAACTTCTTTGAGGACTCAGTTTGGTGTGATGTCATCCCAATGAACAGATCACACATCTTGCTTAGGAGGCCATGTCATGTGAACGCAGGCTCCAATATGACAGTCTTTGTGCATGAGTGTGTATAAGAGACAAATGTTCCACTTGGTCCTATAGAAGCCCTTTCTTTAACCAGCAAAGATAGCAGAACACAAGGACCCAACAATAGATCAGGCAATTGCTTATTCGTTTGGTAGATGCGATCTCACAAAGTTTCAGAAAATGAATAACGTATGAACGAAGAGACTTGACAGAAGTTGGATTTATGTAAGAAAAAGCCTAATTATCCAGGGGATCTAACGATACCAATAATGCCAGAAGAGCAGTCTGTAGTTTTAGAAGAACCATGTGAATTATTGATAGGCAAATCCTTAGTTCTCATAAAAGATCCACCTGTTGATGTGCCTCATATTGATTTAAAGCGGTAGGGGGATGGGCGGTAGATGATGATTATCATCTAACAAAAAGATAATGATGTTCTACAGATTTTTTGGTTTAGTCCCAACCATTAAAAGTTTCCAAGAGTTCAAAGTCGCATTGAACATTGAAGCACCTCTAGACCATCTAACAAAAAGATAGTGTCTCCAATCTGCTTCTAGATGGAGGAACAGATCACATGATGAACAAGGGTGGCGAAAGAATCAAGTAGATTAGCCAATCAAATGAAAACTTGTATGGTGGATCTTCGATCTATCTTTAACTTGAGGGCAAGGTCTTCCTTAAAGTGAGGGAGAACTGATGTAGGGCATAGGCCAACTGGGCCTATTATTTGAAAGAAGAGACTCAACAAGGGTCCTACTTGGCTAACAAAATAGGATTTTAGAATTATAATTTCATGTTTCTATAGTGATGGGCATGTTTCATGTGTAAAACCATGTTTTTGATTGACACTAAATTAGATGTTTTTGACAGGTTATTCGACTACCTATCCTCTTTGCCCAAGCTTGCGCATTCAATTTTAATTAGTATCGAAGAAGTTATGACCCATTTACCTTTAGGCTGTAGAGTTTTAAGCTTGAGGCCTAATTTTAGTTTTGATTGAATATCCTAGAATATGGTGAGCGATCTGGCGCTTTATATTAGTAAGTTATTTTGAATTTTATTAATAGGCTGATGCGCTGGCAAGAGATTGTACTATTTAAATGGTTGTTGTTGGATTTTTCTCTATATGTATTTTTTGTGAAGTCTTTTATAAAATTGACGTTGCCTTTAAGAAGAGAGAGATCATTTAGGTTTCTAACTCCTGCAAGAAGACATGTAACACCTAGCCGAAGTTCCAGTTTTTCAAGGTTCTTTTATGCCTCTGACATCTGAGCACCTCCTAGGTTTGCCTATTGAGCTGATTTTTCTCAAGGGCCAGCCAGACACTGAGGGGGCTTGGTCCCTGTACCGAATTAACCCTGTGCCAACAGGCCCATGCCCTTTGCTCTTTCCTTAATTTTGTTTCTGCTGCCATGATTCTGGAAGTTAACATAGATTTATTCTTTGGTAGAGAGGATTTTCTGTGGGATGTGTTAAGTCTGACCAGCCAATATAACCCCAAAAGCTTAAGCTGTTAGGAAGCGGAAGACAAATCTATTTTACCCTACCACCCCCCACCCCCACCCCCTGCGGAATGGAACAGCATTCAAATTTGCAACCCACGCGTGTCTACCCACGTGATACGTGCCTGCCCATGCAACCCGGGGAAATAACGCCTCTGGCTTTGATACCTTGTTAAGCCTGACTAGTCAATACTTTCTCAAAAGCTCAAGCTATTAGGAAGTGGAAGACAAATCTACTTAACAGGATGGATGACCATAGGTTTGTTCAATGGGAGAGCATATTTGAGTCTGCCAAAGTGTAATATACAGTTTCAGTGTTTTTTGGAAGAACTGTAATGATTTTAGTTCTCATGAACTCTAAAATTTTCTGTTCTCTCTTCTTTAAACTAGCTCAATTCAGCCGACATTTCATATGCAAATGCTCTATTTTGCGTTGTTATGGCTGTGCGATGTTTCTGCAGGGGAAGCCATCGACAACCAACATCATTGCTGGCACAAAGAGAAAAGCTGCATGTGTCGAGGATCTTCTGCAATTACCTAGTCCGAAGAAGGCCCATAAGAGCTGGAGCTGCGCTCTTTGTGAGGTGAGCACCACCAGTGAGAAGGGCCTGAAAGAACACATTGAGGGAAAGAAGCACAAGGCAAAGGAGAAGCAGCAGCAAGCAAAAGCTGTTGAAATTGGGAAGAAGGCAAAGTTCACATTCAAGTGTGAGCATTGTCGCATCAAGTGCAATAGTGAGCCTATGATGGTAGCCCATTTGAAGGGGAAGAAACATGCAGCACGGGTGCAGGAATTGCTTAGTGGTGATGAGGCTATCCCAGAAATCAAGAAAGACGTGAAATCAGAAGAGACAACTGCAGATGCTGAAAATGTGGAGCAGGGCAACATGGTGGCTGCAGAAACTAAGGAGGTGGTGATTGGTGAGGGAACTGAAGCAACAGAGGCACCGGTTATTAAGGAAGCTCAAGTGGTTGAAAGAGAGGAAGAGGAGGCAAAGATGGGTGGGGCGGCAAGTCAGGATAATGTAGAAGGGTACTGAGTCACAGGTCGATGAGGAATTGACTGAAGAGTAGGTGTGGAACTGTGTCTTGAGAGGCAATGGTGTTGGACATGAACAGAAGCTGATGGTACTTAAATCACCAAGGTACTGTATACATGTTCAGTAAGGGGTTCTGTGTATTGAGTTATAATTTGGATTGGAGACAATTTGCTTGTAGGGAGAAACATGAGAGTGTAGAAGTTGATGAACTTTCAATGGCTTAAGCAGCATTGTAGTTTAAATTAAGTATCATTATTGGGACACTACGAACCTAATGATCAATCTAACAGCATTACGTTTGGCACCCACCCCTATGAATTGGCAACCGCCCCTGATTTGACTAGTGCCAAAACTTTTCCTATCAGTTGGATTGATCATTATTCATTAGAAAAGAACAAATAGAAGGCACTACTTCATCTAACGGGAAACCACTATTTCATAGTCTAGTATGACTGGGTGACCCCCATTTTATAAATGCAACTCACGTGGGTTAGGTTGAATATAGACAAACCATACTTTTAACCCAGCCCGAATGAAACATGTGCAAAACAAGTCCAACCCTAATTGCAAATACCTTTATCACGAACACTATACTTTTTGGTTGAGTCAGGTTGAATGCTAAAGTTTATTTTGTTAGGTCTATTTCTACGAGAAGGATAATATTCAACTGTGTATGGTATATGTACATGTGTGCACGTGCACTCAAGCATGTGCGATTGAGCCACATCCAGAATGTTTATGAGGCTTACCATGCAGTTTCGGTTTGGCCCAACTCAAGTTGCACCCATGGGAGGTGTTCAGATGTCCAGAGGCAGGTTTTATTTTGCTTGATCTTTCGTTCACTGCTGTGCTGTGGCACGGTAAACGTGCTAGCCATATTTCCTACTAGAAAGCCTCACAATCTCACAGATGATAACATCTTTATTTTTTATGGTTGTTTTTTGGAATAACTATTTTTGATGAGTTAAACGTGACTTCTGAAGAAGAATCAATCAAAATAGTACTATGTTCAATTGGCAAATAGTGCCTTTACCCAAAAAAAAAAAAATGCCAGCCATCATTTTTGGCTAGACTCATTTCCAGCGCTTGGTAAGGTGTCCAACATGTCCCAACAACAATAACTTCAAAGGAAGGCCTATTATCATTCTCTCGCCGATAATCCTCAACAATCCATGGCTTATCAACAGAAAAAATTCAATTAGTGCATAGCATCAAAGTGCTATGTACATTGAAACATTGTTAGTTTCTAATTTTCTAAGGTTGAAAATAGATATATTTCTAGAGTACGATAGGCACACAAACAATACTCTCAACTGCCTCATATAGACATGTTAAAGGGTTGTAAGTTTATTGAAGAAAGTAGGAAAAAGAAAACCCATTATAAAAGACATGATAAATCACACAATTACTATATGGATGTCGACGGGGTTAGGTGAAAAAGTAGAGCTCACAAAGCTGCTGAGGAAAAAGGCTTAAATGACGATGAATTATTCCATTTATTATGTCTGTCCAATTCGATTATACATTTCATACTTTGATTTGTTTTACAATAAATTGGTTCATGAATGGAATGAATAAATATCTACATATTCAGTGGCTTATGATTCTCAAACTATACATGAAATGCCATTGACTACTACAAGACAAGGTGTTACATCATATATATTAGTTGAGTATGAAAACAAAGTATACACCACAATCAAAATCAACATTTGTTTTAGTAGTTATCTTTCTTTGGATACTCATCCATCGTCGACAGGGTTAAAAAATAAAAAATAAAAAAAAATTCATGCTTATGATTCTCCTAGGCCAATGCAGCAGCGGGCGCCAACATTGGACCTTGAACAGAGCCCAGACTTTTGCTGGATCAGATTGATCTTGTCGGCCCCACAACCATCTATTCGTAGTAGACCAATAGGAATTTAGCTCATGATAAACTGCCTGGAAGAGAAGCCACAACTACATCGAAAATGGCACATGTAAAACTGTAATCTCTTTTTTAGAGACAATACTATTTTACTTCACCCATGGCTTTAGAATGGTGGTTGCCACTGGCCGTGCAGTTTAGGATCTTCTGGTACACCACAAGAGAGTGTAATTGGCAAGTCTTATCAACTAGTAGCTGTTTGACAGGGAACATTCAGGGTTATGAGATATTTGGGTTGGGCCTAGCCTTCTTACTTCTTTAGTTTACAGCTCAAAAATGAAGACTTCTTGAAGCAATTGATGCCCTGGCATGAAAGTGGATTAGTGGCATATTACTCACAAATGTAAATTCAGGGATAAAAACATTATAAGAAACTAAAATTTCCTACCATGCTTGGCGGCATCTAATAGCTTCTTGACGAACAGACCTCTTGCGATCGTCAAGAGCCTTCGTCATGGCTTGTAGTACCTGGCAAAGGATGTGAATAACAGAGTTCAAAAAATAGGTTTCTGAAAACAGATGATCAGTAGGGTGTGAAATATCACAAGAAAACAGTTTGATTTCAAGAAATGGCAGAACACTATATGATTGCGTTTCTATTTTAAAACAAAACCAACCTGTGTTCTCATCGGATAAATCCTCACATAAGGAAGCCCAGTCATGGCTACAAGACACTGAATTGCTGTCTCCCGAACAACCTGAAACATGCCAAAAGAGATTTCTATGAATCTCAGATTAAATAAAAGGTCAGTATATAAATTAAATTGAAGGCTCATCATCATCATAGCCTTATCCCAACTATGTTGGGGTCGGCTATATAATTATGTTTCTCCATTCCTATCTGGCTATATAAATTATGTTTTTCCATTCCGATCTATCATGGGCCAAATCCTTGGATAGGTTAAACTTCTTGGTACTTCCATCCATGTCTTTTTCGGCCTACTCCTCTTGGTGGGCTGTCAACTTGCATAAAAAAAACTTTTACATCACTAGCATTGTTGCTTCTTAACGTGCTTTTTTCTAATTTTATTTTTCCTAGTTGTACCACACGTCCATCCCAACATTCTCATCTTTGCTACACTCATTTTGTGCATGTGTTGCTTTTTGACTAGCCAACATTCAGCTCCATGAGTCATATCTGGTCTAATCGCCTTCCTGTGAAAGTTTCCCCTCAATCCAACTGGTACGTGCCAATCACATAGCATTCAAGAAGTAAGTTTCCACTTCAACCATCCTGCTCTTATCATATGTTCAACATCTTTCTCAGTCTCTCCATCCGTACTAATTATTGAATCAAGGTATTAGAATGAATCTCTCTCTAGATGGGTGAATGGTACACATTTTGCGAGACAACCTGCCTCCCTATCTTGTGTTTCTCTAGAAATAGAATGAATCTCTTTGTGCTATCTTGAGCTACAATTCTCACAGGCATTTCATCTCGCATGTCCCTACTACAGTTGCAGTCCATATATTCTATCTTTGTAGGACTTATTTAAAGCTCTTCAATCTCAAGTTTCACATTCACTCCATCTCTTGATTTACCCACCAACACAATATCGTTAGCAAACAATATACACCAAGATACCTATTCTTGAATATGAGCAGTTAATTTATCCAAAATCAATACAAAGAGATAAGGGCTTAAAGCTGGCCATTGATGCAGACCTATGGTTGTTGGAAACTTATCTGTCTCTCCATAGATAGTTCTATAACCTAGACACTCCTTTTGTCTAAAACCCACCAAATCAAATCTCTAGGTTCCTTGTTGTAGGCTCTCTCTAGATTGATGAAGGCCATATGAAATTTTTTCCTCCTCTCATAATCTCCCCACTAATTGCCTTTAAGTGAAAAGATAACCTCCATAGTTGGCCATTCTAACATGAAACCAAATTGATTTTCAAATATTTGGTCACTTGTCTAAGTCTTTACTCCATAACTCTACCATAACTTCAGTGTGACTAATAAGTCTAATCATACAATAAATTGTGCAAACTTTGCAAATCTCTTTTGTTCT
Organism: Litsea cubeba; assembly: GCA_012931725.1. Classification (NCBI taxonomy): domain Eukaryota; kingdom Viridiplantae; phylum Streptophyta; class Magnoliopsida; order Laurales; family Lauraceae; genus Litsea; species Litsea cubeba. The sequence goes on along the minus strand of CM022948.1, from coordinate 90,500,090 downwards.
TTACATAGGTACTACAACACTTCTCTATTCAACTCCTTTTTTCTTATTCATAATATATTATTGAAGAGCCTAGTTAACCAAATCCATCTAATTTCTCTTAGGCATTTCCAAGTCTCTATCAGAATGTCATCTGGCCCTTTAGTCTTTCCTATCTTCCGCTGCTCTAATTATATGGTAAAAGGTATTTCTAGCTAATAAAGCATTTTTTTAGTTCTTAAGCCTCATATAGAATATTTATTCAAAAGTTTGTTGAAATATCCTCTCCATCTTTCTTTAATACCATTGTCCTTCACTAAAACGTCTTGGTTGTTGTTCTTTATACACTTGACATGATCAAGTCCATAACTTTTCTTTTCCTCATTTTTGAGGGATTGCAAGCCATGATCCTTAATTCAAAACGACTTCTACACTGAGGGCAAACAATTCAGTCTTTCCAAAGCAACCCCCTTCAGTTAATTATATGAACGGTGACATACTAACATAAAATTTAATTATCAAATAGAGCTCTTCAAAATGACTTGGTTGTAATGGAAAAACAAAACCATACGCACTCAAAAACAACAAATATTAGTGCAGCATGGGATATAAATGTGCAAATGTAGGGAAATTCGCATGAGGCCAAGGAAATTAAAGGGTACAGAAAGACGAGACATTACCATCATATGTGGGTATGAAATCAGTGTGAGGAGGTTGGTTATAATAGAATGTGCATTCTCTGTAACGGCCTCTTTTCCTGCATGTACATGTAAATAGGAATGTGCATGAAACTTAGCATTCATGATAACTAATCAATAGCATCCAGGATAATCAGGATAATCATCCAATAGCATCCACAATAATTAATCAAGTTCTGAACAAAAAACAACACATTTACATTTATGCATAGATCATCATCATCAAAGCCTTGTCCCAACTATACATGAATTCTGTTTCTCCAACATTTATGCATAAATGTCAACCAACAATGATGCCATGTCTAGCAGATATAACTTTTATTAGGAATTTTATATTTTACTGTAGCTAGTCCACTTGGAGAGTCAACTTTGACTTGATTTGGCTTGCCCATTACCAAGTGAAAGATACATGGTTGACATATGGGTACTTAGGGTCAACCTGAGTGAAACTGCCATATCAGCAGGCTCCTAACACCTTGCCGAGTCACTCATTGAGTTGTGACTCAACCTAGTCAAGTTCTAAAAGCCACTTACAAAAAAAACATAATACTAGAGCATGATTAAGTATTCGAACACTGCCCTCTAGTTAGTATAGTCTATCTGCCAGTGCGTCGTCCATGTGTTTTCATGTATAGTATTGAATTCAAAATTCAAATTACTTTAAACATGCAAAAGTTGTACACCATTTTAAAGGCATCGCTCTCTTCAAAAACAACCTGAGTAAATACCATCAAACTTGATGGGTGATATTATGCAATACCAATTTCTTTATGACATTAATCTCTTGAGTAACAACTTATAATTTAGACAAAATAATAGCATAAATGATTAGTATTTGATGCATATAAAAATTCGTCTGAAATAATAAATTTTAGGCCCCATATTTGCAAACTAATTGTTATGCACTTATATAGATAGCAGGCATTGGTAATTGATAAGCATTTTTCTTGTTTACACACCCACTTGAAAGTTCTTATTAAAAGAAACATAATTTAATAATAAAAAGGGAAATTCACAAAAAGGTATAAAACTTTTCCCTCATTTTCAAAATAGCACATGAAAACTTAAATATATTTCAAAAGACTGAGAGTATAAAAGTTTTCCATGTTTCTTCAATCAAACACTCACCAGGAAAAAAGTTTGAAAATGACAAAAATACCCTTATGTCGTTTTTAAAAAATACTCATTTAAGAGAAATGATTAAGTCCAACCCAAATGGCTTGTTGGGGCCCCCTTCAGCAAATCAAAATTATTGGTTTTAGGGATGAAAAAGGTTAATAAAAGACATTTTTCATGAAGGAAGGGTATTTTTGTCATTTTTTAAAACTTTTCTATGGAGAGGACTTGATTGAAAGTATTGTGGAAAAACTTTTATACTTTTTTGAGATATTCAAATCTTCATGTACTTTTTTGAAGATTAGCCAAAACTTTTATATTTTTTTGAAATTTTCCCTAACAAAAATTAACTTGGTTCCCCGGTTAGCCTGCTGAGTCATGACTGAGTCACAAGTCAGCAAGCTATGATTTCTACAATCTTGAATAAGATCACGTTATACCCCATAAGACAGGCTAGTTCCCTTTAGAAGGCTGCATTCTGAATTGCTGCAGTTTCTACTCCTGCTAAGTGCTAACACAAAATAGTTTAGCACTTTTGATGTTGCAACAATGGCACCAACATGTCACAATGAACAAAGAGATGTTACTTAATGTCAAGTAGGTGATATGTGAACTTCTGTAGTGCATTTCACATGTCACTCCATAGTAAAACTTTGCCTATTTCTTGAGGATCAACAAGAAAAATGACATTTCTGTCTTTAATTTTGCCTCCTCTTCCCTGGAATCAAGCTTTCCCTTGCCAAAATGGTATTTCTTCAGATCTATTTTTCTCTAAAATGATTCACTCATTATACAACTCTCTTTTTAAAAAAATGGGAAAGAAATCACAATGAGAAATCTCCATTCCAATGAATAAGACAATGAAATATCGTTGAAAATGTGAAATTGGGACTGATCAACACATGAATCGGATCTTGACATTCTTTAAGGATCAAACCAAAATGAAATTGAGGGGGTAAAGAATCAAACAAGAATCCAGAGTCAGCAGTATGAAAAAGAAACTGAACAGCAGGGGAGTGAAAGCATATGACCATAATGTCAGTGTAATTAATGAGTTCAGTCTACTACATTGGAGTGATGGATTATATTGACGTGCAAAAATTCAAGAAGCAGAGTTCTGCAAGTTTGATATCCTAAAACACCCCTATTAAATTGTAGTTATGTATTAATTGAAAGTAATTCAAAGGATACCTATGTATTTTACCGTTTGGATGTAACTCCAATTATTAAAACAAAGACTTAGGTGAATGTTCATTTCCATCATTCCTTACCCAAAGCTGATTATCAAATAAAATTGCAGTGTAGCTTCCAAAACACCCTTCTCTTCCTTGAGTTGGATTAACTGTCAACTAGGCCAATGGGCCTAGTTCAGTGGGTCTCAGCCCATGACAAATTGAGCCCAACTTGTGGGTCAAAACAAGTATCTCTTGTACAGACATGTAGTTAATTTTATGCCTTATTAGGAGATTTGATTAGATGTTAATTAGATTATGATTACTTTAATTTAGTTAATTCTCTCAATCACTGTAAACATTCTTGTAAACTTTATCTCTATATAATGAAAGATCGTGACCCTCAAAGGGATCATCGAATTCACAAACTATCATCTGTCTTCATCTCTCTTTGGTCTGACATGGTATCAGAGCCAAACTTCTGAGTGTTTCTTCTCCATCTTCCCAACATTGGAAGCTGTCATAGTCTCTGAGAGACTCTCTGAACTTTCTCTCTTCATCTTCCAAGCAGTGGAAGTCGCCAGATCATCCTGTGATCTCTCGTGGCCCACCCCAGATCATCACCATCACATCAGGATATCACAATCCCTCTGATTGTCTGAATATTCTAGACTTTCTGGAGATATTTCGATATTTTTTTGGCATCAGAACAGATCACGGATCTGTTTCGCAGGGTTCTTCCACGCTGATCGTCTGCTGGCATCTGTGGCCCACCACTGATCATCACCAACCTCATCAACAGCTCCCAGCATCTTGGTCGACCAGTTATGCTCTTTATTTTGGCAATTTTTTCAGATTTTTTCATCCATCAGAGGTAGGCCATCTACCATTTTTTGTGGAAAATCTGTTTTGTCAATTTCTTTTCATCATAGCCGTCCAAAATCTTTGATTTGGATCCGTTTTGTCTGAGACCACTTCCAGTAGGTGCAGAATTCTGCTGCTCACCCATCTTCATCTTCAGATCTATATACAGATCACTTGGTGGGCCCCACGTGTAGAATTACACACTGACGACAGGGTCGTCTGGGTTGGTTTTGCATCCTTTTTGTGCACTGTTCATTCTCTGTATTCTGGGAACAAGTTCTCGCCACTTGATCTGATTGTTTGAGATCTGATCCATCATTTGTTATCTGATTAGTGTGTGATCTAATCCATCAGTCATATTATTTGTGATCTGATTGGTGTGTGATCTGATCCATTAGTTTGATTTAAGAACAGTGAGGTTTTTGTTGCACAGTTTGATAGATATACTGTTTGACTGAAATGGAAAAGCATGAAATTAAATTGATCCAATTTAATGGAAAGAATTATACTTCCTGGTCGTATCAATTTCAAGTCTATCTTGAAGGAAAGGAAATGTGGGGACTTGTTTCAGGATGGGATCCACGACCCAAGGAAGATGAAAAAAAAATACTCTCTTGGAATACTAAGGATGCCAAGATAAAAACCTGGATTCTTGGTTCCGTTGAACCACAATATATCTTGAACCTCAAACCTTACAAAACCTCCAAGGAGATGTGGGATTATCTGAAACAAGTGTATCACCAAGGGAATTCTGCCCGTCAATATCAGCTTGAACTAGAGATTGCTCAGTATTCCCAAGGCACCTCTTCTATCCAGGACTATTATACGGGTTTTCTCAATTTATGGGCAGAATATGATGAAATCAAATACTTCAATGTATCTGAGGCAGCTCTTTCTGAGATTCAAAAATTACAGGCAACTTCTCATAGAGACCAGTTCCTAATGAAATTAAGATCTGAATATGAGATCATTCGTTCCAATCTGATGAGCAGAGTTCCATCTCCATCCCTGAATGAGTGTCTTAATGAACTCTTGCGAGAGGAACAAAGTCAGCTCACTCAGCATGTTCTGAAAGCAACAGTCCTCCGGAAACTCTCCTGATGTAGCATATGCTGCCACTAGCCACTACCAGTTACACTCCTGGTGTCTCTTATGGTCCGGGAGGGATTATTCATCATACTAATGCTGCTGCTAAAAGACAAACTCCTGCAAGAGATCTCAGCAAAATCCAATGCTTTGGCTGTAAGAGTTATGGACACTATGCCTCACAGTGTAAGACCAAGTTTTGTAATTACTGCAAATCCAATGGTCATGTTATCAATGAATGCAAACGGCGGCCACAAAATCGCACTCCACGAGCATATCATATCAACACTGCTGATGCTACTACTTCCAGTGATAGTTCTTCGGCATCAGTCATGCCTTCGCCACCACCTGCCTCCACTACTACTCCTCAGATCACCCCTGAGCTTATTCAACAAATGATCATCAATGCCTTTTCTGCACTTGGCATATCAGGTAACCAACATTCCTCTTCTTCCATATGGTTTATTGATTCTGGAGCTTCCAATCACATGACCTCCTCCACCACTCATCTCTCTAACCTACAACCATACAAAGGGAATTTGCAAGTCCATACTGCTGAAGGTCAAAAGCTTCCTATTACAGCTACTGGTGATATCATTCATTCTTTACCTCTCACAAAAGTCTTTCTATCTCCTCATCTTACTACAAATCTTCTGTCTGTTGGACAACTGATTGATGATAATTGTAATGTTTCCTTTTCTCGCTCTGGTTGTGTTGTGCAGGATCAAGTGTCGGGGATGTCAAATTCAAGGTGGCTCAGGCCCACTTGGGCCCAATATGGTGACATCCAATCTCGTTGGATTTAGTCAAATATTGCACAGATTTCTTTCCTTCCTTAATTTAATTAGATTGTAATTAGAGCAAAGATTTCTTTCCTTTCTTAATTTAATTAGATTGTAATTAGATTTGATTAGTTGATTTGTAGCCTGAATTGTAGCCTTTTATAAGGCATCTGTATTCTATAAAATGGGAGAGAATCTCCAATGAATGACACAAAAATATAGATCAAATTCTCTGTTACATGCTACGATTTTTATGGTATCAGAGCAACAGGTTTTCATCTGTTGAAAAACCTCAAGAAATCTTTCAGAGAGAATTTCTTCTCTCTCTCTCGTGTAGCAAACAGATCAAGGATCTGTCCTGGTTCCAAATAGCACAGATCTGCAACATCTGATCTCCGTGGCCCACCACAGATCAGCCCAACTTCATTACAGACATCCATCGTTCTTGATCAACAGTTGATTCAGAAGTCTGTGGATGTTATTTGACTCAGCAAGTGAAATCAGACAACAGTTCTAGGATCTGGGAACTGTTCTCGTCAGGATCTGGGAGCATCTCATCGGGGGGCCCCATCTGCGATCATCACCAATCTTCAAAGTCTCTACAGCCTTGGTCGACCATTGATCCTGGTCTTTTTGGAGATTTTTTCAGATTTTTTCACAGATCAGAGGTAGGCTTTCTGATCATTCTTGTGATTCGGTCACTTTTTGATATACTTTTCATCACAGCCGCATCAAATTTTGAATTCTGCATGGATTTTGTTCCAACCACCACAGTTGGAAAGGGATTTTGATCCTTATCTCCAGTCCATCATCTGATCTTCCATCAGATCTTCTTGTGGGACCCACGAAGAGATTCAGCCACAAAATTCTGGTCGTCTGGCCTGTTTTTGGACTGTTTTTTTTGTTGATTTTTTGTGGTGTTGCTTTTGGACGGCCTGATCTTGCTCCTATAACTGTGTGGAATCAAAATCTTGCACCTCTGTGTACTGTGTACATCTTTTTCCTATCCTAGTGCTGTTTTAATGGAGAAATCAGAGTTGAAATTGATTCAATTTAATGGAAAAAACTACCCTGCCTGGTCTTTTCAATTCAAATTATATCTTGAGGCCAAGGAATTATGGGGACTTGTTTCTGGTTCTGAGCCAAGGCCTACAGAGGATGATAAAAAGATATCTACTTGGAACACCAAAGATGCAAAAATAAAAACATGGCTACTAGGAGCTGTGGAACCTCATCTAATTTTGAACCTCAAGCCTTATCAAACTTCCAAAGAGATGTGGGATTACTTGCAGACAGTCTATCATCAAGACAATTCTGCACGACAATTTCAACTTGAGTGTGAAATTGCAGAATACAGTCAAAGCACTTTGTCCATTCAGGACTACTATTCTGGTTTCCGGAATTTGTGGGGAGAATACGATGGGATAAAATATGCATCTGTTCCGAACAATGTTCTTAAAACTATTCAAGATCTTCAAGCCTCAAGTCATAGGGACCAGTTTTTGATGAAATTACGTCCTGAATATGAGACTGTTACATCATCTCTGTTGAGCCGGAGTCCATTACCTTCTTTGGATGTTTGTTTAAATGAGCTCCTACGAGAAGAACAACGCCTTCGCACAAAAGCCCATCTGGAACATCAGCACACTGCAACTTATCCTGTTGCTTACTCTGCTAAAGGGCACCATCCATCACTTCCTATCTCTCAGGCTTCTCCGCCTCCTCAGACTCGGGATATGAGCAAAATTCAATGCTACTGTTGCAAAAAATATGGCCACCTGGCAACACAATGTAACCAGAAATTCTGTAATTACTGCAAGAAGAAGGGACACATCATTAATGAATGTCGTCGTCGTCCTCAAACTCGGACTCCAAATGCCTATGTTGCCACGACAGACTATTCTACTGCTGATGCTGCATCCACATCTGTGCCGTCACAGCCTGGTTCATCTTCCCCTGCTCTCACTCCTGACTTAGTTCAACAAATGATTATCAATGCATTTTCTGCACTTGGCATCACAGGTAAAGCTAAAACCCCTTCTTCCATTTGGTATCTTGATTCTGGAGCATCAAATCACTTAACTCATTCCAGTGCACAACTCTCAAGCTTGACAAAATATACTGGCCATAATCATGTTCAAACAGCCGATGGCGGCCATCTTCCTATAACTGCCATTGGCGATATTTCCAGTATCTTGCCCTTAAAAAATGTTTATCACTGTCCCAATTTAGTTTCAAACCTTCTTTCTGTTGGCCAACTTGTTGAAAACAACTGTAATGTTTCATTTTCTTCTTCTGGATGTGTTGTGCAGGACCAGATGTCAGGGAGGGAGATCGCGAGGGGCCCTAAGCATGGACGCTTATTTTCTCTTGATCTTTCTACTCCAATTAGGAATGATGTTTGTTTTTCTGTTCAAAATAATTGTCAATTATGGCATAGTAGGCTTGGACATCCTAATTTTAAAACCATGTCCCACATGGTTAATTCTGGATTGTTAAACTCTGTAGGCTTATCTAAGTTTGTTTCTTTTGATTGTGAACCATGTAAATTGGGAAAAAGTAAGACCCTTCCTTTTTCTGTTTCTACTTCCAAAAGCATTCAGAGTTTTGATTTAGTTCATAGTGATGTTTGGGGAATTGCACCTCATTTGTCTCATGCTCATTATAAATACTTTGTGACATTTATTGATGATTTTAGTAGATTTACATGGGTATATTTTTTGCATTCTAAAGCTGATGTATTTCATGTTTTCAAGATGTTTTTAGCATATGTTGAGAATCAATTTTCCACCTGCATTAAAATTTTACGTTCTGATTCGGGAGGTGAATATATGTCTACTGAGTTTCAAAATTTTTTACAACAAAAAGGAATCATTTCTCAAAAATCATGTCCTTATACCCCTCAGCAAAATGGGGTCGCTGAAAGGAAAAATAGGCATCTCCTTGATATTACTCGGTCTCTTCTTATTGGCTCCTCTGTTCCTCCACGGTTTTGGACCGAAGCTCTTAGCACTGCTGTCCACCTTATCAATCGATTACCCTCTTTTTCTTTAGGAAATGAGAGTCCTTTTTATCGATTGTACAAAACTACACCCTCCTATGATGATCTACATGTTTTTGGATCGGTTTGTTTTGTACATTTACCTCCTTCTGAGCGTAACAAACTTACTGCCCAATCTGCTAAATGCGCTTTTCTCGGATATGCGAGTCATCAGAAGGGGTTTCTTTGTTATGATCCTAACATACAGCGCATTCGTACCTCCCGTAATGTTGTCTTTTTCGAAAATCAATATTTTTTCCAACAACATCTTGATTCTCTCAAGTCACCATCTGTTGTTTCCCTACCTGGTTTTTTCGGATAAAACACCATTTGTCAAATTTGATCCTAATTGTGTTTATCAACGGCGGAGTAAAGCTGCGACCACGCATAGTCTCCCTCATGATCCCACAACTGCATCTGGTCCAACTGGAGATCCCCCCTTACGGCGTTCATCTCGGATTTCCGTACCTCCAACTCGTTATGGATTTACCCACACTTCCTTGATGGCCACCATGTCCTCTACTTCAATTCCAAACTCATATTCCCAGGCTGTGCAGCATGAATGTTGGAATAACGCTATGCAGGAAGAATTGGATGCTCTTGCGCATAATCATACATGGGATGTGGTTCCGTGTCCTTCCTCTGTTAAGCCGATAGGTTGCAAGTGGATCTATTCTATAAAGCTTAAACCTGATGGGACTCTGGATAGGTACAAGGCGCGTCTGGTTGCTCTGGGTAATCGGCAGGAATATGGTATTGATTATGACGAGACCTTTGCTCCTGTCGCTAAAATGACAACCGTTCGCACTATTCTTGCTATTGCCGCATCTCAATGCTGGCCTCTATACCAGATGGATGTCAAGAATGCCTTTCTTCATGGTGATCTCAAAGAAGATGTTTATATACGTCTTCCTAAAGGGGTTTCCTCTCACATCCCGGGTGCTGTTGCAAAACTTCGGCGTTCTCTTTATGGCCTCAAACAAGCCCCCAGGGCCTGGTTTGAAAAGTTTCAAAATGCTCTTATCCACTTGGGTTACCATGCCAGTCCATATGATCCATCCATGTTTCTTCATCATACTTCTATGGGGATTACTATTCTTCTTGTTTATGTGGATGACATCATCATTACTGGTACAGATGCACAGATGATTCAACAACTTCAGACCTCTCTTCATGAATCTTTCCACATGAAAGATCTAGGCCCTCTAAACTATTTTTTAGGTCTTGAAGTTCATCAATCTGCTAAAGGCATCGTTCTTCATCAACATAAATATGCTCTTGAATTAATTGAAATGGCTGGACTTCAAGGATCTGCTCCCGTCGATACTCCAGTTGAAGTCAATGTGAAACTTCAACAAGACAGTGGGGATCCTCTCTCTGATCCTACACTTTATCGTCGCCTTGTTGGAAGCTTGATCTACTTGACGATCACTCGTCCTGACATATCTTATGCAGTCAATTTAGTCAGTCAGTTCATGACTGATCCTCGACATCTTCATTTGGCTGCAGTCCGCCGTATTATTAAATACATAATTCGGACACCAACCCGTGGATTATTCTATCCGGCCAAAAATTCCCTGACACTCAAAGCCTACTCAGATGCTGATTGGGCCGGTTGTCCAGATACTCGTCGCTCTACCACAGGATGGTGCATGTATCTGGGAGATAGCTTGATTTCGTGGAAATGTAAGAAACAAGATAAGGTCTCCAAATCTTCCACTGAAGCTGAGTATCGTGCCATGTCCTGCTGCTTGTTCAGAAATTCTATGGCTTCGCGGGTTGCTTTCTGATCTCGGATTTCCTGCTGATAGTGCCACTCCTCTATATGCAGACAATACTAGTGCAATTCGTATTACTGCCAATCCAGTTTTCCATGAACGCACTAAACATATCGAGATTGATTGCCATTTTATCCGCGATGAATACAAGCGTGATGTCCTTAGCCTCCCTCACATCTCTTCTGAACTTCAAATTGCTGATATCCTCACTAAGGGACTTCCGCGACCTCGCCACCAGTTCTTGGTTAGCAAATTGATGCTAGTGGATTCCCCAGCATCACTTTGAGGGGGGGTGTCAAATTCAAGGTGGCTCAGGCCCACTTGGGCCCAATATGGTGACATCCAATCTCGTTGGATTTAGTCAAATATTGCACAGATTTCTTTCCTTCCTTAATTTAATTAGATTGTAATTAGAGCAAAGATTTCTTTCCTTTCTTAATTTAATTAGATTGTAATTAGATTTGATTAGTTGATTTGTAGCCTGAATTGTAGCCTTTTATAAGGCATCTGTATTCTATAAAATGGGAGAGAATCTCCAATGAATGACACAAAAATATAGATCAAATTCTCTGTTACATGCTACGATTATTAGGGGACGGTGATCGCGAAGGGGCCTAAGTGTGGACGCATGTTTCCTCTTGTGATGCCTTCCTCTCAGAATAAACAAATCTCTGCTTTTTCTTGTTTTTCTCCTCAAGATGTTTGGAGGCTCTGGCACAATAGATTAGGCCATCCTCATTCAAAATTGTTATCTTTGATGTTGAACACTGGTAGTATTAATGAAAATAAAACATCTTTTAGTCACATTTCTGATGAGTGTTCTGTTTGCAAACTTGGAAAAAGCAAAGTCCTTCCATTTTCTTCCAAATCTACTATGGCTTCAAATTGCTTTGACATTATTCATAGTGACGTATGGGGGATTACACCTGTAATTTCTCATACACATTTCAAATATTTTGTCACATTTATTGATGATCATAGTAGATTCACATGGGTTTATTTCTTACACTCTAAATCTGAAGTCTTTGATATTTTCCAAAAATTTATGGCGTATGTTGAAAATCAGTTTTCTACTCGCATTAAAATTCTCCGATCTGATTCCGGAGGGGAATATATGTCCCATCAATTTCAAACTTATTTGCAAAAACACGGGATTTTATCACAGCAATCGTGCCCTTACACTCCTCAACAGAATGGAGTTGCAGAACGCAAAAACAGACATCTCCTCGATACTGTTCGTTCTCTTCTCCTAGAATCATCAGTTCCCGCAAGATTTTGGCCCGAAGCGTTAGCCACTGCAGTTCACCTGATCAATCGCTTACCATCCTATCGCCTCACAAATCAAACACCATACTTTCGTCTCTTTCGTAAAGATCCTTCTTATACCCACCTGCGCATTTTTGGCTGTGTATGTTTTGTTCATCTTCCTTCGACTGAACGTACTAAATTAACTGCTCAGTCCGCCAAATGTGCATTCCTTGGCTACGCATCTCACCAAAAGGGGTATCTCTGTTATGATCCTGTGGTCAAACCGTCTTCGCATCTCTCGAAATGTCACATTTTCGAAAATCAAAGTTTTTTCCTAACCATTCCTCGGATTTACCATCTCATCTACCAGATTTTTCTGACCCAATCTCTTCTCCACTCCTTGTCTATGAACGGCGTCGTTATAAGGATGTTCCACTACTGCCTCCCCCTCCGGATCCCTCACCGGCACCTGATCTTGACCACGTTTCATCACATGATACTCCATCTTCACTTCACCTTCGACGCTCTACCCGTCTCTCTAAGCCTCCAGAAAAATATGGGTTCACTCACACCTCCTTGCATGCTACTCTCTCCTCTATTGCTATTCCTTCTTCTTACTTACAGGCGGTGAAGCATGACTGTTGGCAAAAAGCTATGCACGAAGAATTAGCTGCATTACAGGAGAATCATACCTGGGATATTGTTCCATGTCCCTCATCTGCAAAACTTATTGGCTGCAAATGGATTTTTTCAGTCAAACTTAAGTCTGATGGCTCGTTGGATCGATATAAAGCACGGTTAGTCGCACTGGGCAACCGACAAGAATATGGCATTGACTATGAAGAAACATTTGCTCCAGTTGCAAAAATGACAACAATCCGTACTGTTCTTGCCATTGCTGCTTCCCACTCATGGCCTCTTTACCAATTTGACGTCAAGAATGCATTTCTTCATGGTGGTCTCAAGAAAGAAGTCTATATGCGACTTCCCTAAGGCATTACGGGTGTTTCGGCAGGAGATTGCGCACGCTTAAGACGATCTTTATATGGTCTAAAGCAAGCTCCGCGTGCTTGGTTTGAGAAATTTAGAGATGCCCTCCTTCTTCTACAGTTCTCTCAAAGTGCCTCTGATCCGTCTATGTTCCTTCATCGTTCCTTAAAAGGGATTACTGTCCTCTTGGTATACGTCGATGATATCATCATATCTGGGACAGATTCTGACATGATCACCTATCTACAGGCATCCTTACATGAATCTTTTCATATGAAAGACTTAGGGCCACTCACATATTTTTTAGGCCTTGAGGTTCATCAGTCAGAAAAAGGTCTTATACTAGATCAACACAAATATGCTATGGATCTTATTGAGACGGCTGGCCTTCAAAACTCCACTCCTGTAGATACACCTGTTGAGGCCAATCTTCAACTCGCACAAGATACGGGTGATCTTCTCCTTGATGCCACAATGTATCGCCGTTTAGTCGGCAGCCTGATCTACTTGACTATCACTCGGCCTGATATCTCATATGCGGTGAATCTGGTTAGTTAGTTCATGACACAACCTCGCCATCTCCATCTTGTTGCTGTTCGGCGCATTCTTCGCTATGTTCTTCATACACCATCTCGTGGCCTTTTCTTTCCTGTGGGCAATTCGACTTCTCTCATAGCTTATTCAGATTCTGACTGGGCTGGATGTCCTGATAGTCGACGGTCTACCACGGGTTGGTGCATGTTCTTAGGGGACTCATTGATCTCCTGGAAGTGTAAGAAACAAGATAAAGTCTCCAAATCATCCACAGAAGCAGAATATCGTGCAATGTCGGCTGCCACATCTGAAATTGTCTGGCTTCGGGGTCTTCTTTCTGAGCTTGGATTTCCACAATCTGGCCCTACACCTCTCTATGCGGACAATACCAGTGCCATACGGATTACTGAAAATCCTGTCTTTCATGAACGCACAAAGCATATTGAGGTGGCTTGTCATTACATACGTGATGAATTTGTGCGTGATGCAATTGCTCTTCCTCATGTTCCTACCGGACTTCAAATTGCAGATATATTTACCAAGGGACTTCCTCGGCCACGACACCAATTCCTAGTTGGCAAATTGATGCTCGTGGATTCACCCGCATCAATTTGAGGGGGGTGTCAACTAGGCCAATGGGCCTAGTTCAGTGGGTCTCAGCCCATGACAAATTGAGCCCAACTTGTGGGTCAAAACAAGTATCTCTTGAACAGATATGTAGTTAATTTTATGCCTTATTAGGAGATTTGATTAGATGTTAATTAGATTATGATTAGATTATGATTACTTTAATTTAGTTAATTCTCTCAATCACTGTAAACATTCTTGTAAACTTTATCTCTATATAATGAAAGATCGTGACCCTCAAAGGGATCATCGAATTCACAAACTATCATCTGTCTTCATCTCTCTTTGGTCTGACATTAACAACAGGGTAGAATAAGAATATTTTATTCTTCCCTTTTCTTCCACTTTGGAAGAGAGGAGGTTTTGGTAGTTTATTTTTTTGCTCTTTGCTTCCACTATAAAATAAATAAAAACTTCATCATTTTTTCCCCTAAGGTTCTCTTATGTTGAACTCTCTCCCATCTGTTTTATCATTTTGTAATCTATAATTTTCAGTCATCAAAAAGCTATACCGAAATTCAAGCAAGTTTTATAATGGTATTGGTAAGTAATTTTGAAACTGGGAAAAGATGCTAATCTATGAAAATGACATCTTAAATTGAACTAAATGGTAGGACAACTGGCTCCATCTACAGGCAAGTGATCAGCCACCATGTTCTAATTAAATCAATATATGTTCTAATCTTATCCACCGTGTTTTTCTTCACATTTACAGGACATTGAAAGCAATATGAAATGAAAGAAAAAGAGACAACTGTAACTAAGTACATCCGTAGATGATAGCCATGTAAATCTAAAATCACACCAAATGGCAGGCAACAATAATATACCAAATTCATGAACCGTATGAAAATAAATTGCACAGATCAACTTTCATGATGTGCATGCAACTCACAGGTCCATTCATAGATTCAGTAGTCTCACCATTTTCATCCATCAAGATTCCAGATAAGACCAACAAGAGGCTATAGGTCAGGTCTTTGTTCAGATTATCCAGACTCAAAATAGATATAGTGTTCATTAGTGGCGGGAGGAGCTGTAAAAGATATGATAGTTCAAAGTAAATGGAAGTGCTCCACAAAATAACTAAAAAAAAATCTTAAGTTTAACGACAAAAGGCCAAAAAGGTTACTTCTGAAAGATCCAGTTTTAAATGTACCTTTTTTGCTTCAGTAACAATAGCAGCAAGTGGAGCATCAGAGATTAAATGCCCAAAAGCTTGATACAGCGAGGCTCTGAAATTGCATTGCAGCCATGTTACATTAGATGGTTTTTAGAATAATAAAGGGCAACTCATATAGAAAAAAAAAAAAGATAATGAATAGTAATTAGCTGCATTGCTAACAAGGTAATTCTGAAGTAAATTGATATTTACAGTTCAAAATGCAAGAACTTCATTTTCAGTTCTCAGTAGGATGTCCTATTTTCACACGCAACAGAATAACGCCATCAATTTGTTTTTGGTTTTGCTTCCCCCATGAAATTTTCTTCTTTCGAAAGGTAAGCTGACTCAAACTGTGCAACTTCGCTAGGCAACAATGATCTCTTTGCAACCGTTTAATAGTAAATTGCAGTCTTCATAAAGTTACAAAGACACTACAAATTGGATGAAATGATTTGGAACCATAAACGCTCCAACAACATTTTAGAAACCTATTTTAAGCTATGATACCTAGATAATTGTACAAGCCCAAGGTATCCGTGTCGGGCCAATTTGACACTCATATCAACACCCAATACTGCACCAATACTTCTAGGGTACAAGTTTAGCATATCCTACTCACCAAGTTCATTATTTCATTTAAGTTCTTTTACTTCTCAACATAATAAATGTTGGAAAGGAACATAACAGTGATCATTTCATTATGTCAAGAGTGATCTAAAAAAGGACATCCATATAAAATAAAAAAAAGGACACCTGTGTCCACATCCATGTTCTAGATTTTCAAGTGTGTATAGGTGTATCCTCAATCCCCATAATCGTGTTCATACCCACATCTGTATCTGGGCATCATAGATTTTGAGGCACTATACAACAGATGAAATAGTCTGAAATCATAACCTCTGTAAACATTTTAGTAACCTTTTAACTGTAATAAAAAAAAAAAACTTTTAAGGAACAATAAGACAGATGAAATGATCCCTAATTATAACCACTCTATGAAATTAAAACAAGTGAAATTGTCCAAAATTACTAAACCTCTAGAACATCTGAGTAACTCTTTGAAGGCAGTATCAGACTCTATGAACCTTTAAATAAACTTTTTAATTTCTGTTGATAAATTGAGTATTTAGCATAGTTGTCAATTCCGTTTCGTTTCGGTCAGTGAAAGTGAAACGAAATGACAACCGTAGTTGTCAATTCCATTTCGGACTCCATTTTGGTTTAGCCTCTAAACTGAAATATTTTGGAATTTCGGCAAAATATTTCGTAGTAACTTTTCGGAAAAATAATATATATATATAATTTCAAAATTATGCTCTACTTTTTATTAGTGTAAAATTTGGTTAGACTTAACATAAATAAATATATACACATTTAAAACATACGTAACTGATGTGTGTGTATAACATATAGTAGGCCTCATTGTGGAGCCTACCAATCAGTCCGGCCCAAATGACCAAGTCCGTGCAATAAGAAAAGGTTTTAAAGTACTTTCCATTCCAAGTCCCAACTGCCATCTTTTCGCCATGTAAAAGTCTAACTGGCCTGAAAATGGCCCTGATCCCAGCTGAGGGCCATTTTCAGGCCAAGTTTTTCGTGCCATGTAGCACGTCTGTTTCGCCATATTCACCAAAACTGAGCATAATGAGAGATTGGGAGGAAAAGAAGGAGAAAGACAGACTGCCCTTGAGTAAACCCTCAATCAAATCTCCAATCAAACCCTTAATTAAAAAAATATTCTAACCCATAAACACTACGGATGTCTTAAGGAGAGAGAGAGAGAGAGAGAGAGAGAGAGAGAGAGAGAGAGAGAGAGAGAGAGAGAGAGAGAGAGAGAGAGAGAGAGATGCATACCCTTTTAGGGAAAAAATGTGTACCCTGGGATGAGAGGCAAGGACGATGTTCGAGCACTCCACTTTTTTTTTTCCTTCTCCTTCTTTTCTTCTTCTTATGTTTTAAACAAGTATATATTTATTTATATTAATTATTAAGTCTAGCCAAATTTTCCACTAATAAGAAATAGGGCATATTTTTATAATTTTTTATCTATATATTTATATATTATTTTTCTGAAAAGTTACTCCGAAATTCCAAGATATTTCATTTTGGAGGCTAGACTGAAATGGAGTCCAAAATGGAATTGACAGCTACGGTAATTAGATAATTTAAAGAAGAATTCTACATTATACTTCATTTGGTGGCATTAATACATAAGTCCATTACCATAGATGATTTCATAAATGTGCTTTTACGAATATACGGAAAATAACCACTGTATATGGTGTTCAACTGTTCATCAAACAGAACTGATGATATTGGTATGGTAAGTCGCAATTCTTGTGTTTCACTTTGAAGGCTTGTAATCTCCATTGAAAGAGTAAGAAAAGCTTTACATTGTTCTCTCATGGATTTAGGTTGCATATAGTGGCCAAACCACATATATCTCGTGTCTTGATGATTGTTGCAATGCCGATGTTTTCTTGTCTTTCCTTTCATGGTGGTTTGACCTTTGTTAATTTGGTTGCATTCCCATAAGCATTTAATCCGTGATTGTGTTCGAAAATCATATTGGTCATCAAGTGCATGTAGAAATTTCTCAATAACAAAAGGTACATGTTACCAAATCAAACAGCAAAGATAATGATGGAGCTCAGGCAAATACCTTGCCACTGATGAATCAGTATCTTTAATTGAAGACAGCAGAATGGGTATCATGCTTGAGAAGAAATGTTGTTTATAAAGTGGTCTTATGGTTGCATGGAACTTTTTGTTCAAGCAAACTTCGGAATCACCCAGAAGAATATGGAACGCATCAGCTGCAGATCTCACCACAGAAGGATCTATATCCGGTCCATTACCATTTTCCAATGCATTCTGCTGAAGTGGCATGATCTCCTTGCTGCTACTTGACAGCAAGCATTTCAAGATAAGCATTGCAATTTCCGTCACTTTCACATGCCCCCGCATAACTAAACCTTTCCCAATCCATGCCAATCCAACTATTGCATGGATCTGAAACAAGCTCTTGCTACTAGTAACACAGAACAAATTACTAAGATTCTCACTACTTCCATCGATACCATTACTCAAGGGATCTTTACTAAGAACACTGTACAAGCCTGTCTTTTGTATTATATCCAATGCCTGTTCCAGAGTACAGACACTGGAAGTCTCTAATGTGTTGATTTTTAAAGGACATTTGTTAATGATAGAACCCAAGGCCTGAGCTGCTGGAACATATCCTTTGAGAATGAATATTGTGAGCAACTTCAATATTTCCCTTACCTCCGGAATAGGTGTTTGAGGATGGAGTGCTGTTAGAACTGAAGAAAATAGTGAAATAAGCCATTCATCTCTAGATGAAAGACTAACTATATCTTGAATAAGTTTCAAGCTTTCCAATTTGATAGGAGCGAGAGGCACTGATTCCTTCAATGGAAAGAAGGTCATTGAAGAAAGTATGCAATAAGCTTTTTGGACAATCAGAGCCTGGCTTTCTTCAGTACAATCCCCAACGGCCAGCCTCATGGCTGTCATTATTGCATCAAGAAGCCCCTGCAAAAGATTCAAAGCTTATTGATGTTATTTTTGCAAGATAATTGAGAAGTGATTCTTGGGGAACCACCCAACTTTTTTCAGCAGAAATAAGTAAAATTGGACTTGATTTATCCACCTGTCCTTGAATGCCAATGTTGAGAGCTTTACTACTCTCCAATTGGTCCCAAATATTGACAGCAAAACGAAGTGCAACTTCTTCAAAGCCTACAGTCTTCTTGAGCCTGCCACATCACACAGTGACATGTCAGGGGAACAGTTAAGTGAAATGCTAAAATTTGATGTGGATGATTTAGTACACCTACGACTTTTGAACAACCAAAGTTTGAATTCCCTGATGGGCAGAGAATGCTAATACTCACACCAAAAATAGGTTGAGAAAGCAAACGATAAAATCATATAAATCTGAATGGAACTATACTTCCTCCCATCTTCAAGGGGAAAACACAAACAGTCTCACAACTATAAAACAGATCTTGCAAAGGAGTGTAAACAAAGACATACCATTCTAAAGCATCTAGGGTACACAACTAACCAGCTTCAGATCTTCTCATTGGTTGTATTGGCCCATTTACCTTTTCTCCTTTAGACAAGATTTGCAGAATATAAAGACCACAAAGACAAAAAAAAAAAAAAAAAACCACACACACACACAATAAACTTGCATACCATGGGAGCACCTGACCGGAGTAGTACTCAAGCAAATAAATTAAAATCTCCACAGACTTCACATTTCCTTCAACCTATTGAAGATAGGAGAACAAAAGGCTTTAAGTACCAATTTGGGTCTCAATTAAAACTCGAAAGAAGCAAAAACTAATATTTAAACTGCATCTGAAACGAATGTACTGACTAAAACTAAAAACAACATCTTTTATATTAATAGACGTACATAAGCCTTCACAAAATTGGCAGATATAGCTTCTTCCAACCCTTGTATCAGTCTCATCATATAATCGAGTCCAGTGGTACCAATGCCATTAAGTGCCTCAAGTTTCAGTGGAAGAGGCATTCCAGAATCATCAAGTGAAAGCAACGAAAAAGTCTCTCCTACAATAATGTTCATATAGCTTGTTCGCTTCTCAGTATCATAAGAGCTTTCGATGAATGTACCAATTTGTATTAAGGCCTTCAAAGCCAGCTTCCATAAAAGTTCCTCCTCACACCTTCCAGTGATTATAGACACAAACATTGTCAAAACCTTCTCGTATATTGCCTTTGATATTGGCATTGAACTCCCAGGAAACGTTGCTACTGTCTGCAAGCCCTTCACTGTGTAAAATTAAATAAATAATAAATAAAGAAATGGTATCAAAATGCAAGGCTTTTTTTTTTGGGTAACTAAGACACAAGGGGTTAGAACAATAAGAGTTCACCAAGCAGAAATTATACAAAGGTATTTCATTGTTAATTTGTCTCATTCACCCCATGCACATTCTCTTCTCCTTATTTTTACAGCATTTGCAAAAAAATTTATGAACTTTCACTATTAGCTTCATAAATAAATGTGATAGGTGCCAGAAAGACCACAGTTACCTACTACTAGCGACTTTTTTAATTAAAAAATTTAAAATAAAAGGCTAGCCACAAATGAGATGATTATTTCATTTTATCAAGTTCAATTTAACTGAAAATTTTCTGCCAGTTAGGACAATGCACATGACCAATAGGAAAAAGAACAAGGTCAAGCAAAGCTTTTACCCACTGAATAGAAATAGTCCTTTTCTGTGTCATGACTTCCACATGCTATCAAAGTAGATCCAAGAAAATCAACTAATGGACCAGAGAAGTTTTGGAGCAAGCAACACCATAAATCTTCCACTTGAGGATAATATGGTTTGGTTTCTTTAAAGCCCACAGTCAAATCTCTACATGCAACAAGGAGATTAATGCAGAGATAAAGTGCTCCAAAATTCAGTCCTTCTGGAAATACGCAACTGTCATTCAAAATGCTATCTACAGAAAAACTTCTCGATGAAATTCCCAAGATCTCTATCAAGCGAGTGAAAAAGCTCTGAAACACTTTATTGCAGGATGAACTGGAAACTCTAGCTGAAACAAATAGGATATTTCCAAGTGCGTGCAGTTTTTGCTTGCATTCTGCAGTAAGATCCTTGTAACCCAAAACACCAGTAACAGACCTAAAAATCCTCTCTATGTCTTCATCTTCAACAATAAAATTTATGAATGAATAACCACTTGAACTGTCTAATTGCACCATAATCGTTTCCAAACATACTAGAGCTTCTGCCGCAACCTCGTTTTCCTGGGATCTCATATCCTTTGGCAACTCAAAAGCTAGCAAAAACGAAGTGTCTTGAGGTGAAAAGGTACATATAGCTTCTTTCAAAGAAGACCAAATAGCTTTAGCATGCTTTGCAATTCTATCCACTCCATAATGCAAGGTGCAGTAACTTAAGTACTTCAAAGAATCAAGCTGTGGGCATTGAAGTGAGTATTAATTTATACAAGTTGCACAACGCTTATACCATAAATAAAGGAATTATTGAGGGAAATTGTGATGGATGGAACAGTAAGTAAGCATACCAACCTTCGCTGACAGTAGGGACGAAGAAAGTTTGTCAAGCAGCAAAGGGATGACAAATGGCTCAAACAGTGGGGTTGAGGCAAATGCATGCTGCAAACACTATCTAGTCAGAGTCTGAATAAAGATGGACCAAAAAAATTATGAATCATAAAAATCAAACATTTATATGGATAAAAAAATTTTGATCCAGTGTGAACAGCACAATTATAAAGTACATGCAAACATTGTGGGCCACTTGGCCCACCCCCACCCCCCCCCCCCCCCCCCCCCCCCCCCCCCCCCCCCCCATGCGAATGGCTAACCACCCCAACCTACAAGCATGAGCTGGCACTCACCCAATTCAACACTCATCTGTGGTCGTCACAACCAGTTGGACTGCAAGTCTAAAATATCAGTGCATTTAAACTCATTAAATTTTAAGGATCAAAGATGCAGAAGACAGGGTGATGCAGTTGGGCTGGTTTTTTTTCAGCAACCACAGCTGTCAATAAGATCTTTTCAAGCCATACCCTCACCCCCATAACATGGTTGCCATGACAGGGCCCACTTTTAATCAATCCAATCGCCTCAACACAGAGTGGCTTCCCATGAATTGGCACCAATTCAAAATTTACACTGTTTCATACATTATTCGTTGTTGAAGTTTGTCAAGACAAAATTGCACTTTTTTTTTTTTTTGAATGGTTACTTTCATTAAAATTGCACATTGTATAGCCATTATACTTGAGGACTTAAAATCTAACACCCCACGATTGTGAACCCCCAGAAGAAGGGTGATTAAACTAAATGAACACCGAAAGAAATCCACCCAAGAAAGACAACAAAGAAAAGGAAAAAAAATGGAACGGTAAAACAAAAGAAAAATATTCTAAAAAACAAAATCAAAGCAAGAACTCTCATACGATACAAGCACTCTCTAGCATGAGACTCCCTCTTTTGCTAAAGCATCCGCCACCTCATTAGCTGATGGGTTGACGACTTGACGTGATGGAAGGCGACATTCAGTTTTTACGCTAAGCACATACTTCCTCCACCAAATCTGCCAATACCAAAGGACCTTGGAACCTCCTAAAGCCCATTGAGTGACACAAGATGAGTCATCTTCCAAAGAAGAAACGAATATTGAGACAGAGATCCCCCAAAAGCCCATCCTCAAAGCTTAAAACTCTTCATTATTCAACAAGAAAAAACCAGCAGGGCCAGAGTACAATAGAATATGAGCATTACAGTCCCCAATGATTCCTTTAATAGCAGCACATCCTGGATACAAATATCACTTCTGTCAAAATTTATTTTGAAACAATCGAAGGAACAAAAAAGAGCCGCTAAGAAATTCACTTTGTCAACCAAAGCTTCAATAAAAGAGGATTTATCTTCAAAGCATCACAAATGTCTTCCTTCCATAACACACATAGAGCCGCTAAGAAAAAATATTTCTTTTCCTCCTCTAGACAAACCCAGTGCTAGCTTCCAAGCCTAAAAAGATCATGAATGAAGGAAGCAAACCCAACTACAATCAAACCAACCTAACACCAACCTAGACATGGCTTCTGCCTCTTTAAATTAAGAAGCAAATGATCTAACATCTCCTCCACAGCAAGATACATAGAGCAAGTGTTCACAATAATGTCTACTCCCCATCAACGACGGTTATCCAACGTGAGAACACTACTCTAAGAGCTAACAATCCAAATGCAATTACCCTTGGAGGCACTTTCACTCTCCAAAGCCAAGAGAGAGAACTGATCTCTGAAGAGGCTTGTATCAAAAATGCAAAGGAAGCCACCAAGGAGCCACGGGATGAACCTGTCCAATTCTTCTATCAACTCCCCACTCCGAAATATAAATATGTCCCAGGAGATCCAATAGGGAGAACTGTTGAACTTCCTCAAAGCCAGAGAGATTCCTTATAAACAGTGGACTCCAAAGGATCTTATCATCCATCCTATCCATATAGCATTTGACTTTGGCTTAACGATCATGCACATCTGTAAAGATCAGGAAAATTGGTTTGCCAATGGATTCTCTCCAACCCAAGTGTCAAGCCAAAAACAGAATCTTCTCACCCGAACCAACATGATACCTGACCTTTTCATAGAAAACATCTTTGACTGATATAATACCTACCCATATAGCCCAATTACAGTAGCCTCTTGAATATCCTAACCATCCCTGGATACACCATGCTTGGCCTTTAGAATGTTTTTCTGAAGGCTATTAGGTTCTTCTTGTAGAAATAATGTGACTTAGGCCCACTTGGCCCAGCCCAAGGCCCGTCAGAGCTTGTATATATCTGTATCTCTTATTTATTTATTTCCTTGTATAGATTTATAGATTGATTTGATTATCCTTGATGAAGGTTGTAAATTGATTTGATTACTCTTAAATTAGGGATTGTATATTGATTAGATTACCCTTGATTTGGGTATTATGTATTATAAAATCTCATACGAGCCTCCCATTGAGGTATCGAGTTTCTCTCCAACTTTTGTCTCTTCCTCTTTCTCTCATTACATATCATTTCATGGTATCAGAGCTTGATATCAATCTCTGATCATCTCCTTGGTAGTCATCCTTGATCATTTTCTTCAGCCAGAGCTTCTCTGATCATCTCTGATCCAACATGGCCCACCTGTGATCATCATCATCATCGGAGCTGAAGAAGCCCATACTGTTCGTCTATTTCTCCTCTTATTTATGAACATTTTTCCAAGATTTATGGGTCATCAGAGGTAGGAGATCCACTCAGTTTTGTGCTATTTCAGTTTTGTGCAACAGTTTTCATCTCAGCCGTCCAAATTTGTGGATTTTGATCCGTTTTGAGTGAAACTTTGGCCTGGAGTTGCGAAAATAGCTTGTCCTTCCATCCCCCACCTCTGATCTGGTCACTGATCCTCTAATAGGATCCCTGTGCAAAATCGACCCCCTGCCGACCTGGACGTTTCATGCGCTGTTCTCGACAGTGAGTGACTGCTTCACTACGGCCCACATATGATGATCCAAACAGCACCAACTGTCTACCTTGTGTTGGTCGACTGTTTATTCTGGGAATTGTAAGGATTTTTCTGGATTTTTTCTGTCGATTTTGAGGTAGGCTTCTTCCACTTCTTCCTCTGTCGAGTTTGACATTTTTTTATCAGATACTTTTCATCTCCACCGTCCAGATTTGTGGATCCTTATCCAATACTCATCAGATTTGGACTAGAGGAAGTACTTTTGAACTCCTTCAAGGGTTTTCAACTTGATCTGTGATTAGATAACTTTGTGGGCCCCACGCACAGATCTTGCACCAAACTTCATGGTCGCCTGGCTCTATCTGAGAGGAAGAACAGGCATATTCTTGCAACTGTTCGTACTCTCCTTCTTGAATCCTTAGTTCCTCCCACATTTTGGTGTGATGCTGCTCATACCGCTGTGTATCTCATCAATCGTCATCCTAGCTCCGTTCTAGGAAAGATTACGCCATATGAAGCTCTTTTTAGCCATAAACCTTCATATTCTCACTTGCGGGTTTTTGGTTGTTTATGCTTTGTCCATCTTCCACCTACAGAGCGCACTAAGTTGTCACCCCAGGCTACCAAATGTCTCTTCCTAGGTTACAGTTCTGAACACAAGGGATTTCTATGTTATGATCCCTCTGAGAAACGCATGCGGATATCTCGTAATGTGATCTTTTTAGAACACATTCCCTTCTTTTCTTTGCGTCTCCAAACTCATCCTGTTGCTGTCTCTTATTTGCCACACTTCCCTGTGACAACTTCTTCCAAACCACCAATTACCAATGTCTATGTCCGGCGAAACAAGACTCCTCCGGTGGGGCCTCCTTCTCCCGATCCTATTCCCATGCTGCCTCCTGTACCCTCAGGTATTGATACTTCCTCTACTAATATCCAACCCCTGCGACGATCTAGTCGTCCTTCGGTTGCTCCTGACAGATATGGCTTCCCTGCTCTTTTCACTTCTTTGGATAGTGCTCCTATACCCACCTCTTATTCACAGGCTTCGAAGATTGCATACTGGCAGGATGCTATGACTGAGGAATTGTTGGCTCTTGAGGCAAACCATACATGGGACTTGGTACCGACACCTGACAAAGCCTCTGTCATTGGCAGTAAGTGGATCTTCTCTGTCAAGGTTAACTCTGATGGGAGTTTGGATCGCTACAAAGCACGATTGATTGCACAGGGTTACAAGCAGGAGTATGGCATTGATTATGAGGAAACATTTGCTCCAGTGGCTAAAATGACCGCAGTTCGTACTCTACTTTGTGTAGCTGCAGCTCGCAATTGGCCTCTGTGGCAGATGGATGTCAAAAATGCTTTTCTTCATGGCGACTTGAAAGAGACTGTCTATTTAAAACCTCCTCCTGGCTATGCTTGTCCTCCTCGGCATGTTTGCAAATTGCGCAAATCTCTTTATGGACTTAAGCAGGCTCCCAGGGCTTGGTTTGATAAATTCCGGGCCGCTATTCTTCAAGCTGGGTTTCGTCAGAGTCATTCTGATAGTTCTCTCTTTCTTAGATGGACACCAAAGGGTTACACATTCCTTTTAGTCTATGTTGATGATATGATTATCAGTGGCAATGATATTTCTGGTATTACGGATCTCAAGCATCATCTCACTCGCCACTTTAAAATGAAGGATCTCGGTCCTCTCACATATTTTCTCGGGCTCGAGTTTTCGCGTACTAAGTCGGGCATTCGGATACATCAGCGTAAATATGCTTCTGATTTGATCACCTCTGCCAGACTTGATGATGCTCATACTGTTGACACGCCAATGGAATTAAATAGTAAACTCAGTGCAGAGGATGGTCCCATCATGGATGATCCATCTATTTTCCGTCGGATCGTTGGTAGTTTACTCTACTTAACGATGACTCGCCCTGATATTTCTCATGCGGTGCATACGGTTAGCCAATTTATGAGCAATCCTCATAAACCTCACCTTGCTGCTGCTTTGCGCATTCTCCGCTATGTTAAAGGCACTCCCAGTCATGGTCTCTTCTATCCGTCTAATACTTCTCTACGCTTATCCGCGTATGCCGATGCCGACTGGGCTGGTTGCCCTGATTCCCGGCGCTCTACCACTGGCTGGTGCATGTTTCTTGGCGACTCTCTGATTTCATGGAAGTCCAAGAAACAAACCACTGTATCCAAATCTTCTGCTGAGGCTGAATATCGGGCAATGTCGTCTGCAAGTGCAGAAATCATCTGGCTCCGCCGTCTTCTTTGTGAATTTGGTATTATTGTTAATATGCCTACACCTCTTCATGGAGATAATACCAGTGCTACAAGAATTGCTAATAATCCAGTCTTTCATGAACGGACGAAGCACATTGAAATTGATTGTCACTTCATCCGTCAGCATGTTGTAACTGAGAAGATCACCTTGCCTCATGTTTCTACTCATGACCAGTTGGCAGATATCTTCACAAAAGCCCTTCCTAAGCCACGCCATCATGAACTTAATAGCAAATTGTTGTTTTCTGCATTACCACATCAATTTGAGGGGGAGTGTAGAAATAATGTGACTTAGGCCCACTTGGCCCAGCCCAAGGCCCGTCAGAGCTTGTATATATCTGTATCTCTTATTTATTTATTTCCTTGTATAGATTTATAGATTGATTTGATTATCCTTGATGAAGGTTGTAAATTGATTTGATTACTCTTAAATTAGGGATTGTATATTGATTAGATTACCCTTGATTTGGGTATTATGTATTATAAAATCTCATACGAGCCTCCCATTGAGGTATCGAGTTTCTCTCCAACTTTTGTCTCTTCCTCTTTCTCTCATTACATATCATTTCACTTCTAAGCCCCACAAACATTTACCTAAAAGGGCCTGTCACCTGTCTTAAGAGGACGGAAACTCATACCACCACCATTTTTTTTGGTTCACATATCAAAGACCAGTCTAGCAAGTGATTGTTTTTTTTTTTTTCCCAACTCCCTTGCCAAAGGAAGTCCCTCTTTAATTTTTCTATTCAGTTAACAACCGACACAAGGCATCTAAAAATGAACATGAAGTACAATGGAAGATTCGAAAGAGCTGCCTGAACAAGGGTAATGCGACCAACTAAAGAAAGATATCTAGCTTTCCTAGTCGATAGCTTCCTCTCCAATCACTGGTGCCTACAAAGATTTAGAAGTACACTTCAGAAGAAATTCACCTTAAGACCTGAAACTGCTTCAAAGCATAGTAAGTAGCTTTAATGTTTTAATCTTTTCTTCCTCCGTGTCGCAGAAAATGAAGGTGCTGTTATAAACTGAAGGTGACTTAGCTTTGGAGCATTAGGCACTGGTTGGATACACCTACTGCCTCCACCATGCAACTGAATCCTTAACAACAATGACAAAGAGAAATGTAGACAGTATCACCTTGGCGAAGACCCCTTTAAGCAGGAAAGACGCCTTTGGGATAGCCATTAGTCAAAATAGAGAAGTAGGCAGGAGAGAGACCCTCCTGAATCCAATGTCTTCATTTTGTAAAAAACCCATTCTACACATCAATTACTGGAAAAAGACCGCAATACACTGTCATAAGCCTTTTCAAAATCCAGCTAGCATAAAAGGCCTAGTTCTTTTTCTTTTTTTTTTTAACTCTAAATTTTGAATGGATGCATTCATTGGCGATCAGAACTCCACCTAAGATATGTCTTCCAAGGACAAAGGTGCCTTTTGCATAAGAAATAATACAAGAGAACACCTGCTGAAGTCTACCAGCCAACACCTTCGCTGAGATCTTGTATATGCAACCAATCAAACTTATAGGCCTAAAGTCCTTTATATTCTTTGCACCTATCTTTTTAGGGGTTAAGGCAATAAAAGTGGCACACATTTGCTTCGGTAATATGCCTCTTGAGTGAAATTCATTCATAAAAGCCAAGATGTCTTCTTTGAAACTTGAGGAATTAAAATTAAGGCCTAAGATATTCAATTGGCCTATATTCTCATATTCTCCTCATCTACGTCATCATTGTACCTCCCTTAGCTCATGCATCTAGGTGGGCCCCTTTATTTCCTCAGGCGCTCTTTAGCACAGCCTATATAGATAAGATACAATGGAAGAAACGAGGCCTTTAGGATTAAAAGGATAGTCGTTATTTCATATTGTTTTTTAATGGTAATCCAAATGAACAAAAATGGAGATGGAAATTTAGGATAAGAGGGACACATTGTTGGGGAAAGTTACTTCAAAATATGGGGAAAAGAGAGAGGATGGAAGGTAGGATTAATGAAAGAAGAAGAAATGGAGGGGGTTCCAAGGTGTGGAAGGATTTTCAAAACTAAGTGAACCCACTTATAAAGTGGGCAATATATTGGCTACAAATTAAAGGGTTTTACTGGGTGATGACAGTCGCACTTGCACTCACATGTCACATCCATTGTGAATTCATGAACAGGCTCAATCCTTGAGATTTCAAAGATTGTATATTATCTCAGATTCTAAAGATGCATTAATTAAGAAGTGTCAAGTACTCAAGTGGATAGACGAGGAAACAAGGTAAATTTAGAACTTTAGATCATCTGAGTTGCATACGCTAGACTGACCTTAATAAATTATAAATTCTAAGTGAGGTGATTCTTCCATTCGAGAGGATAGAAAGATTTGGATGCCGGAAAACCTATTAGGGTCTTTTCCAGTAAGAGCCTTCTTGATTTACTTACCTTGGAACCCAATATTGACTTCCTCATAGGTCTGGAATTCTTTGATCTCTCCAAGGATCAATATTTTGGATGGAGAGCTGTATCTAATAAACTTTCAATCACAGATTATCTATAACGTTGCAATTATTCCTTCTCTAACATATGCTTCCTTTATTGGTCAATGGAGGAATCTGTTGATAACCTCTGTGCATTGCAAGTTCTCTACAGTCATTTGGAGTTTCTTCTCATCCTTGTTAGGTATTTCTTTTCAATTGTCATCCTCCTTTGGGGCCCTTTTGGAAGGTTGGTGTTGGTGGTTGGGTGGGGGAAGGACCTTCCCTAAGAAGAGGTTAAGTATTATGGAGAAATGCTATCTTTGGTTACTGGTTCATGCATTTGGAAGGAAAATAAAAGGGGTTTCTTTTAAGGAAAATGTTGTTTCATAAGAACATTATTGGGGAGAATTAACTTTGAGGACTTTCCAATGGGGATCACAACATAAAGAGTTTAGGAGGATCACAATATTGGATCCTGAGAAAATAGAAAGAGATGATTAGTGATAAACGACATAAAAAGAGGCTAATGGGAGAATTAATCCAAGATCGGGGTAATGAAGGTGGTTGCGCACAGCCTAGAAGCAATGCTCGGAAAACCAATTCATTGGGTATTCGAGGTACTCCACAATACAGTGAAGGTGTCCTTTCATTGCAGGCCCAACCAATGTGAGGGACTCAAATAGAGAGGAAATTTTGCCTATAAGAAAGGGGGATAAGATTTTTCTTGTCACATGGTTTGGGTTACCTCCTCAAGAGGCAGACTCCAAAAATGCTTTATTTTGAGCTCAAGGTTTAGCTCGTCTCCTTGGAGATAGGCTGATATTTTTATTTATTTTTAAATCTTTTTTATCTCATTTCAAGGAAGTGGAATATTGAGGTTGGATCTAGCCAACAGGTGGTCTCCACTGTATGGACCTCAACCTGTATCCAACCTGTATTTAGAACGGGTCAGGATTTCCCAACCCGACCCATATTGACCCACACTGGATGCGGATCAACTTGACTTGATTAGTATTTACCCGCATAACCCTCCAACTGGGTGGTTCAACCCAGTCAACCCTAACAAAATCTTGGATATTACCAGCACAATTGTGAAGGTTTGAAACTTGAAGTGGAAAGAATTTGGTATGGTAACAGTAGAAAGTCGAGATTCCTACATTTTTAAAATCTATGTTTTGACATAAACCTAAGGGGAGTACATGTGGGTCATGCAGATTAGGCTAACCCTCCCCTCTCCCTCTTTGTTCTTTTTTTGGGTCAGGGAAACCAAACCTGTGACCAATCCTGTATTTTACGCAGGTCGGGTCAAGTTTTCCCATTCACTAGCAAAGATTTGATAGTTTGCTTTTGTTTTTAATTAATACAATTCTTCATTGCTTCTTAAAAAACAATGTGATTAAAATGAACTTGTTAGAAAAATAGAAAGTAACAAAAAATGAAGGGTAAAGACAAGGGTTCTGAAGGAAGCACTCTAGTTACAAAAGGACAAAAGCAGAAGCAGATGAGAAATTGCTGGAAAAAAAAAAAACTCTTAAGTGAATATTTCAGTGCATTTCTACCATCCTGAACATTTTAAGGGCATTAATTAACCAAAAAAGTTCCCCTATAACATTCCTTTCATATCTATTTTTTTACATTAGCAGTTACCCTCATAGATGCATCAATAAAATCACAAATAGTTGAGTTTTACTTATATGCTAGCATATTTGAATGGAAAAAAAATTGATTCACATGACTTGAATTTGGAAAATCTAACGGTAAGTATTCAACTGAGAAGCAATCATGAAATAATATTTAAAACTCTAATGACATAAGACAGGAAACTGATTCATCACATATGAGACATGTGCCTTTAAAAACATTTTTTGCCATCCATATCTATGAAAGGAAATGCTTCAAAATTTTCACATTGTCACATGAATACATTACATAACTTACATACCATTAGTGCCCTTGAGAGATCATCCCTTTTAACATCAATATCATCATTCTTTGGCTGCGTTAAATAAAATGCTTAAGGTTATATAACTGTAAATGATGCAATGTCAAAGACAAGGATGCAGGAACATACACATAACAAAAAAGGAATTAAAAAAATGAATTAAGTATGCCTCTCCCTCCAAAAACTCAGAAGATAAAATATCCAAGATTTCACATAATATTTTGAGGAGGTGAATAATACCATATTCAATTATATAATACAAAAAGAAGATGGTAGGAAGTGCAAAACGTAGATACCAAGTTCACACAAGAAATTGGGTAGAGACCAAGCACTAAACAAAAGAGGGAGTTGGAACAATAAGCTGTTGCCCATGCAATCTAAACATCTAAAACATTTTCTCCCATCATTGGCTTTCTTTTAGTATTCATGTTGTATAAGACAAGGTATCAATTAAAGAAAAAAGACAAGAGAAGGTAAGAACAGAATATGAAAGAGGAAAAGAAGTTCCATTCAGAAAGGTTCGTGGCACTGCCCTTCTTAGGTAATTGACAGAGACATCTTCATCATCATCATTAAAGCCGAGGCCATTTAAACAACAGATGGATTTAGAAAATAGTCAAAAGTATTGAAGAAATTGCAATCAGTGTCATTTTGAAAAATGAGAAGACATGTTCCTTTCAAATTTTCCCATGATATATGATTTGTGTCACAAGATTCAAATAGCTCAAAATAGTGTGATTTCATAACTAATAATTCGAAATATACCCAATAGTGAGACTTCTTTTGATTACAGTTCCATGCATATGAATGTTAGCCAAGGTCAAGAAGCCATGGTAGTTAATCCATCCACGAAGGAAACTGGGAACACTCCCCACTTATTTTCCTGCCAGAACTCACTCGGCTTTTGCCGTTATAAACAATTTCTTTACCCACTCGTACCTCTCTAGAAATTGTTAAAATCGGGGTATAAGTGTCATTTGACCACCTAAGAAAAAGAGATGCATTATTTTCCCTGCAAACGCCTCTTTTTCTCACTACTCGTGTCCAAAAAAACTGTTACCTTTAAAATGTGAGGAGCATTTGGAAAACAAAAATATGCATCAAATATTTGGTAGGAGATCATTCATCTAGATTGTGTAAGGCCCCTTAAGAAGTGATGCGGTCCCTGATTCTCGAATGATAAAATAGATCAATCTCCCACGGGATTGATCAAATCCAAAGATGGATTCAGCCACTAGGGCATATTCGAGACCATAAAACAAACCATAATAGAAGAGAAAACTCAGAAGTCTTTAATTAATTGAAATTAGCAGGCATAACAATGAGGGTTGATCATCCTTTTATAGAATAGGATCGATCTTGCTTGGATATAAGACTTACTAATATTGAAGAGGTCTAAGACAGGAAACTAACTAATAGAAATTCTAATCAGACAAGAAATAAAAATTAGAAATAGTTCTCTGAATAAAAAGAGAAATAGGATAAACAAAAGGGAATGCCACAGTAGCGCTCCGTCAGATTGGGCCTGTGGACTGAACCCACTGGACCAGGTTGACCTCTGGGTCGGTCAATATGTTGGCCCAGTTGATTTCTTGGGCCTGGTCCATACTGCATCAAGAAGTTTTTTTTTCAAAGGTACGAGAGTCGGGTATTATTGGTTAAATGTTTTCATATTTTTTGCTACTTTCTGGGGAAAAAAAAGTTAATGTGGAGCATCATCAGCAGCTTTAGCCCCTGACAGATCCAATGATCCAGCATGGTCACATGCCTTGGTAGTCTCAAGAAAGAGGGAATCAAACAGTATGCATCTATTGTAACCAATGAATCAAGCGAGGGGGATTACAAGGCTAAAAGAACATCTTGCAGAGATTATAGGGAATTGTCAGAGTCAGACATACAACAAAGTCTCCGCAGGTTTCAAATGCTAAATGCAAAGGATTATAAATGATAGTAATAAGAAAGAGAGCACGTAGAAAACAAACAGATGATGAGATTGATCATCCACATGGGAATCCATAACCTAGTAAGAGGATTACATGGATAATGAGGATGTGGAGATAGGTAACTCCAATTCAAGCTCAAACAACTAATCAGGAAAAAAAAAAAAGCAAATAGGAAATAGGAAATCATCAGGGAAGAAAAAAAGAAAAGGAGCATCCATCATGAACTACTTAATACTATGTAAGATGGTGGTTCCTACATCTGTCAAGCTGAAGCAGCTGCTATAAGGTACACAAATGGTACCTATTAGAGTAAATGTATTAGGAAGGCTGACTATACATATACAATAGTGCAGATGTTTGCAAAGGATCCAGTAAGGATGATTTTCCTTTTGGATGAATCATAATGTTAACTTCAAGTGAAACATTTGCAGCTCTTCTTTGCATAATTCATTAATTCAGAAGAAGGAAAATGTGTCAGCAAATTTTCTTGGAAAACATGAGGTTGACAACAAACTATGTTCTAAGGGCAATACCTCCCACCTTTAGATAGTTAGATGCCACTGTAAATTTCATTCTATGCAATCTATACACTGTGCCTTATTTTTCGCTGTTTTATCACTGTTAACTGTTAAGTCTATAATGAAAATGAAAAAAAAAAAACAGCAAAAGGAGCCAATTTACACCAAAATTGAATATATCAACGTAGAACAACTATGCATATCATAATTAATCATTTTCACTACTATACATAAAATGTTCTAAGAAAATTATCTTATCCGCTGAATAATCAGCAAGCATGATCAGCCATAAAAAAAAAGGGGACAGTTTTAACATTTTTGACAGGTACCTTAAAACAAAAGATTAAGATTATGGTCTATTAATGGCCATAAGCGGTCCAGGATGAATCATCAAACTCAGTTTTTGTAGAAGATAGTACATGAGATTAAGATTACAATGAAAAATGCAAAAACCAGCATATATGATGTTGTCACTGTTCCCTACTGGTGTCCTTTCGCTGTCACTCAGCTGGTTAGGGACATGGGTAGTGTGTGCGTGCGTGTATTCTCCACTGGTAGGAAGAAAATTCCAAATGTGCATTTTATATATATATAAAGCAGCATTCAAGAACAATTTCTCTTATAGGTGATCAAAAAGGTATTCCTCCAGTAAAAATGGATTAAATTCAAACAAAAAATATACTGTTGAACTGTATCAGATGCTGAATACTAATATAAATGCAAATGATAAAAGCCAAACCATCATAGATGGTACTGACTACTGATAATATGAATGCTTTATGCACTCTCCTTGTCTTACATGTGTGAAATAAATAGGAAAATAACGACTCAAAATGTCGAAAAGGTCGCCTGCAAAACTTGACATTGAGCCCAATGGATCATGGAATACTCGAACAAGAACCTCCACAATATGGAATGTAAGCAACAAGCACCGAGGATCCTTTTCTTCATCAATAGCTTCACATATCCCATAAACAAGGTCATCACCCTACACCGAGAGAGAGAGAGAGAGAGAGAGAGAGAGAGAGAGTTAACATAACATACAAAATTATTAAATTATGTACCATTAGATAAAACCATTCGATGAGACAATCAGTTATTTTGTAATAAAATATCATCAATGTAAACTAAAATGAAATAAGGCTACATTGAAGACGGATTATTTGAGTGTGTTTGATCAAAAACCACTAGACTACAGCTGTCAAGTGTGCTGCCCTCAAGCAATTTCAAGAAAATAAAATTCCAACAAAAGAAGCGCACAATGGTTCAATTTCCAAGATTATCTCATGCTTTCAGAGCTTTCAATAGGAATTTGAAAAAACAAAAAAAAAAAAACCCAAGATATAAAATAACAGGCAAAACCATCTCGTGACTAACGCTTTCAAAAAATAATAAAATCAACAAGGGATGGTCTACTTTCAGTCCATCAATCTATGAATTACAGAGTTCAGATTTCTAAAAACAAGAACACAAAAATTCTACAGTATCCAATCAATCCAAACCAAGCCTTTTCCCACTAGGTGGGGTCGGCTATATGGATTTGACGACGCCAATCAAATCTGTTTAGGGCCATGTCTTCCGTTAGATCCATGTAGGCAAGGTCATGTTTACTAGTTTCTTTCCAACTTCTCTTGGGTATCCCTCTCCCTCTCTTACTCCTAGCAATCTCCATGCTTTCACACCTTTTAACAGGTGCCTCCGTTGGACGCCTTCTAACATGGCCGAACCATCTCAGTCGATTTTCTCTCATTTTATCTCCAATCGGTGCTATACCTACTTTGCCCCTAATCTCCTCATTCCTAATCCTATCTCTCCTTGTGATCCCGCATATCCATCTTAGCATTCTCATCTCCGCAACTTCCATCTTCTTGACATGATTATGCTTTACTGCCCAACACTTTGATCCATATAACAACGATGGTCGTGCCGCCACCTTATAATACTTTCTTTTAACCTTGAGGGGGACTTTCCGATCACACAAGACCCTAGAAGCACTCCTCCATTTGGTCCACCCGGCCTAAATCCTGTGACTTACATCAGTATCAATCCCTCCATCCTGTTGCACCATAGATCCAAGTACCTAAAGTTTTCTTTCTCTACAATCTTTTGTGTGCCCAAACTTACTTCTATGTTACCAGGTGTCCTACTTTGACTAAACTTGCATTCCATATATTCCGTTTTACATCGACTTAGCCTAAACCCTTTTGTCTCTAATGTTTTCCGTCACAATTCTAGTTTAGCATTCACTCCTCTCGTCCCATCCACTAAAACAATGTCATCTGCAAATAGCATACACCACGGCACCTCATCCTGGATATGTCTTGTAATCTCATCCATAACTAGGGCAAACAAGTACGGGCTTAACGCTGAGCCTTGGTGTATAGACCAATCGTGATAGGAAACTCCTTAGTTTCGCCGCCAGTCGTCCTTATAGATGTCACGACTCTATCATACATATCCTTTATCGCCTCAATATATGCGACACGCACTCTTTTCTTTTCCAGAACTCTCCAAAGAATCTTCCTAGGAACCCTGTCATAGGCCTTCTCCAAGTCAATGAACACCATATGTAAATCTCTCTGACCTTCTCTATACTGTTCCATTAACCTCCTCAGGAGAAAGATAGCCTCCATGGTTGATCTCCCAGGCATGAAACCAAATTGATTCTCTGAAACGTTTGTTGTTCTTCTTAGTCTTCTCTTAATAACTCTCTCCCATAATTTCATCGTATGGCTCATCAATTTAATCCCGCGGTAGTTAGCACAGTTCTGAATATCTCCTTTGTTCTTGTATATGGGTATAAGAATACTTTTCCTCCATGCATTATGCATCTTCTTGCTCTTTAGCACTACATTAAAAAGCTTTGTCAACCAACTAATGCCATCCTCCCCCAAGCACCTCCAGACCTCAATAGGAATACCATCTGGCCCAACCGCTTTCACATTCTTCATTCTTTTCAATACTTCTTTAACTTCTTCCCTATTGATTCTCCTATAGAACATATGATTCGCTTCTTCTCTAGAAATGGTAAGTTGCCCCAATTGTATGTCACTACTACTGCTTTCGTTAAATAACTTGTAGAAGTAGCTCTTCCAACGCTCCTTTATCTCCTCTTCCTTTACTAATACATTTTCATCCTCATCCTTAATGCATTTAACTTGGTTTAAGTCCTTGGTCCGCCGATCTCTGGTTTTAGCAAGCTTGAATATCTCTCTTTCGCCTTCCTTAGTGTCAAGTCGCCTATATAGCTCCTCAAATGCCTTTGCCATGGCCTCACTAACTGCCTTTTTGGTTTCTCTTTTTGCTTCTTTATACCTCTCCAAGTTCGCTTCATTTCGATCATTTTGCCAAGTTTTAAAGCACTCTCTTTTAACTCTTATCTTGTCTTGGACGGCTTCGCTCCACCACCATGCCTCTTTCTGTACCGGAGCATTCCCTTTGGATTCTCCTAAGACTTCTATCCCTACCCTCCTAATACACTCTGCTACCTTATCCCACATATTATTTGCACTCTCACCCAAACGTCTTCCTCTAGTACTCTTTCCCTTAAAGCTAGTTGCTTATCACTTTTCAAGTTCCACCATTTAGTCCTTGAGCATCTATACAACTTCTTTTTTCTAGTCCACCTTTGTAGCTGCACATCTATGATCAACAACCTATGTTGGGAAGTCAAGTTCTCCCCCGGTATAACTTTGCAATCTTTACAAGCTAAGCGGTCTCTTTTCCTAGTTAAGAAGAAGTCAATTTGTGTCCTCGATGAGCCACTCTTATAAGTCACCAAATGCTCCTCTCTCTTCCTAAAAAAGGTGTTAGTACTACATATGATGTACAAAGAATACTCCTCCCCCATTTGTAGTACACCACATTGTAAAATGCAGAGAAGAATGGAAATTTTAGGAACAGTTTCGATGGTGGCAACGCAATACAGACAAACTGACGCAGTCAAGGAACCCAAATCCGATTGATTATGGACCCAATAAACCACAATCCTTAATCAAACAGAAAATCCACTCAACAAGGAAAAATGTATAGATTCGCTTACCATTGATTGCGAAAATCCACTGTCAATACCTTTGACTTCATAAAAATTTCCAAAACTACGTTGACTGTCTCTTACAAAGTCTTATATATGTATAAAACTGATAAAACCCTAAGATCTAATATTACATCTCAGCCTTTTGAATTAATAGATAATCACATCAAGCCTTAATCTCTAAGAATTCTAAGATATGAAAAAGAGGAAAGAATAAAATTCAAACACCGAAACAAAAGATATTCTAATGAGTTGCATACATCCATAGTTACTCAAATTTAGGGTGGTGGATACTCTTGCTGTTATGGTGGAGAGAACTTTCTCACTCCAAATCTCATCCTAACAAAATTCCTAAAGATAAGATCCCGTTACAACTCATGAATAGGAGAGAAATTCACTCAAGATGACCGAAACTCCAAATGATACTTTTCTTGCTCACGTCTTGAACCATTTTCATATTCTGAGCTGTGGAGTGTATTGTCAATCCATTTTGACAATTCAAAACTAGAATTGAACCTGATTGAGCCCCAATTAGGATGGACCAAAAATCCTGGTGATCGATCAAGTCAATCCATATGGTGGAGGGCTTGATCAATCACTAAATCCAGCTCATCTGCACCTGCGTCACAAGCTGGGGTCCCATTGGAGCTAGTTGGTCGCATAATTCAGTTATACGTATACTCTGTAGAAATCACGGATGATGTTATTCCCTTGTCCAACAATTTTAATTTTACATTCTAGCTGATATCCCTTCGCCGAGTTAGACTGTGTGTATAAGCGAGACAAATATTCCCAAACCGTAGGTGGCTTCGATTTGGTCAATTGTTTGCCAATAGTATGATCCACAGTTCTTTTTTTTTATAACGGAGGGTGTCCCAGCCCTTTGGGCCGGACTAATCCCTACAGGCCCAGGGGGAGCCGAGTAAATCCCCTGTAGCTCCAATGTGGTAGCGCAGAAAGAGTTAATTTTTCCAATATCAGAATTATATTCCTCAAACTTCAAATCAGTCTCATCTGGAACTTTAACTTTTCCCAAAATATATTTCCAGAATTTTAGACCCTTTCAATGATTCTGCATCAAATGGGATCAATAAGCACAATTGGTTCCATCGAATCATGCAATAAGATTCTGTAGTTTATCCATCATCGCGATTAAAATCAAACTGCCAGACGAATCACAAATTAGCTAAAGGTTCCTTTAATTGAAGATTAGATGCAGAAATCAAAGACCAAATCAAGAAGTCTACCTTGTAGGGGAACTTCAGGTGTAATAGACAAAAAATTAATTTGATAGGCGATTGATGTGTTGTTGAGCAAAGGAGGTGGTCCCCACCGACGATCAGATGGCCAGATCAATGGTTGTGAGATGGCCCAATGATGATCAAAAGGCCAGATCAGTGGATGCGAGATGACTTCAGTAGAAAAGCAATCTAGACCTGGTGCTTGTTCCTGTGGATGAAGAGTTCTGGAACAAGGTGTTGTCTGGAATTGAACGACCCAGGCAGTGTCAGGGAATAACAGAAGGGCCCAGTCATTCCAGATCAGGTTTTTATCATACACCAAGGATGTGTCCTAAGGGGATCAGCATGCCTTGTGGTAAAATACAAGATCAAACAGAACAGTATACAAAAATCTAGACAGCAGTCGGGATAACTTAAGAGCCCAGTCAATCCAGATCAAATTTTTTATCATACACCAAGGATGTGTCCTAACGGGGTTGGCATACCTTGTGGTAGAATATGAAATCAAACAGAACAGTATACAAAAATCTAGATGGCCGAGATCGGATCTGGGTCCAGAAAACTAAAGAACCACAAAAATGGGTAGAAACCCCTTTGAATGATGGAGAAAATAGAGTATTCCCTAGATGGTGACCTCCCCCTCCAGGTGCTCTCAAGCTCAATTTTGATGGTAGTGCTTGTGGAAACCCCGGCCCCGCTGGTTTAGGGGGAGTCATTCGTGATACTGAAGGGACCATTCTTCTTTCTTACTCCGGCCCCACAGCTCCAGCAACAAAGCTAAATTATTGGCTCTTAGAACTGGCATCCGTGAAGCATCAAAGCTCAATCCTCAACACTTACTTATTGAAGGGGACTCCTATTGCGTCATTCAGTGGGAAAGTCAATCTTCAAATCCCCCTTGGAACCTTGCAGATATCATTGAAGAGGTGGTCCAGCTTTCGCAGGAGTTAAATATATCTTTTCACCATATTAAAAGATCGGCTAATCAAGAAGTGGATAAGCTCACCAAAGAGGGAGTTCTTAAAACTGCCTTGACTGTTTCTATCATTCTATGTAATGCGTGCTTGTTAGCTCTTTTGGGGGTGATTACTCAGTTTTGGTTTGGGGGGTCGTGCCCCTTTTTTTGGGGTATCCCCTTTTTCTCTTTTTTGGTTTTGGTTGCTTGTCCCATTTGTTGTGGGGTTTTTTGAGTCAGTATATTTCTCTTATATTGTACAGTTAGTTCCTTTTGAGCAATATATCGTCATCACTTCCAAAAAAAAAATGATGGAGAAAAAATGTGAAAAACTACCCAGATGCTCCTGACATATGGGTGACCAAAATGGTCCTGAAGTCTTAAGAAGATGTGACCAGAAGTGGGCCCCACCAACAGATGTCGACTTCTTGTCAGGAACTTCGTTGATAGAGTCCAGAGGGCTTATAATATCATATCTGACCCAATCGCACAGATCAGAGGCTTCAGATGAGAGAATGGATGTACAAATCCAACTTAGTGATCAGTGGAATCCCAAAGACAAAACAGTTCCAGGAGGAACAGTTAGACAGAACTTGAGATGGAGCAGTTCAATGAACAAACTTCCTGAAGAAGGTAGGCCACACTACTTGCAAACCAAACTGGGAGACTAGGGCTCTGATACTATGTAAAATGCAGAGAAGAATTGGAAAATTCGAGAAACAATTCGGTGGTGGCATCGGTAGTACAGACAAACTAAGGTTCCATCAGAGCTAGTTGGTGACATGATTCGATCATTCTTGTGTAAGTAAATGGTGGACAAGCATGAAGAGCATTCAAGATGTACAGTGTATAGAAAAGTTAGAGCAAAATCTATAGGATGGAGGAAACCAGGGTAAAAAATAATACCAGTGGTGCAACAGCATCAACATAGTGTTCCAAAAGGCATTCCAGAAGTTCAAAGCACATCTGCAAGAACATTCAGTAAGATAAATGTTTCATAATACAAAATTTAGGTGTAGACTGTAGACACTAGAAAGTAGAGACTATTAAAGAAGCCTTACCTTACGATCATGCAAAGCCAAGGATTGCACCTGTAGGTTCTCTAGGTAAGACTTTATAAGCATTCTTGCATCAGTGACTGTGACCTTACCAACATTAGTACTTCTTCTCAAAAGTGCCAAGCAACCAACAAGTGCACCATGTAAAGCTTGCCAATCTGCCTGGTGTGAATTAGAGCATCATATAACTTACAGTGAAAATAAGACAGCTTATAGAGGAAAAAAATACAGTGTACGAAGGACCAAGCAAAAAATGATAAACAATTACTAAAAGACTTGGTCTCAGAATAAAGACATAATGATCTTTTGTTTAATGGGCCAAATCCATGTCGAGGACCATTAGACAGGAATAATCATTAAAGATTTACATTGAGTTTTACCATAGTAATTCAAGAATCTTTCTGCAGAGATTTACCTTGAGTCATATCTTGATAAACAAGTAGATATTTAGTTATTTTAGAATTGTTCCAATATCATTCTTATCATAATCAGTGGTTCAAAGAATCCAATCTTATCATGATTTAGAGAAGAATAAATCAAAGGGAGCTACTCAATCCCTTATAACTGCTAAGAAGATAGCATCAACCTTATGAAGAAATTTCTCAATCTCAAGAGGTTGGTTGTCCTTATAAGAGGATGTGCTCTCTTCTTTCCAAGGCTCTCAATGAAATACAATTGTCTCTATTTAGATCTTGAATATCTGTTGGTGTGAAACCTAGAGATGTGAATGTGGTTCTTCCTTTGAGCTTCAGCTTGGAGAGTAATCATTGGTTACTTTTCCTCTCCCTAGTGATGCAGTAGCAATACCATATTATTGCAACAAGACTCGTGGGCCACATGTGGGACCCATGAAATTCTAATTTTAATTAGTTTTATTTTAGTAAGAGTATAATTAGGATTAGTTTCTAATTATTATTTGGTTCCCTAGTTTGGTTGTTTTCTTAGGCCTTAAGTTTCTTTTCTTATAAATATGACATTGTAGAGATTGGTAATCTCAGATAGAGAGAATTGAATTAAGAGAAGATTTATCGTTGAAGACTGTTTCTTCCTCGTGTGATTGTTCCCTGGGAACCCTAATTGTGCTCTAGCACTTGCATCCTAACCCTAGGACTGCATCAATTGGTATCAGAGCCCAACGATCCCCGATCGTTGGCGTGATTACCCCTATCCCTCCTTCCAATCCTCATCCCATAGCCATCATCGCTCCCAACTCCAACTCAAATCATCATACCGAAACCCAAGCCGCAAAACCCTTATCGACAACCTCCCCGCAAGCCCTTTCCGCCAGCAACCCCTCTGCCGAATCCCTCCCCCCCTTCCCAGACGCAACTGAATCCCCAAAGTAGCCACCGTCTTCCAGAGACCCTGCTCCACAGAACCCTAACCCTAGGGCCACTGGAAATTCCTCCTCCAAAACTCCAAAACCCTATGCACAGACAAAACCCCTTCTAGACCACCATCGCCATTCCAAACCCTTTCGGCCTACCCCTTCTAGACCACCATCGCCATTCCAAAACCCCTTTCGGCCTATCCATTGCATCGCCCACCCACATCGGCCGAATCAGCCATCGTAAAAATCACAATCCCGAAATCGTCATCGAAATCAACACCCTAAACCCATCCAGCAGCGAACCCAGCCCTTCCACCGGAATCCCCAAACCCATTCCACCGGAATCCCCAAACCCCATCCCTAACCGAGGCCCGACCCACTTCCCTGCTCGCAACACCCCAAACACCAAACCAGCAACCTAGCCACCTCCCTATCATCGTCACTGTTCCCATCCCAGCAACCAGCTTACACTGTTGTCCCCAATCCCACCCTCTGCTCTTGGCCACACCCAGAGAAAAAAAAAAAAAAAAAAAAAAAAAAAAACTATCCCGGCAGCAAAGCAAAGAAGAATAGAAAAGAGCAGAAAGAAGGAGAAGAATCAGACGCAGCGAGAGACAAAGGTAGATAAGTACCTTTCACCGGAGACGACGCCATCGCCCTGGTCGTTTCGCAACACCGCCTTCATCGCCGTGGTCGTCGAGGCATCTCCCTCTTCCGGCCACCTCTCGCCATCGCAGCGCCATCGCCATCTCTTCTCCGATCTCCT
This sequence comes from Litsea cubeba, assembly GCA_012931725.1. Classification (NCBI taxonomy): domain Eukaryota; kingdom Viridiplantae; phylum Streptophyta; class Magnoliopsida; order Laurales; family Lauraceae; genus Litsea; species Litsea cubeba. The sequence goes on along the minus strand of CM022948.1, from coordinate 90,457,417 downwards.
CCTTCCGATCGCATTCGCCAGAGGCGTCTTCCTCTTTCCTCTCAACCTCGTCGAAGACCAACAGCAAGGAAAGGGTTTCCCTCCTTTTTCTTCCTGTTTTGGCACAACGAACGAGGCCGAGCTTCAGTCCATTGGCCCGCACGTGCTCCTCGGCCCATTGTAAGTTGGTACATCTGTGGGTCAAAGTTCAGGTCCGGTTCAGGTTACGTTGACCCAGTCTATCCCGAGTGCAGAACAACCCATTCTCAGTGGTAGCCACTCACCAGCAACTTTTAACTCGACGGTCAGATGTTCTTTTCGCGATATCAGACTCATCCAACGTCAGATTTTCGATCCGTTTTTCGCCAGCGTGATTGTGGAGAGCAGATCTACACATCAGGTCAGTCAGCAATTTTCAATTTGCATTAAACAAAAATGCCTCCAAAGAAGCAAGTTGACGCGGAGTCTTCCTCTCACAATGATGATGATTTGAGGGGAACCGTTGCGCAATTATCAGTAACTGTTAATCAATTATCTGCAACAATGGTTCAAATGCAAGTTCAAATGCAAGCGACTTTGGAGAGGATTGAAACCCGGTTAACCACTTTGGAAACTAATCGGCGTGATGATACTCATCGCGATGATGGAGGACCTCATCGCAATCAACGAGATCCACATGTAGTCAACGTTGATCGTGATTTGGGTATTAAACTTGTGATTCCCGAATATGATGGGAAATTGAACCCCGATGAATTCTTGGATTGGTTAGTGTGCGTTGAAAATATTTTTGCACATAAACCAATGACGGATGGTCATAAGATTACACTGGTGGCAACTCGATTTCGCAATTATGCTGCGATATGGTGGGCCGAGTTGCAAAAGAAGAGAAGATACCAGCAAATTGACCCTGTTGACACGTGGACCGAGATGAAAAATTTGTTAAAGCAAAAATTTTTGCCTGTCAATTACTCCAGAGATCTGCGTTCACGTTTTCAATACTTGAAACAAGGATCTAAGACAGTTGTTGAGTATTCTGAGGAATTTATGACCATGCAAGCTCGTTGTGGTTTGACTGAAGATGAGAATGTATTAGTTGACAGATACTTTAATGGGCTGACACTTGACATACAAGATCTCCTCACATTTCAGCATTTTGAGAATGTTGATGAAATTGTTCCGCATGCTATCAAAGCTGAAGGAATTGCACATCATCAAGCTAGAAAACTTAATGCCTCTAAATGGGTTATGCAGAAGAATTCTTCACTTGCAGGTTCTAAACTAAGTGATTCATCGGAGAAAGACTTCACCAAGCCCGAAGGTCAAAATAGGATCACATGCTTTAATTGTCACCAACAAGGGCATCGTGCAAGGGAATGTCCCAAACGTATCCACTTGATTGAAAATGAAAGTGACGAGAAGGATGTCCCAGATGATCCTAAAGAAACAGAGGTTGCAGCTGAGACAGAAGAATTAGAGATTTACACTGCAGTTGACGGTGAATCTCTCATGGTCATCACCGATGCTCCATCAACTACTGCGACGAAGTGGTTGCGAGAAAATATTTTCCGCTCCAAAGGAACAGTCAATGCTCAGGGATGCACGGTAGTCATTGATGGCGGCAGCTGTCAGAATATTATCTCCCAAGCTTTTGTGGATCGCTTACAACTGAAAGTTCGGAAGCATCATCGTCCTTATTTTGCTAGATGGTTAATGACAGGTGATGAAGTGCAAGTCCGATATGCATGTCCAGTTACCTTTTCCATTGGTACAGATTATACAGATACAGTTTGGTGTAATGTGGTACCCATGGATAGTTGTGATATCTTATTGGGTCGTCCGTGGATGTATGACAAGAATGGAACTAATAGCATGCGCGACAACACATACACATTCATGCATGGTACCAAGAAAGTCACACTCCGTCCTATGAAGCCGATGCCACCGAAGCAAGGGTCAAGTTCTCGTCTCACCAAGGATGCGCTTCACGTGCACACTATCTACCGAAGTAACATCAAGAAGAAGAGCCGAGTTCGAGGTCGAACTCTTTTCCAACCTGGGGAGAATGATGCAGTAGCAATACTATATTATTGCAACAAGACTCGTGGGCCACATGTGGGACCCATGAAATTCTAATTTTAATTAGTTTTATTTTAGTAAGAGTATAATTAGGATTAGTTTCTAATTATTATTTGGTTTCCTAGTTTGGTTGTTTTCTTAGGCCTTAAGTTTCTTTTCTTATAAATATGACATTGTAGAGATTGGTAATCTCAGATAGAGAGAATTGAATTAAGAGAAGATTTATCGTTGAAGACTGTTTCTTCCTCGTGTGATTGTTCCCTGGGAACCCTAATTGTGCTCTAGCACTTGCATCCTAACCCTAGGACTGCATCACCTAGCTAAATTAAGACCATTTAGCTAAAGATAGAACCGGGCAGTAGGTTACTGCATATGATGTTTAATGACTTTGCCCGGTAAAAAGATATTAATATCATCAGAACGTGCAAGTAGGTAAGTGGATATAGCTGAAATACTATTTATGATCAGGTAACATTAAATTTTTTCTTAAATCCCTTCCCTATTGCCCATAAAATAGAAAGACTTTTAGAAGACTATGTACCCAGACAGAATGGGTCAGACTATTTCGAGTTTGAAGTAGTGGTCAAGGTTATCTTACCAATTTACTTTTATAGTCAATCAGTAGATTTTTATTTTTTTTAATAACAGGCAACTATTAGATAGCATGAATTCCTTGGATATGAATTCACTGGAGAAAGAAAATACATAAAGCCTCACAAGCCCTAATAATAATAAGCAATGCATGAAGACAATTAACATCACCAAGAATAGGTATAGAAACTAACCAGTCTTGAAGTGAAGAACCCTGTCAAGCTATGTATTGTAGCACTATCTAGCGGCTTTGATACAAGACGTGTAAGAAGCTCTGCTAAAAGAAGAATACCTGAAATTGTGGTCATCACAGACCAGAGAAGATAAAGCACATTTTATAAGAGGAGAAGTTGCAAAGAAGGAAAGGCTGAAGAGAAAATAACCGCTTCTAAAGTTATTATTCAATTAGGAAAACCAACTGCCTGCATATGATCATCATCTCCAATGATTCAAAGAACTCATTTATGTCCTAATTTCCTAAACAACACTAACTTTAATAATGAGTCTTAAGCTTACAGTTCTTCGTTTCTCTCAGTCAAGTTGTTTATGGATTAAACTGTGTCCTGGGGATTTTTTATGGTTCATGGCTTTCAACCAGAGACAAGTAAAGCCAACCTTCAACGATATTGATTTGGGAGATTCAAACTCTTGGGGAGAAGAATAATAGTGCTGATATAAAAAAATAAAAAAAATAACTGGAGCCCAACGTTGCAGGAGTTCAACGTGAACTTGAATGCATCCTTTAGTCACAGCCTATCTCAATACTTTCAAAAGAATGGATGAACCACAGTGCATTTGGAGTGGAGAGGAGATTGAAATAACAATGGGTGGAAAATAGTAGTATCTCACTTTCGAATTTACTAATCACCACTGATAATAATTTTTGGAAAGAAAATGAACAAGTGGAATATACCATTTACACATTTTCCACACTGCACGAAGTGCATTACAGAAAAGATTACTATTCTGTCCAGGCCGGATGCAAAATGGAGCAAATTCAAAGATACCCTTGGATTTGCTATATGGCACCAAAAAGAAAAATGATATCGGATATCCTGTTGGATATAAGTTGAATAGATGCCAGTTGTAGATGGGAGCAGTGGAGACTGGAGTTAGTGATGAGGAACAGATATGGCTGGATTGCTTGTTAAAAAGAATTAAAGAAGCTATGCAGATTGATGAAGACAAGGATGGGTGTCATGAGAAGCAGGGTGGATGGTGGCATCGATGGTTGCTAGATGATTGATTCAGTGGACAGCAGAACCAGTGGCTAATTTTATGGTAAGCCTCTCTCTCTCTATTATCATCTTCACGCCAATTAACACACTAATCATTAGAGGAGAATATCATGAGTACTAACAGATACAGAATACTTAAGGGGAAAAAAAGCTTCTATGAAAAGACCCACAGTTGGCTTTTTTTAATTAAAATTGCACATGATCAATGTCTAGATGACTGTGATTCTAGTTTAAAATTCTATACCCTTCAAACAAGGTATTCCTGAATTTCAGACATCATTCAGATTCCCAGGCCCGAATTACAAAATGAACCAAAAGAGAACTGGATTTCAGGGGGGATTTAGAAGCATTGCAATTCTAATGTTCCACCAAACATGCATCAAAAAAATCCTCACCATCAAAGAGACCTTTAATTTACTTTTGGGAAATTCTAGCCACAAGCAAAAGTGCACATTTCTTAGTGTTAAAAATGCAGTTGTGCCCCACATTCTGTTTTCCAATAGTTTTAGATTATATTGCCAATGCTTGGGGACCCCTGTTGTTAAAATCCTATGATTCATATCAGGAATCCTTCAATTTGTATCGAACCATAAGAAAATGTATTTATATCTATGAATTGAATCCCATTTACAAGTGAATCTTAGGATTTGTGTGAATCTTATAATTTGATGCTTATTTCAGCGAATCTTAGATTCAAGTGACTCTTCTTGAAACAATAGCCATGGTTAAATGGTTAACATTAGTAATTTTTTCACTTTCCTTTTCTATCATGTTTCTATTTTTAAGAGGTATCTAGCGATCAACAAATCCTCTAAAGAAGTTTTAGAGATAAATAAGGAATGAGCATGTAACCAGAGAGATTAACTGTATGTATCGGTTTTGTCCTACATTTTTTTCTCTTCATGAGAACTTCTTTAACTTTAGGAGACATTCTAATCATGAAAGGTAGCTGACTTGGAGAAGGCTTATGACCGGGTTCCTAGGGAGATTCTTTGGAAAGTTCTGGAAAAGAAAAGAGTTTGTGTCGCTTATATTGAGGCGATAAGGGATATGTATGATAGAGTCGTGACATCTATAAAGACGACTGGCGGCGAAACTAAGGAGTTTCCTATCACGATTGGTCTACACCAAGGCTCAGCGTTAAGCCCGTACTTGTTTGCCCTAGTTATGGATGAGATTACAAGACATATCCAGGATGAGGTGCCGTGGTGTATGCTATTTGCAGATGACATTGTTTTAGTGGATGAGACGAGAGAAGGAGTGAATGCTAAACTTGAATTGTGGCGGAAAACATTAGAGACAAAAGGGTTTAGGCTAAGTCGATGCAAAACGGAATATATGGAATGCAAGTTTAGTCAAAGTAGGACACCTGGTAACATAGAAGTAAGTTTGGGCACACAAAAGATAGTAGAAAAAGAAAACTTTAGGTACCTTGGATCTATGGTGCAACAGGATGGAGGGATTGATACTGATGTAAGTCACAGGATTCAAGCCGGGTGGACCAAATGGAGGAGTGCTTCGGGGGTCTTGTGTGATCGGAAAGTCCCCCTCAAGGTTAAAGGAAAGTATTATAAGGTGGCGGTACGGCCAGCGTTGTTATATGGATCAGAGTGTTGGGCAGTAAAGCATAATCATGTCAAGAAGATGGAAGTTGCGGAGATGAGAATGCTAAGATGGATGTGCGGGATCACAAGGAGAGATAGGATTAGGAATGAGGAGATTAGGGGCATAGTAGGAATAGTACCGATTGGAGATAAAATGAGAGAAAATCGACTGAGATGGTTCGGCCATGTTAGAAGGCGTCCAACAGAGGCACCTGTTAAAAGGTGTGAAAGCATGGAGTTTGCCAAGAGTAGGAGAGGGAGAGGGAGACCCAAGAGAAGTTGGAAAGAAACTATTAAACATGATCTTGCCTACATGGATCTAACGGAGGACATGGCCCTAAACAGATTTGATTGGCGTCATCAAATCCATATAGCCGACCCCACCTAGTGGGAAAAGGCTTGGTTTGGTTTGGTTTGGTTTGGTTTAAGAGAGAACAAAAAAACACAGAAACTCATTTTTTTATTTTTTTTAATGGTTTAGAAACTCGTTTATTCTTCTAGTAACGTTGATATCTTAAACATATTTAACTATTCATGCATATATTACTTATGATAACATAAAATGTCAATGATGTTCTTCGTGGGATTGCATGGATCATAATATTATTTGCCATGGTATGGATGCTACTATAATGGAAAGTGTATGAATTATATATAACTATTTTTTCTTATTTAAAAAAAAATAAAATTTTTATTACTTCTCAAGTGTTAATAAGAAAAATAAAAAATCCTGCCATTCACGATACGATTTGATTCATCCCCTTGAACAATTTTCTATATGATTTCAATTTTCAAAACAAAGTTGACAGTCACAAGAACCCTTTGGTTCAAGTCATGCTACCTATCCCAACAAAAAAGGGTACTCAGTACTCACACCCTTACCCTTGTATCAGAGATTAGAACACCAATAATTAATTGCATCTAATAGGGAGTAACATCGCCTATCACACAAAATAAGATGTATATGTCTCCCATTTGGCAAAATATCCTAGCCAAGTCAACCTATACTCTTAATTAGCACTGTACAAAATTTAGATCTAATCAATATTAGCCCAATTTAAGAGACTTCTCGATTCATTAAAAAAAAGTAGCAGCAAACTGCAAAACTCTAGTCTGAAGGTAGCAAAAACTCAAAATACCTCTCGCACGAAGAACGTGATCTGAGGTGGTCAAATACATCTCCATTTCCCTGACCTAAACAGAAAATAATATGTTTCAATACATATAAACAAAATGCATTGCAGGCAGAAAGAAAGAGAAATGATCCCATGCTGCTATCAGTATGGTGCTGGAGGCAATAAATATCTCATTTATCCTGTGTGGGGCCCACCTGTTCATATCATATGGACACCTATACATAGGAACTGCAACAAATTTTACTCCAATTTGAGTAATATACACTACTAGATTGATCATGCATGGAATGCATAATTATGATTTGTATAGATAGATGACCAATCCAATGGTTTATAGCACTCCACTGGGAGAGAATTTTGGTTGAGTAACAATATAGAATCGTCCTTGTGATGTGTCCAGGTTTGATCACATAAAGAGGTGGGCCCACAAGGGATGAAATCAGAGTTGCCATTGCCCATCAACGCTTTAGTGCCAGCAGCATGGGATCATCTCTCGGGGAAAATAAGAGCCGCTTCAGCAATGATCAAACCATCCCTAAGCAGGAAACAGCCTAGCCCGTGAGGCCCATCCATAATCATGACAATCATGGGGGGCAGGGCATTAGAAAAGTCTTGTGAGATGGGGAAAAGAAACATGTGAACCATCTAAACAAAGGAGGAACTATTTTGAGGGGCATCAAAATTGTCCAAATCCTAGCTATAGATAATGTCTAATGGGTGACAAATTTGCACAATCAATCCAAGGGCCTATAAAATTCGAATGAATTTCAAATTTTTCTGCGCACTAATTCAAGGAGGAAGTTGGTAGTTGGTTTGCCGATCTCTATCTTGCCTTTATGGTTTGATCCAATGGTTTATCCCATTAGGTCATGGGTTCGAGATTTGGCATCAGCAATGTGGTGAAAAAAAAAAATTTGGTAGTTGGTGTAGGGAGTTCAGAGTTCAGAGTTCAGACTTTGGAATGGTCACCTGGTGGGCTAGGCAGACCTGTCCGCCCCCAAAAACTCACACTACCAAAGAACTCACCACTGCTTCCATAGTCAGGAGGTCTTTCTTCACAAGTGTGGCAATTGCTTCGAGACTAGCAGCCTGCAGCACATCAAATCACAATACAATTAAATAAAACAAGCATCAAATCACCTGAGATCCGCAAAGAGCAGCATAAAAGAGATTAAAAAAAAAGGGTAGAGTTCATCCACGGAAACCCTAATTCTAGGTGAAAAGAAAACCATAAAAAAGCAACTGATCATGATGCGGATTCCAAATTACACGAAACAGAGACCAAATCATCTACGAAAAATATTTTAAAAAAATACATCTTTTTCACCTAGACTGGGAAAAAAACTAGGGTTCGTCAACAGGCATCATAATTCTAGAAGAAAAGAAGGGATTACAAAGAAATCAACTTGGACAGTAAGCGATCAACGAAAGAAGAGAATGTGGAATTGGAACCTGCTGATTGGAAGGGCGAGAGGCATCGACGAAGGTCTCGACGTGCGGAATCCAAGAGCTCGGTTTTGCCATTTTTTCTTCTTTTTCTTCGGAGAGAGAGAAAGAGAGCGAGAGCGAGAGCGAGAGATGGCTTTTTGGTTGCGGAGGGAAGAAGATGAGGGTTTTAGATTTTTATTTTTTTTAAAGAGGGTTTTAGAATTATTAGTAACCGGAACGTTATTTAATACTGGATAATGTGCCCACGTACATTTGGTGGGCCGCAAAATATTAGCCTAAGTCCATGCGAGCATAATCGAGGCTCATCTTGTGGGGCTCCGGTGGGCCTGGTCCATTTCAATCTAGTCATAGTGTACACATCATGGTTGTCAATTCTGTTTGGTAGTTATTTTTGTTGATTTCAAAATTTCGGTAAGACTACAAACCCAAATGGACCTAAATGGAGAATCAGAATGGATTGGAATTCAAAGCAATCCTTTTTTATCTGTTTCTGTTTCACCCGAGAGAGCTAAGGGGGTGTTTGGAAACAAGATATTTCAAGAGATTTTGTCATATTATATGCTAGTTTAGAATATAATCTATGCACCAAAAAAGGAGGTGTTTGGATAACTTAGAAAGTATATTACAATATCCCTCTTTCTTCTAAAAACCTTCATATTACATTATTCAAGGATATGCTGTATAAGATAATCTTTTGTTACGAAATCTTTTTTATTTAGAAAGAACTCATGGGCAATGATTAATTATAGTGGCTCACTATAAGTTTTAACATTTAATGATCCTCATTGCAACTATGAATCCTAATATTACATTGGCCCCACAATGCTTACAAATTTAATGTAGGGTCCTATAACCATATCACAATTACATGGCCATTTTTAATTATCAATATTATAAGGGTATTATTAATGTCACACTAGAGACCCTTCATCATGATTACCAACATTAGGTGGGTCCCATACTATCAAAATTAGCTGGGTTTCTAATTAATTACCAAAAATTGAATTGTGTGATTGTAGTTAGAAGTTTGTCATCATTAAATTGGTTCCACTATTTGATAGCTCCCCTTTTGTTAGTATGACTACAAATATCAAATGAGTCTCATAATGATTTCTCATAGATAGATTCATCAATGATGCTTGACATTAGATAAGGTTTTTCAAAAAAAATAAAAATAAAATAATAGATAGGCTCATTTGTGATAATCACCATTAGATGTATTAAACTATGGCTATCAACATTTGGTGGACCTACCTTAATCAAACAGTATTGCTTGGATCTCAAGGTTTTAACATTTAATCATGTGATTTTTTAACAATAGTGGGTCCTACCATGATTATTAACACATGTGGTTACTAATTAGTGGGTCCTGCATTGGGTTAATTGATTACTTTCATTCCGTTTTTTTATTTAGTATATCATCTTGTTAGTTTTTCTTATAAATTGCCAAACACTTCAAAAGTATATTGAAATTTGTAAAAATTGCCAAACACCATAAGTGGCACTATATAATAATATGACACTATTTTATTCTATGATAATGAAATCTTACAATATTTAAACTTGTTGATATTATTTTATGTAGTTATCCAAACAGCCCCTAAACTAGAATATTCCCGTCATTCGTCAAACAAAATTGACTAATAAATTACACATTCAAGTTTCCAAAAGAAGCAAATAAATTAAATCAAGCACTCATCTTGAAAAAGTTGGCTTCATTCATTCATATCCAGCTGAATTTGTGCAGCAAGACCATCAGTGGAAATCAATTCATTTCTTTTCATTTTTGCGGGGAAAATACGTCACACCAAATGATGAAAATGACCTTGATGGAAGATTAAAATAATTTTCCTCCTCTTTTCCCACCAACAAGCTCTTTTCGAGTCATCCTTTTTTTCTCTCTTTGTGCTATCAAAGGTATTCCCATGGTAATTACTAGACAGGACTAATTTTCTACGTGCCGGCGCACACATACTCTCTGGGTAAAGCTGGGAATGGAAGTCAAATACAAGACTACGCCACAAGTTCTAATTCCTAAAAGTTAGTCCCCTGTTATTATGTTATTATTTATAAAGGTGGGCTCCATGTACAACGATTTATAAAGGCGGCTAATGGTGGGTCTCATGCGTACAATCACAAAGATGGGCACACGTTTCAATTCATATAAAGATGGACCCATATTCTGATCCTTATAGGTGGGTCATATGTTGTAATTCTAAAGGTTCACCCATGGGCATAGAATTTTTAAGAAATGGTATTAAAATGCCCCTTTTATCTTTTTTCTTTTTTGGTAAAAGGCTCCTTTTATTTTATCTTGTAAGTTTCTAAAAGACACCCCTTGTGAGATTGTTTAATTTGTGGGACCCTAAATGTCAATTGAAACCGTTGGATGTCTTCAAAAGCACTAGTGGAACTACCGTGTCAAATCTAAGCCATTGATTTTTCACAAATCTCGATATATTTGTAAAAAATCGTGAACCTTAAATCTGCATCTCTGGAATTCTGTGAGTCCCTAGATTAAGATCCAGGCAGGTGATCCTTTTTGTTTTGGAAAATAAGAAACAACAACATGGTCAATTTCAGCCGTTGATTCTTCATGAATCTCAAGAAATCAAATAAAAACCGTGAACCATATATATGTATTCAAAGTAAAATGGTTGGGTTTTCACTTCATTCAACCTCGTCCCTGTTTTTCATTTTTTATTTTTTCTTTTAATCGTGGGACCCAAAATGTTGATCATAACCGCTGGGGTATCTATACAAACCTAAGCACGGCCATTGTATCAAATCTAAGCCGTTGATTCTTCTAGTATATCGAGGTAAGATATTATTCTACATGATTAGTAGAAGGCTTTAATAACGATAACAATTTATTTATTTATTTATTCGCAAAATTCTAAGAGTGCCTAAAATTACTCTTCAAACGTCATCGGTCTTCTTCTAAAAAAGATACAAGGCATATAATATAATATAATATACAATAAAAAAACCAAGAATGATAGCACAATGTTGCCTTGCCTGTGTAACCATATGGCCAAATAAGACCGATCAAAATCCCAACACACCAACCACCATACAAGAAATTATTCAACTTCAATCCACATGCTCAAACCATCGTTGTAATTTGTAAAGCTCTTACTAATAATACCATGGACCTGCTCTTAATTCCATTCTTTTTCATTAATTTGACATAACCATCTTGACTAGACATGCTTTTTAGCATTTTATCATTCAAAAAGTCTACATGGACTAACTCATGGAGTTAGTCCATGGACAAACCCCATAGTTTTGGGGGGAAAATCACATGATGTGATGTGATTTTCCCCCCAAAACTATGGAGTTAGTCCATGGATCGGTCCATGGGTTAGTCCATGTAGCAGGACTCTTTATCATTTCTTCACCATCCAACATTCAGCTCCCATACAACACACACACACACACACACGGTTTAAATATAAATGATACATTTAAATAATTAAATTTTCATAGAATTTCAATACCCTGACATCTATCAAATTGGTTTGATCACCAGTATCGCCACTCTTATATACACAACTCATAGAAAGACAATCTCAGAGATGAGACCTATTGTAGTATAGAGTTTATAAAACCTGTCAACTGTCATCACAATCATGGGATTAAGTTTTAAGATGATGACTATGATTACCACCTAAAACCATTAATTAATCAACATTACAATGACTTTAAAACTCAGTGAATACTTGAGATTTTCTTTAATCAATTCAATTTCAAACTCTATTTTCTTCTCCATTATATTAAAGAACATCCCAAAATCGTTGAAAGAGAGAGCATAAAAATTTTTTACCATAATTTCTCAAGTTCTAAAAATATCTTCTAGAAGGACAAGACTATACAAATATCTTCGGGGGTGCAACTTCAGCGAGCCAGGTCCCAAAGCTCATGTGCCGAGCCAGAGAGCCCAATCCTTTCCCAAGCCTGAACCTGAACCTGAATTTTAACATCCAGCTCAGTTGCGATATGGGATAAGTCAGACTCATGTAGTGTCCCATATTCATAAATCCACCTATATTAATTCTATATATACTACTACATTTGAACTCATTGAGTTAGTCCATGGAGACTTTTTGTTTTTAGAATGCACACACAATATAAGAGGAATGATAAGAAAACGTTGCATATTTATTTTGCAAAACAACAATAAAAGGCAGTTAAAAGACAGTAATAAGTGAGAACAAGAAGAACAATATCAATTTAAAAAGCATAACTCTCCAAACAACCATTGGTAGGGCCTTTCCTCAAACCCTACCGACTCAGAACATGCTCTTCTGCTTAACCCTACTTAAATCCATGCTCACTAGAACTCCACATACTAAAATATGTCTGTCTAACTACTAAATTCAAGGTTTTTTACCCTTTAAACTTCTCTGGACATACCATACATGGAAGAGCAGCTAAAAAATTTGTGAGAAGGCCTTGCCCCGACTCAATTTTTGTATCACATCACAATCACAGATACTTTAAAAAAAAAAATGCATGAATTAGCCACAACATCAAAAATCAAACACAAAGTAACTAACAACAGTAATCATACTGAGCCTTGTTCATCTCTCGAGCACAAGACCAAAATTAGCCACGGCCCAAGAATGAAAATCCATGGCCCCTGTTCCTTTTTTTTCCTCTTTCTCAAAACAAATAAACATGTTCTACTTGACCTCAAAAAGAAATATACAACTCTTCGGTTATAACAATTGTAACACAAAGCTCGCCCCAAAGAGGGAGGGGGTGGGGGGGTGGAGGGGGGTTGGTGTGGGTAAAGGAGGAACACTTGATTAAAAATAACACAAAATAACCCATTTTACCTGTCCGAGAAGATGGAGGTGATCCATTGGCAGCACAACAGGTAAGACTCAAGATAGGAGGGCTTCACATTCATCAATATCTGCTTGCTGTGAACCCAATACGCCCTGTCCTGAGGGGCTTGAACTGATGCTTATGCAGGCAGAATCAAATATTGCCTTCTGGTACATGGGTTCCTCCACCTTCTTCAACACCTCCTTCACCACTTTGAAATCCAGGCCTCCGGCCAAGACCAGCTTCCCGAATACCAAGCCGAAATTGGTCGGTGCTTTTGGGTTATCAATGGCAATGTCATCCAACCTTGACCCATACAGCAAGCACCCCATCTCAATGTCCCGAGCCGTCAGAACCTTCTTCACAAACAAGAACTCAAGAAGCTTCATGGCTGGCTCTACACAAGATGTGCCCTTCTCCAGGGCAAAGTCAATGGCTTCCTTGACAAAGTCTGGATGATATTCGGGGCTTTTCAGCTCCTCTAGACATAGCAATGCTTCCTCGAGGATTCGGACATTGAAGTATTCCTCAAGCAGGGAAACAGACTTCCTGCGCAAAACAGCAGGATCTGCTTTAGAAGGTACCTTCTTTTCTGAAACTGAAAGCATGGATGATACAGCTGGACCAGATGGCCTCATGGGCCCAAGGTTTTGTGGTGGCGCTTCTATTTCTGGAACTAAACCGGTACGTGCTGGTGGGCCGCCACTTCCTTGCAGCAGTGCACTGGTCTTGCCAGTGATTACACCCCCACTTCCCTGAGGCAGCAGCCTAGAGTTGAGGACTGCGGTCTTCCCAAGCAAAGGAGCCGAAACACGAGTAGACCCTTCATTCTTAGGCATGGACCTACGGGGAACCTCCCAATTATCATTATCTAGCCCAGGCATGCCGGGCATCTTTCTATTTCCAGGCATTCCGGGCATCATACCACCAGCACCAGGTCGGTTGATGGGAAATCCCCCAGGGCCAATAACCCCTCCTAAAGCCCCTGCAACAGCACCACGATTGTTTCTGATGGAAGCAGCTGCACCAGGCCGTAACCCAAGGTTCTTCTCTGCTTCTGAGTGGATCTCATTGATGGTCTTTGCTTTTATCTGCAAAGCAAGTAATCAACAACTGATTGTACATAGAAAACAGGAATATAAAGTAAAGAAAAGAAAACTGTAGCAGCAAATCCAAGAATGAGCTGGGTACACTGAAAGAAAACCCAGTAAAAGCAGAACTAGCTACAAATCATTCCTGTGCTTCGGGCAGATACTCAGATGCAAAGCCAGATTACAAGTAGTTTCCATATTGGTGATAGCTATCTGTAATGCTTATGCTGCATTTGGTGGCACAGAATCAATTCAACATATTTCTATTTTCTCCAATCAACCCATTACTAACACCAATCATTCATATTGATTTGGGGCAAAAAAAAAAAAAGTTGACACAGTAACCCACCACCTAATTTGCTTATCGATTGATGTATTGTGGGGAAACGGAATGGATGGCCATCTATTGTACAAAAGTTTTCAAACTCATAGGGAATTAGTCAAAACCCAGACACACCCTTAAAAATCATTCCTGGAAAGTGGTCAGCTGAGTTTCATCATTTTTCATATCATCCTATCTGACCACTGTAAAATTCCAGATACACCAACATACTAGCTGAAGTGTCTGGACTCTGGAAACTTAAGCTTGTGAATTCAGGTCACCGTGACAACATTATAAACACTGCTGGCAAAAATCACAATACGACCAGATATGGGTCAAGAAACAAGAAGCTTACCTCCTCACGTCTTGGGATCCAGTTGTTGGTGCGCAGATCAAGAACATTTCGGACCATAAACCTTAACCGTGGTGCTAACTGAGGATTTTCTGCCAGCTCCTTCAGCCGGCTGAAGTAGATATCATTGATGTGCCGTCGAGACTTAGGGAGCTCATCCAGCTGTTTTCCAATGGTATTAAAGAATTGGCAGATCGCCTCAACATTTTCCTCCTCTGGACAGGTCTTGGCATCATGTCCCAAGAGCTCCTGTTTGGCATCAACTAATCAGAACCTCACAGAACAAAAGCTAAAATCAATTGGCACAAATATTATACAAAGGCCATTTCAGAAACAAAGGGATAATACGTAGGGTGGAAGTTCCTAATACAACATGCCTACTCGACCAAATTCAAACCTGGTAATTCAGTTTTAAGGTTGAGGCTTTCTACTTCATGGTTGGGTTCAGTTTGGCTTAAAATAAGCACCTATTACTGTGTTAGCGGCTACTACTATCTCATAAGTGTTAATCCTTGTTTTGTTAGAGTCTATACACTTGCAGTATCAAAAAATTTTTATCAAGGTTGGAAATTGTTATCATCATTTTGAAGGTTCTAATTGGAATGTTCCATACTTCTTTTTAAATCAATTTGCTTGATTTACTGTATCTTCCAATGAGTTTTTTACTTTTTTTAAAGTATTATACTTCTCTACACCAATCTACATAAATATCACCATCATCATCATCATCAAAGCCTTGTTCTAACTATGTTGGGGTCAGCTACATGTATTCTGCTTATCCATTCCAATCAATCATGAGCCAAACCTTGGGATAGATTACTAAATACATTGATTACTAAATCACTTGTAAATGTTGTATTTATATAAATTATTTTAAAAGAAACCTTGGATGGGTTAAGGGCCTGTCTGGCATCATTTTTTAGAAATATTTCCGGCATTTTTTCGGAATGAGAAATGGTGAAATGCATTTGGTACGGATTTGGTGACCTGCTGTTAAAAAATTTCCCAAAAAATCCACAGTACTAGAGAGCCTCTCTGAAACAAAATTTCTAAAACAATTGTAAATCATTTTTCAGAGGGAAAAAAAAGGTTTTGAAATGATTGTAAATCGTTTTTTCAGAGGAACAGACTTGCATCTACAAAAATATGCTGAATCCCTCCCTCCCTCTTCAGTCTATGATGACAAATCTATTGGGTCCTGTAGGTGAGATCTTTTGATTGGGGACATTTTTGTGAATCTCTCACATTCATGCTCTCTCTCTCCTCTGAAACCATATACCAGCCTAAAAGCTTAAGCTGATAGGTGGAAGGCCCAAACAGGTATATAAAGCCCTGTCCAACTTAGGACTTGGGCAATGTGGGATGTGGGACTTCCCAACACTCCCCCTCACGTGCAGGCCCAACAAATTTCATGGACGGGCCTGCCACGTGGGCTAGACAAGAACGACGGGATTGAAACCCGCTCTGATACCATGTAATAAACCATATACCAACCCAAAAGCTTAAGCTGGTAGGTGGAAGGCCCAAACAGGTATATAATCTCTCTCTCTCTCTCTCTCTCTCTCTCTCTCTCTCTCTCTCTCTCTCTCTCTCTCTCACATTTGATTGCATGAAAAGGTATTCCAATGAATTCTGGGGGAATGAATTTCTACAAGTGGGTAAAATTGAAGGAAAAGAAGGATGGATCAATTGCGTGAAAAGTGTTCCAACGAATTATGGGGAATGAATTTCTACAAGTGGGTAAAATTGAAGAAAAAAAGTAGATCCATAAGTGCCCATTTGTTTTCATGGAATCGAATTTCTAACACTTCATGGTATATGGTTCCAACGTAGGATTACTAAAGAGGGGTGAAGGATGCAAGGTGGAGATGCAGATGACTCTCATTTTCCTAGGATTTAATTTAGCAAGGTGGTCGCTACTGGCTAAGTGTTTGTTTTTCCATCTCCCCTTAATTTATTTTCCATCAAAGGAGGTACTTTTGCTATAGCTTATTATAGATCTTCATTTTTAATCACTTTTAAAAATATATTTCTTAGAATTTCTAGTAATTCAAAAACAAACTAGTCCGTTTGATAGCAATTGAGGGGAGATGGAAATGAATACTTAGCCTTCACCTAGTAAATCGAATCCTAGGAGAGTTGAATTTCATCTGCATCCCCACCTTATTTCCTTCACCTCTCACCTCTTTAATATTTGTCTTTTTATGTATAAAATGAATGTATGAATACTATAAAATAGTTTCAAATCAAATCATAGGAAAGCTGGGTCTCATCTGCATCTCCACCTTATATCCTTCACCTCTCAACTCTTTGCTAATCCTTTGTTTCAACTCAGTTTACCTTGAATTCCTAGAAAACAGATGGGCCCTTTGAAATACATTTCTCAGAATTATAGCAATTCAATTCCATGAAAACAAAATGATTTTTCATATTGCCTTTGTTTTTATAATTTACTTGTGCAAAGCATATACAAGAGATGGTCATACTTATAACAACATTTTTAATGATTATTTTGTTTTTACATATATAATGAATTTATGAATATTATAAAATAGGTTCAAATTCAAAAAACGTCGTCGAACATGATTCTATTAATTTTGCTCCTCGCAAAAATTCAAACATAATGATGCCAAACAAGTTATGAACGATCCATTTTTAAAATAGGATCATTCTCAGCACAACCAATTCTAAAACTATTCTTCTAAGCACATAGTGATGCCAAATGGGCCCTTAAGTAGCAGGCATGGCAATGGCTCGGAATTGGTGTGGCTCAGCTTAAAACCTCACCCAACCAGATTGACACATGCTCCACCCCATACCTGACCTGTGAGTGTGACAGGTATATTGTTTGTGATACCAAACTTGCCAAATGAGAGGTACAATTCAGGTCGGGTTTGATACTGGTTATTTATATATACATATATTGTTTTAATATAAAAAAAATTAAAAACATTACTTGCACAACCAAGGGCTTGAACCTATGAAGCAATACTCTTTTATTAGTTTTTATTGCCACTTATGCTACAAGTAGTAATCTTTACTACGTAATAAATAATTCAGAGACAGGTTAAGAGAAACCAAAATCCAAACCTGATCTGAACCTGGCTTGGTCAAAATCTAAAAACTCATGCACCGCGACCCTAACAAACCCACAAACAAACCACCCCTAATAGAAGCAGGTCTGGATGGGTCACCCATTTAACCTGACCCATCGCCATCCCTATTAGGCAGGTTGGGCGACTGGTATTGCAATCAGTTCAGGTTGACATTTATAACCCAATTAAAAAATGGATACATCCAGGTTGAGTCAATACATGCGACACTCGGCAGTCAATTAAACCTGAACTATCCCAACCCCCAACCTCTAATGATGATGTTGATCATCATCATAGCAGCCTTGTCCCAACTATATTGGGGTCGGCTACATGAAATCCGTTTCTCCATTCCAATCTATCCGGAGCTAAATCCTTAGATAAGTTGCACGCCTTTAGATCCATTTTTACTACCTCCATCCACGTCCTCTTCAGCAAACCCCTTCCCTTTGGTGCGCCATCAACCTACATAGCCAAACTTTTCCTCACCAACGCCATTGCCGGCCTGCGTTGGACATGCCCAAACCCCCAAACTCTAATGATAAAGAAGCATTTTAGTATTGTTTAGAGATGGGGGAAAAGGAGGGAAAACAGCACATTAGTATTGAGTTCCTATGTTTAGGGGATATATGCATTGTGCACAAACTGTTCAATGGGAATCAGCCTCATGAAAATGCCTCCCCCCTACACTACAAATGTTCCACAAATTCATAGATGGCGCTTCTATAGCTCCTTTAATTAATCAGAAAAAAGAAACAGTTCTCTACAGACCTGAACAATATGATGAACGATTCTCTCTGGCACCATCTTCTGCTTTAAAAGTTCTCCAATAAGACGGATGTTCCCAAGTGTGCGGAGCTTCACCATTCTTTCTTTATCTCTGCGTTCCGTTTCTTGGTCTGGGGATGCCATTTGTCTAATTTCAGCTCTGATATTGTCAGCACCTTCAAATGCCTCTTGACAATTATTCAAGAGAATCCGCTTGAATGTAATTTCTTTGCCACCAGGCTCATCAGCAGGAAATGGTGGAAGTTTTGCGTTGAGATCAAAGCACAGAAGAGCATACATGGGACAAAATGTGGGTTCCAGCACAGCCTTATCAAAAATAAGAGTGATAACACCCTGCATTGCAAGTGAAATACAAGACTCAAATCAGAAGTTAGAACTCTTAAGAGTGCCTTTGTGAAACAAACATGTAAATCATCTGAAACAATGGAGACCTTCAAAATATCTGGAGTGGTGATTCCAGAATCAATCAGCTGTCCCTTAAGTAGATCGAATTTCTCTGGCGTCAACTTGTTCAGGATACTGCAAAAATTGAAAAAAAAAAATAGTAAAGCGAAGAAAATATTGTGATTTAGGCAGACAAGTTATTGACAAGTATAGAACCAACAGTTTCATCATCCAACAACAATGAAATATGATGCCCACTTTGCTTTTTCAGCTAAATGCATGAATACAAGGTATGAGAATCAGGCAAGAAAAAGGTAGTTGCAGGGCTCCAAGCGGGAGCAATTTAGAAAAGGAAAAAGTATGTAAGGAAACTAGAGCCTCAAGTGAAAGTAAAATGGGCACGCGCGCACACTGCGGGATATATACTCTGAATTCAATTGAAGTATAAGACTTATTTATCGGTATCCCAAAAAAATATGTGCCCAAATCTTACTCTAAATAATCGAGTAAAAAATTATCACTTGAATTTAAAAAAAAAAACAAATAATAACATTTTATAAGCTACGAATGATGTTAACGTTTATAATGAAAGAAATCATTAACACAGTTTCATGTCCTAGATGTGACCAACACAGGTGGGTTGCTAATTTTAGAGACTCCATGCAACATAGTTTTCCAATCTTCAAGAATTATATACATGAAAAAAAGACATGTCTGAAGCTAACCATTAAAAGTACAAACACATCTAAACTTCATTACCCTTTCACAGTCTTCAAAACACGTTCCTTTTCAGAGAGGTTGCTTCTCCGGGCAGACCATGGCAATTTAGACATGTCCGAAGTTAAACATTAAGGTACAAACACATCTAAACTTCATCTAATGAAAGAAATCATTAACTCATAGTTTCATGTCCTAGATGTGACCTACACAGGTAGGTTGCTAATTTTAAAGACTCCACGCAACATAGTTTTCCAATCTTCAAGAATTTATACATGAAAAAAAGACAATGTCTGAAGTCAACCATTAAAGTACAAACACATCTAAACTTCATTACCCTTTCACAGTCTTCAAAACACGTTCCTTTTCAGAGAGGTTGCTTCTCCGGGTAGACCATGGCACTTCAGCCTTGATGAGAGCTGGAGCAGGTCCTCCCTGATTCAATTAAGCATATCAACAGTCAGAAGATCAAGCAGTACCAATGAAATAGAAATCATGCATACACAAAGAGCTTATGTAACTTTAAATGCCCAACCAAATAAAAGTATATTACTTGCTCATTATCAAATAATTACTTATTCATTTCACATATCGCGTGTGGGGCTAATAGTTCTCATGGAAAAACACTTTCCACTCCACTTAGCCTTATCCCCTTCCAACGGTATTTAAGTGATAGGCTCTTCAGGAACTGAACAATGCTAGCCGGTCAAATATCTAGCAACAAACTCATGTGTTCCCTTCATTACAGTAGTTCCGAAGAAGTTCCTGGATCTTCAGTAGTACAAGCTTCCAGAAATGAAACAATTTCAGGCCATCAATACCAGTAAAGAGACTGTTGGACACATTTAATAGAAAATATTCTTTTAGCAGTGGTCGATCCTCATACAACATAGTCAGCAAAACTACTGTGCACAATGAAGTTTAAAGACCCCTTTTTTGAAGAAGCGTCAATATAATCAACAAGAACACAAGAGCTGCACACAGATGTGTCCAATGTTATTAGTTGCTCAATTTCGGCAGTCAAATTACATGAGAATTTCACTTGATGAAAGCTCAATTATACCAGAAATTCTTCCATAAACAAGAGATAAGTGCTATGGGCAACAATTCACCACAAAATACCTTGAGGTCAGAACTCAGAGTCAGAAGTTTAATGCAAAAATAATATGGGCTATTTGATGGTGACACTAATCATCAAGGAACAAAGAGATGCCTTTTGCCTTGAAAAGTGACAAAGCAAGAAATTCCTTCCAAATTTCAACAATTTCCACATAATCTTCCTCAACCTTACAAAGATCAGAATCTGATATCCACAGGACCACGAGTCCCGAGCAACTAGGTTATCTCCAACCGGGCCTCATTACCAGTGTTGAGAAATTCGTTTCAGACAATGTTTCGGTTTGGCAACCAAACTAAAATATTTCGGTCGATTCGGAAGTTCGGCGAAATGTTTAAGAGTCATTTTGGAAACATATAAATATGTATATATATAAAATATAAAGCATATATAAAAATTAGATTTGGATAGGGCCATGTAATTATTAGTGGAACATTTAATTTATCTTAATTCAAGGCTCAAATTTGGCTAGGGTCAAGCAATTACTAGTAGGACATTTAATTTATTTCAATTTAGATCTCAAATGTGGCCAGGGGCCCATGTAATTATTAGTGGGGTATTTAATTTATTTCAATTTAGGGCTCAAATATGGCAAGTGCTCATGTCATTATTAGTAGGGAATTTAATTTATCTTAATCTATGGATCAAATGTGAGGAGGGCCCATGTAATTTTCTCACATCCCTTACTAATGGAGCCGACACTTGGGAACTGGGCCCATTAAATTTAATGACTCATATTTTCAATGAGGTGGGCCATCGTTGGTTCCACCACTCCTTAATAAAGGACGAAAAGTCCTTTAAGTTATGAGGAGGGCCCAATGCCTTAATAAAGTTTCAAGTCTCCAGACTCATTCTTCCCGAGACTTTCAAGTTCCAAGTTCCAGCGCATGTGAAAGGAAGAACTAAAAAAGAAAAGGAAAGAAGAAGAACGGGGAGAGAGAGAGAGAGAGAGAGAGAGAGAGAGAGAGAGAGAGATAAAAGAAAAGGAAATAAGAAGAAGAACGGGGAGAGAGGGAGGAGGGACGACCAGCAGCCCCTTTTGGCAATGGCGAGGAGCAGCAAGTCAGCAACGATGGCTAGAGCAGCGGCGACGGTTAGGGCGGCGTTGACAGCTAGGGTTTCCGGTTCAGGCTCTCTCTCTCTCTCTCTCTCTCTCTCTCTCTCTCTCTCTCTCTCTCTCTCTCTCTCTCTCTCTCTCTCTCTCTCTCTCTCTCTCTCTCTCTCTCTCTCTCTCTCTCTCTCTCTCTCTCTCTCTCTCTCTCTCTCTCTCTGCAAGCAGCCCGTTCTGGTATTTTTCCCCTTAAAAAAATGGGACGAACTCCAGATTTTGGATATTTCGTTCAAAACCTACTATTTTAGACCGAATTTTCAAATTTCGGCCGAATTTTTCCATAGGGTTGTTCGGTTCAGTTGCATGTCCGAACCGAAACAAATTTCGTGACACTGCTCATTACCCACGCTGGTCGCTGGTTGTAATCAGTAGCTTCATCTTTAGAAACATGGTCAACCCCACTTTATGCCATGGGGAAAACACGTGCAATGGAGTTACCACTTCACCAGATGGGTACAAGCCAGTAGTCATGGGATTTAAACTTCAACGTCAACTAGTCGCTTTTGGAGCTCATTTGTGGTATAATGGGATGGGCCAACATTAAAGCATTCAGCATTTTCCACCTGCGAAACCCTGACGAAGGGTCCATCATCATCATCATCAAAGCCTTGTCCCAACTATATTGGAGTCGGCTACATTAACTATGTTGACGAAGGGTTATATATGTCAATTGATTATCAATTATAATCTCCTATTTTAAAGAAAAATAGAATAAAATAAAATAAAATAAAGCATTACTAATTACAAAGCAGCTCTGTGACCGTGCCCTTTTGTCTCAAAGATGGAGGATGCAGATTCTCTTTATTCACCAAGGTGGGCTCCTCATCCAAGATTTCAGTGGCCATTTTCCATTTTGAAACTTTCAAATGCAAGGAACCACAATTATTTCTCCCTTTCTCAGCCCGATGGAGCAACTGATTCTCTCCAAAATCTTGTCACAGATTCTACCAAAGATTGAAGCCAGCGAGCAACTAATGCAGAGGTTTCAAACAGCCTTCCAAGATCTTCATTGTTAGGTCCCTGGTACAACCCTCGTGGGCCCGTGTTAGGGCGAAGACCGGTACAACTCGAATGCCTTCCTAACACAACCAAAAAGACCATAAAACCATTGATTCTACCCTTCCTATCACCTTAAGGTTTTGGGATAAGTCGTAGCCCAATGGGGTCTAAGATCCTATAAGTGGTATCAAAGCGTGGTGGGGTTGATGGTTCGAGTCCCCGCTCGGGTGTGTAACTAGTGAGGGGGGATTGTTATGTCCCTGGTGCAACCCTCGTGAGCCTATGTTAGGGCAAAGACCAGTACAACTCGAATGCCTTTCTAACACAACCAAAAAGACCATAAAACCAATGGTTCTACCCTTCCTATCACCTTAAGGTTTTGGGATAAGTGGTAGCTCAATGGGGTCTGAGATCCTACATTCTCCACCGTTGATAGCTCACGGCACCAATGTTCTCCACCATGCAGACCAGAAAATTCAGAAAGCCTGGTATGTCTTCCACCTCCAGCATTAGCTTCTCTTTTGACTGGCTAGGGTTTTCCACCTCTAGTAGCGACACCAGTGAGGGCAAGTTTTCTATACAAGCAACGAAAAGGACTAAGATTTTTTTTTTACTTTTCTTTAACAGTGAACCCCCCAAGGAAAACTTCCTAGGTCCCACTGTGCAGAAGTGCAACACGCCTGAAGACTTGGCCTAAGATAGACTAGACTGGAGAAAGAGAATTCATGTGCTGACCTCAACATTGTTAGGACAAGGCGATGGTGATGGTGATGGTGATGATGATGACGACGATGATAAATAAGTAACGGTTGAGCAGGATATACCATGCATTGTATTGTTCACTTAGAAACATTACCAAAAACAGATGTAAACTTTAACTGGTCAAACCGATGTGAAGCCAAACCAAGAGTGAAAGATTCCCATTGGCTAACAATCCTTTCTCTATAAGAAAAAGGACGGACAAGTTTTAGCTTCAACTGACAATCTTTGAACGAGACCCGTGAAAATTTGTAAAACTTTTCCTTATAAATCTTACTGATTTGTTTTAGGAAGTGTAATTGAAGCCAGTGCAGCAAATTCTATCAATTATTATCATCTTTGACTCACCAACAGATCTTCTCTGAAAGAAGATTAACTTAAGTTTAACAATACCACTTATTCAAACACGTGGAGCTGAAGTATAGAAAGAATTGGAATCTATTAGCATGAACAAGTATGTATGCAACTCAATCACTAAATGCAAAACTCCCAGATTGAAAAACATGCAATTAACCTCCAACAAGGCATGCATCTAGTTGCAAGAATGTAGCTTTGCCAGCAAAGGGTAAGAAACTGAACATATAATAACAATTAGATGATTTGGTAATGCATTCATTACCCCTTGTGAGGAAGATATTTGAACTCTAGACATTTGGGACCCAACTTGGTCCTGACGATTAAATTGGTTGGATTCCTGTCTTGAGTTAAGAGACTGTGACTCTGACCGATTGGAAAAGTCTCTATTATCACGAATGTTTTCCCAAGACCTTTCCTCTCCATAAGCAGGCAATTGTCCGGACCGTCCACCACGCCAGTCTCGATTGTCTGGCTCAGCATAGCGACTTTGAGATTGACCCTGCTGCAGCTAAAGAGAAATAAGCAATAAGGGAATAAGGAGAGTGAAACAAGACAACTGCTACACACTCAACAGCCCAAAAAACCTATCAGTAGGGAGTCTCGATTATAAAAAAAACTTTAAAACAGTAAAACAAATAATCAAACTTTTTTAATGGTAAAAAATGAAACTAATCTCCAATACAGCTGGTCAACCACCCAAAAAAAAAAAAGTTCAAAGAATCCAGTTAGGAGACAAAACACCAAAAAACACTTATGAGGCAATTAACCTTCAAATGTTACACAAGCAAGAAAGGGGAAAAGAGAGGATCTCACATTAGCATCTCCACGCCCCCAACTTTGATCTTCACCAAAAAGTTCGACTGCAGTTTCTTCTTTGATTTTCAGGATATCTTCGGGAGCATCGACAACCTATGGAGGAAATAAGCCATTAAAACAAGCCAATTAGAAGCAAGTAAGGAATGGTTATAAAGACTTATTTTAATGGCAATAGTTATAAAGATAGAGACCAACTAATGTTGAATGAGCACAGATGGACCTCTAAGAAATAAGAAGTGCACAGGGCAAAAGGAAAAGAAAAGAAAAGAAAGAAACAGTATCCAATGTACATGAAAGAAAGCGGTTCAGCTTTCCCCCCAACATGGGAGTTGTAGAATAAGCGGGGAAAGTGAGATGAGGCATTCTGATTTGCACGTTCAGTCAATCACTTTCCGCAACAATAAATATACTAGCATTAAACATCCCAGCCAACCTCATCAAAAGTAATGTTGGATGCAATACAAGCAATCAAATATGTACTTTCTTATAAGTAATCCAGAATGACCAGGGCAAAGATGGATTTGATCTTTAAATACTGGGGGAGGGGTACAGAAATCAGTCGCAAAATAAAGAGGAGCAATATAGCATACCTGTCTAAGTTGCAAGAGCTGGTCTCGCGTGTACTGAACACGTTCACGACCCTCATCTCCAGCCTATAAAAAACAGAACTATTAGAAAGAGCCAAGGCATCCCCAAATTCCTATTGCTCCATAGATACATATCATGCATGCTACAAACCCACCCTGTCCCTTCTATCCTACCATATCCACATATTAGCGCAACCTATTCACATAAAAGAGAAAACCTATTCATCTAGAAAATCCGAATCATGGATGTAAAAAAAGGAAAAACTTGAGTGTTAAGAGATGCTCAATATCAAGAAAAAAGAAAAAGGTCGAAAAGACATAGTTGAGATTTTAAGACATGTATAAACAGCAAGATCTATAAACATAATTTTTAAACTAGAGAGGCCATCTATACTTGGACTTGAACCTGCAAACCAAACAGGCTGGGTGATTATACGCCAGAGTAGTAAGCCTACCTGGCAAATTGCATATCTAAATTGAACAGTGTATGAAAGTTTCTACACAAAGCTGAAAGAAAGTTTAATTAGAATGACCGGTTCCGGAAGAAAGTTTAATTAGAATGACCAGTTCCTGGAATATTTCCCCATTGACGTCCATACATGTAAAAGAAAATAGTACGAAACCATACACAGTGAAAGATTGGCCGAGTAAGATAACATTCCAGACAACTTTAACGAAGTTAGCGTTATTAAAAAAATCTTAGCAATTAAAGCATACTGTCATCAGCTTTCAAGCACCATAGAAATCTGCAAAGAGAAAGAACAGAAAGAACTGAGTGAATGAGAAAACATGCCTTGGAAAATCAATTATAATATAGAATTTAGAGGATGTACCCCAAAAATCACAATTGGGTTTATTTATTTCTCGTCTTCAAGAGAAAAGATGGTCACTGATCCACTTTTCATCCATCCCTATTCCACCCCAAATCAAGAAATCACGGCCAATAAAGATTCTAAAGCAGAAGTGGCAGAAAGAACAGTATCACATCTAGAGTACACATTGGATTGGATAGCCATCGATTTCCCCCCAAAATATTAACTCACCCACGATCCGATTTGCATTCAAACAGAGTGAAAAAGACATCAACTTTACTTACATATCAGCAAACCAAAATCTAAACAGCAAAAAAAAACCCATCAATTTCGTCATTATCTCAAGAACGAAACATTAAACCGCATCATCGTCATCATCAATAATAAATAATAGTAATACAGCTAGCAATCAGGCATAAAAAAAAAAAAAAAAAAAACAGCAGAAGCCAAGAAGGACAATCTAAACCCTAGATCTGTACGAGCGGCTAGGGTTCTGGATCAGTTACCTTGAAGGAGGCGGCGGGATCTGCGCCATGCGGGCGGAGGAGCAGGAGATCGGAGGACAAGCCACCACCGGCAACAGCGCCGGGACCGGAGCTTCCGAAGCGAGGAGCGATAAGCCGACTGCCTCGATTGCCTCCACCACCAGGACGCAAGCTCAGGACCGTCTGATCTGCCTGCATAACTCGGTCACTGTTCCCCTCGTAAGATCCTGGCCGTCGGATTTCAAATAGAAGAGAGAGAGAGAGTATTTATAGAGAGAGGGAACCTTTTTGTTGGAAAGGGCTCTCCCCTCTGTGGATGCAAAGAGAGAAGGAAAAAAAAGGGCAGAAGGTAATGGAAGGGGGTTATATAATGGAGGAGGAAAGCAAGACACCTCTTTTATGTCCTTTGAATGATTGCCATTATAAGATTGATTGTCATTCTTTGTTAGTCTTTCACAAAACAATATTCTGTGGGTCAATTAGGAGCTCATTTTATGGATTGGGCTGAAGTTTGGTTGGGGTTTAGATGGTGTGCGTCATGAGGTGATTTGGTTCGGATTTGGTTCGGTTGAGTTTAGCTCATTGTGGGCTAAATTTGAGCCTTACATATTTAATGATCGGGTGAAAAATGTCAACCCAAACGCAATGCAAATGAAATCGTAATTACTATGATATGTCCCCTACAAGTGGGAGTATTATGCATTTTTTGCACATATGGTTTGTATTGTCTGTATCTAGTGGATCCAATGGATGTATCTAGTGGATCCAATGGATGAATTGGTCTGCATCATTGAGATATAAATTTAACATGCACAGAACTTCAAATTAAAATTTCAAGTTATTCAAGCCACTCTATGTAGATATTTAGTGAATACGCTTAGATTAGGGATGTAAATAAATCCCTCGTTCTCCAATTATCTGGCTGGAGGTTCTGACCGTTAGTAGCTAGATTTGGGTTCTTATTTAGGTCCAGATTAATAAGTGGGTTCGGGTTTGAATCCTTTTTCGAACCCATGACCTAAATGAGGTCCGAGTCGACCTTGGTTTTCCCCCATAGGTCTAGGATCTGACATATTAACTTAATTTTTTCTGAATTCCTCCTAAAATCTATTTTTCTTTTTTGAATTGTTCTCTATCCAAATTCGGACCCAGCCCGTCTCATATACAGAATCAGTTCTGATTCCATCTTTTCATTAAAGGTTCTAGTTCCACATTCTCTTTAACGATTTTGATTCTATGGCCCACCATGGACCCAAACTGAACCAACAGGGGAGGGGAGGGGCACCACTGGAGCAACTCCATGTTGATTTTTAGAGCAGATCATTGAGGTCTATAAATAGAATTTTGACCAAATGGTTTATCTAATTTCTTTAAGAAATAATTTTAGATTGTGTTTTATCTTTGTCACCTATTATGTTATGCCCCTACATCTACAAGCTAAAGCCCATTAAAGAGGAGGGAAACATAAAAACGAGGACATCATTTGTATTTATTTATGGTTGCCTACGGTACTCGTCCCCTAATGTCATGATGCAGTGAAAGGTACAATTAAATAGAATGAAGCAGAATTATGTCCTCAACCTAGTCACAGAATGCTCAATCTTTCTAAAAGAAAACCTAAAAAAATTCTTAAAAAGAGAAACTGAACTTCATGTTATTGACCATGGCCCGTATAAAAACAGCAAAACCCTAACTTCCACGAAATAGTAAAAGTTACTAAAAGATAATAAAGAAACAATTTTATAGAAACCCTCAAATCAAATTCTAGACTAACTTTTTCATTACCTTACACGAAAGTTCAAACTAAAAAAAAAAAACCCTAAAATAAGTATAAGGGTAAATTACTATAAATATTTTTTATTTTATTTTTTGCACATGACAATAGCATTAACTTCAAAAGGACCTCAAATGGCATCTGACTTGGGAGCCTCCTTCATAGTTTTCAATGTCAGGGAATCATATTTGTATCTTTGAAACAAACAATGCTTCCATCCAAATTTGTGACTGTTTGAAGTTGACACTATAATTTTCAGCTTGACTTTTTAGTGTCTTCCCATTTAATAAACTATTCAACTACTTATTCAATAGCATCTTGTGATGGTACCCAACTGGGTGGTTGGCTTTGTCTGATCGGCGTCTATTCCATTTGGAATTACTTGTGAAATCTCCTCACATAAATATATACCACACCTAAAGTTGATGGCCTGCCACATAATTTTTATTTTGTGGCAGACTTACACGGCGTTGAAGCTGGGATGCAGTTAAAAAGAATTTCTATTTTTGTTACGTCACCGTTCTGGATTTCACCCAGCATACAACACTGCAACGAGAGTCATAGATACTCTTGTTTCAACGTCGGCAGATCAGTCCTCCAGTTTGTATAGAGATTACATAAGATATGATGAAATCAGTTCTCCCATGTTCGTGCATTCTGAGCCTGACTTGGGATGCCTTAGAAATTGTTCCAATTTGTTGAAAGTTTGCTACAACTAGTTTTAAAAAGTTAAAGAGATTTTTCTCTAGTCTTTGAAAAACACTCAACAAGAGAGCCAAGAGTAAAACCAAGGAGTGGTAGTTCAGCAATCCAATGACTCTATATCTCAAAAAATAGAGAGGTCTTGTGTTCGATACCTACTTAATTAATCTGTTGACCATCTCCTATAATTTTACCCCGTGCATGTAGATAGGAGGGTTTACATGTACCCCTAGGGATTAGTTATGAAATGTCCAAAATCGAGTATCTCTCGGGTTCTCCCCCTACATGGACCATGTCACGAGTGTTACATGAACAAGAAATGCTCTCATTAGGGTGGACCCGTGGAAATTTTCCTTGGAGGGGTCATTATGTAAATGAAAGAAATGTTAGAGGAGCCGTAGAAAGAATTACATAGATTTTTCTCTAACTCAAAGGGCTTTGTGAAATTCTTGGGGGTTATGGCCGGGCCCTTGACCCCGCCGGTCACTATTCCACTCTATTGTCCAATGGATCCATGCGGTCTATATATCCCTGATATTTGTACGTGACACTATCACAAACATTGTTCATGTGAAGTTACAGTCCTTGACAAAATGTTGGGACAACGATGCTGGTGATGATAGGGCGGTAGTCATCATGATGATGACCATGACGGCTACAATGAGATTAGATCATCCAACTCAATGGCGGATGTGCTAGCAAAGCAAGGGGTGGATAGGTTAATTCCTTGGTTGGGTGTCATCTTGTAATTGGAGTTGTGGATGGTGCTTCTCTCTTGTACCTTTCAACTCTTCTTCATTTTTTTTTAAAAAGTTTTGATGTATTATTTTCTTTCTTCTTTTAATGAAATCTTTGTTACGGTTTTCACAAAAAAAAAAAAAAATTTGAGGACGATAATGAGAATGAGAATGATGGATGATGATGATGTTGGTAGCGATAAAGATAGAAATGATGATGAAGATAACGATGATGAGTTGGACTTCATGACCACGATGACAGTAGAGAGATTTTTCTTAAAAGTAAAATAAGGTTTGTGCATCTATGCACCATCAGGTGTTTCTCGGGTCTTCTTTTTAAAGATTTACTGCAAAGGTTGCTTTTTATGGTAGTCCGCATCAGTGTGCTTGATTACATGTGCTTAATTTTGCTGCTACCTGTGTTCTCCTCCTTGTTCTCCTCTGACTTAATTCTTGTGCTCATTTGATGTAGTTTGCCTTCTGTAAGGCTAATAGATGCATGCGCAACAGAATATGGTTAGTTTGTTATTATATCGCATCATGGTTTTACTATCTTCATTAGTGAAATTTCTTTCCTGCTAACAAGCCACATTAATTTCCTTTGCAGGTTGGTATAGTGTCAAAATGTGAAGCCATTCAAATGTTAGAAGATGCTGAACTTGAACTGGTATGTTCTAGCAGAAGCACGAGCTACTAGCTAATTGACCCGGCCCATTGACCGCCTCCCTACACGTTGATTTTGGTTGGCCTTTCAATTAAATATGGAAGATTCCGACTTTAATTATACCATAATTAAGATTTTGATAACTTTAAAGCTCTAGAGATTATTTTTATTTTTTGTACGCGGGTAGATTTTAGAGTCCGTTTGGAAATGGGGTAAAATGGAGGGAAAATGAAAAATGAGAGTGTTTTGGAAGGAGGGAGGGAAAAGTAGGGAAAAAATGAGTGTGGGGCCCACTCCAGAATTTTCCCATAAAAAATGGAGGAAAAATGAGGGGCAAAGAGGAGAAAATGTTTGAAATTACTAAATTGCCCTTTTGTCCAATGGAAACTTTTACAAAAGCAAGGATAAAATGGTATTTGTCCCTCTACCTCACAAACAAACAATACCCTACTTTTCACTTTTCTTTCCCTACTTTTAACTTCCCAAATAAAAGGAGGTAAAATTAATTTTTCCTCACATCCCCTCCTCTTCATTTTTCCTCCCCTCCCTCCTTCTGTATAAACTTTCAGCTTAAAAAGAATTAAAATGATTCTCATGCTTCTAAATAGGCCTCACGGACTGGACAATTTCAAGCTTATAATGACCGCATGCTATACTGGTCCGTACTCATATAGAGTTGGATATCGGTTTCACTTGAAAAAGTCGATCTGATGGGTTCTTGATTGAGTTTGGTGCTAAAGGAAAAGCAGAATAATGGACTACAAGAGCAGTCAACATCCTCAGAAGAGCAAGAACAAGCAGCTACTCTGGTTAATGAGATAATCTTTCCGGGAAACAACGGCCGGCCACCCTCGTCTTTCATAGAGCAGGCTACACTGCAGGGTCACGATTTGACTAGTACTCGCTATATATAAAGATTTTCCGGCAAATAGGTTTCATTAATGAAGAAGACTAAGAAAATGAAGATGATCATATTTACCCAGTTTTGATGGCTTTGCCTCATCGCAGAAGAAGCCATTGTGAATGAAAGAGAATATCCTGATAGGGAATACCGTGACAGAGAACACCGTGATTTAGCTCGTTGTGCCAGAGACCGTCGTATGAGAGATTTTGGAGATTTAGCTCGTTGTGCCAGATACCGTGAGATTTGGTTAATCTACTTGCTGCCTGTCACTTACAAGATAATAGGAGGGTTACTTTGAGGCAATTGGTCCTCAGTCCTCACACAAACAAAGGCCTGAAGAGTTAGCTAGAAATTACATCAATCAGTGGCTAGATCTGGCTCATAGATGTGAGGATCCTCCCAATCGAAGTATGTGGATCTCATTATTCTTACAAAGCATGCATCGAAATCTTCGGATTCTCACTTTTGCGGAAGACTTAATTTGAGATGTTTGATGAAATGTGTAGAGTGATGTCAAACATTAAGAACAATATTCTACGTCCTTCAGAGGGTTTGATAAGGAGACCACACTCCATGATTAACGCAGTCTCCCTAGCTAGTCAAGGATCGATGGATTCAGACTCCGAGTCAGATTCAGAAGATGATTGATTACACCCTTACCTTGCATGAGGCCTTTTGATGGATTCAGGTCCATCAGAAACAAAACCGTGAGCCCAGTGGGCCAAAGCGGACAATATTATGCATGGATATAGGGTGGGGCGTTACAAATGGTATCAGAGCCGACTCTCAACTAGTTCGAGTGTGGGTCCCCTGCCGTGGTCTGGTGCAAGTGTCCCCTGCCGTGGTCTGGTGCAAGTGGGAAAAACAAAACCGCGTGGGGCATTACAATCTCCATATCCAATATACAGGGTTGAAGGAGCAAATTTTGTCGTGCCACCATGAAAATATAGGAAAACATATCCTATCATGCATGCATCTTCCACAAGACAGAAGATGCTTCTACTTCATAGCCGTCAAGAGCTTTCACCGGTGAAGGAAAGCTCAATCCCTATAGGCTATAGCCACCAATCTCACAACATAATGAGAAGCACGTGCTATATTCTCGAGAGACTCACCCGGCTTAGGACTAGGGCGGGGAATTCTAGTTCCCTACACAGGTCTAAACAAAAAGCAAAAGGAAGACCTCGACTGGGGCAACAGAATAGAAGAAGTCCGGCATGGCCTTGGATTCGTCTCATACAACAATATACCTAGAATCACAAAAACTTTAGGGCAAAGATGGTGACATTCACTAAGGAATATGATTCAGATGATTCCTTAGAAATAGATGTTCAAGATCCAGCTAACTGGGCTACTTTCCAACACCCTGAAGACGCAAGTGATTATTAATAGGGGATTTGACCGTACGGGGTATAAAATATCTTCTATTCCTTGAAATGGGGTAAAATGGAGGGAAAATGAAAAATGAGGGTGTTTTGGAAGGAGGGAGGGAAAAGTAGGGAAAAAATGAGTGTGGGGCCCACTCCAGAATTTTCCCATAAAAAATGGAGGAAAAATGAGGGGCAAAGAGGAGAAAATGTTTGAAATTACTAAATTGCCCTTTTGTCCAATGGAAACTTTTACAAAAGCAAGGATAAAATGGTATTTGTCCCTCTACCTCACAAACAAACAATACCCTACTTTTCACTTTTCTTTCCCTACTTTTAACTTCCCAAATAAAAGGAGGTAAAATTAATTTTTCCTCATATCCCCTCCTCTTCATTTTTCCTCCCCTCCCTCCTTCTGTATAAACTTTCAGCTTAAAAGAATTAAAATGATTCTCATGCTTCTAAATAGGCCTCACGGACTGGACAATTTCAAGCTTATAATGACCGCATGCTATACTGGTCCGTACTCATATAGAGTTGGATATCGGTTTCACTTGAAAAAGTCGATCTGATGGGTTCTTGATTGAGTTTGGTGCTAAAGGAAAAGCAGAATAATGGACTACAAGAGCAGTCAACATCCTCAGAAGAGCAAGAACAAGCAGCTACTCTGGTTAATGAGATAATCTTTCCGGGAAACAACGGCCGGCCACCCTCGTCTTTCATAGAGCAGGCTACACTGCAGGGTCACGATTTGACTAGTACTCGCTATATATAAAGATTTTCCGGCAAATAGGTTTCATTAATGAAGAAGACTAAGAAAATGAAGATGATCAAATTTACCCCAGTTTTGATGGCTTTGCCTCATCGCAGAAGAAGCCATTGTGAATGAAAGAGAATATCCTGATAGGGAATACCGTGACAGAGAACACCGTGATTTAGCTCGTTGTGCCAGAGACCGTCGTATGAGAGATTTTGGAGATTTAGCTCGTTGTGCCAGATACCGTGAGATTTGGTTAATCTACTTGCTGCCTGTCACTTACAAGATAATAGGAGGGTTACTTTGAGGCAATTGGTCCTCAGTCCTCACACAAACAAAGGCCTGAAGAGTTAGCTAGAAATTACATCAATCAGTGGCTAGATCTGGCTCATAGATGTGAGGATCCTCCCAATCGAAGTATGTGGATCTCATTATTCTTACAAAGCATGCATCGAAATCTTCGGATTCTCACTTTTGCGGAAGACTTAATTTGAGATGTTTGATGAAATGTGTAGAGTGATGTCAAACATTAAGAACAATATTCTACGTCCTTCAGAGGGTTTGATAAGGAGACCACACTCCATGATTAACGCAGTCTCCCTAGCTAGTCAAGGATCGATGGATTCAGACTCCGAGTCAGATTCAGAAGATGATTGATTACACCCTTACCTTGCATGAGGCCTTTTGATGGATTCAGGTCCATCAGAAACAAAACCGTGAGCCCAGTGGGCCAAAGCGGACAATATTATGCATGGATATAGGGTGGGGCGTTACAAATGGTATCAGAGCCGACTCTCAACTAGTTCGAGTGTGGGTCCCCTGCCGTGGTCTGGTGCAAGTGTCCCCTGCCGTGGTCTGGTGCAAGTGGGAAAACAAAACCGCGTGGGGCATTACAATCTCCATATCCAATATACAGGGTTGAAGGAGCAAATTTTGTCGTGCCACCATGAAAATATAGGAAACATATCCTATCATGCATGCATCTTCCACAAGACAGAAGATGCTTCTACTTCATAGCCGTCAAGAGCTTTCACCGGTGAAGGAAAGCTCAATCCCTATAGGCTATAGCCACCAATCTCACAACATAATGAGAAGCACGTGCTATATTCTCGAGAGACTCACCGGCTTAGGACTAGGGCGGGGAATTCTAGTTCCCTACACAGGTCTAAACAAAAAGCAAAAGGAAGACCTCGACTGGGGCAACAGAATAGAAGAAGTCCGGCATGGCCTTGGATTCGTCTCATACAACAATATACCTAGAATCACAAAAAACTTTAGGGCAAAGATGGTGACATTCACTAAGGAATATGATTCAGATGATTCCTTAGAAATAGATGTTCAAGATCCAGCTAACTGGGCTACTTTCCAACACCCTGAAGACGCAAGTGATTATTAATAGGGGATTTGACCGCACGGGGTATAAAATATCTTATATTCCTTGAAATGGTGTTGACCAAAAGTATATCCCAAATATGGGTATCGTACAGAGAGCCTCTTTTTTTTTCCAGTTTTACCCTTCTTGTGCGATATCGCAAATATTTGCGATATCGCATAAACTGAAGAGTCATTATATATACTGCTCATTTGCCCTCCCTTTTTTCCTCCGTTTGCAGCAGGAAGTAAGTTATTTTCCCTCATTGTTTTCATGCTCCATCTTTAGAGGAGGTTCTTAAGAGGATGAAGCAATCGCTTTTTTATTTCTCTTAAGGCATTTAGATGATTCTTCTTACACAATATTTGGACAAGTTTGGAATTTTTTGTATACTCTGTCAAATGTTATGTTAAAAATGGTTGGGCATTGAGACACCAAAAACTTATGGTCATGGAGATACTTTGGAATTTATTCTTAATTTTTTTGTTTGATTGTATTAGATGAACAAAAGATATAAAACATCCTAAAAATGCATTTTTCTTGTGGCTTTAAAACAAATTATACCATGAGTTATTTTGTGGTAATGTAAAGAACAAGACAGGTATAGCTCGGTTACAACAACTAGGACTTTATAACAAATCATATTGTAAAGAACAAGACATGTACACTTGGTCGCAACGGAAAGAACTTTCAATGTTTTATTACACAGCCCAAAGACATTAAAAGTTTCAGAATGCTTCATTGTTATATTTGTGACTACACTACGGACTTTAATGTATTTTTTAAGCAGCCGATCTTCTTTTACGAAGTATGAAGCCATGTAGTTAGACCTAATATGGAGCAAGTAAAATCCACAGCAAATATGGGACTGTAATTCATTACATTTTGTGCGATATCGCACAGACACTTTGCTACCAACAGAAACTGTGAAGCTCCAGAATGCTTCAGTTATTTTTCTGACTATAGTAGGGACTTTAATGTATTTTTTAAGTGGCCCAGATCTTCTCTTATGAAGTAGGAAACCATGTAGTAAGACCTGATATGGAGCAATTAAAATCCATAGCAAACAGGATACTATAATTCAGTGCATTTTGTGCAATATTGCACAGACACTTGGCCACCTACAGAAACTGTGAAGCTCCAGAATGCTTCAGTTATTTTTGTGACTACAGTGGGGATTTTAACGTATTTTTTAAGCAGCTCAGATCTTCTCTTACGAAGTAGGAAGCTATGCAGTTAGACCTGATATGGAGCAAGTAAAATCCACAGCAAATATGGGACTGTAATTCATTGCATTTTGTGCAATATCGCACAGACACTTGGCCACCAACAAAAACTGTGAAGCTCCAGAATGCTTCAGTTATTTTTGTGACTACAGTGAGGACTTTAATGTATTTTTTAAGCAGCACAGATCTTCTCTTACGAAGTATGAAGCCATGCAGTTAGACCTGATATGGAGCAAGTAAAACCCACAGCAAATATGGGACTGTAATTCATTACATTTTATGCGATATCGCACAGTCACTTGGCGACTTATACAAACAATGGAGTTCCAGAATGCTTCACTGTTTTTTTGGTGAAGTACCACACATCCATCTACAATGACAGAATGTATACAATGAGTTTTTACATCGATGTTAACATGTCAAACCATACAGTTCTTCACCCAATCCCACAAAACATGAGACACGGGATGGCTGGGTCCACACGGGCAGCGTCGCCAACGAAGCTCAATGTGGCGGAATTGGCTGAGGGGTGGGCGGTGAGGAGGTGTTCGTCCTTGCCGCAGAGGCCGACGGCGGTGGCGACGGTATGGTTGATAAGGGGGACGAGGTTCTTGTTGATCTTCCCGGTGAGGACCATCTCGCCGATTTCCATGGTGGCGGCATCGGTAACTCGGAGGCCGTCGATGAACTGTGGGCGGATGGAGAGGCGGCTGAGCATGCTGTTGATTGGGTGGGTACAGATGATGATGATGAAGAAAAAGATGGCGGTGTTGGTGGGGTTGTTGTGAGAGGGTTGGAGAGGAGGAAGAGAGGGTTTAGGGTTTTGGAGAGATGGAAGGAAATGTGGGTGTGGGTTTTTACGGTTTTAGAGAAGGTGAGATGGGGAAGAGAGGTTGTTGTTGGGGCCTGGGGGTCTAGCTGTAAACATCCTCTCTTCTCTCTCTTGTTAGGGGCTTAAAAGGATGGTATTTGCTCTCTCTCTCTCTCATCTCTCCTCTCTCTTGTCAAAAAGGTTAAAACTGGAAAAAAAAGAGTTTTTCTATATGATACCCATATTTGGGATATGCTTTTGGTTAACACCATTTCAAGGAATACAGGGTATTTTATTCCCTGTACGGTCAAATCCCCTTATTAATATGCTTCATCTCAAGCAACTGACTCCTGGCCACCGAAAATCAATGAAGAACCGGAATTACAAAATGATGCTCCTTGGGATCATTTAATTTTGAATGTAAAAGCTGAAGAGCCTTCAAAACCAAATCCCTGTAAAGGGATCAGGACTTCACTTAAATCACCAAATGATACCTCGGGGCTCGGAGGGATTTGTGGAGTTGGAAGCTTCCGAAAATAATGTGTAAGAGCCTCCTCTCAACCCTCCAACCAAGCACCAAGTGCAAGAAATAAACTTGGGAACCCTGGACAATATTCGCCCTACCTTTGTAAATGCTCAAATTAAAGGAAAAGAACTAGAGAATTGTGTGTATTTCTTACGTGACTTTGTAGATCGTTTTGCATGGACTTATGCAGAAATGCCAGGTTTATATGATTTTCCTCCGCTAATTGCATAAATCATGATTGACAGTACATTCAGTTATAAAAGGATGCCATTCATGGATGACTTTTCTGGATATAATCAAATCAAGATGTACCAAAAAGATGAGAAGCACAACTCCTTTAGAACTCCATTCGGAGTCTACTGCTATATGCCATGCCCTCTTGTCTAAAAAATGCATGGGTCACTTATCAAAGGACTATGATGAAAATATTTTAAAATATGCAGCACAAAACGGTCAAATGTTATGTTCATGATTTGGCCGTCAACAGTAAATGAAAAGAAAGTCATTTTTAAGATCTGCATAAAGTTCTCGAACAATTACGGAAATTTAAACTCCATATGAACCGTTTGAAATGTTTTTTTTGGAGTATCTTTCGGGAAATTTCTAAGATTCATCGTTTGGAAAGGCGAAATTGAGCTTTATTTAGTAAAAGTCAAAACTATTATGGATATGCCTCCTCAGAAAACACTCAAAGAGCGTAAGGGATTACAAGGAGGACTTGCATATATTCAGAGGTTTATCTCCAACTTATCCGGCAAATGTAGACCTTTCTCTCGACTTATGAAGAAATGAGTTGAATTTGTTTGAGATAAGGAGTGTGATGATGCATTCTGTGATATCAAATGGTATCTAACAAATCCACCGGTCTTAGCTGCACCAATTCCAGGCAGACAATTCATTCTCTATATAAGAGCTTTAGATAATTCTTTAGGGGCATTATTGGCTCAAAACAATGATGGAGGCAAAGAGGGAACCCTTTATTGTCTGGTGTGAGCCGAACATAAATACAATGCTGTTGAAAAAGGATGCCTGGCACTATCTTTGCCGTGCAAAAGCCGCGACACTATTTACTGTCTAATACAGTGTATTTAGTGTATCGCATCAACCCGCACAAGACCTTGATGACAAAGGCAGGTGCTCTAAATGACCGTTTGGCTAAATGGTCTATCTTATTGTCTTGCTATGACATAAGATATATACCAGCAAAGGCGATCAAAGGATAAGCTCTAGCTGATTTTCTAGCCGAATACCCTCTTAAAGATTCATAGTTCGATAACTTACCCCATAAACCAATATTCTTCATAGAAAGAGTTATTAAACGCACCGTTGATCCAGACTTACATTAAACCATGTATTTTGATAGAGCCACACAGACCAATGAATATGGAGAAATGGTGTCGGGAGTTGGAATTATTTTCTGCAGTCCTGAAAAGGAGTACATACCTCATTCTTTCTCATTATTAGAACCATGTTCTAACAATGTTGCAGCATTTACAATCCTAATCATGGGGTTGGAATTAGTCTTGGAATCCCTATTCTGGACGTCTACGGTGATTCTCAGCTAATCATCAAACAAATGAATCTTGAATAAGAAGTGAGGAAACCAAACCTACTTCCTTGCTTCAACAAAGCTCAACAACTTAAGGAGCAATTTGTCTTGATGGAGTTTCATCATGTCCCAAGACATGAGAACGTCAAAGCAAATGCCCTAGCAGGATTGGTTGTGTGCATGCCTTCACTAGAAAATGACAAAATGGAAGTGACAGTGGTGGAACGAAAGCTCTTACTTACCTCTGCTTGACACTCATCGTACTGTATTAGATTGTTTCCAAGCTTTGAAGAGTCGGACTTCTTCTTGTGAAAACTCCTTTAAAGATTGGAGAGACCTTTTTATCGACTACATTCTACATGGTATCTTGCCTGATTATATTAAAGACCGCACCAGCATTCAAAGGCACGCGCCAAGATATTATTTTGACATACCATCTAAGACTCCCTATCGAAAGTCATTTGATGGAGTTTTGCTTCGATGTCTCTCTCAAAAGGAAGCGGAAGAAACTCTTAAAAGAAGTACATGCTGGTTTATGTGGTGTACACCGAGCTGGACCTAAACTCCATGACCAAATCCGAAAGTTGGGATACTATTAACCTACGAGACTTTATGCAGTTCACTAAAAAGTGTGAAGAACGTCACATTCACGGTGACTATATACATTAGCCTAGCATATTTACATCCTACTACAGTTTCTTGGCCATTTGAAGCATGCCGTATGGACATCGTTGGTAAAATACATCCACCATCCGAAGGCCATCACTTTATCTTAGCTGCTATAGATTATTTCTCCAAATGGACAGAAGCAGTTCCATTAACGAAAGTGAAAAATGATACAGTGATTAACTTCGTGAAGAATCATATTATATGTTGTTTTGGCGTGCCTAAACGTCTATATGATTACAATGGGCCCCAATTCAGCAATGACAAATTTGATAGATTCTGTGACAAGTATGGTATTCATTGTTGTACCTCAACTGCGTACAACCACGCAGTAAATGGTTTAGCAGAAGCTTTCAACAAAATCATATGCAAAATTTTAAAGAATATGATTTCAGATAACAAGAAATCATGGGGAACAAAACTCCCTGAAGTTCTTTAGGCTTATCGAACAACTATTCGGTGTTCAACCAAATCA
This sequence comes from Litsea cubeba, assembly GCA_012931725.1. Classification (NCBI taxonomy): domain Eukaryota; kingdom Viridiplantae; phylum Streptophyta; class Magnoliopsida; order Laurales; family Lauraceae; genus Litsea; species Litsea cubeba. The sequence goes on along the minus strand of CM022948.1, from coordinate 90,417,191 downwards.
ATTCCATACTCTCTGGTTTATGGATACGAAGCAGTGGTGCCCCTAGAAATTCGGTTGCCAACGCTAAGAATGGCAATAGCATAAAAGTTACTGGAGAAAAGAATGCTGAATTGAGGCTTTAAGAAATTGAAAATCTTGATGAAAAGAAGCTTGCAGCCAGGCAGCTTTATCAAGCTCGTATGGCCAGGTCTTTTGACAAGAAAGTTCAGCAAAGGGCATTCAAGAAAGGAGACGTTCTTCTTGCTGTTCGGAGACCCATGATCCTTACTCACAAATTAAAAGGCAAATTTGAACCAAAATGAAAAAAGATCATATGTCATTGACAAAGTTTACTCTAATAGTGCTTACACAGTTCTCATTCTCGAAGGTGACAGGTGCATCATGCCTATTAATGGAAAGTTTCTTGAACATTACTATTCCTAAAATCTTTAAACCCCTTTGTTACACCTTTTTTTTTTTTTAAGATTCACTTTGTTCTAGTTCAAAGAATTATCAAATCTATTTCAATCCAAACATTAGTCATCTAGCTAATGTCTTTCATTGACCCTAGTTGACTCATTAGTCATCTGGTTAAAGTCTTTTTGTAGACCCTTTATGACCTACACCTTTTTTTGGGCCTAAGCAACTGAGATTGAACCCCAGCTAATGCCTCTACAAGTCCCCGGCTAATGTTCATCTACTCGGTTTGCACTTAGAATCGAAACCAATATACGAAGGAACCAAGTCAAGGACCCTATCTCCCTACAAGACCCCGGCTAAAGTCCATTTGTAAGACCCCTTTCAACTTTTAACTCGTGATCTTCCGAAAAAGTTACAAGATCCAAGCCCATACACAAACTTTTATCCATACATTATATCAAACTTCACAAAGGACTAGTAACATACAAAAGAAATCTTTCATTAATGATTACATGTTGATATTACATACGTCAAATACGGGGTTGTGTGTGTGATCAACTAATCTCTGAAGAAGTCCGAAAGTCTTTCAGAGAAGGTCAGCATCCGGGTCTCCATCATCTCCTTCTTGTGGGCAGCATAAATTTGAGCCGCTTCAGCCTTATCTGCGTCCTCCCATCCAGACCCGAGGATACCATCTAAAGTGGTTTCGAAGTCCTTCAATCTCCTTTTGCTCCAGGTGATCCAGCCCTGGATAACTTCAAGTCTTACAGCGGTTTCATTCAAAATAACTTTATGTTGTGCATATTCTCGCTCCATATCTTGAAGAACAAGTTTAGTTTTTTCGATTTTGCCACAAAGAACCTGCATGGTAGCTGTAATTTCGCTCTGAACAGCAACAGGCTCATCTATCTCTCGCCGCCCGTCTTCAAGTTCCTGCTTCATTAAAGCCATGCGGTCAAGGACCTCCTTCTGAAATAAAGCAATTGGATTTTGAATACGGCTATCCCAACAATCTTCAAAGAACGTGAAAAGTTCAGCAAAGGCAGCAGCTAGGGGTCTAATATCCAGAGCACTCCACCCTATGCCCAGAGCGTGATCAACCACAAATTTGCAGCTTTGCAGGAGCTCAAATTGATTATTTGAAAGGACTTGAAATACCCCACCCAGCATTATCCTCAGGTGCCGCCTTTGCTCTGCAACCAGGCTAGGTTGCGGGACAAGCTCGAGAGATTGATTGACAGGGTTATCCCTTCGTGGAGTCGATGGAGGAGCTTCGAAATCTTGTTCTCCTTCAAGCATGGGAGGGACAGACGATTGGCCTTCATTAGCTTTATTAACAAAATCATTAGTCAAAGCAAGAAAAATAAATGAAAAGTTGAGTAAAAAAAGAAAATAAGCAAGAAAAATAAATGAAAAGTTGAGTAAAAAAATAAAAGAAAGAAAGTTACCAAGCTCAGTTGGTGCTTCTAGCGGAGTAGTCCCAGAAGCACCAGATGCAGGTGATGAAAGAGCCGTCGAAGGACGTTGCACGATGGTGTCAGCTTCGACTTCAAAACCGACTCTGGGGCTACGGCCGACTTTCTTATTCATTGTCACAGACGACGCCAATCTTCTAATTCGCTGAAAAAATTGAAAGCATAATCTTGCTTTGATGCAATTTTCAATTTCAACAAATACATAAAGACACGAAAATGGATTGCACATAAATATTTAAAAGTGCATTTTCGAACCATTCTCGCTTTTAATTTTACATGGGTTCTATACAAGAGAATACAAAAATACAAAATTGAAGAGGAATAAAGACTGTTGTGCATGGCCAGCTGGTCCTGGCTTGGCAGGGGAAGACTAATTGGCTATCCAGGAGGAAGTCTTTAGCACATTGTTATTCAAGTATTTATCCCTTTGTCGATCTTTGTAGTCTACTACTGTTGTGAAGATCTGGGGAAGCTTATCAACAAAAAACTGTTGGTAAAAGATGATCTAAGGTAGTGCCACTTTAAGGCCTTTGCATAGTAAGTCAAAGTAGAAAACACTACAATTACGCAAAGATCTATCTTACTCCGCAGTAGAGAGAACAAAGAAAGGTATTGGGGATCACCCGCGGTGAGACAGCAACATGGAACCTTCACATTCACATTATCCTAACATACCGGCCATTGAACTACAATTTTCACCGGCCATTGAACAAAAACTCTTTGCTTTGGCCGCATATGTCCCCCAGGTTTCACCGGCCAGTTGAAATAAGAACTGTCTGATGACTTCAAAATCAATGAAAATTTACATGTCAACACAAGCTTCCAGAAATGAAACAATTTCAGGCCATAAATACCAGTAATGAGACTATTGGACACATTTGATAGAAAATATTCTTTTAGCAGTGGTCAATCCTCATCCAACATAGTCAGCAAAACTACTGTGCACTATGAAGTTTAAAGACCCCTTTTTAGAGAAACGTCAATATAATGAACAAGAATACAAGAGCTGCACACAGATGTGTCAAATGTTATTAGTTGCTAAATTTTGGCAGTCAAATTACATGAGATTTTCGCATATGAAAGCTCAATTATACCAGAAATTCTTCCATAAACAAGAGATAAGTGCTATGGGCAGCATTTCACCACAAAATACTAAGAGGTCAGTAATCAGAAGTTTAATGCAAAAATAATATGGGCTATTTGATGGTGACACTAATCATCAAGGAACAAAGAGATGCTTTTTGCCTTGAAAAGTGATAAAGCTAGAAGTTCACTCAAAATTTCAACAATTTTGACAAAATCTTCCTCAACCTTAACAAAAATAAGAATCTGATATCCACAGGACCACAAGTCACGAGCAACTAGGTTATCTCCAACAAGGGCCTCATTACCCACACTGGTTGTAATCAGTAGCTTCATCTTTAGAAACATGGTCAACCCCACTTTATGCCATCGGGAAAACCCGTGCAATGGAGTTACCACTTCACCAGATGGGTACAAGCCAGTAGTCATGGGATTTTAACTTCAACGTCAACTAGTCTCTTTTGGAGCTCATTTATGGTGATGGGATGGGCCAACATTAAAGCATTCAACATTTCCCACCCTGCGAAACCCTGACGAAGGGGTTCATCATCATCATCAAAGCCTTGTCCCAACTATGTTGGGGTCGGCTACATGAACTATGCTGACGAAGGGTTATATATGTCAATTGATTATCAAATATAATCTCCTATTTGCAGTCTCGATTGTCTGGCTCAGCATAGCGACTTTGGGGACGTTTGTTTGCATGTGTGAATGTGTCATATGCGTAATATTTGCGCACCATCATGTTTGGTTCCATTAATTTACTCATGTGATGGGTAAAGTTGGTATGAAAATGGTGTGAAAATAAGCCTATTTTCATACAAAAAATTTCACACCTACTACCTTAGTAAAAGAAAACACATGTACTTTTGCCAAGAAAAGAAATCACACCCATTGAGGCAGACGGTGTGTTCCGTCAAAGCGGGGCACGGGATCAAAACTCCCTACCCGCTTTTATCTCAAAAAATCCTGAAGCTCTTCCTATTCGTTACTTTTCAAAAAAACAGGTCAAAACAAAAATATCCCTTCGTTCTCTCCCTCTCAAGGACTGCCAAACTACTGCTCCTTCACTCTCTCCCTCTCCGGTTCACGATCGAGACCGGGTATGCCCTCCAAACTCTTGTTTCTCTCAAGCTTTCATCCTCTCTCTCTCTCAATCTCTCTTTGAATATCTATTAACATTGACATACCAGAAGGGAAAAAACAAGACATTTATGATGATGTTAAAAAAAAACTTAAATAGATTCTCTCTATTTTCAGGTCCGTCATCTTCATCTCAAAAAGACCAAAAAAAAAAAACTTTTATCCCATCCCTGTGTATGGTTCCATAGTCTTCTTTCACATCTCCACCAAAATTACATTGCAAACACCAATCTACAAGCTAAATTAGATCTACTCTTAAATGATTCATTCACAATCAGAAATGCTTTTTAAAGCATCAATAATCTGGAAGATGCATGTTCTATTTACCAGGTGGTTACAATTACATGCTTGCAGGTCTTCCTTGTGGGTGTTACAGAACATGTATCCCTCCAAACATTGGTGAGGAGCCTTTCTCACATAGGGTGGCAAAGGGCGATCGTGACCCAGTCCACTAAATCGATATTATACTCTTCATGGTGCCCAATTGTAACCCGCCCTCAATTCATTGGAATTTGGATAAGATCCAACACTGTGTTTTGTGGCAAGAGGACTCCCATTTGTACTGGAGGAGCTTTCTGGTTGGATCTCATCCAACATGGATGCTCTAACAATCTATAAAGATTCTCTCTGATTTCTATCCGATTTCTCGTCAAACAGTGTTGCATTCCATTTGATTGAATGAATTTTTATTGTTAAAGAAAGAAGAAAAGATAATGGGATTGGAACAAAAAAAGACCTGTATGTATTCTGCAACAAACCATTCATATGGGCCGCTGTCATTCCCTACTTTTGCTCATACATCCACTTCTACCTATATGTAATATCTCCTCAACCAAATCTAAGATCATGGTAATCTTTTGTGATGTTTTCTTAAATTATTTAGGTATGAAATGTGTGTTGAATAAAAGTTCCAATTGGGTAGCCCATAAAAAAAAACTTGTAGGGAGATACTTGTATATTGAGTGTCCAAGTAGCTTTGATTATGTTTTAGAGTACAAAGCCTTACTTGAATTGTGAAGTTCTATTAAATGGATATCAGAAGTATGCTTATTTCAAGATGAGCAAAAGAGTGATCATGTATAAAGGTGTGGTTTCCAGTGTGGTGACAAAAATCATCCCCTGTTTTTTTTTTCCTTTTTTTTTCTCTATTATTCTCTCAATCTCTGTATCTTGCCCTTAATCTCTGAATCTTTATATTCATCCATCTTTCCCTATCTCTCCCTCTCTTGCTGTCTCTTTCTCTTGCTGACACTCTCAATTGGTCATCATCTCTCTTTCTCTATCTCATCAATTTCCTTATTCTCTCTCTGAATAGCCATCTGTTTCTCTATCTCAGTTCTCTCTTTATTGTTCTCTAACTATAACCTTTTTAATAATAAGGTTCTAGACAGTCTTGATTCAAATTTGGAGTCTCAAAATGTTGATGAGGATTTTTTCATTCAGTGATAAATCATTGAAGGGAACTCATACTCCACTACCTTAGCATTATAATTTGAATATAAGTAACAATCTTCAGAATCAATTTGATAAAAGTTACTGCAAGCCCTTTATTGAATCTAATGAAACTTTGGGTGTGTCACTACTTCTCCACCACTCCACAAATTATGCAAATAGAAATAAAAAATAGATTTGCTGACCTTAGTCCATCCTCATGCAAAACAACAACATACAATATGCTTTATTTGTTATAACATGTGTTGTTTTGTTGTACGTTAGGTTGAGATAGATGTGAAAATAGATTTTATTTAATATAAGATAGATATGAAAATAGCTTTTATGATTCCATCATTAGTTCATCCATAATATCACTGAATATTCTTCCATGAAATCACTGAATATTGTACACTCCGAGCACACAACTTTAAACAAGTCTTTCATTCTGCTTTTCTCCCCTTTTCTCATCTAATTAGAGAAGGTTTTTATGTTATTTAGAAATGGTTAATGGAAAAGATGACAACAATGCAGTTAGTTGTGGAATTATTGTTGGGCCTTCCATGGGAAACAAACATAAAAAAAGAGACAAGAATAACATCACATGGACGGAGGTTGCTGATGCATATTTAACTGATATCATGTTAGAACAAATAATTTTTGGAAGGACAGACGAAAATGGATTTACTTCAGAAGGTTGGAAAGAGCTTGAACGACTAATGAAAGACAAATTTGGAGATGCTTATGACAAAAGTAAAATTAGGAATAGGCTTAGAACATTGAAGAGTCACTACAATCATATCAAGACGCTTATAGGATTAAGTGGTTTTCGATGGGATGACGTTACAAAGAAGGTTACTGCTAGCGAAGAAGTTTGGGATGACTTCATTAAGGTGAGTGTTTTAGTAATAATTTACTCTTTGTGATTTTTTTTAATTTTTTTTTCAAATTTACTTTTTACCCTCTTGTGTTTCATCTGTCAACTTTAGGCGCACCCGGACTATGAATTTTATCGTCATAGAAATACCGTCAACTTTCAAAAGTTCAACATTATATATGGGGATTCAATAGCGGATGGAAGAGATGTATTATTGACCAATCAACGCCCACTCCATCCTATGGATGCCGCCCAAGCAAACAACGTTGATGTAGAAGTAGAGTCAAGTAACTCTGAAAAGAGAGGAGAGGGTACTTCTAAAACACCACCACGCAAGAGGAGTCGCTCAGCTGTGAGTAAATGAGGAAGACCTCACCAAGGCGATTATGCAACTGACGGGCACTATGACCCAAGTTGCTGAAAAATTGATACCACCACCAACGGGACCAAGTCAAAGTGATGTCATCGTCGCTGTTCAAGAGCTAAATTTAGATAGATCGATAAGAAGAATGGCTTTTAGACTACTAAGAGATCAACAAGCATGTAGCCAATTTCTCGCATTTAATAATGCGGATGATCGACGTGACTGGCTATTGGATGAATTAGACGATTCTCTCTAGATTAAATAAATGTTATTAATAATGCAGATGATCAACTTCGGAATGTTTGAGCATGTTGATAAATATGTTCATGTTTAAAGTTACAATGTATTGGATTTATTATTTTATGGATATGTTTACTTTTAAAGTCTCAATGTTATGGTTTATTTTTTTATGGATATATTCAATTTTAAAGTTCACATGTTATTGACTGATTTTTTTATGTTTATATTTAATAGTGGTTTGTTGTTATTTACTATCTTTTATAAGGAATACATTTTGTCTTTCATTATGATGTTATAAAATAATAATGTGATGAATAAAATAGTTTATGCTATTTTTCTTTTGATATGCAGCAAATATATTTATTTTAAAACAGAAGAGAATCCATGGACGATGAGAGAATATTAGTTTTGCATTTAGCAAAGTCAGCGGTCCTTCTTTTATTACTATGGTACCTTCACTCTAAACAGGAGCAAACTAAGAGGAGAAAACGAGTTCATGAGTCTATTTTGTCTGGGCACGAATTTGTTCGTAAGGAGATCATCCATGGTCATGTCCGATATTCATATGATTTACTCCGAATGAGGCCTGACGTATTTGTCGAATTATGTGAATTATTGGAAACAAATAACCTCCTACGTTCAACAAAAAATGTGACAGTAGAAGAACAAGTGGCCATTTTTCTAGCAACTATAGGCCACAATGAGCGGAATCGAGTAATGCAAATTCACTTTCAACATTCGTGCCAAACGATTAGCAAATATTTTAATGCTGTTTTAGAGGCTCTTTTGTATATATGTCCCAATTATATTCGACTTCCAGGCCTTGAAACACCCATCCCTACTCAGATTTGTTCAAATCCAATATTCTACCCATTCTTCAAGGTAATTCTAAAACTTTGCATATTTAATTCTTTTTAGCTTTGTATGACAACAATTCTAAACTTTAAATGATATTGTAGGATTGCATTGGCGCCATTGATGGCACATATATTCCGGCATGGGTCTCAATAAAAGATCACCAACGGTATCGTTGTAGGAAGGGATTTATTGCTCAGAATGTTATGGCTATCATAGGTTTCGACATGATGTTTCAATTCGTATGTGCCGAATTTGAAGGATCAACTAATGATCAAAAGGTTTTATCCGACGTTCTACACAATAGGGGAATTTTTTATTTATTTATTTATTTTTGAATGGTTACTTTTATTAAAAATAGCAAACAGTACAAGAGAAAAGTACTGAAAGTAGAAGAAAACAAAACATGACAAACTAAGGCCCTGACAAAGAAAAGGCCACCCTATTCCAGTGATACACAATTTGATCTAAAGAGTATCCCTTAAATGACGGGAGAATAGACACCCAAAATGCTACCAAAAACTTCGACTTCTCCACCAGTCTGGCAGTCTGCTTTCACTAACAGCAATTCCTTCAAAACATCTTGAGTTTCTTTCCTTCCAAATCGTCCAGATCACCGCTAGGAAAGACAACCGCCACATCAATTTGCCTTTCGGGTCCCCAGATGAAACCTTCCAAGCTTTGAAAAGCTCTCGAAGAGAATGAGGAAGAGCCCAACAGCAACCAAACCCTCCTATTATAGCCATCCATATAGTCTGAGCTGAATTACAGTTTAGCAAGAGGTAGTCCACTGATTCTTCGTCCTTCAAACACATTGGGCATCCATTCACTATCGACATTCCTCTCTTCCTCAAAAGGTCCATAGTAGGGATCCTTTTCCTAAGAGCAAGCCACCCAAAAACAAGCACCCTAGGAGGAGCTTTCATCTTCCAAATGCCATACACTCCACTCCTATCCCTGGGATTGTTAAGGATTGTCTGAAAGAAAGAAGACACTGAAAATCATCCATTCTTAGAGGCAATCCACACCCTCTCATCTTCTCTGTTGTCTTGAATGGTGAAGCTATTCAGGGAATTATGGAGATCAATGAACTGGGATTCTTCGTTATCCTTCAAGTTCCTTCTAAAAGTGGGACACCAAACCCTTTGGCCTCCAGAAGTACTCATATAAGAGCTGACCGTTGCTTCCTTGTCTTGAGCACACCTAAACAGGTCTGGGAATTGAGCACAGAACGGATCCTCACCTCCCCACCTATCTTTCCAAAAAAGGATCCTCTCCCCCGATCCAATTTGGTACTTGATGTTCTCCATGAAAATTCCTTTGACCGAGAGGATTCATTTCCATATAGCAGATGAGTTCCAAGGTGGATCCTGAATATCCCACCCATGTCTTGGAAGGTTGTATTTCCTTTCCAGCACCTGTCTCCAAAGACCTTGTGAACTGTCTCCAATCCTCCATAGCCATTTACCCAGAAGGGCTAGATTCATCTTCTTAAGGGGTCTAATTCCCAGGCCTCCTTTTTCCTTCGGTTTACATATGGATTCCCAACCTACCAAGTGGATCTTCTTCTGAGAGCTTGTGCCATGTCATAAGAATTCTCTCTGCAATCTTTCAAGCCTCTTTATAATTGAGGCCGGGCATCTAAAGATGGAGAAGTAATAGACTGGCAAGTTGGAAAGGACAGATTTGATGAGGGTAACCCTTCCACCTATAGATAGGTAATTTGCTTTCCATGTAGACAGCTTCCTCTCTACCCTTTCCACAACTAGGTTCCAAAGAGATTTAGTAACCCGCCCCGAGCACAGAGGCATTCCTAAGTACGAAATAGGAAGATCCCCAATCTTGCAGCCCATAATATTTGAAACTTTACGGAGAAGGGGCATCTCTGTACGTAACCTAATCACCTCACTCTTGAAAAAGTTGACTTTTAGCCCTGACACTGCTTCAAAGCATAGGATAGTGGCTTTAACATTTCTAACCTGAGCTTCATCTGCTCCACAGAATATGAGTATCATCAACATACTGCAAGTGGCTGATAACTGGGGAATTTCTAGCCACTCTGAAGCCTTCGAACATTCCTGCATTCACAGCCTTTTGTATCATTCTTCCCAGCGCTTCTGCTACAATTAGGAAGAGGAAAGGGGAGAGGGGATCCCCTTGTCGGAGCCCCCTTCTCACCTGGAAGTAGCCCTTAGGTGACCCATTCACCAAAATAGAGAACCAAGCTGATGAGACACACTCCTGAATCCAACTCCTCCATTTTTCCCCAAACCCCATTCTCCCTAACATGTATTGAAGGAATTTCCAATCCACCCTATCATAAGCTTTCTCCAGGTCTAGCTTGCAGATGATCCCCGGATCCCTCTCGTTAAGTCTTGAATGCACACATTCATTGGCCACCAATATGTCATCTAAGATTTGCCTTCCCTCTACAAAAGCCCCTTGCTCACTGGAGATAATCTTTTGGCAAAACCTTTTGAATTCTCCCTGCTAGAACTTTGGTTAGGATTTTATAGAGACTTCCCAAAAGACTAATGGGTTTGTAAGTTTTGATGCCAAGGTCTCCTGTCTTCTTTGGGATTAACGCGATGAAAGAGGAACCCAATCCTTTGGACAATTTAACCCTTTGAGAGAATTCCTCTAGAAAATCGATGACATCCTTCTTCACCATTTTCCAAAAGTATTGAAAAAGGGCCATCGGAAAACCGTCTGGGCTTGGAGCCTTATTTCCAGCAAGATCAAAGATCGCCTGCCGAACTTCCTCCTCTTCAAAGTTCCTCTCCAGCCATTTCGCCTCTTCTTCATCAATAACTTTGAAGGCTATATTTCCCAAATGAGGTCTTTCCCAACCCTCATCAGTGTAGAGCGACTGGAAGTATTCTATGATGTGAGATATTATCTCCTCTTTTTTCTCCAACCTTTTCCTCCCATCCATTATGCTAAGTATCTTATTAGCCCTTCTTCTCGAAGATGCTATGCCATGAAAAAACTTGGCATTTTTTATCCCCTTCTTTTAGCCAGTTGCATCTCAATCTTTGTTTCCATCTAATCTCCTTCTTTCTTAGATTTCTTTGAAACTCTTCTTTTAAGTCCAGCCTCTTCTTTTCTTCTTCCGGGGACAGCTAATCAGTCTCCTCCTTGCCATCTAAAGATTGGATTTCTGCTAGGATTTTAGATTTTTGGTGCTTCACTTCCCCAAAGTGCTCCTTTGCCCACTCCTTCATTTTGATTTTCAGCAACTTCAGTTTTGTAGCCAGCCTATGACCCGCCCATCCATCCACCCTTATCTCCTCCCACCACTTTTGTACCAGCATAAGGAAACTCTCTTCCTGAAGCCACATAAGTTCGAAGCGAAAAGATGCAGGTCCCCATCTTTCACACTCTGAGTCTAGCAGAATCGGGCAGTGATCTGAAACTGGCTTAGGCAAAGCAGTCTGGATAACCTCTGGGTAAATTTCCAGCCAATCTGAAGAGACCAAGAACCTATCAAGCCTGCACATAGCAGGATTGCTCTGATGGTTAGACCAAGTAAACGAGGCTCCACCCAATTGCAAGTCCACCAAAGAGTGAGAGTTGATCCAGTCAGAGAAGCGCATCATTTCTCTTGTAAGTTTGCTACCTCTCAGTTTTTCACTTGGAAATCTAATGATATTCCAGTCTCCCCCAATACACCACGGTCGACTCCATCTTCCCCTTATCGAGTCCAACTCTTTCCAAAAATCTTCTCTTCTCTGGATGTTACTAGGACCATATACTGAAGTGAGGAGCCATTTTTTATTGTTCTGAAGGTCTTCCACCAGCACTGATAGGGAAAAGGCATCCACCCAGCTTTGTTCCACTGAAACTAATCTTGTATCCCATAGGGTCAGCAACCCACCTGCAGCACCCACTGCTTCTACCGCAACCCACTTTACTTGTCTTCTTCCCCAGACCTCTTTCACCACCCTTTCAGAGACTTCTTTCAATTTTGATTCTTGTAGGAATACTATCTGCGTCCTTTGATTCCTGATCATCTCTTTCACCGCTAGCCTGTGCGAGGCTCCCCCAAGACCACAAACGTTCCATGAAAGCACCTTCATTTAAGGTTTGGAAGACCCCCCTGACTTTTTCCACCTTCGTTCTGTACGGTATGCTCCTCTGTCTCATTTGATTTTGTTTTCTCATAATTAATTGAGCAATTAAAATTATTCAACTCCCTAACCCCTTTCCTTATGGACTTGCTACCCTTCCTTTCTAGAGCATTCTGGTTCTCCCGGCTGTGAACAAACTTCACTAACGGATCCCATTCATCTGTTGTCCCCTCTACTGTTAATCCAGTAGCCTTGGCACACTGAATAATTTCCTCGGACCAAAGCATTCTGCCAGCCTCCTCATCAGCATGCCACTGCTCATGTCTGATGGTGGGAGCCCCCCCACTGCTCATGTCTGATGGTGGGAGCCCCCCCCCCCCCCCCCCCCCCCCCCAAAAAAAAAAATATATATATATATATGTTGAGTTGCAGCATACCCAAAGGTGGAGCTGACCTGGAACCCCTCTTCGCTAGACATGGCAAGTGGCCTTGACGCTTCTGTTGGATGGAAATCCAGCCCTCTGAGTCTCTGGTAGGTGTTCTGACACGTGCACAGTAGCCATCCACTTTCATTGGAGTCACTGTATCCCCTCCCATTCCTCGACATCCCCTTTCCTTGGCGATGAAGCCTTCTCCCATTTGCAACGCTTCTTCTCCACATCGGCAGCACAACTCGCTGACGAGCACATCTCCCTTCTCCATTCCTTCTCTAATTTCTACTCCTCTGTGATCCACCTCTACTTCTCCTTCCCCAAAAGAGAAGCTAGGTGTATTTGCCCTCCCCTCTGATTTCTCCCCCCTCCAGCGAGCATTTAACTATTTCTTCTCTCTCCCCAGTGTCACTGTCTTCCTGCTCTCTGTTTTCGCCATCGACAGAGCTTTCCCGGCTACTATCCTCCTCTGCGTCGGAAAAGTCCTCCTCTTCTGGCTCACTCACTGGCGCCGAGATAGCTTTCGCAATGTTTCGCAGAGACTCCATCTCTCCATTTTCGCCCCTGCTCTGCTTTTCCTCTTCGTCTTCGACATAAGACTCCGAAAGGAGCCCTAGCCCTTTAAAACATTCAACTCTCGAGTCGAATCCTCCAGGCCCAACACGACTTAAGCCACAAGCTTTAAGTAAGCTACAGCCCAAGCGGCTGTCCTGACCCATTGTAACCTGACTCGCCACTGGCCCATCTCTATTCACCAAATGGGCGGTCGATTTGAAATTTGAAATGGGGCTGTTAGCGTCATCGTCTTCCTCCCTCTAGGGGAATTTACAGTCTCAATGTGCTAGATGGTAAATAGTCTCTTCAAATATACAATGTAATTATAATATTAATATTATAATTGATTATACTTGTATATTGGATCATGTAGGAAAGTATTTTCTTGTGGATGCTGGTTATGCAGATAGGTGAGGGTTCATTGGACCTCATCGTGGCACACGATATCATCTCAAAGAGTATGGGCGCCATGGATGAAAAAAGCGGCCGCCACGTAGCGTGGCGGCCGATATATCGGCTGTGGCGGGAAATATCGGCCGTCGCATCCGTGGCGGCCCGTAGCGGCCGCTACAAAGCCGCTACGTACCGTGGCGGCCGCTACGTTTCCTTTTTTTTTTTTTTTTTTTTCGGGGGCGCTGCCCCTTGGGCCCTCGCGAGCTGACCGGTCAGCTCGACCCCCGCCGGGGGATACCCTCGGACCCCTTCTGCGAAGCGCATGTTTTTGAGAAAGTGGCAATCAAGAAGATAAAAGGATCACACTTGACCATGATAGCTAAGACTCTTTTGCTGGTTGTCTTTCCATTTTTGTGCTTGGATGTCTATGATTATCATAACTTGCTAAATAAGATATTAAACCTGTTTAATTATGTTTGAAATTGTATAGTAGAAAGATATAGTTACCTATTACTACTAGATTTCAAATTGGTCTTAATTAAATTATTTTATAAAGAACCCTCATTGTGCTGGTGACTAAGGTATTCCTATTTCCTTCACTAACTCTCTACTCTGTCATTTTTAAATTGGTGTTGAATGTTGATTATTGATCACTTCATAACTTCATAGTTCATTCACTTGATTGAGTTTGAACCTAGAATGTTGAAGTATTGATATTTAATTCTTCAATGTTCATTAATGAGTAATGACCTAACTCTTAAGTCTTATGCCTTTATTTCATGTTCTATTTTTTTTATGAGCTTTCCATTACTTTCTAAGTTAGTATGACTAAGAAACATGAATACATGTGAAAAAACTAATCATTACTATTATTTTCTATTTATACAGCGATACAGGACTTCATATATTGAGGGCACCGCTACGCCCCCTTTTCTTACTTACTTTTGCAAAAGAACCACATATTTTTTTCATTTTACAATTTTCTGGATTTTCTGGGATTTTTTTAGATTTTTTGGGCGATTATTTCAAATCGCACCGCTACGCCGCTACGTATCCCCGCTACGCTACGTATCCCCCGCTTCGTAGCGTTTTGGCGGCGGGGGCGCCCAATCTTTGGCTCCCAGGATGCCCTCAATCTTCGACATTCAAAATTAAGGAATGTGATTGAAAGGACGTTTGGTCTATGGAAAGAGCGTTTTCCTATTTTGACTAGTATACCTCGAAACTATCATTTCAAGACACAGGTGAAGATAGTAAATGCATGTGCCATGCTGCATAACTTTATCATGATGAAAAACCCCGGTAGCGATAAATTGTATCGGCGTCATCGTCAAGAATTGTTAAATCATGAAAACAACAACGATGATAATCGTGCAGATGATGTTGATGGTGAATCAGAAAGCCAATATGCCCATCGCCTTTGAGATGCAATAGCGGAAGAGGTGTGGAGTGCTTCTACAAATAGGCGATGTTGAGAAATATAAGTATATTACTTTTTACTGCAGAAGTATCTTTTTTGGCAAATGTTTCAGGCTAAGTAACTAAATAAACAATCTTTTTTTTTATTGACGACTTTTGTTCTACTGAATACTTGGCCCGGTTTATGGAATAGATTATATTATCTATTTTTCTAGTATTTATCTCTCTTTAGGTATTTTTCTTTGTTTATAAATGGTTGATTCATCTTGTTTTGTGTTTCATGGTTTAAAAATAATTATATTTGTCATAAAAACATCAATGTATATCATTCCAATTACAAAATGTATAAGTTTAGAGATCTCTTATTATGTTTCATATGATATTGGTCAAATATCAATATTTAGTGATATTGGTCAAATATCAATATTTAAAAATTTAAGATTAAATTTTATACATCTACGCATGTAGTCAAAACAAACGTTGTAAATTGAATCACATGTGTAAAAGGTGAGAAAATGTTGTTTGTAGACAAACGTAGTAAAATGAATCACTTGTGTAACGGTTACATATATAACATTTACATACGTAACATTTACATATGAAAATGATATTTTCCTACCCCATGTGTAAAAGACAAACGACCCCTTTGAGATTGACCCAGCTGCAGCTAAAGAGAAACAAGGAATAAGGGAAAAAGAAGAGCAAAACAAGACAACTGCTAAACAGTCAACAACCCACAAAACCTAGTATTAGGAAATTTTGATTATAAAAAAACTTCAGCAAAGTAAAACAAATAATCAAACTTTTTTTAATGGTAAATAATGAGACTACTCTCCAATACAACTGGTCAACCACCCATAAAAACAGTTCAAAGAATCCAATTGGGAGACAAAACACCAAAAAACACTTATGAGGCAATTAACCTTCACATGTTACACACGCAAGAGGGGGAAAAAGAGAGGATCTCACATTAGCACCTCCAAGCCCCCAACTTTGATCTTCACCAAAAACTTCGACTGCAATTTCTTCTTTGATTTTCAGGATATCTTCGGGAGCATCGATAACCTATGGAGGAAATAAGCCATTAAAACAAGCCAATTAGGAGCAAGCAAGGAATGGTTATAAAGACTTATTTCAATGGCAATAGTTATAATGATAAGAGCCCAACTAATGCTGAATTAGAACAGATGGACCTCTAAGAATTAAGAAGTATGCAGGGAAAACGGAAAAGAAAAGAAAAGAAAGAAACAGAATCCAATGTACATGAAAGAAAGCGATTCAGGTTTTCCCCCAACATGGGAGTTGTAGAATAAGCAAGGAAAGTGAGATGAGACATTCTGATTTGCACGTTCAGTCAGTCACTTTCCACAACAATAAATATAATAACATTAAACAGGCCAGCCAACTTCGTCAAAAGTAATGTTGGATGCAATACAAGCAATCAAATATGTACTTTCTTAAAAGTAATCCAGAATGACCAGGGCAAAGACGGATTTGATCTTTAAATACTGGGGCAGAGGTACAGAAATCAGTCACAAAATAAAGACGAGCAATATAGCATACCTGTCTAAGTTGCAAGAGCTGGTCTCGCATGTACTGAACACGTTCATGACCCTCGTCTCCAGCCTATAAAAAAAAAAGAACTATTAGAAAGAGCCAAGGCATCCCCAAATTCCTATTGCTCCATAGATACATATCATGCATGCAACAAACCCACCCTGTCCCTTCTATCCTACCATATCCACATATTAGCGCAACCTATTCATCTAGAAGATCCGAATCATGGATGTAAAAAAAGGAAAAACTTGAGTGTTAAAGAGATGCTCAATATCAAGAAAAAAAAAGGTCGAAAAGACATAGTTGAGATTTTAAGACATGTATAAACAGCAAGATCTATAAGCATAATTTTTAAACGAGAGAGGCCATCCCATCTATACTTGGACTTGAACCTGCAAACCAAACATGCTGGGTGATTATATGCCAGAGTAGTAAGCCTACCTGGCAAATTGCATATCTAAATTGAACAGTGTATGAAAGTTTATACACAAAGCTCAAAGAAAGTTTAATTAGAACGACCAGTTCCCGGAAGAAAGTTTAATTAGAATGACCAGTTCCTGGAATATTTCCCCATTGACGTCCGTACATGTAAAAGAAAATTGTACGAAACCATACACAGTGAAAGATTGGCCGAGTAAGATAACATTCCAGACAACTTTAACAAAGTTAGCGTTATTAAAAAAATCTTAGGAATTAAAGCATACTGTCATCATCTTTCAAGCACCAAAATCTGCAAAGAGAAAGACCACAAAGGACTGAGTGAATGAGAAAACCAAAGCCAATGCCTTGGAAAATCAATTCTAATATAGAATTTAGAGGATGTATCCCAAAAATCACAATTGGGTTTATTTATTTCTCGTCTTCAAGAGAAAAGATGGTCACTGATCCACTTTTCTTCCATCCCTATTCCACCCCAAATCAAGAAATCACGGTCAATAAAGATTCTAAAGCAGAAGTGGCAGAAAGAACAGTATCACATCTAGAGTACACATTGGATTGGATGCCATCAATTTCCCCCCAAAATATTAACTCACCCACGACCCGATTTGCATTCAAACAGAGTGAAAAAGACATCAACTTTACTTACATATCAGCAAACCAAAAGCTAAACAAAACACATCAATTTCGTCATTATATCGAGAACTAAACATTAAACCGCATCATCGTCATCATCAATAATAAATAATAGTAATACAGCTAGCAATCAGGCATAAAAAAAAAAAAACCAGCTGAAGCCAAGAAGGACAATCCAAACCCTAGATCCATATGAGCGGCTAGGGTTCTGGATCAGTTACCTTGAAGGAGGCGGCCGGATCTGCGCCATGCGAAGGGAGGAGCGGGAGATCGGAGGAAAAGCCACCACCACCGGCACCAGCGCTTCCGAAGCGAGGAGCGATAAGCCGCTTGCCTCGATTGCGTCCACCACCAGGACGCAAGCTCACGACCGTCTGATCTGCCTGCATAACTCGGTCACTGTTCCCCTCGTAAGATCCTGGTCGCCGGCTTTCAAAAAGAAGAGAGAGAGGAATAGATGGAGAGAGAAAGAGAGAGGGAACCCTTTTGTTGCCATCATACCCGACAGAGATCTTACAAAAGACTTCAAATTCCTTGCGTTTTTCAGTTTGTTTAGGTGAGACGATTGGTAACGTGAGACGATTCCTCTCGTTAGATGAATCCTTTGTTACGTTGGAAACAAGCCATCCTCAAAGAGAATTTTCAAAAGATAGTTTCATGTTTGGTTGAATAGAGGAATCCTGGACTCTATGCACTGTGTGTTCCAACGATCATAGTTTTTTTTTTTTCTTTTGTCAATTTCTCATAATCTATCAACAATCAAGGTCTGATCTTTAAATGGATAATTATTTTTGTCTATTTGGATAATCTGAACGGTCAGATCGTGCAAAGGGGGCCTACATAAATAAAAAAATAATATTTTAGAGGATGGACGTTTTTGCCAATATTTTAAAATTCATAATGGATCTGCGGTTGAAAATTGGGCCCCTAGTTGTGTTTGGACTCCTCTAAATTATCAACGGTTTAGATCATGATTTCAAGGCCTACACAATTTGAAAAAATGAAAAAAATCCTACTGCTTTATAATCCCGTTTTTTTACACTGTGCACTATCAACGGTCATAACTGATTTGCCATTTCCTAATGATCAATGATGAATCATGTTCCCAAATTTGAACACATAGCTGTCTGGGGTCTGATTGAAAGAATGAACGGTTAGGATATCACAAATGGGCCCCACAAAATTTCAGATTTAATGATCTAACGTCCTTCACTTTTTTACAAATATTTCAAATTCTAGGTGGAATCAACGGCTGATATTTTATGTGGTAGCCGTTTTGGACCTTCTCAACACTTTTATCGGTTCAGATATTGATCGTGGGGCCCATAGAAATCAAAAAATGCAAAAATCCAGTCTCCCCTAAATTAACGCCCGAAACACTGTTCATCCGCATATCCTCGCGCGCGTGTATTCTGAGGATCCGACGAGGGGGTGTCTGACGTCCGGAATAATCGGAAACAGGGATTCCTCGCATCCTCCAAGGTGTTTTCCACGCGGATCCAAACGTGGATTTTCCACGGGATCGTGGAAAACCGACAGAAATCCTCGGGCGATGACGTTTACCAAACATGTTGTTAGTGCTTGTTTGGCAAATCTTATCTCTATCAAATAGATCTATGGATAACAGATCTGTGTAGAATAGATCTATATGGAATAGACATTTTATCAATAGATTGTTTGGTAAAATAAATAAATGGTTTGAAATAGACATTTTATTAATTCGACTGTTCACATTTTTCACAAGTCTTTATAAGAAAAATATGATGAATCAAGGGCTAAAATTTAATCTCCTAGGCCTTTTAAGCATTCAAAAGAGGCTTAACGGTTCGGATCTTGCTAAAGGGACCCACATAAATCAAAAATTCATATTTAATGGTTCACATTTTATCACAGATATATCAATTATGGTGGAGCATCAACGGCTGATATTTGACTCTGGTTGTGTTATACATTCTAAAAAAGACTCAACGGTTTGGATTACTGGTTTAGGCCCATTCTTGGCATTCCAAAAGCATATCAACGGTTTATAGCATTTTAATAATTTCTCGAGATTCACAATGAATAGAGGGCTGAAATTTGACCCAATAGCCATTCTTGGCATTCCAAAGAGGACCAAGGGTTCAGATCTTGATGGAGAGTCCCACAAAAGATAAAAAAAAACGTAGATCTAATGGTTTGTAGTGTTTCACAAATATCTTGAGATTTACAAAGAATCAAAGGTTCAAATTTGGTCCCCTAGCCGTTATTAAGGTCATGAATATTTTAAACAGTTAGGATCATCATTCAGAGCCATGGATTTTTAAAAAATAAAGAAAAAACAGACTGGCAGAAAATATACTGTAGTAGTCCGGCTCTGTCCGCTTCAGACATCTTCATCTGTGTCAAAAAGCACCCTTTTTCAGCCCATATGAAACAGATGAAAAACGTCTGATGTCTAGTTGAGACAGACACGTGAGGTGCACCATCCAAACGCTCTAAATTTCAAAAACATCTATATCAAACCATTTTAAGACATTTAGACCTTGTAAATAGAGATGCCAAACGGCACCTTAGATCAAATTTTGTGTCAAGTTTCTTGCCATTATACTTTTTGTTTGCCTTTGGTTTTTTTTTCTTTTGCATTTGGATGCACTTTTGATTTTTTTTTTCTCTCTGTTTGGGTAGGATGGATGCACTTTTGAATTGAGTTGTGCACTAACCAGTCTCATAAAATTGTGCAAATTGAACAGATAAAAACACAAACTAAATTTTTATTTTTTATTTCTCAGTATTTTTCAAAATTGTAAGTTGGTTATTTCTTGGATTTTTATTTTCATTTTTTGTTAGGAAGTAGGGAATTTTCTATTTTTTGTTGACTATTTTGGTGTAAAATAAATGGATCTGTTGTCTAGGTCTTTAGATTTATTTTTCAACTATCAATCCATTGTCAGGAGGTCATGATTTCTCTATTTAATTTCCCATGGATCCTTTGACAAATGGTTTATTTGAGATCATAACGGACGATGTTTGTTTTGGTAATATCTATTGAATTTTCACACTATAAGTTTGATGACTATATAGAAGGCCTTTGTTGCATTGTTTTAATGTATTTGGTTGAATAATTTTTAGTCTTTGATGTAGCCAACTTATCAATATGGGGTTCCGAGGACAATTGAGGAATGGGCTATCAATACTAAAAGAGTACTTAATCCATAAGAAAGAAATGATAACCCTCTACTCCGATTTTACAAAGGCTATTGGATAACAATTGAGTTCTTGATTAAAGAGGGGGTATGTCTCTCCGCCAATTTCATCATATGCATTTATACGTTGATTTCTTGATATTGGTCCAGATTTTCCGTGCAACGTGTGTTATATGTGCCTATTGTAGTCTTTGTTGAGTTGTAAAACTGACTAGATAAATGGTCTCGTGTGATTTCACCTCTCATCTACCCATAGCTGATGGACTTCCAAAATAAAGTTCGGAAATGTGACTTGGCCTCAGTCCATTCATCAAGCCAATACGATATTAGGCTTGCTGTTTTATTAATTTCCTTTTTTTTTTTTTTTGGGTACCTAGCTTAGGGGGTTGGGACCCTAGCCCTCCCGAGAGGAAAGTAGACATCGGGAGCCCTTTGGTGAGGGAAGTAAACATCGGGTTGTTAGTCTAATATTAACATGAATCCTAAGATCGAGAACATCATGATAATCACATGTAGGATTTAATCTTAGATAGATTAAAGATTACCTCCAGACATCCTGATGCAGAGAGCTTTCCGATTCTGCTGTCTGATGCTGTTGTTGGTTGATGTTGAGATCCGTCCAAAAAGAGATTATGGGAATAACTTTGATTTCTCTCTCCTTGCCTATAAACCTTAATGTGTTGAATTTCGTGAGTCTTTGTGATGGAGGAAAGACTCTATTTTATAGGTGGAGAGAGGACCGAATTTCCAATTAGGATTCCATTAGTTTTAATCTCAACCATCCATCAAGGTAGAGTTTGTTATGGAATATATTTCTTTAGGAAATCGTATTTGAGTAAAAGATAGCATGTATCCTATGAAAACGGGATTCCTATAATGACCACAATTAGGAAAATGTAATGACTTGTGGTCCAAGTAAAAGACGTAAAAGTAATTTCCTTACGCGGGTGAGGCAGAACAACCATTGGGTGAGGGAAGGTGACTGCCAAGGTTTGAACTTTAGGCAGCCAGGTAAGAACTGACACCTCTTACCACTAGGGTAAGAGGCCGTTCTTTAGCACGATGATAGGTAAGATGCCCATTTTTCTAATTTCTTTCATTCATTGTTTATAGCACAATGCTAGACATATACTATCGATGGCTTCTAGCAGGCCTACCACAAATGGAAGCCAGTTCTTCATCACTTATGTTAAGCAACCACATCTAAATGGGCCATCCTTTATATTTGGAAGAGTGACTCATGGGTTTGAAGTCCTTGAGCTCATGGTGAAGGTACACAGTCTTTCTTAGCTCAATGTATCATTTCTAATTAAATGCTGGGGAAAGATGATTATCGTGCTTGGTGAAATGGATTGCTAACTTATAACTTATTTAGTTTAAGTTGCTTGCTTAATTCTTCTGTTTGTGACCCATACAGGACCCATGGATCGACCTTGTGTGGGGGATTTTCCACGCACCCATCTCGGCCAGGTGCTTCACATAGACCAGGACATCCTCAGCTTGGCCAGATACTTCAGCTCAGACAGGTGCCCGCACCTCGGCAGCACCATCAGTCTTCATTTCGAAAGATCTTAGTCTCGGCGAAGCTCAATCTCTATAGCTCAGATCTGCCTAGCTCGGGTCTGCCTAACTCCCTAGCTCGGGTCTATCTAGCTGCCTAGCTCGGATCTGCCTAGCTGCCTAGCTCCCTGGCTCGGGTCTGCCTAGCTGCCTAGCTCGGATCTCTCTCATCTCAGCAGCAGTGCCAGAATGTTAACCGAGACGACCACTGACAGCTGTACCCCTATATACACTCAGCCACGTGCGACAAGACAAGGGCACCACCCTTATCCCTTACAGAGCAGCGTTCACGACTCCCAAGGCGCCAGGGCATGGGCCGATGGGACAGGACAAGCTCAGATGGGACTGCAATTAGAGTATAGTGGGCTATGATGTGACAACTCTCTGACAGAGCCACCTCCCTGTCTCATCTCTTCCTCTATATAAACACCAGAATGGTTCCAAGGTAAATGATGGCCAAATAACCACACGCTGGTACGCCATCTTCTCCCCCAACTCCATCTCCTACCTTTGCTTAGTCCTGCAACTGCCTCTAAGAGCCCAGTGCTGTCCAAGCCAGGGTCCTCTGACCTACTGTTCTTCTTCCCCTTCTCAGGTTTCAGGCGTTGGTGTTCTTCTCAGGTCTTCCTTGGATAAGTCCGCCCCTATTCTTGTGAGTGGTATTTTTTTGCACTTACAATTGGTGCCGTCTGTGGGAAATCGATCAAAAAGTCATCTTCCCAAACACCATGCCTCGAAGAACCGAAAGAAGGAAAGAACTAGTAACACTGCCAACGCAGTTGTCGCAGGTCCCCCGCCAGAAGAGGTCCGGAGCAGACTCTGGTCCAGTGAAGGTCCGAAGGCCGGAGACTCAGTGAGGTTCATCCTTAAACGGGGTCACAGCACCTGCCCGATGAGATAACCTTCGACCGGGGCTTTCCCGGCAAAAGGATCCCCAGCCAGACAAACCCCATCATCATATTGACGACGACAACCCACTCCTCGCGAAAATCAGGGCCCAAAACCTTGCCATCCAAGCGCAGGACGAGTTGATCCGTCAACTTCAGCATCAACTACAAGAAAGAGCAACTCCTTCAGCTCAGCAGACATCTCCAGTTCAGCAGAGGTCCTTTTCAGCTCAAACAGGTGCCTACACCTCGGCAACACCACCAGTCTTCATCTCGGTGGAGCTTAATCTCCCTAGCTCGGGTATGCCTAGCTCCCTAGCTCGGATCTGCCTAGCTGCCTAGCTCGGATCTGCCTAGCTGCCATGCTGAGACAAGCAAAAGCAGCACCGAACCATCTCTGCCATGGTTCATCTCAATCGGATGCTTGACCTCGGCTAGGTGCTTCATCTCAGGCAAGTGCTTGACCTCGGCCACGTGCACCATCTTGGCCTCATGCTGGTCCGACCACGTGCTGACTGCGGCCTCACGCTGGATCGGCCTCATGCTGGTCCGATCTCGTGCTGGCTCCGGCCTCAAGCTGAATCGGCCTCATGCTGGTCTCCGCCTCATGCTGGTCCGATCTCGTGCTGGCTCCGGCCTCAAGCTGGATCGGTCTCATGCTGGTCCGACCTCGTGCTGGCTACGGCCTCACGCTGGATCGGCCTCATGCTGGTCTCTGCCTCATATTGGTCCGACCTCGCGCTGGCTATGGCCTCAAACTGGTCTCGGTCTCTTGCTGGTCTTGGCCATATGCATTCTCGATAAGAGCACCAGAATCGTGGCCAACGAGACTACACCAGCTTCGGTCCCGCACCAGCCAGTTATGTATTGGATACGACCACTCGGCATCCACCTACCTAACTACTACACGCATTAGGGAAATGCCTGAAAGCCTTCATCGCCACCGAGCTCATCCTAGCGTCGCTTGTATAGCAGCTGGGCATGACTCGCACTTCGGCAACAACAACCTCATTGGCTGTGGTCCCGCACCAGCCAATTATCTCTCAGTCTCTCAGTTGGTGACGAATCAGTTGATTGAAGACCACCTATCTCAGGCTGCTAGCAGCACGAAAAGTGCAAGCATGAAGACAAGTCCTAATAATACTAGCTTCCGACCTTAAAGAGTTGGGGAACTATAAAAAGGTCAAAAGCTGGGGGGCTATTGTGTGGGGGATTTTCCACGCACCCATCTCGGCCAGGTACTTCACCTCGGCCAGGATATCCTCAGCTCGGCCAGAAACTTCAGCTCAAATAGGTGCCTGCACCTCGGCAGCACCATCAGTCTTCATCTCGGAAGATCTTGGTCTCGGCGGAGCTCAATCTCCATAGCTCGGATCTGCCTAGCTGCCTAGCTCGGGTCTGCCTAGCTGCCTGACTCCCTAGCTCGGGTCTGTCTAGCTGCCTAGCTCCCTAGCTCGGGTCTGCCTAGCTGCCTAGCTCGGGTCTCTCCCATCTCGGCAGCAGTGCTAGAATGTTAACCGAGACGACCACTGACAGCTGTACCCCTATATACACTCAGCCACGTGCGATAAGACAAGGGCACCACCCTTATCCCTTACAGAGCAGCGTTCACGACTCCCAAGGCGCCAGGGCATGGGCCGATAGGACAGGACAAGCTCAGATGGGGCTGCAATTAGAGTAGAGTGGGCTATGATGTGACAGCTCTCTGACAGAGCCACCTCCCTGTCTCCTCTCTTCCTCTATATAAACACCAGAATGGTTCCAAGGTAAAGGATGGCCAAATAACCACACGCTGGTACGCCATCTTCTCCCCAACTTCATCTCCTACTTCTGCTTAGTCCTGCAACTGCCCCTAACTTAGGCATCGGAGAGCCCTGCGCTGCCCAAGCCATGGTCTTCTGACCTATTGTTTTTCTTCCCTTTCTCAGTTTCAAGCGTCGGTGTTTGTGACGCCTCGGAGTCCCACATCGACTATAGAGAGGAAAGTGATTGGGATTATATGTAGAGCTTACACCCTTATCTTACATGAGGGCTTTTGATGGGTTGAGGCCCATCAGAAATAAAACCGTGAGGCCTGTGGGCCAAAGCGGACAATATCATGCATGTGTGTGGGGTGGGGCGTTACAAATGGTATCAGAGCCGACTCTCGACTAGTTCGAATGTGGGTCCCCTGCCGTGGTCTGGTGCAAGAGGGCGGGTTTCCATGTGGGCGGGCCAAGAGGGCTGGCATGCTACAGGGGCTGGTAGGCTACTGCACAGGGACGTGCCCCCCTAAGGGGGGTGGAATGTGACGCCTCGGAGTCCCACATCGACTATAGAGAGGAAAGTAATTGAGATTATATGTAGATCTCACACCCTTATCTTGTATGAGGCCTTTTGATGTGTTGAGGCCCATCAGAAATAAAACCGTGAGGCCAGGGGGCCAGAGCGGACAATATCATGCATGCGTGTAAGGTGGGGGCATTACAGTGTTCTTCTCATGTCTTCCTTGGATAAGTTCGTGTAGGCACCCCCTATTCTTATGAGTGGCATTTTTTTGCACTTACAACAACATCCTCTCTTTTTTCTCCGGGCCGGCATTTGTCACTTGATGTGATGATGCAGTTAAAAGTACAACTAAATAGAATGAAGAAGAATTGTGTCATCAACCTAATAATAGAACCCTCAATCTTAAAAAAAAAAAAAAAAAAAAAAACTACAAATAGTGTCATGTAAAGTATAGCCCCCATTTCTTAAAAAAAAAAAGTCACATCAAAATTACTTTAATTCAAATTTTCCGTCATAGTTTTTTAAAAAAGTAAAAAAACAACTTCATTTCTCCACAAAAAGACAAAAAAAAAAAACTCTACGTTTCTATACAAAACAGTCAATAAGATTCTATAACAAATAACTAAAAATAAAATACCATCATAACCCACTTATATATTTTTTTTTCAAAATAATATTGACTTCACTCAACTCCATTAATAAAGCCCCCAAACAGCCCCTAAAAGGGAAATTGAACCTCATGTTATTGACCATGGCTTGTATAAAAATGGCAAAACCCTAACTTCCACATAATAGTAAAAGTTATTAAAAGATAATAAAAAAACAATTATATTAGAAACCCTTGAACCAAATTCTAAACTAACTTTTTCATTACCTTAATCACGAAAGTTCAAACTCAAAAAACCCTAAAATAAACATAAAGGTAAATTAATATAAATAATATTTTTTTCATAAAAATAGCATTTTGAACTTAAAAAAAAAACCTCAAATGGCATTTGAAATGGGAGAAATAAGCTGCTTATCAAAAGTGTCTTCTCATTTCATATATCATTTAACTACTTGTTCAATAGCATCATGTGATGGCACCCAAATGGGCAGTTGGCTTTGTCGGATCGGCGTCTATGCCATTTGAAATTAGAGGATTTTATTGGAAAAATCCCGAAATACAGGCCTTTATCCCTATGGGTCCTAGCCATTTGTGCAGTACTGATTAGGTCTTCTCGCCACATTTCTTTTTTTTATATTTTTTTATTCCTATTGACGATAGCATCACTCAAAGAAATATTGAGTGATGCTATCGTTGCTTTACCAGAACATCAATGTCGTCTTCCAACAGGAGAGGGATATGGCAAGGGCATTTGCCAGCTCATTTTACCATCCACAGGATAACAATCCGCCTCATACTCGGATTACCAGCTCGGCTATCGCACACCTGTCCCCAGTTTCAAATGCCAGAACACAGGCAGCACATCCAGAGGAAGATAGGGAACATTTGGCCACGATACCCAAATGACATGGCTGAATCTCCTGCAACGTGGCGCAAATCAACTTTAATGTGTTCCTTTCGTTCCTGCTTTCCTCATACTTTCAACGTGGCGAAAATCAACGTCTGTGTTCCTTTTGTTCCTGCTTTCCTCAAATCAACATCACTGTTTACCTTTGCTCTCAACGTCTGGGTTTTGTTGCTGTTATTGTTGTTGGGGTTTGGATTTTTGAGGGAAGAGGAGAGGGGAATCGAGAGAAGGAGAGAGAGATCAACATGTGGAGAAATCTCCATTTTCTCAAAGATCACGTGCTACCAGTTGCAATAGGAAGGAAAGAAGAGATGAATAAGAGAGATCAACGTGTGGAGAATCTCCATTTTCTCAAATTTCCATCCCTCCTCTTCCCAGAAATACTGTCAGAATTATCATAAAATCTGACCTTTTCTTCATTAGACTTTTTCGAAGAAGTATCTGCTCTTGCAGATTGTTGGTTTTTGCTGAAACAAAAGGGGGGAAAAACCAAAACTTCTACATGAAAAAACTACTGGAAACCAAAACCAAAAAAGAAGACTCCATGAAAAAACTATAAAATGGGGGAAACCCAAAAGATGGTTTCTGTGGGCTTTGCAATGTGGAGGAGGAGCTAGAGAGGTGTAGTGGTGATAAGCGAGGATGTGGAGATGGGTTCTGCAGTGGCGCTGGGGACAACGACGACGCTAGCGTCGCTGTCGTTAGAAACCCAGTGACGCTAGCGTCACTTACCCTAAGCTTTAAAAAAAAAACCCAAATAGTACTTGTAAGTGAAAAAATAATGACTCACAAGATTGAGGGGTGTCTGATAGGAATTATCCAACTGTAAGATGAAGATCAGCCGCCTCAAAGCCTGAAAGGGGAAGAACAAATGGTCAGAGGACCCTGGCCTGAGTGGCGCAAGGCTCTCCGATGCCTAAGTTAGTGTATGAACTGAACAAAGGAAGGAGAGAGGCAGAGTAACAGCTCTAGTATGCGTGTATTGCGTACCTGTGTTATGGAATGTTATCCTATTTATAGAGAACTCTACCTGATATCTTGGAGTGGGCCCCTTGATCTGATAGGGAAGCTCTCATTAGCCCACAAAGTAATAAATGCGGGTCTATCACAGCCCACAAAGCATTTATTGTCAGTCCGATCAGCCCACATTGCATTTAATGCATGTCATGTTGGGCCTGATCGTGTCGCTCGCCTTTGGCGGTAGAGGTCCCATCGGATCCATCCTCGGGCTCTGCCCTGATTTGTCTACAGCCACTGGATGTCGCCTTGTCAGGGATCTGGCGAAGATTGTGGACGGCTGTGATGGCCCATCTGTCTCTCTGGCTCGCGCCCCTACTCCGCCACGTGTCTGGTGACGTGGCGGGCGTGGGGGCGAGACCAGGGTTTCTCTTCATCTTGGCTTCTGTCCCGGCTTCTTCGGCCGGGGTCAGGCACGCAGCCGATGTCAACCTTGGTAGCCGAGCTCGGCACTGGCAGCCGAAGTCAGTCTGGTTTCGGCTGAGGCCTTTATCCCGGCGGCCGATGTGTGTCTGGATGGCACGTGGGCGTGCTAATTGACATCTTACAGCCGAGATCAACATAATCATGGTGTCTTGAAAATCTCCCCACACAGTACTAACGGACCCAATTAGTCATATATGGCCAGGACCTTTTGGGATATATGGCCATATTTTGAAATTTTACCAATAAAATCCTCTTGAAATTATTACTCGTGAAATCTCTTCAAATAAATATAGACCACACCTAAAGTTGATGGCCTGCCACTTAATTTTTATTATGTGGCAGACTAACACGGCGTTGAAGCGCGGTTGCGTCACCGTCCTAGATTTCACTCAGGTACTCTTGTTTCAATGTCGACAGATCAGTCATCCAGTATTATAGAAATTACATAACATATCATGAATTCAGTCCTCCCATGTTTGTGTATTCTGAGCCTGACTAGGGATGGGATGCTTTAGAAATTGTTCCAATTTTCACATTTCCAATTTCTTGAAACTTTGGATACAAATGTTTTTAAAAAGTTAAGAGATTTTTCTCCATTTTTTGAAAAACCCTCAACAAGAGAAGCTTGGAACTATTTTATTGTATCATTTTCCAAACCCCCCCCCCCCCTCCCCCGCGGAGATTTAAAATTTCTTTTGTGCACAAGTTAAAAAAATATTACGTGGATCATGTCACAAGTATTACATGAACGAGAAATGTTCTTATCATGGCGAACCCTGGAAATTTTTCTTGGAGGGGTTACTCATAAATGAAAGAGATCTTAGAGGTGTTA
Source organism: Litsea cubeba (assembly GCA_012931725.1). Classification (NCBI taxonomy): domain Eukaryota; kingdom Viridiplantae; phylum Streptophyta; class Magnoliopsida; order Laurales; family Lauraceae; genus Litsea; species Litsea cubeba. The sequence goes on along the minus strand of CM022948.1, from coordinate 90,388,139 downwards.
TAGGAAAAAAACACATTTGAATTTTTGGGGGGTTATGGCCGGCCCTTGACCCCGCCAATGGTAATTATGCACTCCTCCACTCTATTTGTGACTCTATCGCAACCATTGTTTGTGAAAAGTTACAGCCCTTGACAAAATGCTGGGACAATGATATGGTGGTGACGGGGTGGTAGTGTTCATGATGATCATAATGAGAATGACAAGATCAAGGTGATTACAAAGATGGATGATGACGATGTTGGTGGTGATAAACATAGAAATGACGATGGAGATGATAATTACAATAAGCTTGTGTTTATGACCATGATGATGGTGGTGAGATTTTCCTTGGGCACCTTTACGAAGTCCGTTTTCACAAATATGAGGTATTTTTCTGCAGAATTTTTTTTTTCATGAGTTTGGTGCAACTGTTTTTCGTAAAATGATTTTTTCGCCACGTCAACTTTTTCTTTCTTAAGCTTGTAAATAGACTTTTTATAGGGGTATGGAAAGTTCATTTTTAAGAAAACTAACCCCACCTTTATTTAATCCACTTTCTTTTTAATACTAGTAAAAAAAAAAAAAAAGAATCCTCAACCGCACTAACCAATATCACCACCAATTCATCAAGGGAAAAGAATTTGTACAAAATATGAATTTCTAACTTTCGCGCGGAAAGATTTTTTCAAAATATTTAAAATATATATAATTTGCTGACGTGATAATTTTATTTTTTCATAAAAATTGCTCGTGCACAAATGTGCACTTTATAATAAAATAAGGTTTAAAAGTAAATTTGAACTATTTGAATTTTATAGGCGCCCCCCTATGATCCATATGAAGATACTAAATAATAAAAGGAAAATGCAGGGACTATATGATAAATTATCCCACTAAAGAAACCAAAGCAATCCGGATAAGGTTTCACGGTCCATCTTCCCTTCTCCCCCACTTCAACTCCTCGGTCCTCACACTAACCAACTCATTCACAGTGGGGGTGTGCGTTTAACTGCGCACCACCCTCATGGCAGGAGCCACGGCCGCCACCTTCCCACCGAATCCTTTCCAATCTCCTACTCCTCCTAAAACCCTAAACCCTAAACCATTCTCTCTCCGCTTCCAAAGCCCTAAACCCTCAGTCTCACTGGTGACGCTGCGGGCCACGATCACCGCACGCTACGGCGGCGGATTCCGTCCAAACTCCGGCGACTCCAGGCGGCCGCGGGACACTCGCCAGTCGGACTTCGATCCCGATCCAGCGCTTGATCTATCCACCATCAGGTGTTTCTTGGGTCTTCTTTTTTAAGATTTACTGTAAAGGTTGCTTTTTTATGGTAGTCTACATCAGTATGCTTGATTACATGTGATTATTTTTGCTGCTATCAGTTCTCCTTGTTCTCCATCTGACTAATTCTCGTGCTCATTCGATGCAGGTCGCCTTCTGTAAGGCTAATAGATGCGCAACAGAATATGGTTAGTTTGTTACTATATGACTTTGCTATCTTCAATGGGGGTTTTTCTTTCCTGCCAACGAGTCAAATTAATTTTCTTTTCAGGTTGGTATAGTGCCAAAACGTGAAGCCGTTCAATTGTCAGAAGATGCTGGACTTGATCTGGTATGTTCTAGCAGAAGCACAAGCTATTAGCTAATTGACCTGGCCTATGGACCGCCTCGCTGCATCTCAAATTTTGTTGGCCTTCCAATTAGTCATGAAAGATTCCAGCTTTATATAACGGCTAAGAATTGGACAACTTTGAGGCCCTCAGAACAGTATCATGATCCGATGGTCCCTCCCATTTTTTCGCACATGGGTAGATCTTAGGGAGCGTGCAAAATGTTGGTTTCTAAAAACCAAATGATTTTGCATGCTTCTAAGTGGGCCCCACAGCCCGGGTGGTTCCAAGCTTGATAATGACTGCCTAAACTAGTCAATACTCAATACTAGATAGAAGGCTTATAAAAATCAAGTGATTTGCATGCTTCTAAGTGGGCCCCACAGCCCGGGTAGTGCCAAGCTTGATAATGAATGCATACTACACTAGTCAATACTCAATACTCGATAGAATTGGATATTTGTTTCACTTGAAAGAGTTTTGATCCAGTGAGTTCTTGATTTAGTTTGGTTCTAAAGGAATAGTTTTGCTTCGGGCAATTTTGTCTTACTACTTAGCTGCCCTTGTTTTGCAGGTGATATTATCCCCAGATGCCGATCCTCCAGTTGTCAAAATAATGGACTACAAGTATGAGTTGTTCTTTATATGCTATCAAAATTGTGTGTGACTACTTCTCCACATGTTGTTTTTAAAGCTAAATGGGACTTTGTACACTGATAAAGAAGAAGAACTGTAACTGATCATTCAAAGATTCATTGCGTGGGCTTTTTCTTCGTTCCAATGTACAGTTTTTGAAATTGCAATGTAAACAGTGCAAACTGAAGTCAAACTTGTATGATCTGGTATGATATAATTAAACGGGTCATTTAATGAGTTGGTTTGGTAACTGCCACTCACTAGGTGAATTGATTAAGACACCATGCTGTATAGGGCTGTGCCAGATTCGACTCAATCTTAAGGTAGATCTGGCCCATTGAATATGCTGGCCTGTGGCAGTGTAACTTTACCCTCTTTCCTAAAAAGCCAGGAAGAAAGAAAGCAAGCACGTCATTTATCATGCACCTGAAAGTTTAACACATTTTCTTGGTATGATATATTCATAAAATGATTATTTAAGGAAAACTCAGCGGTCACATATGACTCCTGTTAACTGCTATTCTATTCAGTTCTAGGCTTCTAGCATGTTGTAGCTTCTTCATTCATAGAGAAGCATCTGAACATGTTTCTTACCTCTTTACAGAAAATATAGATATGAACTGCAAAAGAAGAAGAGAGAGCAACAGAAGAAAAGTGCCGGTGAATGTCCTTCTCCTTAGAGTTTTTTCTATTTTTTATTCTCGGAAGTTTGCTCGATATTTATTTTCAGGAAAAAATATAATTTTTTTATGGAAAAGAAATCTTCTCTTATACAAGCTCTTGTACATGCAGCAAGTCGCGTGGATATCAAGGAGGTCAAGATGGGGTAGGAGTATTTTATTTTTATTCCAATGTGCTTGCAAATGTGTTTATTACATTATGTTCTACTTTTGGGAGATTTGGAATGGCCACATTTACTTGGCATCCAAGTTTAGAGTCGATGTATCTGTTTATATAATAGGACTTGTGAATTACTGAGCTACAATTAACCTGTATACGCTCATATATCATATATTGCTGCCCCATTATCTCAATCTCAGGCCTTCCCATTCCTACAAATTAAGGAACAATAAATGACTTGAGACCTCTAATTGCTTTCAGACACTTCAAAAGCGCTGCTGGATCACCTGCCTGGCTTATTAGCTCCCAACTTTAGCAATTCCTTAGAAAATGCGAGCTGTTCCATTTTAATGATGCTGGATACATATATGGATAACCAAGCCAATAGATGCTTTTATGAAATTTAATCACATTAAGATGGATGCAGGCATCACATCAGATACATCCATATGATGGGAAAATTACAAGGAATCATTAAGTTGTTAATTTTTTTATTGGTAAGGATTCATATAATTATACCATTCAGAAGAAAAAAAAAAGGATGCCTAAAATAATTGCGAACCTTAATATCATAGTGCATTGCAGAATTGGTATTGACATTGAGACTGCCATACCGGTACACTGAACTTATACAACAATCTGGTTATCTTTGGCTCCTAGCAATCTTTTATTTTTTTTTGGGTGTGTGTGTTTTGGGTGGGGGTGGGGTGGGGGGGGGGGGGGGGGGGGGGGGGGGGTGGACATTGAGACTGCCATGCCGGTACACTGAACTTATACAACAATCTGGTTATCTTTGGCTCCTAGCAATCTTTTTTTTGTGTGTGTGTGTGTGTTGGGTTTTTTTTTTTTTTTTTTGGGGGGGGGGGGGGGTGGGGGTGGGGGTGGGGGTGTGGTTAATGCATTGCAAATGAATGATAGTAGGATCGGTTTTAGGCGTAAGACTTGGGTACTGAGGTTGATGGCATTGTAAGACTTGGATTCTTAGGAAGGCGGTTGATGGCACTGAGGTGCAGCTCCTGGGTTTGCCAAAGATGGTGGGTGGTTTAAAGTAGATGAACATAGCTTTATAGGACAAATGGATTTGGCAAGTTGGAGAAGAAAGAACAACTTATGGAAGCAAATTCTAGTGGCTAAATACGGTCTTTCTAGAAATGGGTGGGATACCCATGTTTCTAATGCCCAGGAATCTTGTGTTTGGAGAGGTATCCTGTATGTGAAAAATGCTTTTCTTGAGGCAAATTAGAGTTCGTGCGTGCACAAGTGACCGGATTCTATTTTGGTTGGATGCTTGGATTGATGATAGACCTTTAGCTTCTCAATTTTCAAAGTTGTTTTGTTGTGCTCAAGATAGGCGCAAAAAAAGTGGCTACCTATTTAGAAGAGACTGGTTGATATGCGACTTGGAGCCCTTCTTTTCAAAGGAACTTATCAGAAAGAAAAGAGGATTAGCCTATCACTTTCATTCATTTTCTTGGGGAGGTCTATGTTCCGGAAAAAGGGATCTGATAGTAGAGATTGGTCAGGTACTTTAGAACACGAGTTCTTAGTGGCATCTTTCTTTAGGAGCATATCGGGTTTTGGTGCATCCCTAATTCTGTCAATTCTATTTGGTAGTTTAAAGTCCCTTTTAGGGTTACTGCTTTTGGCTTGACGGCTCTCCTTGGGAGAACTCTGACCTTAGATAACCTCTGATGTCGCAGGACGGTTGTGGTTTATGCTTGCCCCTTGTGCTTGTCCGATGCAGAATCAGTTGGTCACCTTTTTCTTCATTGCAGAGTGGCTCAAATGATATGGCCCACTGTCCTTTGCCGGTTTGAGTGCAGTTGAGTTATGCTGGTTTTCTTCTTCCAGTTATTTCAATCATGGAGTTTGGTAGTGGGCTTCAAGCCTCCAACAGAAGGGAGGATCCTGTGGAGATGCTCTTTCGTGGCTGTTAGTTTGGACCATATGGGAGGAACGCAATGCTTGATGTTTTCAAAGGAACTTCCTCTGATGTGGAGGTGGTACTTAATAAGATGAAGTTTTATGTGGCTACTTGGGCCTCCCACCCTCCATTAATTTCAAGATCTTTCCATTTCGATCATCATGAGAAGTTGACACAAAGTGGATGACTTATTCGTCACCCTATGATATGCATCCCTAGGCAGCTCCCTCCTGCTTCACATTTCTTCAAACTTAACTTTGTTGGGAGCGTCGTGGGTAATCCAGGTCCTACAGGAATTTGGAGGTCTTATTCGTGATAATGCTTCCTTGACCGCTCTATCTTTTTTTTGCCCAGCTGGTCTTTGCACTATCAACGAGACAAAAATGCTAGCGTTGAGGAGAGTGGTCTCCTCTCTGGGAAGCTAGTTGGTTGAATATTCAGCAGATTAAGGCCTGGGAGGGTCTTTGCACTGTCAGCAAGACAGAAATGTTTGCTTTGAGGAGAGTGGTCTCCCGGAAGCTAGTCAGTTGAATATTGGGCAGATTCGGCATGTGTCATTTGGTGGTCTTTGTGACAGTGCAAGGCTCCTTGGTGCTTGATCTGGCTTGTCATCTTGGAGCTTCTTTTGACCATGTCCAGAGAAGTACGGATGAGGCAGCTGATAAATTATCTTAGGAGGGAGTCTCTTACCAGAGTTTGATTATTATCCATGTTCCCCCTTGATTTTTTACCTTTTCCTACAAGCTTGCTTTTCCTTTGGTGATTTTCTGTATTTTGGAAGTTTGGTGCTTAACGCTTAGCTCGCCGGTCTATTTCTTCTGTACTGTTTACCTTCTCTTCAATGAAACCATTCAAGAGGAAATAAAGGGGGAAAAATACAACAAAAGATGTATCTGATAGATTCTACATAATCCTAAGAAAGGACATAAGGAAGCAAATGAATTGGCGAAAGCGGGTATTTAGGAAGATCATCATGGTCAATGGTGCTGTATCAAATGATCCTGTACTATAGTTAACGTATAACTCTTTTGTTGTTAGCCCATTCATGTCCACCTTTTCTAATGGGGTCTGCAGACTGTACATTAATTCTTAGCTAAATGGCAACTCAGTTCTTTCTCTCTACAAGAAATACAGCTCAAGTATTTGCGCAGATGCAGTCATCTTTTGTCCATCACAACTAAGTCACACGCTCAACTTTCTGTAGTGTTGTACATGGAATGGGCTTGGGCCTAGATCTTGAATAGAGTGAAGAAAGCCTGGGCCTATTCAAGATTCATTATTCCCAATCCAAGTCATGGTCACACATAATTCCAATATTTTGTCCCAATAAATTATTGATTTGAACAGTGATTATGTAGCTTATAATTTTGAGAGTTCAGGATCAACCAGTTCTTTTATCATGTGATTTATCTTGGTTTTATTTATAGGTACAACATTGATTCCCATGACTATTCAGTGCGGTTGAGAGCTGCTCAGAGGTTTCTAAATGATGGAGACAAGGTGCTGATAACTTGTTCACATACCTAGAAGCTGTATATCTGTCCTCTTTCGCTTTAGTTGTTGCCAGACTGAATCCTCAAGTTGTTGTGCAGGTTAAGGTCATTGTCAACTTGAAGGGCCGCCAAAATGAGTTCAGAAATATTGCTATTGAACTGATCAAGCGTTTCCAGAATGACATTGGAGAGGTACCAGGAATCTTTGTATAGGCTTACAAGTCTCAACTATTCCTTATTGATCTTTATGAGCTCTTTTTTTTTTTTTGGTATCCCTAGCACATGATTCTTTAAACCATCTCTGTTTTGTTTTCTCCAAGAACTAACAAACAAGCAAGGTTTAAATATCAGAAGGCATATTGGCTGGTCTAGAAATTGATACGTATCAGTTATATATATATAGATATAATCTGGAAAAATATAAAAAAACTCAGAACATTAGAAAATATTAGATTTTGATGTTTATTTGCATTCCCAGATCCCTAAATTTCATGCTGATCGTGTATCACATTCTGACTCTATAGGAACTAGATTGTTGATTCTAGGATTCCAACTTGGGCAGGCAGGGCCAGGTATTTAGCCATCCGAAGCCCAGCTCAACTCTGACATGGCTAGGCTCTAGCCCTTTTACGAATTGAAATTTCAGGTCCAAGTTCAATTGGGGTTTAGATGGGCCCATGTATAGTTGTGAACAGAAGAAGTGGGGAAGAGGGGAAGAAGATTGTGGCAATGTTGGGTACCCATGACCTGAGCCTGAGCACAGTCCGTATTCCTCTCATGGTTCAAATCCAAGTGCTTGCCCGAGGCCAAGCACAGGCCTGAATACATCCACCCCAAATTGAATTTTAATTCAGGTTGGGCCATTGGGCTTGGGCTTGGGCTGGCTCTGGAAATGGAAGTCAAATGCATGTGATTCATATGCTTTAAAGCATTGGTTGGTGCTTGCATTACTTTTCCCAGTAGGAAAGCTCAAATGAGACATGGGTGTGAAGTTGACCTAGAGCTTGGGTATTTAAATGTAATAGATTGCAGGATCGTCATATAAATTTGCAAATTGCACTGCGTTTTTTAAATCTTCGCAAATAGCTTAAACTTCATAATAATTATTTTTTAGAATTGTAATAGACATGACTTGAACCCACAACCTCAAGGTTGCAATGGCGAGCACCTAAGTTTGTAATAAATAAAAATAAAATTAGCCAACTATCTATTGCAAAAAAAGAAAAAAAAAAACACTTCACTTTTGAAACACTTGTACGTGTGGCAGTAAAAATCTCCCTCATTGGTTATCACAAAATTCTTTATTCCAAAAGGAAAAAAGAATTTAGGGTGATTTCATACTCAAATAGATTCTGCTGCTAACCCCTTAATTAAGAAAAAATGAAATTTGAAGAAAGGATAAGAAACCACATTGGTTGTAGGAAACAAACTATAATGAAAAGGGCTTTCTCAGTTGATCATAAAAGAAACAGCATGCATTTTTCTGTCATTACCTGTAGTCACACCCAAAATAGATGGGAAAGGAGATGCATGTAGAAGATAACTAAGGCCCATGGGCCCTAGTTATCTTCTACAATGCAAACATATTTTGTATAATTAAAAGATAACCTTAGAGACAGCTAGACAGGTTCTTTTCTTATTATACTTATTACTTAGTATGCAATTAAAATGCTGCTTTAAAAAAAAAGAAAATACTTGAATATATTAATGCAATTGCACATAATTTCACACGGACATTTGGGTGGGCGCTGGGGCTTGGATCTCATGTACTTGGACCCAAACCTGAATTTTATTTAGACATCTATGGAAGCAAATCGCCAAATCCAAATACAAATTTTAAATAGGTCGAAATTTTAGACACATACCCAAATCTTCCCATTTGTCTCCTTCAGTTTATCAGGTGTTTGGGATCCATATTCATCTCTATAGTCTAAGTAGGTTGTATCACTTAATGTTGGAAAAGGCTTTAAGAGGCCTGTTTGAATTGTGTTGGCACATGTTGCCATAGGCTTCAATTATCATGCTGATTAGAATGTAAATTGAACTAAAACTTTCTATGTTATATATGGCCATTTTCTCCAAGGTGACTAAAATGAATGAGAACATTGACATTATTGCTATAGTTGTTCAGATATGTTGCCCATAAAATGGGGTTAGGGAACTACCTTGCATGGTGATCATGTTTGTCAACTCACTGTCTTGGAGGTGATCCATAATTAATATGGATTTTTCAAAAGGTAAAAAAAAAGAGATAATGATAGAGAAGGGTGTTTAACTAGAAATAAAAAGCCTATGTGCCCCGTTGTAGTTAAAAAAAAAGGAGGAAAAAGCATGTCATCTTGCATTGGATGTAGATTTGAGATCTTCGTTAATCTTGATCTTAATTTTGATAAAGCCATGTATGAATCCTTTGAACAAACAAGTGAAGACAAAGTTGTATAGGCGAATAATGATGAATATGGAATGAATATGGATCCTCTACAACTTTTTAGCCTTAAAAACTTCTGCTAGACTTTTTAAACGTTAGGACATGTGCCAAGTTTTTGGGTACATTCCTCCCACTAGATACAAGAGGCTTTATGGATTAGCCATCTACAAAAGCCTAATCCCATTGCACGTTAATAACCATCTTATCTAAGGCAAGAAACGGATTGTTGACTAAAACTTCTGCCTTTCTAAAAATGGCTTTATATTGGATGATTGAGAACATCCAGTGGGCCTGAGTTTTTTTAGATGGTAATTTATGAGGCCTCTTGTATCTCGTGGGGCAAATTTATCACAGAAACTTGCCAACACATGTTCTATTTTAAAAAAGAATACACCCACATGGAAGTCGAGCCAACACATGTTCTATTTTAAAAAAGAATACACCCACATGGAAGTCGAGCGACAAAAGCATTAGAGGATCCAGATCCTATAAGGACACATCCATTGGTATTGAGAGATACGCGAGTCTGATTATCTTCTGAGAATGGGAGAGTGGCCAATGGCACGAACATTTCTAAATAAATAAGTTATTGTTGCTTCGTTACTTTCTCACATTTTTATGCTGGAAAACAAGAAAGTTGATTGAAAATTATATTATAATTGATGCAGTAGTAAGATATGTTGAAACTGTAGCCCAAAAATATCTGTATAGCACCTATATTAACACAGGTTTTGTAACTTGTGGAGACAAGCATGCCTAAAAATTGAAGTAAATAAACGTTATATCTAGTTGAGAAATAGATTGATTGAGTTATTAAGTACTACAGACCAAAATACATAAATTTGAGGTGTCCACGTCTATGATACCTGGATACATATACATGCCTAGTGATGCAGGACAGATCCTTGGTGCCCATCTATCTCGATCAGCCTTTGGGCCCAGCCCACCTATCTTTATTTTATCTAGAGCTGTTGCATCTCCTCTCTCTTTTGCATTACCTAGCAACCATGTCAGACCGTTACGATATGTACTCGATAATGCACCAATACTTCTAGAGTACTAGTTTGGCATATCCTCCTCACCACTTCCATTATTTTATATAGTTCTTTTAGTTTTTGGCCATAAAAAAATGTTGGAAACGAGTGCAATTAACGAAAATTCAGAAATATTCTAAAGAAAATATTAGGATACCGTTGTCCTATCCATGTCCTAGTTTTTTAAAACTGTGGACTCATATCTTCGATTCCTGTGTCCGTATCCACATCCGTGTCCATATTTGGGCATCATAGGTCCACGTATATACACTGTAGTTTTAGGTTCAAGAAATCGAAATAAAAGCATTTATGAACTTACAATGTAGTTTGCTAACCACATTTGTATATATTTATATATTTTCGAAAAGTTCTCCTAAAAGTTTCACCAAAATTCCGTGATGGCGAAATATTTCATTTTGGTGGTTGGACTGAAATGGAATTGACAACTATACTTTATTGGTGAGCTAATGGCTGATACGCGTGATACAAAGCTATCATCTGATGGTATCAATTTATGGTATCGGCCATGGCCAATGTCCGATACAGATTGGTTGACATTTTGACCATTCAAATTTCAAACAAGTACATGTTGTTGTCTTCATAATGCAGACTACTTTTTTTGGGACCCCTCCAAGACTGAAATTGCAGCACCTCGTCTTTCGTTGGAATGTTCTTTTATCCAGTTTGGATTCCGTGCACTTTCATTCCTCATATCAGTAAAAAAAAAGAAAGAGCAATTGATGGGTCTTTTGCATAATTTTGGATTTGACTATCTTAGATATGGACACCCAAAACATGTGCATCTCTTTTATACGTTTTATTGTTGGCATTTGAAGCTTGCAGCGGAGGAGAGCAAGAACTTCAGGGACCAGAGGAACATCTTTATCCTTTTGATCCCCAACAAAACAGTTCAGCAGAAGGCCCAGGAACAACCAAAGAAGGAGAAGCAGGTGACTGAAGCTTCCGCAGGCATTTGATCAAAGTCATATTTCCCAAGGATGGTTTTGCGATCCCAAACGAGCGGGTACTTGTTAACGAGAGTTCTAATTTTCTGTATAGTAATTAATGTAATGCATTTCTGGTCCGCCAGCAGTATATTTCACAGTTGAATTAAGTGTTCTTTTTTTGTTGGGAAATAAAGATTAGTTCTTTCATATTGGCAATGTAATAACTAGCCTTTTGTGTGTGCATGTGAAATTTTTTTTTGAAACGGTTATCTCCAGAGGGTCATTCTCTATTTAAATCCATACTTGGCAGAGAATCACTACTGGAGAAAATGGTGAATTTCCACAATGAGATTCTCCATTTCTAGATTTCTCCTTATTTCTCCAAGGAGTGGGAGTGTACCTTTTTTTGTCCAACTAGTGAAGTTCCCTCTGGACAGACCAAAATTATGTCTTGCTGGATGCTTACTTCTACATGCTATCCATTAGGAGCCTTCTCTTTACACAATTATCTGATATGATCCCAATATCGTTTCAAATTTTTTTTTGTAAGAAACCCAGGCTTATAATTCGTCGTGGTGCATCCTACATACGACTCAGGTTAACTCGTCCGATATCGTATCAATTGATATTCAACGAAATGAAAGGAAAAAAAAAAAAAAAAAATGAGGAGACGGGGAAGATGACCCTTTCGAGTAAGATTGGACTCCTTCCTTGTCTTTATTTCTGAATAATTTTTCAACCAGATTACAAATTCATTCCACTCATCTTTAAATACCCACAATATCTTAATTCAATCATTAAACAAACCCTAATCATAACCATATCTTATTCAATTAATAAAACTAATATATAATGATAGAGTCCACTTTACTGTCTCTCTCCAAATAATTGCAGAGTCGACTTGACTTAGTTTTTTAGGAGCACTGTATTATGATAGGTCCATAGGCTGATTCCAGAGCTGAGACTTTGGCCTGATACCTTATTAATGGACAGGGAATTGGCTCTGTTTTCCTCAAGGCACGCTCAACTGAATCTGAATGACAGCCCGGTGAAGGAGTTTTTTAAGCACGGGCGGTTCAATGCTTCACTAGTGGGCTATGCAGAGCCTTACTTTTAGGCCCACCGTCTGGATCTGAGCCTAAAAATGGTTTTTTTTTTCTTTTCGATTATGTATTGCTTAAAAAAAGAGTGGTTAGCTTGGACCACGGCTCAAGAATCGAATGATGCAGTTTCAAACTTGCATGCTCTCTTCCTTTTGACTTACCTGATGCATGGAGGAGGTAGGGACTTTACATGCCCAGCAAAATGGTCGGTTTTCAAGAGAGGGCGGACACCCTTATCAACCAAAAAAAGAAACAAAAAGGGTATTACTAAAGAACTTATCTTTCATTGTAGATCATAAACATTTTAGGATGGGGCCTACAAAATAATCGGCTAGAATAATCCATTCCATTTACAGGCTCTTGATTCAATAATTAAGAGAAATTAAAGTTTAGGTCATATGTACTTAACATTGTATCAAACCAAGGACCTAGTCACGTTCTTTTATATGACTACTTTTAGGAGATTGTTGGATATTTTCATTGGATTCGTTGTTAAATATATTTCAATTATTTTTGTTTTCTATAATTAATATGCTCATGAAATTATAAATATTTTATTTGACTGCCATTTCTTTTATTTGTTTGAAACTCTAGTGGAGATTCTTCTTGGTTCTAACATTGTTATGGAAAACAAAGAAGATTTAAGACCTTTTGAAAAGGCAAGCTAAAAAAGAGAAGAATTAAGACCTTTTGAAACATGTAGATTTCGTGGCTGTTGTGTTTCTTTTCACAAATCTTGTTAGAGATCTTGTTTTTCTTATTGCTTGCTCCTTTATTCACATCCCCCATTGCAACGTACAAGCCATTCATAAATAGATTATGAACTAACTAGAATCATAAAAGAAAAAAAAAATGGATTTAGGCCATTTACTATATCATTTGTTTAACCATTTAAATTCCCATTATAAATCTTTTTATATATTTGTTTAATTATCATCAAATAAACATGAAAAATTAAAGTGCCTGGGCCCCACCTAACAAAATGATGATGAGTGGGGGGCACATATCTCATTCTTAACACCATGCCACCAAATAGGTTCTTTGATCCCAATGTTCTATGAGAAAATAACAAATCCCACAGTCAAATCCACCTTGAAAAATTAGTCAACGTAGCATTCAACCAATTCAAATATTTTTCATGATTCAACATCACCTATCATTTTGGTAAGGTTCAGGTTCATATCTCCTATGTTACTCACCCCTTCATACAAGAAGATACTATTGTAGAATAGAGGAAAATGCAGGTGTAAAACAAGTAATAGATAGCTCCATATATTCATAGAAGACAATGAGTCGATGAATGTCCTGTGCTAAGAAAAGATGAATCAGAGCAGAGCCATTGCAGGAGAGAGGGTGCTTGAGAGATGAGGCGGAGTATGGTGCGGTTGCTAGAATGCCAGAGCTTCTGCCATTTCTCGGCGATCGTTGCCTCCCTGCGCTTCACATTACTTGGGAAGGAACACACCTTCATGTGAAATCAAGCAAACAAAATGGAAATTTTATTAGATACTAACAAACCCATGGAAAATAGAATGAGATACAAACACATATGTAGATTAGTCACAAGCATAAACTCTTGCAATTAAGTTTAAAACAACTTAGCAGACCTCAAAAATTGTAACTTCTAAATGTTCTGATCTCGAGTCATTTAAAAGAAAAGTACATATAACATGCACCTACTTCTTAGAATGTATATATACCTACCATTCATGAATATAAGTTGCTCAATCACACAACTATCAATAGATATGTGCACTTTAAAAGAAATGTCACTAACTTGAATCTGATTGAGAACCACAGCTGGGAAAATAAAATCTAAAATACTTGATTAATTTTAATAGAATGAATAATGTTTTGCATCAGATCAATCCAACTGTGATTGGAATGAATTTTATATGAGTATCCATATAAGAAAAGGAATAAGCAGTTTAATTTTTCCATAAATGGGCTATTGCTGTGGGAGTTTTAAAAGTGGAATTTAAAACCGGTTCATTTTATATAGCTTATACAATCTCAGAAGTGAGGCTGGTTCCAGGGACAAAGAATACATTTACATTCTAGACAGAGAATACAGGGAGTACTTGATAAGGAGGATGATGGAAAAAAAATCGATGCAACTTTACTTTTACTTTTACTTGACTTTACTTTCTCCCTTTTATTTTCGTTTTAGTCCTAATCATTTGGCTGACGAATGGTTTGCATGATACTCATTGGATTTTTGGTGGGTTCATGGGCAAAGGACCCACTAAGTTGGCATTTGTCTATAAGTTGACAGTTCATTGGCCAGACAGGAAGGTAGTTTGGTTGGTTTTAATTTTGGGTTTTAGTATTACAGCTCTAGGGCCAGCTCTGGAAATGGGTGGTTGGGATGAAAGCACCAAGTTGTAGGGCCCATCCCATTGTCAATTCTGTGGTTGGAGTTTTCAGTGTTGGGCTCACCTACTGTATTTTTATGTTTAAGAAACCTCAATGTAAATCCCTAAAACATTTTTTCTTTCAAGGTTTGGTAGTAATCTCCCTGAATAAAGTTGATGGTATCACACTATCACCTGGTAATAATTGAGTCGACCCTTTTTTTCTCTCATTCGTCTTGGAATGACGAGAAACATAGGAAGATCCAAGTCATTCAAAATCCGTAGAAATTGGAAGATTAAAAAGATTTGGATTCACGTTTACATTCTAGACAGAGAAAACAGAGTATTAAGGAGGATGTTTGGTTGAAGTGCCCATCTGTCTCATGAGAGCTTTGAGGAATGGTCAATGTAGAGGGTGTGGTGCCATCTTGTTTAGTTGGCCTGGCACTGCCTTTTTTTTTTCTACATCAGGGATTCGAACTCATGCACACTAATCACACACCCATGTCCCTAACCGAGCTACAGCTGGGACAGTTCCTAATCGAGCTACAGCTGTGGAACAGTCACCGCCCATTATGGTTGGAATTGTAAATGGAAAACAACCATTGTCAAACTCTACTGCTAAGGCTGGAAAGGATTCAGACTTCTCATTGTGCAGTGTGTGTAAAGGGTTCAGACTTCTCATTTTGCAGCGCCGGGCCAGAAAGTCACAATGATAAGGCAATCTACTCATTTGATGAGCAGCTAAAGTTGGATGGATGAAATTGAAAATTGCTCATGGATGAAATTGAAATAGCTCATGGTCCAAGGCTGATAGACAATCAATGGCTGGGATCATCCTGCCATCCACAACGAGCCACTGCATTCATGGCTTTAGCTTATGTAAACAACATATTATGACATAGGGTGCCTCCCTTTTGGAACACCACAATGACAAAATCTGCAAGAAGCTCTTCCTGAAACAGCTGTAGGAATTAAATCCGAGCAGCTATAGAAAAAGGATACAGGGTCAGGCAGAAGGACTAACATATTCATTCAGAATCCATACACCAAATAGAAACTTAATTGAATCATCTGTAATCTTTTGATCTCTATATAATTTGGTTCACTCAGATAAACTTTTATCAAAGGGGTTGAGATTTTCAGTAGACCACTAAATTCTCATGATTCAGTTTTATAAGGTGAAGATTGTATGTCATTTCTTATAAGAAGCGGGAAATTCTGATACTCTTTTGTATCTCCACTTAAATGTTTCACTCTAAACCTTATGGATAAAGTCCCTTACCTAAAAATTGAATAGAAAGTTGCAGGCTTGAACCTATACTGAAGGGTCAACAAAGAAGATATGAGGGACCATAAGAATTCTCCCTTTTGACGTGAGATTACTACCTGCTTTTCATCCTATGAAACCGATTGTCCATTTTACATCTCCACACCTTCAAGAAAATAAGCCCTCCCCTATAAACTACTTGGAATTTACCAAATAAGCTATATAGATGCCACAGTCATGAGTACAAAAGTAGAACAACTCTATAATGTATACAAGGTTAAAATGTCACAACCATAATGTTATTGAAATCCAGAAAATCATAATCTTTTGAAGGTGAAGATAGTACCAATATAAGTAGCTCCAAAATTAGATAGGCTAATCAAAGAAGAGCAAATGACACAAGCTACTACTAATATTTAAAATGGTTACACAAATTTCTACAAATCTGCAAAATCAACTAATAAAAATGTGCAAGCAACTCCCAAATGCAAGGATATGTATATGAGAATAAAAATATTAAGAAATCAACAAGGGCTGAATTTTATTTTATTTTTCATTGAGAAAGAAATGCAAAAGAGAAAACAGTAAAATAAAAAAATTGTTTCAGGGCCTCTTTCCCTAGGTTGTTATTGAAATCCTAACATTTCATTGTAATGTTGGGGTGCCTGGTGTTATTGAGCATTAAAGAGCTAAGGAATGAAGGGTCTAAGGCTGAAAAGTGTAAGAAAAAAACACATTTCTAAATGTAGTCCACTCACCACATCATGGATGGCCAGATTATTACCTGAATTGCCATAGAGTGTATTAAATTTGAAGCAAACAAGTGTAACTCTTTTTTCAAAAAAAAAAAAAAAAAATCATTAAAGGAACTGGCAGTACACGAGAGCTATACTGACATGCTTACAACACCCAACCAGAAGCAAAAGGGAAGGAAAAACCAACAAAACAAACACCACGGGAAGGGGACCATCACCAGCAACCCAAGAACAACAACAATCCAAAAAACCAGTTAAAAAGAGGCAACATCCTTCCAGTTGAACATACTTTTGGTCCACTGAAAGCCCATGGAAGAGAGTGTTGACCGAAGTCCAATTAGCTACTAAAAACTTTATCTTAATTATCAAAGACTCAGTTGATGACTCGACCCCTTCAAAACACCTAGCATTCCTCTCTTTCCATAGAAGCCAAATGATAGCCGGAAACGACAGCTTCCACATTTCTTTGCCTCGAGGAGAAAGAAGGGGAGAAATCCAGGCTTGAAAAGATCCAAAATGGATCCCGGAAAGACCCAACTACATCCAAACCAATCAATCACCGCACTTACATCGCCTGAGCAAAAGTGCATTTGAGGAAAAGATGGTCAACCGACTCCTCCTCACTTAAGCACATGGGGGCAAGCATTCACCACAATCATACCTCTTCGCCTTAAGTTATCCATAGTAAGAATTCTATTCCGGAGGGTGAGCCACCCAAACGCCATTACTCTAGGTGGGATTTTTAATTTCCATATCTTAGCCACAAAGCTCCTCATAGCAAACACATGTATCTCATTAATACATATGTATTGAATTCAACATGTGTATATGAGAAAAGGAATGGACATTTTTTAAAATAAGTGAGAAGAAAAGGGCAACTTCAATTAGAGAGTCCAAAAAATAAGCATCACACTTACATCTCTCATAAAAAGAGATCCAATCACCATCAATCTAGTATTCTGTTAAATTCTTAAAGTGCATTTTCTAGAATTTCTTTAATTTGATTTCTTGCTTTCCTTCTTTTTATTTTGAGTGTTGTAGTGGGGCTACTATGTAATTTTTATGGAATTTCCTTCTTTTGTAAATGGTTCCCACTTGCACGTGTAGATGACAGATGTCACTCACTCTCCCTCTAAACTTCTCTCCACCCAACTGCTTTTCCATCTTACTATGTTGCCACATCATTATCCTCACCAAGCCATTACTATCATGCATTTTCTCACACACCTCATTACTCACATCCACTTAGCCATATTTCCATGTGCTTCATTACTCCCATCCACTTCTCCATACACCAAACCACTTTTCCCATGTACCTCATTGCTCCTTTCACTTCTCCATATACCAATCTTAGACTTTCCATACATCTCATTACTTACATTCAACCATTTCTCATCTTTCCCATGGTCCTCCACTCATTGTTTTCTTTTCCCATACAACAACCTTATTATGCTAGCTTTTTTTTCTCAAAAACCTATATATATATATATATATATATATGCATGTTGTGTTCTCTTCACAATCATGTCCATGAAACTGTAGAGCAATTAGAGATAAGTGAAGTCACACCAACAAGAAGTCCATATCTTGTGCAAGTGGTAGCCTCAAGCTAAACTTGTAATGTCTATCTTTTAATGAAGTTGTTCTCTTCTCCCTCTATCTTTTGATTGTTCTTCTTCTTTCGTATTGGTGCTGAGTCTTGGGCTAGCGTGGTTTTTCACACTAATTGAGAAGCGAAACTCCGGATATTTGGACTTCATCTTTCTCCACATTTTCATTTTCTAAAACCTTCTACATATATTTGCAAATTGGCCGCGCCCAGGGTCAAGATTTCAGGCCCATAGCATGGATCTACACATGAATACTAGCACGATGACCAAACTGGCTGAGTCATTGACAAACTCCAGCTGCCCCAACTCACCTCATGACATCCTTATAGCGTGCCACTGTGGGCCATCATTTGATAGCAAAATCAACCATCAGTAATGTCTAATGCCCCATTAGCCCTTTATATGGATAAACAAGTCACTTATCAACATTGAAAGGGTCTTTTAGATAGCACACGAGCATTGTCAAAGTATATGCAATTAAAAAAAAAGAATATCATGATGTTATCATAAAATTTCAGTTTTTGCTTGTAGATTTTCATCTTATTTCCAAGTAGAATGTGGTGAATTGCAAGAGTGGGTTTTCCACCATCCCTCTTTTGCATGAGTTTTAGAAGTTTTCTTCTCTTTTTACCCCATACAAGAAAAAAAAATCTATCAAAAACGTTGCCTTTTTCCTCTCTCCACTTAATATTTCTTTTTTAGTATTCTAAACTCCTATGTAATACAACTTCGTGGCATTGTGATCTCAAACTTGAGTGTCTCGCTAAGCCCTATGACTAGGATCACTGGAGTAACATTGAACATAGCCATCCTCTAAATCTTTGACTCTAACTTCACAGCAACTAGGTTTTCATCAAAGGGGTCAAATGTAAGGGGTCAACAAGGGTGAAGATTTTCAATAGACCATTAAATTCTTAGGACTCATTTTCGTGTAGGTTAAAGATTGGATATTATTTCCTATCAGAAGGAAGAAATTGCAATAGACCTTTTAGATCTCCACCCTTGATCATTCTTAACCCTTTTGATAAAAGCCCCTTTCCTAGGAAACTAGTAGGAGAGCCATGCTTGATTTTAACATAGTAGATCTACAAAGGACCATCTAAGTTTTTATCTTTGATGTGAAATTATCACCTGCTCTTCATCTTATGAAAACAGAGTATGAGAACTTGATTGCCCATTGTACATCTCCACCCTTCAAGAAGAAAACCTTCCATGTGAATTCCTTGGAATCTATAAGGAATTTGTGAAATAAACACTAGATGTTAAATTATGGGTATAGCAGTAGAAACTCCCTATGGTCTATACGAGGTTAAAAGGTACAACCATAATGCTGTTGAAATGTAGAAACTCACAATTTTTTTCACATCCAAGATAATACCTATATATGAAGCTTAAAAATTAGATAGGCAATAATAGACATGGAAACAACACAAATAACTTCTACTATTCAAAATTGGTTACACAATTTACTAAACTGAGGACATATGTTAGAACAAAAATATGAGAAAGCAACAAGAGATGAAAATTCTTGATTCAGTAATGAAGGATAAGAAATGCAGAAAAGAGAATGCAATAAAACAAAGAAATTGTTTAGGGCTTGAATTTTATAAGATTCATAGCATGGATGGGTGTGGTGGTGTTTAAGGAGTCTAAAAGAGGTGAAGAATGAAGGGTCCAAGTTTGAGAAGTAGATGAGAGTGAAATAATCACATTCCTAAAATTTAATTTGTAAGGCAACGGTTGGGTAATCAATTATTATCCTAGGAGAGATAATATAAAGACATTGCTTAAGAATTCTACCATAGAGCAAACACGCAAAAGAAAAGAAAAGAAAATAAATAAATAATGAAAAATCAACAATAAAAACAACAAAGAAAAAAAATCATATTCTCTTTACCACTCCTTGAACAAGCTTCGAAAGTGTGATTTGACACTCTCATCACTCCACTCTAACTCTTCTAGCTCTGTCCACTTCTCTGAAATCACTTCTTTAAGATTTGGCGCGCTCTGTGGTCCAAATGGGACCCCTTTCAAATCTGGACAACTCCACAAGGAGATGAATTCCAAAGAATGGAAATCGAGAATGGATACTTCTTCATAGAAACTTGTAAGCTTGGGCAAATCAACTAGTCTTAGACTCTTCAATTGACGAAGCACACCCACAGCAGCCACTCCTTCCTCCTTTGTGATTATCACCTCCATTCCATGACAACTTTGAACAATGAGATCATTAAGACATGCGAGGTCTCGAGCTAAACTGGATAAGAAGAGGCTCTTGAAACCATGACATTCATGAATACTCAATTTCTGCAGGTTTTTGAAACACCCAGCTGGTGGCAATTGAGATTGGCAAATCTCTCCCATTATCAACTTCTCCATTTTCTCACAACTTAAAATGCTGAGAAGCTTTAGCTGTGCAGCACATTGTGCAAGAGCAGGTGAGAAAAGATATCGTAAACTGTGGCATTTTGTTACATATACAGCCTCCAGATTGGGAATGCTATCACCCGGTATGTCCCCCTCCCAAATACTAGTCAACATGGGCAGGTTACACAAATCCAGTTTTTTTAATTGAGGGAGAAAAACAGACCCTCCCTTAAGACACCTACTGTTGAAACAACTCCTGCAAATCAACACAATGATGAATCTCAACCTCCTCAAGCGCTTCAAGACCTTGAATCAAATCAGATGGCAAGACCCTTGTTAGTTTCATGCATTCAATCACACTAAAGATTCTTAGTTTTCCAAGGAATCCTGTTGGTGGGTCCCCATTGCTAAAGAAAGATATCAAGCTCTCGCAACCCTCTACATTTAACTCCTCCAAATTATGAAGGCTGCCCATGGGTATGGCTCCTTTCCAAACACTAGAAAGTTTTGGCAGATTTTCCAGCTTAGTTTTTTGAGGCTAGTGAGCAGATCATGCTCTTCCACAAGATCCTCTGAGTTGAACACTTCCAGCAACTCCCGACAGTCATCAACTACAAGTTTCTCTAAATTGCACAGTACTTTCACAAGATAAGACGGCAAGATATTAATCAAGTTATTACAGATGGACACCTCAAGGACTCTTAAGTTTATGAGGCATCTAGCTGCAAGTGGCCCAATGCAGATTTTCTTCAACTTCTCCAAGCGGACAAGAAATAACTTCTCCAAACTTCTGAATTCCAGTGGAGGTGCCTCTTCTTCCACACTAATAACATGTTCCATTACGCCACATTCGTTGATTGTAAGTGACTCTAAGTTTTCACCTCTCATTTCATGTGTATTTGCAAAATTCGTGAGGCCTCCGCAACGTACTAAGTGCAGTTCACTGGTTATATCAAATAGCGATTTAACCAAATATGGAATTGGGATTGATATGTTTTCAACTTTTATGAATTTTTGTGCCTTGCCATACTTGTAATGACCTCCTATACATATATGAAACTTCATGAGATTCTTCCATGGATTACTAATGCTGCCGCCTTGAGACATACAGTTGATGTTTTCTACATGAACATCCAGGGCATTCAAATGAGTAAGGAATTCGATCTCAGCAATGCTAGCTTTTCTTGCATCTTTTGCTCCCTTTGGCTCCCACTGGCTGAAGGTGTCCCCCATGTATAGTTCTTCCAAGCGAATCAACCTTGATATCACATTTGGAGGAATGATTTCAAGCTTTGTATTACTCAAATCCAAGAGTTTAAGATTGGTCAATTCACCAATCTCTTTTGGCAATTTGTCGACTCCGGACTTTCTTAGGCAAAGTATTTCTAGTTTCTTCAACCTGCCAACTAAAGCTACATCTTTTAACTCACGGCATCTGTCTAGCCACAGTGTTCGGAGATTTGCCAGGCATTCCATTGACAACGGCAATGATGAGATGTTGGTGTCGCATAGATCTAGAACTCTGAGGGCCTTCATCCTCATAAAGAAACTTTCAGGAATTTCTCTCAAAGAATAATTAACATCTAGTAATAAGGTTAAAAGCTGGGGGCAAGATATGGAGTCAGGGAGCGCTTTGAATTTGTTGTGAGCCAATGAAATTCTCTTACACTTTTCAGGGTTTTCAATCTCAGGCCACTCTTTCAATCCCACACCAGCTTTTACAAGGAATGCGTGCTCATGTCTTGAAGCTATTGAAATGGCAACATCGCGAACAACATCATGCATTTTTACCCAACCATCACTCTTTCCCTCTAACAACAAACAAGAAGCCTTAATTTTGTCGATCAAGGTATGAACTCTACCTGAAGCTTCCTCTAATGTGTTGACATCATGAAAGAGTCCCTCCCCCATTCCATACCTTATCAGGTCATGTATATGAATAGAACCGCCTTCTGGAAACAGACAACAAAACAGGAAGCATGATTTCGCCTCCTCGCTTTCCAAGTAATTGTAGCTTATCTCTAGAGAAGTGAACACCTTCGCATACATATCCTTGATGTTTGCGGGATTAGACCTTTGTAATTCCTGCAACGCTTGTTTCCAAACAACTTTGTTCTTATCTTTAATGCCCTTCCGAGTGTGACAATCGCGAGAGGCAAACCTCCACATTCTTTGCAACATCCATTGCTAAATCACGTAAAGCAGGAGTGTCAACAACATCACCTGCCTTTTCTCTAAACAAACTCCACGAATCTTGTTCAGATAAAGTGTTTACCGCAATCTTAGCTTGGCACTCCATTACATTACAGATTTCTATGCTTCGTGTGGTGAAGATTATGCTGCAACGCTTGTGTTCTTCTCCATGAGGAATTCCTACATCGGCCAACTCCAATCTTCCCCACAGATTATCCAAGATTACTAGGACATTTTTAGCCTGATTCAATCTCTGTGTCAGCTTCCTTGCTCTCATGGGTTCACTTCCATTTTCTAGACGCATGTCTAACTGCTCTGCAATGTCACTTTGGATACTTTTCAAGTCCAGATTTTGAGAGAGAGGTACCACGACAATTTCTTCAAAGAGTTCGGTTTTTTTCACGCGTTTGGCTACGTGGTTTACCAAGGTTGTCTTACCTACTCCTCCCATCCCATATACCCCAATGATGTTGACGTTCTCATCCTTTAATGCAACAATTACCTGTTTCATAGCATATTCTGTCGATTCAAATGTGGAAAAATCTCCATCAGGCGAAAATCCAACATCTGGATTTCGCTTGCGGAATGATACACCTCTAGGAAATTCCCCTTCTCTTTGTAGATCATTAACTTTGGCTTTCTTGATTGTCGCTTCTTTACCTAGTTTGTAGCGTATGCTCAAATCAAAACATCTCATATTCCCTTCAACTTGCTCATCCAGTACTTGCACATCTCCTATAATGCATTGTACGCTTTCTAACCACCCTTGCACTACATCAAGGATTACTTCATTGTTTCTTTGAGCGACTTCAACCAACTGTTGTACATCATTTCTTATCCTCTTCAACTTCTCCACTTCCATCTTAAGATTTTTTATCTTTCTTTTGTAGTGAAAAAGATAACCTGCTTGGCGTTTCAGAGCAATGAGTAACTCTTTACCAGCTTCAGTAACTGGTTTGCTCAGGATTTCCAAGACTTGAAAAGGCACCATTGTGTTTCTAGATCAACAGGAGCTGTGAGTCTGTGACTGATGCCTACAAGAAGAGAAAAAAACATGGTTTATTAATAACAGAGTCAAAGACATATGCAAGGAATTGAAGGTGAAAACAAAATGGATTACCTCATACCAGAACAAGACACTGGTTTTGTTAAAAGCTTGCCTGTTTTTGTAACTACTGTTGTTGGGGAAAGGTTTACAAAAAAAAAAAATTTGTGCTAATTGGAAAAACAAATATTTAATTAAAAATAAATGATTAAAAAATAATAGTGAGGCAAAGCGCACTACTTAAGATGCTTTCTTAAAGACACCAAATTCAAATTCCCCCAAGTGTGGGTGGATTTTATGGAAAGTCTGTCCTCAAGATACATTGCCTCTTTAAAATATCTCCACATGTCCACAGACCAAGGAGACACTTAAATCAAAAGTTTGCCCAATGCCAAGCCAATAGAAAAAAAAAAACTAGACTCAAATTCTTCCTAGTTTTTTTTATTCAATCTTAGAATCCAAATCATTATCATCATCAAAGCCTTGTCCCAATTATGTTGGGTAAATCTTAGAAACCAAATGGGATGTCCTAACATAGAAAGATGGATGGTTACATGAGACAGTACTGGTTGGTTTCAAAAGGTCTAACCCAAAGAGATCTGGAGAAGTTAGAGGGGTCAACCCAAACCGTCTGTTATTGTTATTTAGGTTGGGGTGAAGGGCCATAATCCAAATAGTCTTGTGGGGAGGCTGGGTCAGTTTGGCATGTTGATTAGCAAGAATGGACTCGACCTGAACCAATAATCGAATAATAACTGAAACCCAAAACTAGATTAAAAAAAATTAACACAAAGGGTGAAGCCAAAAACCGAATTGCCCGGTTCGGGATGGGTTAGGTTGGCAGGTCGGTTCAGAAATTGCCATGCCACTGGTATCATACATACTTGTCCATTTTAATCATTCATCACTGTGCATACTCCATACAGTAGTTTCAGTGGATGGGGCCCACTAGGTATGTTGAGATTGGGATCATTTCAACAAGATCAATGGGTTGGGAAAGGAGCAACCAACAACAGTACAAAACAAAAGGAAGCCAATAAATGGCTTCAATCTCCCTAATCTGTTGTTGGCCCAAAATTTATAGCATTGGGATCAAAGAAACATGATCAGGTGGGCCCCACCAAATTGGGATCGACGACCGGGAGGGAAACCATACCATCATCAATTCCTTGAAACTCTTAATACCCTGATCTTCTTAAATGGAACAAGAAAAACACAACAGAACTTTTAAAGAAGAAAAAAAAATACCTCTGATGAAGAAGGAAGAACACCTCTCTCTCTCTTTCCGTGTCAATGTGCCTCTGTTTCTGTTTCTGTCTCGCACAGTCTCACACACACATAATGACATAAATGTAGAGTTGACTTGACTCGCTAATTTCTCTGGAGAATTGTATCGTTTATGAGCCCACACGCTTCCCTTGAGTAGGATGTGAGTGGAAGTGGCACTCCACGTGGGATCCACCTATTAATAATAATATATAAATAAGTTTCATCTTCTCCATTAGATAGTCAAGTTCTTCTTTAAAAAGGAGGTTGTTAGGTATTTTTCGTGGGCCGGACAAAATCCTCGATCTATTAAATTGTAATTTTTTATTTAAAAAAAAAAGACTGTGATTCTGCTATAAAGATA
Source organism: Litsea cubeba (assembly GCA_012931725.1). Taxonomy (NCBI): domain Eukaryota; kingdom Viridiplantae; phylum Streptophyta; class Magnoliopsida; order Laurales; family Lauraceae; genus Litsea; species Litsea cubeba. The sequence goes on along the minus strand of CM022948.1, from coordinate 90,362,917 downwards.
GAAGATTAGAAGGACTAATAAAAGAAAGTCTGGCATAATTAGAAGTACGAAAAAGGATTAAAAGATAAAAGTCTACATAGAATAGAAGTATGTTGATGGAAGAAAAGAAAATTAGACAGAATTAAAAGTATGCTGAATTTTCGGATTCAAATACAAGGCCGACCCGCTCGAGCGGATGTGTGAACTCTGCCAGAAAGTAGCCCCAGACACCAGATAGAATGTTGCCCAATCGAGCGGATGAGGCGGTAGTGCCTTGCGAAAATTGGATTTTTTTATTTCTAATTATGCTTAAACTGCTTGTTTTAGTCATAATCAAGTTAGGCAACTATTAGCACGTCCCTAAGCCTATTTAAAGGACCCTTGGGCTACCTTAAAGAAAAACTATCTCTGATTGTTCTGAGTTGGAAGATATAATTGGGATACTTCTTCTCTAGAGAGTTAATTGAAGAGTTGTGCTACATAAATCATTTAGAGAGCCAGTTTCTTATACATCACTTGTAGAAAACAATCTTCTTTCGTATAAGATTTGAGGAGTCAAGCGGGATTCAATCTGTTGCAATCAACGGTGTGAAATCGTTGAAGAGTGAAGCTACACAAGACGTAACTGCAGTCCTTAAATAGGAATTATCTGGAGAGAGCTATTTGAGTGCCTTATAATTGTGAGATTCATAGTGCTTAATTGTTGATTCAGTTTGGATCGGTATTTTTTTTACTCGGTTAGAGTTTTCCACGTTATATTTGATATCTTTGTGGTGTGTATTTATTGATTTTATTTCCGCAGCATATTTTATTTATTTTGTACACATTGGGATGTTGAGTTGGTCAACATAAAACTAATAAAAGTTGAATGGATGGGTAGTGCATGCTGGTTGACTGGGTATTGAATGCTGCATATTTGGAAAGTAAATGCTGGATGTATGTGTATGTATTATAATTATACGGCAATATGCAATCTTACAACATCACGGTTACTACTTTAATTTACAAAGGGATTGTTTGAACTTGGAAGTGACCACTTTGGTTCTGAATTTAATGCATGATTGCAAAAACGTGTTGCCATCATGTTCATGTTACTGGCGAGTGGAGGAGAAAAAATATTTGGAATTTGTAAATGGAAAGTCTTCTCATATTCCGAGTGATGATGCCTAGGGCCTCATTGTTTGAATGAAATTAAATTTTTAAGAATTTTATGAAATAGATTTCTACAGAAGTGGTTAAAATTGGAGAAACAAAAGAGATCCACAAATGTTTATCAAATAATCTCCTCTTATTTTGATGGAAATTGAATATCCAGATATTAACTGGTAAATCAAATCCTAGTCAAGTCATAGCATCATTCACAACTCCACCTTATAGTAGTCTTCACCACTCTTCCTCTTCAATGTTCCATCTTTTGAACCCATTTTACCATAATTTTTTAGGAATTCAGTTCCATCCAACCAAAGGGGCACTTATCAATGAACGGGTGAATCACAACAGACATTTTGATGACAATTTTTTTTATAACTATAGTCTACATTTCAAGTAATGTATTTGTCAATGGAAGTGTGTATTTGACAAAATTCCGAGAGGTTACATTCTTGGACGGAATTGTTACAGATTTGGTCCCTTACAATGAATGTAGCTACTTGGGGAAGTAGACCGGGGAAGTGTTATAACCAAATGTTTGAGAAAGAGAAACTCTTTACTTACAACCTACCATTTGCAGTGAATGACTTTATATGCAAGTACTGACATAACTCCTGCCAGGCCATGAAAGCTACACACATGTACCAAGTGTAGTTTTTCCTTGGAAGTCTAAATTGTTAGCTTATGATCCCTCAATCCATAGGGTCTAATCCAAATGACACAATGAAGTAAACAAATCTGAGAATGGGGAGGAGCTTATCTGATTCCATAGCTCTTTCTTGAAGATGGCAAAAGCTTCTTGAAATGACAGAGGCTTAAAAATCAAATGGGATTTACAACTCCTTTGCCTTTTCTATTCTTTCTTACTTAGTGATGGAGGCCAAGAAAACTAGCACCCAAGGGGTCCTTTTATAGGAGATTCTTACCCATCAAGGAACCAATAACCCCAAACTATCACCTAACCCTTTAATTTCAGCCCATTATTAGTTTGTTGGTAAGTGAGCTCATAAATAACTAGGTCTCTTAAATATGAAAGACAAGTAGGTATGATTAAATATCTTTAATGGGTTTGTGGTCATGTGGGCCACACCCATTTAATCCAACATAAATTACCTCTTAACACCCTCACCCCGAATCAAAAAAGAAGAAGAGTGAAATGTCTTGATAAAGGTGATAGCTTTGTCTCAAAATGTCACAAGATTCGTCGATATCTTAAAAACACTGCAGCAATAATGCTCTTATTATTGCAACTATAATAATCCATTAATATTTTTAGATATTTTCCAAATTAAAAAAAAAAAAAACTGTTACCGCCAATGTTATTTGTGGCAACTGTTTGAAGAACACTTGCATGCTCTTATATATATATATATATATATATATATATATAAATGAGGAGTATTTCTATGCATCTATCCCTCATCATAGGGTGAGGGACACTCCCCTTTTTGAAAAATTTCAAGTACATGAGGAGTATTCCTATGTGCTTGAAAAGTCACTTTTGTACTTGAAACTTTTTAAAAAGGGGAGTGTCAATAGATGCACTTGAATATTTTTCTATATATATAAAACACATTTTTGACTTGTTGCAATTGAATGGAGGTTTATTGGAGAGGACATTGGACCTTGGCATGTTGTTTACATTAAAATATATAAGAATTGAATGAATAGGATTTATGCCATATGTAATAAAAAATGAAGACCATGATATTAAAAATAAGCATCAAACAACATTTCCTTTTATAAAACAAATCAAAGAAAATGGAAAATGAATAACCGGATATCACCCTTAGTTATTCATTTCACATTTTTTTTAATTCTATTTCCATAGAAAGAAAAGGTAAAATATACTTATTTTTGAGAATTTACCTTTGGTCTTCAATTTTAATCACTTATGGCAGAGATTCTATGTATTGTAATGCAAACAAAAAGGCCCTTGGTGTTTGACAACAAAGAAATGAGAAGAACCGATCTAAAGCGGAATTTGCTCAAAGTTATTATAAAACCTTTTTCTAACATAAAAAAAAAAATCCATTTATAAATGGTTTGAAGCCACTTCTTTATAATAATTGAATGAAAAAGAATTGCTAGAGAAATGAGTTCTCTCTCTAACTTCTTGCGAGAAACCAATTTTTCTCAAAATCCATTCAATGATGACAGTGAACCAACTTTTTGTGAAAATCCATTCCACACATAGCTCTTGACAGTAACCCAATTTCCATCACCTCATATGATAATAACCTCATGGTTTGTTCAAATTTCTGTAGTCTGCATGAATGATTTGCACATCTGAGTCAGTGAACAAGCTGAGTGTTCTGTGTGGATTCATGATTGTTCATCCAAAAGAAGAATAGTGAGGTGGAGTGAGCCAAAGCAGAGAAAACTGCCCACAATACAACTTGGAACGAGGAATAGTTTTATTCACCTAAGTCTGCACTTCTCTCGTCCAAATGAAGCTAGGAGAAAAGGTGGATAAAACTGTCCACCGTTCAACTTTGTACCATAAACAGTTTCCTCCATATAAAAAATAGGGTCGGTGACTGAAATTTGCTGTCTGGAATTCAAATTTCTAGTAAGGTCTTGTCACCCTGAATTTCCCGTGGATAATTTCTTAAAACATGAAAATTTGCTGCTCCTGAAATGCACCAAATAAGTTAGAATTCCAAATACTTCCCTGAGATTGGCATGTGATAAACAATGGCAGTTTCTGATGAGAATCTGAGGGGTTCAGAAATGCGATTCTTGCCATCATCAAACAAACCTTACATGCATGTGTGCGCTAGTGACTCAAGGAGCTGTTTGTACAGGCTGGGTCTATGTGGAAAGGGACTGCCGACAAGGCACCGGAACTACTCCTTGTTTGGTGCAGCGACGAAAAGGGAGGGAATTCCAGATTTTTATTATGAAATTCAATACAATGGGGAGTATAATTGGATTAGTATCAAATTAGAATAAGTGCCAATTCGTTTGGGGGTGGGGGGGTGGTAAAAGAAGTTGTATCTCAGGCAAAAGCCATGAGAGACATCTCTCTCGAGAGGGTTTTCCATATATATTATCACAGTCACATATATTGTTGATATATTGAAAATCAATTTTCATGAGAAAATTGTGAGAAATTCAAACTAAAAAGGGAAAATCAGGAAAAATCTCAAAATATTTGTAACAATTTCCCAATAAAGATATTTGTGAAAGATAATAAAAAGGAAAATTAGGAAAACTACTAAAAATATTTTTAAAATAACTGACTGAGAAAAGATATTGGAGACAGTGATAGATAGATGAACTTGAACCAATTGAGAGAAATAACATGGACAATAAAGCAAAACCACCCTTAAGTTGTTATTATTATTTTTTCTGTAAGGACTGTCATCAGTGGAGTTGCAACAGTTTCGTGAATCCAGGTTTCTTGCGTTGCATCTGCTTCATCACTTTCAAATATAACACATTCAAGAATCAGCAAAGCCTGGTAAGGTTGACATTGGAGAGCCCGACAGAAAGGCTTTGATGAGGGAAAGAGCCAACTTGGGTTTATGCAGAGGGACCTCATGACCAGCTCCCCTTACAGTTACAAAGGTGAGACCTTTGTACACTTGGGTCCATCCTCCCACCTGTTTAACACAAAAACATGTACTTAGCAAACTACTCCCTAAAATCAAGTGAGTGAAGGTTCAACAATCCATCAAGCTTTTCTGAAATTTCAGTTGACAAAACAGCATTGCAAGGTCACTGAATCACATCAATTGCTTTGTTGGGATCAAGGTAAAAGCCATGTAGATGCCAAGTGCTACTCGCAAAACATAGCCAAGGAGAGAAGCTATCCACTTAAGTGGGAATCAAGAATGTGAACTAGGAATTTCATTTCCAATGTTGCGAACCCGAAGATTTTTAGGTACCAAAAAACTCCTACATCAGCAGTGGCACATTTAAGACATTTCGCTTCTTTGTCCTATCTGAGACCAACTTGTGTCCAACGTTAGAAGGATTAATTATTCTGACGTGCTTCAATCCTTTTTCGACAATCAGAAAAGCACTGGTTTTTACTAAATCATCCACTTCTATTTTACTAAATCATCTACTTCTATTAGACAAATGGTAGGGTTATGCTGTTACAGTGTGGAGCAGAAAGATCAATTGCTAGTCAGGTCACCTATAGAAGATCTTACGATTTCACAGAAACATCACAAGCATCAGGTTTTTTTTTTTAAGAATAAGGATATAGAATTGTTGCATACCTGACCATCATCATACCAAGCATGCCAAGGTGTCTCCACTGAAAGATTGAGAGCATCTATACTGTATCGGGTTGATGTAACTGGGATTACAGCATCGTTGTCTCCACTGATATATCAAAAAAGAGTGATGTTTGGATTTTAGCACAAAATTCTGGCTCAAAACCGCTCATTAGTTATTAGAAACATACAAGGATAAAATGATTTAACCAATGCTCGAACGTAGTATTTTAACTATTACTGAATAGTTTCATAAACACAACCTACATACACACATATTGAGGGTGAAAAAGTTATGGGCATTTCTGAAATTCATGGATATTTCAGCCACCATCACAAATCACAGGTCAATGAAAAACAACGTAGTGCTAGTGCAATAGATCCCAATACATATGAGCAACTATAAAATAAAACAAAGGGCTTGATGGAGATATTGCAAGAAGGATTAGTACAAGGTTACCAAAGTGGAGGTATAAAAAAAAACAACGGTCAAGAAAGATGAGCAACCAAAAAATACAAAAATGGAGTTGTGATTGGCTGAGTGCTACTTCAAGTCTATAAGATGCCAGCCGCAACTAAATTGTTATAGAGAGCTAAGTGTTGAGCAAGGAAGAAAAGACAAGAAAACTAAGTACATGTGCCACTGTGCCAGAGACACTTTTGTTAAGATGGATGTATGAAGTAACAAGAAAAGATAGAATTGGAAATTGTTGCAGGAAAATCAATGAAACCCATCTAAGATGGTTTGGGTTTGTCCTCACAGACTGGAACAGCCCTATACAAACAGATCACCTACTGCAAGTCTGCAAGTACAAGAACCTAGAAGGGGAAGGCCAATAAGAACTTCAAATGAAGTAGTTAGAAGCAACATTTTATATTGTGCAGTACATAATCCAAAGAAGGGTTAAGTGGAGAAATAGAGATCACAAAGCTGATCCTAGATAGATGAAGAGATAATGATTCAATGATGATGGGCGTAAGTAACAAGTGTAGACAAACCAAAACTTGTGTTCATATTCAAGAGGCTTCTTTATTATTAACCTTTTATCGGGCTTCAAGAAGATTCTTTATGAAATAAAATCCTATAATTTCCTTTCTTGAATGAAAAACCTACATATGCAAGGCTGAACTTGATATAGTTTATTAACTTCAAAATATACCTGAAGATAATTTCGCAAAAAATGTTTGGAAAAACAATAAACTTGCACCATTCTTACAAAAAGCATGGTTATTTAAATTTTTTCATAAAAACCAATTTTTTTTTGCTGAAGTTTTCATAAAAACAATTGCCCTACAGCTATGACAGTAGATTTTCCAGAAAACCGAAAATCCACGAACTTTAAAAATTGAAATCTGTGGAAGAACTTAAATGTGTCTCATGTGACAATGGCATTGGACCAGGTGACAGTTGATTTTATGGGATGAATTTTGGCAAGGCAATGATTCACAACTAGTAAGTCTGGTTGATGACCCCAAATTTTTTGCTTAACCTTGCTTGTTTATTTGGTAGGCCTAAAATTTAGGATATATCTAGTCCGCGGTAAGTGTAGATGGGACAAGATACAGGCTTACCAGACATGGCCAGCCCAGACAAATTGACTTGACAAGCATTAAAAATGGGCCTTATCCATCCTGTGGCAGTCTATGGCTAGAAATCAGATGTACACGCAAACTCGTAGAAAGAAAGAAAGCTAGAGGTTGGAAGAACCTGAACATCCAAATGCGAAGCCCCGAATGTATAAGCTCGTGATAGATATCCAGGACGGAACTTGGAGAGTCCTTCCAGTTAGAACCAACCACATCACTGCAGAATAGAAGCACAAGTTGCAGAATTATCAAAAAGGATGCACCTTGTATTCTTCAATGAATAGGGGTAGGCACCAAAGGTATTTGAAATGATAAAATAGAATATGTTAGTAGCTGAAGTCCACAAAATAAGCTTCATATCGTGATATGTTCTATGGAAAAAGCATAATCCTTAATTGAACTTCTCACTTTATTGTGCATATGAGTTTGAAAAAAATGATGGTCTTTTAAAATGACAACTTCATTTAAAAAAAAAGAAAAAGGGAAACCATTTACAATACAAATAAATGATGAAGACACTTTCACATACCACCTGTCCCCAGTGTTCGACTCAGGAGAGAGGCTCCAAAGAAGTAATCCCAAAAGAATTTTTGGAGTTTCAACTTATAGAGTGTTAGAAGCTGGAGGGAGTGCTGAGGAGTTTCTTTCATGTAGCTCCTTTTTTCTATTTTTTCTGCGTTAGCGTATGTTGGTTGTTGTATTGTTTAGTTAGTTCATTATATTAATGAACCAGTTATCATTTCAAAAAACAAAAATCAACTTGAAAAAGCTTCTGAACATAGGCCCATCCAAGAGGCGGCCTATCAGCCAGTTGGCCTTGATGGTTTGACACATAAACCAATCTTAAGAGTTAAGGATCAATCCCACACACTATGGGTATTGAATGCAGAGACACTAAATATCACTTAAGCAAATATCTCTTCAGACTACCGTACTCACAGATGGACTACCATACAAATTGTCCACATGTTGTATATTATGTAATTAGATAAGATCAGTATGTCAGAACATGTTAGAATACATAATTATAGGGATAATTATAATCATTAGGAGCCTTCATTGGTAGTGATTAGATCATGATTGTTACTGCAATTGGGAATCAAATTCTATATATACACTAACACTAAACGTGGTAAGGCAATTTCTACAGCTCTCTTTCATCTCTATTGCTACAGCTGTGATCTTCTCCATTTTTCTTCAAAGATTTATTGGTTATATGAGAAACTTTCATCTAATACACTATATCTATATATTAAAAACATGAGAAATTTTCTCAAGAAACAGTATTCGCTATTGCATCAAATTGTAGAGTCAAACAACAGGAGAACTTTGGAGCTTAGAGGATGAAGAAATTTCTTTAGACAATATATTGTTGTGTGAATACCTGCATGTTTCCCACTTTGATGGTGCAACCACTGGATCAACATGAAGCGCATCTTGAACTTCAGGCAAATTAAAATACACAGTTGAGTGCTTTTCGGTACATGGATCATACTTTTGACCAATCCGACCAACTGACTGTAGATTTTCACAAAGTCCATTAGTAATCTCAAGCAGATAATTTAAGGATCACAACTCAAGTCATAAGAGTACCTGTTCAAGATAAACATGAAACTCGGCTATGATGCTCAAAACTAGATTTTAAGTGATATAAGTACCCATAAAAGAACATGAAATCTATATATGATGCCTAACTCTAGATTTAACAGATTTGTGATGCTCAAATTAGATTTTAGGGGATGAGAGTAGGGTTGAGGTCAGCACAACTCAGCCTATTTACCATTTTACCTACTTGGCCTGAGTTTCAGTCACAGGCCCAGCTCATTTATAGATGGCCCTGGAATTTAATACCAGCATATGACAGCCACAAAAAAGTGCTCATAGAGGCTCAGGAATAATGAACTAACAACGAGATAACTAAGATAGATGATGATGATGATGAAGTAACGGCGAGCTAACTATGATAGATTCAAGTACTCACAATAGATGAGGAAAAAATAACTACAGCAAATGAAGAAGAAAAGCTTAATAGGAGCTAACAACAATAGGTGCCAACACTTGCAATCTTTTCTGTAGCCTGCTTGAGAAGGTACCAAGTGCAGGATAAAATAAAGAATGAAGAACTATGAGATGACTACAATAGATGCCAATACTTACATGCAATCTTTTCAGTAGCCTATTTGACAAGGTACCATTGCCAGTGCAGGAAGGAGTGAAGATGCTGTAAGGATCAATATTTCCGAGTTCTTTACTAGCAATGTCGAGAATCTTATCACACTGGGGTGAGGTGTGAACAAATGATTGGAAGTCACAAAAAACATTCAGCAGCTTAAATGTTTCATCTGATATTAGACCAGAGGACCACATAAATTGGAAAACGCCCAAGTGATCATGGAAATCGTCTGTCAGAGCATTTCCCACCTGCAAAACAAGAAAACCCCGTTTTGTTGTTTCAAATATACCTTCAACAGATTGAAAGCTTGTTGTCACTCAATATCACGAGAAAGCATGCCTAATCAGTTGACATACCATATAACCTTTTAGATTGATAGAGTTCTCCCCTGTCAATTTCTGGGACCTGACAATTGCTTGGGCCAGTTGAGGAACATAGTGTCCTGCAACAAAGATCATAGTACTGGTAAGTCTCTATCACAAAAGTTATTGTCTGCCTAGGCTTTATTGCTGTCAACCTTTGAACCTTTTGTGTCACAGTCCAATCCTATGCCCAGTTTTAAACCCATGTCCAGAGCATAGGACTGATCTTCAGGCCAGACAATTAAACAAACTTGACTGTTTCAGGTTTGGCAACACCCTCATGGGCTGAGGCTAGGCCTAGATCTCAATTTCATGCTTACCAAATACATAGGCTGGACTCAGTGGTGACTGGTGACCCAGGCCTAGGCCCAGTTCAGTGACATCCCTATGTGCATTAATCCTTTACTTGGAGACAATTCCATTGATGGGAAAATCTTGATACAAGAATCTATGAGGTAGAAGGCACTAGCTTTAAGAAATTGATGTTCACCTCCATAGCTCTCTCCTGTGATATAGAAATCCCTTCCTTTATACTGAGGAAATCGCTTGAGCCACTTCTTTAGAAATTTCAATGAATCCTTTGCTGCAGAGTGTAGAGGAATGGATTGAATACAGTAAGAAGGGACTACCGACAACAATGATGACATAAAACAATTAGATATATTTAAAAAGTAGAAAAATCAGATTCAAACAGAAAGAATTAAGGAAAAAAAAAAGTAGTACCGGTCCTTGCATCTCCATTGCTTAGGATATCTTGAGAATTGTTTGAATAGGAGAATCCAACACCAACTGGGGAGTCGAGGAATAATATATTGGCCACTGCAAATGATACAAGTAACTACAAGCATAAGTGGTCGCATGTAATTTCTTTCGCATATTCTTCATAAATTGTGGGCAGATCTTGTCAAAAAGACAAAAATAAAAAAGACGGAAACAAAGAAACAAAAAAGATACTAGTGCCACATCCTAGTCAGAAAAAGAATAAAATGAACATCTTTATCCCATATGACACAAATTCCAACCCAAAAAAGCTTCAGCAACCTTCCTCTCAAAAGAGTGAACAGATTCTGAGAGAAGGGGTAGGTAAATGACAAAAGAAAACTCAAGAAAGTAAATTAAAAGAAATTATTTTATTACAAGAAACAGAAGAGTTAAAGTGTGTTTCATACCTTGATTCCATGAGTAAGGATTCAGATAAAGACTCTTCCCATCTGCATTAACATGAAAAGGACCAACTTCCTCTGCCAACCCGTAAGCAATGGAAGAACACCCAGGTCCTGAAACCATTTGTTGGATCAGAAACAAATGCACAAAAGTAAAATGAAAACAAGAAGAATCATCCAACCAGCCATATCACATCTGTACAGGGAAACCGGGATCTGTAAATAGAGAAGTGGGGGTATTCTACTCCACTTCCTTGAACTGGCTAAGAAGTGCCAGTAGGACTGAACAATCACTCGACACTCATGAAGTTTCTGCCTTCTGCCAACTCATGCCATATTCCTAAAAAATACAATCTAAAGGACATAGTGCTGAATCTTTGAAATATTTCCAACTTTACTAAAGCATTAGCATATTGAAAAACTGCACTACCAAGGTTCTCCAAAGGCACCCTAGTAATGGAAGGAATTTGGGGTCCAAACTCCAAATGCAGCTCTTGGCTCATAACCAGAAACATAGAAATTAAACAAGATATAACATAAAAAATAATAAAGTAAACCAAACAACATCAAATGAACATAAAACTTTATCATGAAAAAAAAATTGAAAGTATCGATGACTATTGAGATCATAAAAGAAGACTACAAATGAAACCAGTGGCCAGTTGGGCGATAAAAAGAAGGAGCAACTATTCAATCACTTGTAACAAAACAAAGGCAAAGATTAAAAAAAAAAGAAAAAGAAAAAGAAAATATCGGCAGGAAAGAAAAAAAAAACATTTCATTTAAAACAGTTCTTTCATCATATCTCAGCACCCAACAACCAAAACAAACTGCATCAATCAGAAGTAAAAAAACTCAAAAAGGGGTGGAAGAATAACGATAAATTATAATCAACAAAAGCTTAGAAATATCCATACAATAAAAAATAACTTCCAAAAACAGTTCTTGAATACCAGATTGACAGCACGTCATATAATAACACATTCTCCACAACCTCCAACTACTTCAGTCAAATCATCTAAGATGCATATATGGGATGGGGGAACCCCAAATCAGAATCAGTTCAAACAGTTTCCCCACATCTGATAATTTATCTAATCCATACAACAAAAAAATCAACTTCATAAAAACAGTTCCTTTAATACCAGAATGACAACAACGTCATATAATAAAACAATCTCCACAACCACCAGCTACTTCAATTAATTATCTAAGATTCATTTGGGGTAGGGGCACCCCCAATCACAATCAGTTCAAACAGTTTTCCCACATCAGTTCAAGCACTTATCTCAATCCCACATATACTTTCACAAAAAAAATCATTATTAGTGCATTCTTTGCAGCCTTACAAATCAGTACACTGTTAGATTGGCTATATTGATTCAAATCAATAAATAAAGCTACGAAAACAACACCTACTTATGGCAGTGAAATGGGTAGCAACCAACACTTGTACCAAAACATTAAAACCAAATATGATTTGGGTTACATCCAAACACACCTTAAATCATCAAAACAGAATAGAATGGGATCTGGGGTTGTGTGTTGTAAGTAAAATCGACTTACCTCCATTGAGCCAAAGGACAAGTGGTTTGGAAGAAGGGTCCTCAAGAGCCTCAAAGAACCAATAGAAGAGGGCCCTTCCAGAGTCCTTATTGACTGTCACATACCCAGAGTAATGGGCAAAGCTAACATTGAAGGGTAAGCCTGGCAGCCCAGGCACCCTGTCCTTGACCTGCTGTGGGTTAGATGATTGGAAGGTGGTGATGCAGCAGACCCATTGAGAGCTGAGGAGGAGGAGGAGAAGAAAAAGCAGGGGATGAGAAGCAACAACACCCAATCTTTCCCTCTTCTTCCCCTTCTCCATTTTTTTTTTCTCAGGTATTTTGGAGGACTGGTTGGTGTGGGGGTGTGGGTGGGGAGTATAGGGAAATCATATAGACTCATTTCCATGATGAAAACACATACAGACAACCATGAACTACTTGCGCCCTGGCATCACTAGATTTGCCACCCACTTTATTGCTACAAGTATAGAGAAGGACCTTCTGCAATTAATAAAATCACAAGAGTTCATTGAATTCAAATGGGGGAAAGAGGACCAAGTCCCATTACAATAGAAGTGTGTAAAACAATTGAGTCCAATAAATTTTGGCCTCATGTGAAGGTGTTTTGAATGTTTTTGATCCCCTAATAAAGGTTCTTCGATTGGTTGATGGCGATGATAAGCCAACAATGGGTTCTTACATGAGGCCATGGAGAGATCAAAGCTGGCTATTCAAGCAGATTGTAGATATTACAAAAAGTATTGGAAGATCATCGACGATCGATGGTGACGACAATTGAACATTGATTTTACACACTGCTGGTAAGTAAAGGCTGTTTCCTTAATATTTGAATTGTTGCATTCAATTTTGCCTCACTATATTAATTTATCATTGACTAAAATTCATTGGTACTTTTACAGGATACTTTTTTAATCCACACTTTTCGGATGGACGTATATCTGATGAAATCCGTTTGGGATTAAAAAAATGTAATTGAAAGACTGGCAGCGAATACAGATGAGCCATTTGGGCTAATAATCAGGTAGGCAGTAGGCTAATTAAGAGAAAAAGTATAAACATTGTCATTTCTCCATTTATTTTATTATGTTAATGTCTTCAGATTGATATATACAATGTACGTGCTGGAAAGCTTTGGAACGACGACTGCGCGGAGAGCTATCACACAGAACAATCCCGGTATTGATGTAAATTTGTAATGTCAATTTACATATTATTCAAGGACTTATTATATTTTATTACTCTAATATCATTTCTATTTTTTTTTCAGCTGATGGTGGTGGCATTATGGAGAGAGTGCTCCTGCACTAAGGATGATTGCTATTAAAGTCCTTAGTCAACAACATCGTCTTCCATTGTGAAAGAAACTGGAGCACCTTCTCCTTTATCCACACAAGACCAAGAATAGATTAACAATGCTGAAGCTAAATAAATTGGTCTACATCCACTACACCTTCAGGCTCCGGAGTAGAAATAGAAGGAGAAGAAAGTTTGAGGATCACCGGGATTATTTTTGTCCAATTAATTTGGACTATATCTTTTCAGAAGAGGATACTGTGTTAGGTCAATGGCTGGAGGAACAAGAACAACCGGTGTTAGACCAGACCCAGAGTTAGAGGGGTTGAGGAGGACTTGACTGGGGATAGGCCTGAGCCAGTGAGGGCCTCAGAAAGGTTGGAAGAAATAAACTTGACAATGCAACAGGGGCGCGCGCCTGATACAAGTGAGCAAGGGGACAGGACGTGGACGAGGAGAGTGAGTCAAGTATTTCTACTTCTTCATCATCAGCAGGAATCCCACCTGACTCTCCCGGGGATGAGGGTCATTATAGAGATGATGAGCATGTCACTTATGAGACAGTTGAGCATTTTCTTGCTGCTACCGAGTTAGATCCTCGCCGTGGCTATGCCAGACATGTTGGACAGACAGGGAGTAGTGGTGACGCTGCTGGGCAAGGAGTGGGGAAGGTACTCATGGTCATCAAGGGGGTTATGTTGGCCAACAGGGTGCCATATATGGACAGCATGAATTATTCATATGACCCTAATTGGGTACCCCCTTCACCAACACCGATAATGTCTATCGAACAGCTATTAATTGAGCAAGGGAGGCTTCCCCCCCCACCACATGATCCCCAACGCCCTTTATATACCCCCTCATGGCTTTTTACATACCATTTGTGCACAATTACCAAGAACAATCTACAGGGGATCAAGATAGTTCATCTTCATCATTCTTATCAACAACAATCTGAATAGGTTCATGGGTATGGTAGTGCTGCAACAATAGTATGGAGCATATCTTTTTTAACCAAAACCGAAGAACTGATGATGATGATATTGAGCCTGGGCGCCACTCCACTTGGTATTAGGCTGTCAATCTATCAACTATCATACACTCATACTCATCAATCTCTCTCTAATTTCTACTCTCTAGTCCCCTCTAATTTCAGGGGTAAACCATGAATCTTTTGATGCTCAAGTGCTTTATGATTTATCTATATCCCTATCATATTTCAGATTTTAATATGTTATCTCATGGTCATGAGTTCACAACTTATTTGATGATTGAGTTAGTATTTAAATGATACTTGATATGTTTGTTTATCTACTATCTTTATTTTCTTATATTTTACACTAATAAATTGATCATGAGCATAAGCAATGGTTGCATTATAAAATACTGGAGAATAAAGCGAACAGCGACACAGGCAGGACTCATAACTTAAGGTGACTGAGATTTTGATTTATTGTTGTTACTAATGGAAAAAAATATTGTTTTCCAGCATTTTCTAATATTCTGGATTTTTTGAATATTTTTGCGAAATTTTTTGGATTAAAAAAAAATTCACACCGCGACGACCGCGACGGACCGATATCCGCGACGATATCCGCGACGTATCGGTTTTTCGGCCCGGCCGATACCGCGACCGATACCGAGATTTTAAACCATGTAGGGAATGCTATTTTTAGATACAGTAAAAGATATGAATACATGCTGTGGTGCGTTACTGCGTTGGACACGTTTTTGTTCATCTCTGCTTCGGTACGCTATTCAAGATGACCAGAGTTTTGGTCTTTTTTATGCCGTTGAAAAACTGGAAGAAGAGGGAGGAGCCCCTCTCTCTCTCGATGGCTAAATCTACATAAGGTTTTCAAAATTTTCCATGTGCACTTTGCTATGGGGCGGATGAAAGATCTAGTAGCGGCCTATATGTGTGCATAATATGAAGCTCACCTGAACATCCTAATAAGTTGATCAACGGTCTATAAATTTTCACTTCAGAAAAAATATTATAAAGTCAATTCAACAGTCCAATCCATACGGATGGATGTAAAAAAAAACCGATGCAACACAAGGAGGTCATAAGCGCATGGTCTATTTGGATGGGTGATTAAGTGTGCCCCGCTATGAACAGTATGCATTGGATAATTTTTGTATATATATACACATTCTTGCCTTGTGACCTAATCATTCAGTTATATTTTAGCACCCTTTTATAATTTATTAAATATTTATTTTTGTTTAAGTTGCATCAAGGAACTCACACCACAAATGCCCTTTTCTATAGTTACTTAGAAAGAATGATTTGATGAGACTTCAAGAAAGCTATTGAAAATTCTTCAAAAAGAGGGCTGACGCTGCGGGTAGGTATTGGAGGAATGGTCC